>CM076933.1:3336528-4536528 GCA_039566165.1 Maruca vitrata
TACTCTAGCGAAGGGCCGAGTTCGCACTTCCGTGTTTACACAAGTACCAGCGGTTACGGCGTAGGTTTTGCTTATTTAAAACAAGATTCCTTTATATAATCGACCTTTTGGTAAGCTGCCGTGAGGTCCATATGCGGTCGACAGGCGCAATAGACCCTATTCTTCTTCTTCTTCTTATCGTATGGTTGATGAACAACCAGTGGGCCCACCATGAGTTGGCTATTGAAAACTTACGTACGTTAAAAACCTATCGAGTTGTTTTTTTCATATGGCCGATTGTAACTCTTCGCGTAACCACCAGGCAGCGCTGTACAAGTTTTTCATAGACATATTTATGTAGGCGATATCGAGTGCGTAAGTTTTAAACTCATGGTAGCCCCACTGGTGTCAAGAGTTTTTAAACCGCCCGTAGGCTTCTGACATGGCTTCACACGCCGTTGAAAAATTTCTCAGGTGTACTGGTTTCCTCACGATGTTTTCCTTCACCGTTAAAACGTCGAATGATGGTACATTCGAATTTCAAATTTGTAAAACACATTGGTACCTGGCGGGGTTTGAACTGGCGACATCTCGCATGGCAAGCAACGACCTTAACCACTCGGCCATAAACCCTATTGAGCCTGTTAAACTCACCCTGAAGGCAGGCAAAGATGCCGTTTCACCCCCGCCTGAAGAGATGGATGAGATCATTAAGGCTGGTTTTAGAATAGCGCTGCCCGCAGAAGGAACAACGGTGTTGACAGATTTTTTGGAACTTAACACTTTAATGCATGAATTTACCAAAATTTGTTCATTCGTTTTCAATCTTATTACAAAGGGTTAGAGTTCAAAGTATGTATGTTAACATTTGGACACAGCATGCAGTTACGTTCCCTATATCTACATGCATATTGATCTATCGACGTTGGTCAGTGCAATTATAAAACCAGCCTACGGTACAGTCAATAACTTGTCAGACGTAACACTTTGGACTTTGTACCGTCCTTATGTCGGGGGCATAAGCGTTAATACTGAACTGCTATGTGTTTACGTCTTAAGGAATATTGACAAGGTACAGTGGTTCTATCCGCTGCCTTTTCAAGACCACTCAAGCTGTAATAGAAAGGTTACTTATACAACATTTATTATACAGTAGAGTACCTATTTTATAATTCGTCATTGGTTTAGGCCTTATCTAAAACGGTGAAGGTACAAATTATGGCCACATTTTGACATTAAAGGTCAAGGGCCACTTGTGTACCTTTCATAACCATTGCTTCCTATATATAATTTTAAACTGTCATGGTTACACACATTAGAAAACTGTAACTGTTCGGGATATTTACCATGTTGTTTTGTTTTAATGAGCTCCCGATATTTCGGCACTGTTGCAAGCGCCATGATCACGGGTGAACTGTAGGACTGCGTTATGTCTGCCCTTAGACCTACCGTCATTCTCGCAGTCCTACAGTTCACCCGTGATCATGGCGCTTGCAACAGTGCCGAAATATCGGGAGCTCATTAAAACAAAACAACATGGTAAATATCCCGAACAGTTACAGTTTTCCATTGCTTCCTATGCCTGTCTCGTTTTAACGGCCTTAATTATTAGAAAGTGGCAAATATACACATTCTTACTAACTGAGAATTATTTTACCAACAGGTTGCCCTTCAAAATATTTATATTCATTGCTTTTGTAGCACGTGTATAATTGAATCAGCATACCAACATAATTCAATTAAGGAATTAGTTCAATCTTCTTAATGTCTCTATTTGAAGCATTTCAAGCATTTATATGATTGGACCAATTAAAATGCTCTTGAAAAAGTCATTTTGCAATTATGAAGTCCTCCTGAATAGATTACTAGTGAACGGTGGGTGGGCAATTGTTATTGATTGACAGCATTTGCAACCCAATACACTATTAGTACCCTCTTAGAACTGTTAAGCTTTAAACACAGTATTGTATTTATTTCTACTGTACCTATTTAATTTAAGTTTCTCTCACACATATTAATATGTAAAATATTTATATTTTGCTAATGGTCCCGGCGTATTTCATACCGCCAATACTGATTACTTTTCTATATTTTCTCATTGAAACCTTCCGTGGACTACGACGAACATTTTAAAACCAAAATTACCTAAATCGGTCCGGGCGTTCTCGAGTTTTAGTCAGACTAACGAGCAGCAATTATTTATAAGATTTCATAGACTACAGTATTTTTTCTCTCAAACCATCAATGCTGCCGTTTGCCGTAATGAACATTACGATTTCAATTCTTGTAACCTCTATTTTTTAGCCCGCACATACTGCCCCCCTAAAATCACAAACCCTATGTTCTTATCAACTTGCCTTCTGGCAAATCCGCTCGACAAAGAAATTAAACGGCCATAAAGAAAATGAAGTGTCCCTTTGTCGAGTGCATTTCACCCCGGGCACCGCTTAATCCAATCAATGTTCGTTCTCTCGCTCAATTCACGTCCGAGGACACATTAGCGGTAATCATTCGTTCATTGTCTGCCGTGAGTCATCGCTTTGGCATGTTTGACAACACGTCTGGCTTGTAACTATTATGCAGGGTGTGTGTGATGTGCGAAAAATGTGTGCGTGAAGATTTTCATTTGTTTTTTCACTAGTTTTCATTGTGAAAACAAATGAAAATCTTCCCGATTAATACTCGTGATTGTTCGATGATGTTTATGTTCATTTATAATTTTAAACTGTCATGGTTACACACATTAGAAACTGAAATTGTCCGGGATATTTACCATGTTGTTTTGTTTTAATGAGCTCCCGATAAGCAAGCGCCGTGATCATGGCGCTTGCAACAGTGCCGAAATATCGGGTCGAAGTTCCGAAGTTTCAGTTTTCTAATTTATGTTCATTTGTTTTGATGCTGACGATGATAAATGATTGACAAACTGCAATGTGACGAATAAATAAGATAAAACGTGATGTAGTTATAACAGGCACCAATATAAACATAGTATGGACGGAGGGGTAATGGTGTTAAGTAAGCCAGTACCTTTCAATTTAACAACACTACAGTTGATGAAATCATATTTTTTTTTATCTTCACGATGATTTATGTTCTGAATGTTGATTATGCCCTACAGCTAGCTATTCACCCAAATCAAAATGCCACTTTCTAATGTACGAAACGTCTATGTTATTATTAATTAATAATAATAACTGTAGTTTAGGTAATAAATCTTAATTAAACTATGCTATATTATGAAAGTCGAGAATAACATAGATCTAAACCTGGTAATATTGATTTTATCAGGTATAATCGAGGGCAGTCATCAAAACACTAAATAATCGTTTTATCTTAATCGTGTTACAACAATAGGGGCCTTTGATTGTAAGCCCTGTGTTAGATAGTTGAGATAACCTTATCATAATCATTGGTATAGGTATTTTATTGTGTAAAATAGTTATTTTTTACCTACTTAGATATGCCTAATTATTGATTTTTTTCTAACAATCTTATACTAATACCATTATCGTTTAGTATCAAAGACCACTTAAAATACGTTAATCTTATAATACTAAAAATCTAGGTCTTACTAATTAATATTGTTTAATAAAGTCTTTATAAAATTGATAAAATTGAAGGCAAAGGCAAAAAATAACATTGAGGCAGGCTCAAATAAGATTATCATAATGAATATATCTAGATACATCCAATAGTACCGGTCCATGCATTGCACCGGAAGTTTCTCAACTCATTGTTGTCGACAATGAAGACGGACGCGGCAGACAGAGACAGACAACGCAAGATCATCTTTTGTCCCGTTCTCAGTAACAAATGGTCGTATGTGTGCAATGAATGATCCTTTGTAGACTGCCCGAGTGTTGGACCACATCTGATGAATGAATATTCCAGCCCATTCAAGATCTCATAATGACCGCAATTTACGTAAAGTACTACGTTCGGACAGTTATGTAAACAGATCAATTCGAAGGCAAAGATAAATCGAATAATGTTAATTATACTTTATCTGAAAACAAACATTTCATAACAGTAGTACAGATCACGATATTACCGCATGGTACAAACGCTATTGATAAAACTTAGTCAGGGGCCTGTAGTAACGTAAACATGGAGTAAAACTATGATGCAGTAGATGTTTTACACACAAATTGCTGTTTTCAAATGCACCGCACTAAATACGAAGATTGAAATGGCATGCAACCATGCACCTCGACTATCGACTAAACATCGTGAGTCACAATAGTAACGCCAACAGAAACAAAATATAAACGTTCACTGACGTCACGACACCAAGAAATTAAAGAACGTGCATTAGATTTGGAAATGTGCGGATGTGCTCACAGCAAATGGTGCTCGCATGGCGACCTCAAACGACCTCAATATCTATCCTACGCATACCAACGCGGGATTAGTCATGCGTGAGGTTATGCAAGCGGCCCAGAGGGCTAGCCCCTCTAAACGTGTATCCGACGTTGGTTAATAGACCGATTTGTCGATAGCCTCGACGCCGGTGAGCGGTCCTACATTTTAATCAATGGTACGTACGATAGATGCATTTGGCGCGCACTCAACTAATACGCCGGATAGTACTACGGTTTTATGGTCGCCTGGTACCGCTGCGCTTGCGAAATTCAACCCTCAGCATTCAGGGTGGTCAAAACGATCTCTGCGGTTTTCATGTTTTTCTGGTGATTTCGTTTTCATGTAATCGTGGCCAATCGTTTCTTTGTCTCGAGTTTATTATTCACTTGAAGTGATTTTCAGCGCGTCGCTTTTACGGTGGTAGTTAAAGCTTTCGTTTCGACTTATGTGTTTATTTTCAGCAGGACAACAATGGCCTGTTTTATTTTATTAGCAGTACGCTTTATAGTTGGACTTTAATACCAGGCACAGTTTTTATCGTCATTTTACGTAGTGCATTCCATTTAAAGTTTCGCCCACTACATGTTTCTATCCATAGTCATAAAAGGAAAGAGCATTGTTATACTTTGCCACGTAGCTCTGAAAAGCACCTGCACAATGCAATGTTTACTGTGAACTGAAACACATTTTCATATCTCTTTCTATTTTCCGAGCACATCATAACAACTTTCGCTTTCAACGGATGGAAAGTTACCTTCGGATATGATTTCGTGGAAATCGTTGAAAGCCCTGCGCGCTCATGTTTTCCTGGTACCGGCGGGGTAATTTACTACGCAGATTACGGTGTCCATTCACAAATATAGTGAGCCATTCGGTGTGTGTGTGTGTTCGTCTCGTCACCAGCCAATCGATGGCTTGCAATAGGGACTTGAGTTTTAATAGACGTAGACAGAAGCAGCATTCAATTTCAGTAACTGCATTTGGCTGTTCCATTTGTTCTGTCGTCATAAAAATGCTGTTGAACGCGAAGAATTTGGACAGAACTCAATTTCATTCTGAAAGTGTCATGAGTTCGTTTATGGCGATAGCGCTATTGTCAAAATGCTTTTAGACTGGGTCTGCGTTTCAGAATCTACTTTATTAGGTCTATATACATTTAAGTAGTAGTAGTAGTGTACTATACTATAACTACCTATATATAACTGCCTCGTTGGTCTATTGGTAGCAAGTGCTGCGTTAGGACCAAGAGGTCCCCGGTTCGAGTCCGGGGTCGGGCAAAATTTGTGTGAGTTTTTCTGTAATGAAATTACTCAGCCCGGAGTTAGGAAGTTGGCGGTTGAACGCCCGTGCCTCGGAAAGCACGTTAAGCCGGTGGTCCTGCGCCCGATCTCTCATCGGTCATGTCGGATTGCCGTCTCACCGAATTATGAGAGTAAGGGAATAGAGAGTGCACTTGTGTTTGCGCGTACACTTGTGCACTATAATATGTTCTGCGCACTTGGCTGATCTCAATTGAGATCGGCCGCCATGGCCGAAATCGGCCGGACACCTTATTTATTTAGTGTACTATTGAAAACGTATGTTTCCCGCTTATAAAACCATTCTTAATCCCAGATGATCTACATTTTCTTGTTTTCTATAAGCTGTAGCAGCTTAAACAAACTTCCATTTAACTATCTTTTACGCTATTATAAAGAAGTAGTGATCAGGATAATCTTAAAGGCATTTTCGATGCTACTTTTGTAATACCCGACTTGTTAATAAAACATGGCCCTTTCCGAGCGTATCAGTTCTTAAAAGGGTTCGTCCTCGCGACCATGAGTCGAAGGTTTTCTTTGTCCGTAAATCGAGGGGCGTAAGGGCGAAATTGCAACTGAGACAAATAAGCTTTAAATAGTTAATCTGTATGTATGGCGGGTGCGCTGTACCTTCCTGGCTAGAAGCTTAGTGGTTTTTAGGGTACCGTGTGTGGGTTCATAGTTTTACGGTCGGCTACCAAAACTTTTAATTATCAAATGATTTCGTTCTAGTTAGAATTGAATATATCTAGGTTCTATCTCAAATAATGCTAGTTGAAGTCGAATATAAGTTCATCAAGTAAGCAACTTGGTATGCCATCTGGTAGTTTATTTAGGGGTGAGAGCCATCCGCTTCCCCGCAAGTCCGGTGATGATGACGAGGCTTCTCCAAGCCGTCATCGTATGTCAGTTAGGAAAAAAACTGGTGTTTGAGTATTATAATCGTATTACTATATTGATAGGAAAAGGATTTGAAGAAACTTTTGTCTGTATTCATCGTTAACTAATCGGAAATTCAAATAAGTTAATGTCACAGTCGCGATTTGAAGAAGATTAAAACAGATCGTAGTATTTTCTGAACATAATAGTGAATAACCAAGTTACTGATTTGTTACGGAACTCACATACGCAACCAGCCTCACCCAAGGTTTTTTTACGTCTATCATCCATCTATCCGTCTAGAGGTGAATGAACTGCGCCCGAAAATCGGCTATTAGCCCACCGGATCCGAACAGCTGTGCGGGTCCTACAGACCGTACGACGTATCTGTACATTCAACTTCACCGGTTAATACAGTCCGCCACCCGGGCCGCCAGTTTTAACGACGCAGTGTTTAGTACCGCGTCTTGAACTAAAAGCTTTGTGCTTTGTTTACACTGGTGGAGTTTTGAAGCATAAAACAGCTAATGTGCTCCCCCCTTTACTGCCTGCAATATATCCGAGTTGGTGCCCATTAGGGATGGTTGTTTTTTTTTTGTTTACTTATTTTTTTAAGTGAGGATGAGTTATTATGTTTATCTCTTGTTTAATAGAATAATTAATGATTTTTTATAAACTAACTACCGTAAACTAAAACTAAGATATGAGACTCGGAAAAATAGCTGTTTTAAAGAACATACCGAAAAATATAAAAATAAAATGTTGTACCTATTTATCAAAGTATGAAGGATCATTAAAATATTTGGACAAGTTCTAACAATTTGATACGAAACACGGTTAATTAAAGTTAGAGGTAAAAACGTAATTCTAAGAATTGTTTGAACAGTTTAGAATTCGTGTTAAACGCGATGGGAACGGGGTTGAGCGATGAAATCGGTTAAATCGCATTCGCCTTGACCTTCAGTTACTGGTGCATTTTGATATGGAAACGTTATCAAAATGTTTTTAACCGACTTCAAAAAAAGGAGGAGGTTCTCAATTCGTCTGTATGTATAATATTTTTTTTTTTTTTTTTTTTAATGTATGTTCACCGATATTTTCGTCAATTATAGACGGATTTCAAAAATTTTTTTTTGGTTGGATACGGTTCACTTCCGAGGTGGTCCCATTTTCACCAGTCTTGGATCTGATGATGGGATCCTGGAGAAATCGAGGGCAACCTTCAAATTTTATAGGGACATGTACCGCGTTTTGCATATTATCTGAAGTCATATTGGCATTTGCTTCTGGCTATCATAATTTTATGATGCTGAGCTGATGATGGAAGGTCAACTCCTTAATAGTTATGAGTAAAAGAATAATTATTTCAATACTGTATACATATTAAGACTACTAGTTATAATATCAGTAGCAATACAGGTGAGCTAAACTATTAGGTTGACCAGTCTAGGATCTGATGATGGGATCCAGGAGAAATCGAGGGCAACCCTCAAATTTTATAGGCACATGTACCGCGTTTTACATATTTTCTTAAGTTATATTGGCATTTGCTTCTGGCAATCATAATGTTATGATGCTGAGCTGATGATGGAAGGTCAACTCCTTAATAGTTGGGAGTAAAGGGATTATTCTTTTAAATCTGTGTACATATTGATACTACTGGTTATAATATCAGTAGAATTATAGGTGAGCTTAACTAATAGGGTGTAAAAAAAATTAACACTAAAAGGATGAAAAAAATTGTAAACAAAAAAAAAAAACCGCCTTCAAAAACACGACTCACTAAAAATTACAAAATAATATAATACGAACATTAATCTGGGTATGAATTTGATATGTTGTTGAAGGCGGTGCCGTTTATATTTCACGCAGTTTTCCTCAAAAATTTAATTGGCACCGCCTTCAACAACATATCAAATTCATACCCAGATTAATGTTCGTATTATATTATTTTGTAATTTTTAGTGAGTCGTGTTTTTGAAGGCGGTTTTTTTTTTGTTTACAATTTTTTTTCATCTTTGTGTAATTTAATTAGACTTCTGTCTTGCTAACTATTTACTTCCAAAAAACAGTTTTCTGTTTAAAAGAAAACTGATTTTTGTCTGAAAAGTTATACATAGTATTGAAACTTTTGTAATCATCATCATCATCAGGTGCGATAAGGCCTTACGTTGGCCAAGTGCGGGTTGGTTGACTACACAACCAAAGAATTTCTTTGTAGGAGTGCAAGTTTCCTCACGATGTTTTCCTTCACCGTTAAGGCGTCGAATAATCGAACATACGAGTATGAATTTTAAATTTGAAAAACACTATTTTACGTGGCGGGGTTTGGACCTCTCGCATGGCAAACAACGACCACCACCACACATTGATATTGTTGTAATGTCATGTAAATATCTTAACATACGACGATACAGATGAAAAAGGTGTCCAGTGATGGCATTCTCTTTAATTTCTATCAACCAATCACACTGTAGGTAGAATGTAAACCAAACGATGAAGTCTCGTCATTATTTATTCTGGCAAACTTTCACGGGCATAAAAACTTGGGGTTTCAAAAGAAGTTTTTGACATAATGGAAAATATCTCGTCCAATCGCCACAAAAAATGGTACCATTTTTTCGCACACTGTATAATGATGTAAGCGCAAAAACGTTGTTCTCTCCCCGGCCTTTTTTGGCGTACAGTCCGTTGCCCCGGTTAGAAGGGTGAATGGGCGAAACGGATCGTGGGCGCGCCTACGCAACCGCCTAACGTTGCGATACTTTATCGTTGTCATTTTTCATTATGCCTGTTATGAATTACGCCTGTTAACTTATGCTGCCCTGGTACTTTGGTGGCGTGTTTCTGTTTGTTTTTGAGGTTAAAGAGTAAGAAGGTTTTTTTGCTTATCTGAAATAGTGAAGCCTTATTTTTGTTAGTTTGGTGTTGAATCTAGTGCGAAAGTCTAAATAATCATATAAATCTGTCGAATTAGATGCATTTACATCGTTTACATGTATAAATTAATAAATATAGTTATTACTAGCGACCCACCCTCGCTTCTTTTCGGGTATGTTATTTTTCTTCTTGAATTACTCTATCCATATAAAAAACCTCATCAAAATTCGTTGCGTAGTTTTGAAGTTGCATACGAGACAGACAGACGACGGGAACGACTTTTCAATTTTATCATTAGCGATAATTGTTAAGGCTTGTTAATAAATGATTTTCTACCAGATTAGCAATTACTTATCTTATCAAATGAAATTATCTAGATTGGCGTTTCCTGGTTCAGCTGGACATCATCAGAAATAACCACTTGAGATCCCGTATATGCAAATCCGAATGATTCTAGTTCATTATCGCTTTGACAAGATCTAGAATGCCTTGATACCAAGAAATCCAATTTCCTCAGGATTACTTGTATTAATATAAATATGTACTTTAGTAATTGGATATGCGTACAGACTGATGTGATTTCTATTTTTATGAATATCAAGATTTACTTACAGTAAATATAAATTAATGTCTCATATTTCTCATTTTTAAAGCAACAAAAAGAAAGCTGTTGGAAATGCAGTATCCCATTTCACGACAAAAATCTATTGCTTTCGGAGAATACTACTTAATAAGGTAATACCTATACTTGCGTAAACACTTGTGGACTTTAATCTTGAATAGATGGCTAAATAAAATTTAGAAAATCTGAAAAAAAAAACCTTTTTCAGATATTACTGAGTGTTAGCTAACTGCTATTTTGTTTTTGGCCCTCCTAAAATATTAAAATTGAACGTGCAAGTTCTAGGATTTGAAACACAAAATTAACAGTTTGTTTGAAACTGGCCGTCAAGAAAAAATCCGGTTAAGACAACAAACATCTACATTATACAGTGTCGATATTCACATGTTTTGATTCAAAGAGCGAATACCGTTGAACCCTTGCCGACCTTGGCGGCAGGCGTGATTGGCATTCGCTGTATTCACACGCGCGACGACTCTTTGTCCGATGAGGTATTTCCCATGAGCGCGCGACGGTTGGCATAAACGATGTCAGTTGTAGTCTGTGGTGTGTTGTCGAATGGCAATTGAAGCCTTCTTTTGTTTGTCAATTGTCGCAATGACAGCGGTGGACTGGATGAGAAATGTCTTATCGACCGTATGGAGTCGTTTATTGCGTTAAATATTACTCTCTTATTGCACACTAGCTGTGCCAGCGACATCGTCAGCGTATTCTCCCGTTTTTTAGACATTTCCCTTTGTTATTTTCTGCTATTGGTCGCAGCGTGATGTTTAATAACCTAAAGCCTTCTTCAAACAAAGATTTTTTTCAATTCGAACCAGTTGTTCCTGAGATTAGCGCGTTCGAACAAAACAAACTTTTCAGCTTTATAATATTTGTATAGATATATTGCACATTCCAATAAAAAGTATTTTTTAGGCTGTATAAGTAAATATCACCCAATATTACATACCTACACAATATTTCATAAAAGATATAGTTTGCAAACAATCAAAAGACGAGGATAACCTAAGATTTCACCACATGTCAATAATAAGGTCTCTTATGGTGCTTAAAAATTTTCCTGCTTTTTTGTTGGTGTCCTTTTTTATACCAACCATTCTGTCCTTAGATTTTCCTGTTTATCATAACGCATTTGAGCATTCAACCTTCAAGGGAGCCTTTGACGCTATTAACCAAGGAATGTGGCATAGCAAGCGAAGGCCCATTAAAATGCAAATATATCAGAGCCAACCACAGCCACCTCTAGTTCCAATTATACTAACCATGTATTCGCAGGACGAATCAGGTTGTGTGAGAGCCTATAACCATCCCATGGTAATGACAGGCCCGGGGTTTTAATAACCAACCTACTTGGCCATGTTTCATTGACGGATAACTGCAGCCTTCGGTCAATGAGTGGCAGAGGGTCATTTGTTAACTGATAAACAGATGGCGTGTTTGCATTCATTGATAGTGTGGCGAGAAAGGACTTGTTGTGCTCTCTGCGAGATAATAGTTAGTTCATACTCTAAAGGACGTTCGTTTGAGTGTCCGTTTTGACGCGGATAGTGCATTTGTTCTACATCACGGAGATTCATTTCGCCCCTGTTTTCTATGAATACGTATGTTTAACTTACTATTTTATAGAAAAAAAAATTGTTTCTTAAATGTAAATAACTGGAATACAACAAAAATTACGCGCGCATTACTACGCGCACATATACGCAATTAAAAGTATTGCTTAAAGTAGCTGAACTTAGATCCATAAATGTAATTCATCTTCAATCACTTATCCGAGATAATTTATTGATACCATCGTTAGTCTACGCAGAAGCTGGCTGATTTCTATCATTAAATATTCTTGGTCCATCATCCGTCCAGTTTGCCACAGATCACACTATCATTAAACAGTGCATGCATGACTGAACATTCTGTATTTCATATTTTATCATGAAATTGTAGGTTATGTGATTTGAACTTTACTGGAATAGCAATAAGAGCTAGGCAATTTTCACATACCCTGCAGCAAGGTAGACGCGTTACATCATTACTATGGAATGTTACATCAATTAGGGTCTTCGGTTTATTGCCCCGTGGTATAAATATACGCTTAAGAGTCTTGAGTGCAAGATGAGTAATGTTAAACCAACTAACTTGGAGGATTTTCAAAATACAGTACGCATTTTTCTTGTCTAGTGGAGTAAGGGCATTGATTTAGCTAATGTTATTAAAATTGTAGTCTAAATCAAGATACATAAATGAATTGTTGCCCACACTATTAAGTACATAGACAATTTTCAAACTAGTGGCTAGCAAACCGCCTAAACAGTCGCAAATCTAAAAGTTTTTTCTGTTCTGATACAATATTTTTTTACTAAAGTATACGTAAAGTTAAACTTAACAAACCATATATGCCCACCATATATATGGTCACCATATATGACAGAGAAAATCGTGTCTATAGCAAATGCTGTGTTTCTCAGATATTAACCTTGTCTTTTGATTTACGTCCATACCTTATTCGCGGCGTGTCAAACGATAATATCGCTAATTTACTATCTATACGACAAAGCGTGAGATCTTGACACCTAAATGAAGATAATGTTCTATGCAATATATTAGTAGTGTTTCACCACGATTTAAATATGTGAACTCCAAGCTTATATTCTATGAGAATTATTAACCTATTTAATCTGCAAACCAGCGTTCAATGGCAATAAGAGTTCCTGTACTTGGTCTTCTAGATCATGAGAGTAAACTTTCTCAACATTCTCCTCGGTCAAATACTGTATTAAAGTGATTATGGGATTTAAAAATAAGTAATTTTGCTTGAAAAATTGGTACCTAACGTTTTAGATGTAGATCATTAGTGTTAATCCTTTTAGATCAGTATACCACTACCATCATACACGTGGTTGATAAAAGAAACATGAACAGATTTCGTTCTTAGATGGTAATAACCACTTTTCCATATAATTACAGTAACGTTGATGGGTAAAGTAATTAGGCCTGTTAGTTTTATATTAACTTTTCTTTCTAGTGAAGCCATCTGGATGCAAGGAAAGTCGAGAGTGGTACTGGTGTATTAAATTGTTTATGGAAATACTTGAGTCGGCTAATGATAGCGAAGGCGTGTAATCTGCAGAGTTTCTACTTAAGTCCTGACATAGAAATACAGGATTCTTCAGTATTTTTATGTTTTTATTCTGAAACATGTTATATACCTACCAAGTCAATGGTGACAGATACAATAGTATCTCTGAAATGAGGGAAATCTTGTAATTGTGTTGTTAATATTCTGATCAACGCGAAGAGAACTCCGGTAGCCTCTCTACTAAAAGATAAAAAGGATTCAGAACCAATAATATTTCTTTTGGGAATATTTACTTCTCTTGCAAACATGAAGTAATCAGTAAAAGGGTTCTCCAGTACCCAGCGTTTCCATATAACAGTCAAACATAACGTACAACAAGGTGTCAACAGCTGATGTGCATACCAAGAAACTAAAAGTGGCACAAATGACATGTCGCAAAAGCACGTCTTGAACATTCGGTTGTGTCCAAGACAGCTTGCTTTTACGACATTGCCCTAAGTCCACTCAGATATTGCATCAAGACGACCAATTCCAAACCGAGTATGGTGCCTTGGTACATTCAACAACATTTTAAGTGTAGTCACATCACAGTTCAATATTAACTCTTATTCCGGCTACATAGGGGCGGTACAAAGTCCATAAGGTTACGTCTGATCTGAGCTGAACTCTACATTCGATGTGTCTGCCATGTTATAGTTTGCGCGCTGCCGCGCCTCTTCGCATGATAGTAAACTATTTGATCGGTCCAAGTCACAATGATAAAGAATAAGAAGAAACCTCTGATGCTCCGTTTTCGTATATAGCTCGGGAGACTTTCTTCACGTTTTTTTTGTCATAAACTTCGTGTCCACAAATAGCTTGACGTCCACTTAAACTCAACAGATTCTAAAGACCCATTAATCAAGACAGGACTTTAGACAGTTAAGAGCTGTGAACGATAAGTGGAGTTTAAAGAGAAACGAAACGTTTGAGAATACCGTTGTCGCCTGCAAACAGTTTATATAATTATAATTGAAAATATGTTTCGTTTCAATCAAAACATCTAAGGATCCGGCGACTTGTATATTATTTAGTTGGAGATATTTGAGTGTATAAAGGAAAACAAGGAAATAAAAAAAAAACGATATTTTTATAAAATGTCACACACTCTGCACACATAATTGCAGATTGATTGTACCACTGAAATTGGTCCTTTAAATTGGTCGGCTGGAAAAAAGCAGGTCCCATTAAGAAAAATATGAATGTATTTCAAACAGTAAAATTATTAGGAGCAACGCATGCTTTTTAATGATGAAAGTAACTTTCTCTTGAAACTGCATCGAATAGAAATAAAACAATCAGCAATCAACATGCTAGAAGAACCATGCGTTCCAAATGCAACACAAAATGTTTTCGCCTACATAAACCTTTAAGTTTTATGGTAACCATGTCTACTATACATGGTTCCGAAGACACGATTACATAAAATGTCAGTTTTATTCACTGTGTGTTCTAAGCATACTTTTCGCTTACACATTTTAGAAGTCAACTCGCGAACATTTTATTTTGAAGCCACTACGCATTTACATATTTGTAGTATTCACATACATATTGCATTTTGCAAAAATTCGTATATTGTACTGAACATTCTCATGTTTCAGTTTTCACGTCATCATTATATACTTCTACGAATAATAAAGAATTCATAATCTTATCTCGTAAATGTCTACATCTGTAGCAGGCTCAATTACAATGGTACGATTGCAGATCATTTACGTCAGAAGTCA
Organism: Maruca vitrata; assembly: GCA_039566165.1. Lineage (NCBI taxonomy): Eukaryota > Metazoa > Arthropoda > Insecta > Lepidoptera > Crambidae > Maruca > Maruca vitrata. Next base: position 3,351,394 of record CM076933.1, read on the forward strand.
TTGTTACTTGCGTACATTGCATCCACTTGTAACATTTGTTATTGTTCACTCAATGATCAATAACAATTTTTATACGAGAGCTTTTACAATGATACTGCAGACATAACTTAAAACAAGCAGTTTGCGTGCAGCTTCGTAATTAATACTTGTATGTCTTTAAGTACTTTTAAAATGCTTATACTTTTTCAGCAGACCATGAAATGGCATACCGCGTTCATGTAGTTTCATAAAGGTCACAGAATTTATTATCAACACTTTGTTTTTCTTTATTTTTACGGTCTCGGCAAGTTTTATCGCATCTCTGATACAAAGTATGTACTAATTATATTCAATTTCAACTCGCAACTGGTTTTATAAATGAGGGTTTTTATTTAACATTTACATGCTCAGTAAGTACCATTTTTGTATGTTTCCTTATCTCATTTAGCATCAATCTTGATAATAAGGACACCTTTAGGGGTTTCGAGATTTGTGATCTTGATTACATTAATTATTTGGTATTTCATCTTCAACTACAACCGATTGGTGTTTAGCGTCTATTCTGTCTACTGGATTAACATTTGCAGCCATAACTGCGTTAGCATTAGCTAAATTAATTAATCTACTGACTTTACAACAAGTTAACTAGTCCCCGTGCTTTGTAACTTGCATAAAGCCGTTGCTCTTGTACTTTCCTAAGTTCAAGTTGTTTGAACCATGTTTGAGATTAGTTACTCAAGTTAACCGTCTGTATGGCAAACTAACTAACTCGTCTTTTTTACTTCAGAGCTAATGAATTCATCTATTTTGAAAAGGTTTTTGTCATTGAGTTATACTAGGGTGTATCTTAAGGAAGAGTTATTACCCTTTATCTTTGTAATAATATTACGAACAAAATAAAACAAATTCATTCTAGTGTGTAGTGGGAGATACTCGTTTATAAATAAGCTATTATAAGTGAAGCTAAATAAAAAGAAGTAAGCAACTATCACATGCTACCTGATTATGAAATGCTCAAACGAGATCAACCACGCTTGGACGAGTATAATCCGAAGCTGTGTGACGAGCATGCCATTATCGAGATATCACAATGTACCTGGGTAGCGGGTAATCGTATTATGTCCAGCTAAAACGCTCTCCGGTAGCTACGACTAGGAGTGTTGTGTAGTTAAAGCAATTATGAAGGCATTTGTGTTTGCTCTACATGAATATGGGGAGGGTGAGGGTAGTTAAATAAGTAATTTACAGTAGATTCACATTTAGAAGCTAGTTCTGAATTTACAAACCATTCGAAGTACCTTACCCTAGGAATTGAGTGTGACACTGAGAATCTTATTATGACTTCAAATATTTTGTTACAATTTTTAAATAACTTCAGTTCATGTATGTGTAAATTTTTTAGTCATATCAATTTTGTGAAATCTCTTTACAATCTCATCACAATAAGACTGATGATTATTATGGCCTATGAATCTTATTTACTGTTCAGATGTGTCAATATTGCCTTATTATTTAGCATCGTCGAAGTGGTCCTGTTTGGCTGCTCTCTACTGCCCTTTGCCTTCCGATAACAGAACTAAGAAAGAGAAAGCGGATACACTCCTTGTCCTATTTCAACTTTGACATCTAGCCGATTGACAATCTGCCTTCCGAACTGTGCAGTGGTCCCGACGATAGCTATCAGGGGATAGTGAAATGTATGTGATTATAGCGAAAGTGACGTGTTTGAGGATACCATGCTTTTATGATATACTGTGCGGGATTTCGGTGATGTATTATGTTGATTAATAGAGTACTGATAAGTTTAGCTGATGATAATTTTGTATGTTTGCAGTGTTTGTGTTTATTTTAGCTTGTGCATTGATGACAGAATGAGGAAGTTCATTAAGCCCTTATTAATGGTAAAGTTATTCTTTTACTTGTGTATTCTAAACAAATAAACTTGTCAAATCGTTTGTGTGTTTAATGAAAGAGTTTCTGTTTCCTTAGTATGAAGTAATTTGAGGTTGTTTATTTATCAAGTTGTACTTATATTTTGTAGTATTATTTACCTGAGAAATTAAATTACTTGGGTTTAACAGAATAAAATTTTTATTGGAATTGTCATACCATCTCATGTCATCGCATATTAATGTTATCTCGTTAGAGTTTACATTATATTGACGTAATATGCGTGTCAAGAAGTACATTGCCTTGATATGTAAAGATTTTATATAACGTACGCGAATATGTAAAGATACAAGTACAAAAACCTGAATGACAACGAGAATTCATATTCACTAATTATTGCCTTGCGTTTATGACGTCGCTATAACCTTTGCTAGTTCGTACGAATATCTATCTATAAATTATAATTTGTGATTATGTTACGCAGCACTCTCAAAATTATTCGTATGTTCCCTAAGTTTAAAGTACAAGCATTCAGTTTATATAGTTAGGTTTTCGGTAAGTTTTGTTTCAATACAATTGTAAGTTTTGCTTTATTCGATTCCCTTGTAGACATCAAATAAATCATTATTTTAGTAACCTGCAATTTGTTACTAACTCATCATTGTAATATAATAAGTTATGTAACTTATCTGATTAATTATTAGCATTGTTTTTCCTTGTTCGTATTGCTTTGAATAAATAAATAAAGGTAAATATCATTTACTATTATCGTTGTGTATAGCTGAATAACATTACAAGCGACTCGCTAGGTGTTTTACATGGATTTACTTTAATGACTCGTATATTTAATCGACGTTACGTCATTAAATGAACTATTAAAGCAGCAAATTATCCAACATGCTTATGATTATTTATAGGATTGGGTTATGCGGTAAGCTAATGGATATTGGCGGCATAAGTTTGTCACTAAAATCTACTAATGAAAAAAAATACACATCCATTCTGCATAAAGAACTGTGAACACACGTAAATCGAAACCTTTAAAGTCTTACATTCGCTGTAAGTACTATTTACAAAACTGCAAATATGTTCTATCCAAATCTGGCACCCAAATGTCGTAAAACTACGTGACTTTCTTCGAACACTTTCTCGACTCCCTTCGAATTCCGTCAAACGAAATTTCAAATGTTTTATTAGGTAAACGTAGGCCCTATGCGATCGGCGAGTGCATAACAAACAAAGGGCTCGCGAAGGGACAAAAAACGAGCGTAGAGTGAAATCGCCGTATCGGATATCAACAAGTTACAAGCGTGTGTTAGCCGACGCGGGAACGCGTTTGCAAGACGGAATACAGTATTAGGCGCTTGTGCTAGCCACGTTGAGTAATCGTGTCGTTATCGTTGCGTTATTAGACAATATAAAATGAAATGAACCTTTAAATAATTTTGGCTTGCTACAAAATGTATGGACCAGTTATGAATACGTCAACGGTGTAAGATGCGAAGGGCCCTCAAAAATTTCCCGCTTGCAAATCTTAATACTTAGCCACCGGTTTGCTCTGTGTATTTGTTTAAGTGTCTTATATTATGTAATTTTACTTATTTGCAATTAACACATTTTTTGGTCACAGCGTGATGTTATCGCCTCGATAAATGGTCTATACAAGACAAAAAAAATTTCTATTTGAACCAGTAGTGCGCGTGCTCAGAAGGCTACTGACCACAAGAGTTGCCTGTGTCTACTTGTTTCTGTATTAACGTAAACATTTCCTTGTTCCAGGTGTCACCAGTCTCGGGCGAGATGAGCGAGCGGGAGCGGTACCGCGCGCCGCCGCAGCCGGAGCCGCCGCCGCACCGCGCGCGCGCCGCCGACCTCTACCCGCGCCTGCGCACGCATCGCGACGAGCCCGGCCTGGACGCCGGCTTCGCGCCCATCTGCGGCGAGTCCGCGCAGGTGAGCCGGGAGACTACGAAGACTACTAAGCAGCCTGAAGAATGAAGACTACAACAAATCACGTACATTTAATACTAACATTCCTGATAGGCCCGAGTGGAAGAGGTACACATGTTGCGCCGACCCCACTTAGCGTGGGACAAGGGCAGGGGAATGGTGATTCCTGCTGGAATGCTGTTTATCGCGAAAATTACACCCTCATAGCAAAGGTTCAAATTATACTGTTAGTCCGGTCTTAAGCTCAAAAATAGAGGTAACCTTGCATTAACACAGGAATCTGAAAATTTGCATAGATGTTAAGGACACAAAATGTGCATTTTTGAAAAATTAAATTTTTTTTTTTTGGTTTTTCAGCGGTTAGTTTTATGATAAAAATGTCAGACAACAAATTGTAGATCATGCAATAAAATACCTTAGAAATTATCACCATAGTAAATATACCTACTCGGCAGCTATCGGGCAGATTTCGATTAAACCACAAATCATGATCCCCAGATGACAGGCGCCGTTTGGGCGGCTTTGTTTTACATAATAATAGAAGTGGAACGCGGTTAATAATTACATCACTTACATTATTCTGATTTCGAGATAAGTCGCTTGCTTAACTTAAGCATTTGTGTTGCCATCCGTACTACCCTAAACAACAGTGGAATACACAAATACTGTAGTCTGTACTTTAATCTATACTTCTATACTAATATTATAAAGCTGAAGAGTTTGTTTGTTTGTTTGAACGCGCTAATCTCAGGAACTACTGGTTCGAATTGAAAAAATCTTTTTGTGTTTTGTAGACCATTTATCGAGGAAGGCTTTAGGCTATATAACATCACGCTGCGACCAATAGGAGCAAAGATTCAATGGAAAATGTGTAAAAAACGGGGGAAACGCGAACGAAGTCGCTGGCACAGCTAGTATGTAAATGTAGCAGGCCTTCAGGGTGAGGTCCACAGGCTCAATAGGGTCTATTCTATTGTAAATCCTTACTATAATATTATATTATAAATCCGAAAGTAACTCTGTCTGTCTGTCTGTTACGCTTTCACGCATAGAGTACTGGACCGATTTAAATGAAATTTGGTACAGATATAGTCCAGAGCCTAGAAAAGGTTATAGGCTACTTTTTAACGCGACTGCGCTATAAGGAAGTAATGTTTTACCCATTAAACGTCTCTACGCGGACGAAGGTGCGGTCGGAAAGCTAGTATAAATATATTTTGTTTTTAATATTTTCACAACATTTAATAACAACAACAACATATGTGGACCTCACACCGCCTACCATCAGGCGTAAGTACTCAAGATATCTTGAAAACAGCTGTTAACTACGATGCGTATTCAGATTAGATTATATGATCCATGAAGACTTATTTCCATTCAATAAGAATATGTGTTAAAGGAAAAAAAAACTCTTTCATTATGAAGACAATGAGCTTGCTGTCTTTGCGTAAGTATTAGGCAATCCACTTAGACTAAAGACCAAGGTAGGCGTTGATATTACGTATATCTCGCTAAGTTAACACCTAATCTCTACAACTTAATAAAATTAGAGTGTTTGTAATATCAAAATAACTAGTTTTTACTAAATAGGTAGGAATCTATATCGAATTCCAATAACAAAAACTTTGGAAAAAAAATAGTCTGTCGGTCTGTTTACTCCCGCTAATCTCCAAAACGGCTGGACCAATTTTGTCAGATCAGTCACTAATAAATAGCTAATTTTACAAGGTATATCGTATATATATAGGTATAGGTTATTTAAATAAATCGTTGTTGCCAAAACCATGTGCGTGGACATGGACGAAGTCGTAGGCGGCCGCTAGTCAATTATAACGTACATTGTCTCGATATCAAACGCATCCAATTTATTCCACTCATCGTCATACCGTACCTGCATATTTAAACATCTGGGGAAATACTTCTACTAACACATTTACGATCCACGGTCACAGATACACACGTACGACCCAAAAAAAAGTAGGTGCGTACAACAAAAAATAACTACTTCCTTCAGACATTAAAAAAATTATGAATGACTGTTGCATACCAAAGTTTGTGTTGTTACATGTTACGTCATTAAATAATTCGTTGCGTGAGTGTTCAAAGATCTTGCTGGAATAAACAGTGTTTGGTTGTGACATGCATGAGCATCATTTGATATCTTGTTGCGATGAAGGGTTTTCTCCATTAGAAGTCGTTTTGTATGCTTCTGCTCACTGTTTTAAACAGGATAATTAATAAGTATTGTAATTTAATTCATTACAAATAAAAGATAACGTAAGACTTTTGTCAGGATGTTTAATTAGAGTTCAATAACTTAACGATTCATAGATGTATGAAGAGTGCGAATAATGGTTTGAATATACTTGGACATTTCCTATTTTTGGTTAGTCATTGGAAAATATGCATTTAAATTAGGTATATAGTAATCTTCAAAATCTTATCATATTGCAGTCTTAATAACACATACTACGTGTGACGCCGAAAAAAAATACGATTATTGATAAAACCTTCGACAATTCTTTTAACAGATTTATTTCCATCATCATTAGGTATGTACCTTGGTCGACGTTTCTGATCAGTTTAGAAAACTGTAACTTTCCGGGATATTTACCATGTTGTTTTGTTTTAATGAGCTCGCGATATTTCGGCACTGTTGCAAGCACCATGATCACGGGTGAACTGATCAGAATAGTTAGTTAGTAGATCTGATAGTTTCTGATCAGTTTAGTCACTAGATTACTACATACTATTTTAATTACTAGGTATTACCGTGATTATACGGTCACACTAGGGTGGATGACGAGGCTACTCCAAACCATCATCGTATGTTAGTTAGAAAAAGAAATCCGTAACTAAGATACGACATTTTTTTCTCTTTGTACGGCTATTTCAGGACTATTTTTAGCGTTGTAAAAATTCATTTTCATTGAGATTTCAAATGTGAGAATTCTAGCTTGATGCACACGACGTTTTAGCTTAATTTGTATGGAGTTAGAATACTGTTAGATAGTACTACCGTGGTACAACCCTCTATCGGGCATAATTGAATACGCCAGCCAATAAGTGGACCATTGACGTATACATGCAACAGATAGTGGGGTACTCAGTGAAAGGGCACCGGGTCGGGCGGAGTTGAACGATCGATGCGCCGGCGCAGCCCAGGAAATGACGATTTTAATATTCCTCCTTGGAGTTTATTATTAACTCCTTACGGCCGAATACTGACGCGGTAATTTGAGGTTAATGTTGTAAAGTGCTGAAGCGAGCTGCTGTTTTGGATATTTAGAAAAACACAGCATTTCAATTGCTCCACTGTGGCTTGGGGATAAGAACCTTCTGGACACAGACATGCGTTCCAAGTTGGAACTTCCAACAAATTACGTTAGTAGTTATGTATGTTAATGTGACGTCCTTTTTTCTGCTCCAATAATTGCATTTTTGGGCGCTGATTTGCCGATTAACTAGGATCTAAATACATGGCTTTCATACAAAATTTTAATTTCAGCGTCGCATGAACTGCCAAATGTGTCTTTTCAGTATTCGGCCATTAGTCCCTTCGTAGGGCATAATATATCGTTATATTACCTTTATCATCCGTGTCAGTATCGCGAAACACCCACATGAACGCCCAATTTCACGTTCGATATTAGTAAACATGGAATCATGTAGGTACTTGCTTGTTCAGTCATAATAAGATACTGCGTAGAACCGTTCAAGTTCAAAATTAACAGTAATGTACAAGGGTCGTAATGAGGAATACCAGGAACGCATGAGTTATTGGTAGCTAGTTCATTACACTCTAATAACCTCTTCAATTGGAACAGTACGGCTGGCCGTGACGTCACTCCGAGCGGACTATTGGACGCTCATAATGCGTAGAAACATGCGCTCATGTGTATTAATCAGTCTGTAATAGATTCAAGAAATACCAGGTAAGCATAAGTTGTTGGTGCGTTGAAAATGACCGACCAATTCTAGCAATGGAATAATTTATCTTCAGCACTTTATATTAGCGTTGATCGTGGCAATTTGCATTATACGTTGACTACTGCTTCCTTATTTATAACTAATCTTGGACGAGTATGGTGTGTCGGTGCAAACCAGGTTCTATCCCTACGTCGTGGGGCTAGTTAGGTAAACATTGGTGCTTCCGTAATTTACATCAGTTCAAGATGGTAAGTGGAGGCTTTAACTAGACACTTTAGGTCTTCCTGAAGGAATCTGGTATTTTAGTATATCAGCATAGTTTATTTATTTAGATTTTTAGTTCTGATTACCTAAGATAGCGCTAGTTTGTATTTATAAACGTTTAAATATGGCCGAGTGGTTAAGGTCGTTGCTTGCCATGCGAGAGGTCGCCAGTTCAAACCCCGCCAGGTACCAATGTGTCTTTCAAATTTGAAATTCATATGTACCATCATTCGACGCTTTAACGGTGAAGGAAAACATCGTGAGGAAACCAGCACACCTGAGAGATTTATCAACGGTGTGTGAAACCATGTCAGAGGCCTACGGGCGGTTTAAAAACTCTGACACCAGGTTGTTCATCAACCATACGATAAGAAGAAGAAGAACGTTTAAATGGTTACGTTTCGTCCTATCGTCATTATGATGGGAGACTTAACTTCAATTATTTTAACTAGCTTAAGCAATGATAAAAAAGTTTACTAGGGAACAATTTTATCCTCGTTGCAATATCTATCTCCTTAGAATTTGCATGTGCACTGATAAATTCATGTATTTACCTACAAACATTGTTGTTTTGTGACGCACATCTCACGCCGGCTGGCCTGTAAAAGTGCTAAGGACGAAAAGGTTATCAACAAAACATGTTTGTAGTGGCTGGAAATAACTTATACGAGGAAGTCTGGCCACGTGTTTCTTGTTTGATCCGTTGATATTTCTGATTTATGTAAGTAAGAACGATGCAATGAAGTACTAATTTTAGTTTTAAAAGTTTTAGAATCTTAAGTTACTACTAAGTTTATGCTCGACTAGACATGGTCTCGAACCACCGGTCTTGAGATATCGCTGCCCACGCTCTGTCCAACTGAGCTAGCCAGGCTTTATGTCATCAATGCGAATTTCTCAATCATTGTTACCCGTAAGCTATCGGTGGGCTTACGCGTCAGTGAAAAAAAAAACAGTATGATTCCTGCTTATTTCTTATTGCTGAGTTTATAGAGAACATATGGGCAAGTTTCCATTCTCCATAAGAGATTAGATAAAGTAAAACGTAAACACTACGACCTTAGCTAATTGCGGACGATCAATCACTTACCATCAGTTGACCTGCCGACTTATTTATAACCTAAGTAAATACTGATCAATCCAATGCCATCTTTGGCGTAAACGCATTTTACTGCGAACTCTGCGACAAAGTTGATATACTCAGTGGAAGCATGAAAATATATTAAACACGAATATAGAAACATACTATTGTATCTTTTCAAAGTTCAACAGTGTTGTTGTGTGTTGAATTGTAAATTACGACAGCAAATATGTAATGCGTGGTCCTTCGAGCCGGATACGAAAAGTTTAGTTAGGCACATCACGAAACACTGGATGAGTGTATGAATGTAATTACTGATAGTTGTGCTCTAGTTGACGAAATAAGAAGACTGTCACTTCGTCACCTTTTGCAGATACCAGACGTTATTCATTACAGTGTATCGATGTTTAATTGTCTTGTAAATTTAATTTTCTTCTTATTGACTCACGTGTATTGTATCGAAATATTAAAGAAAGAAAGAAAGAAAGAAAAACATTTATTGACCACATAGAAATAACAAATACAATGAGACATAAATACACAAGACACAAAAACTCAAACTAAGAAATAACACATGGACAAGGACTATAAAGTGGTCAACGAGGTACGGGCCTCAGCATATGCCACATTAGCCCGAAATGAAATTTTTAACACCTGTTTTGTTTATTTACAGTGGGTCGGACGGTTGGCGGACGGAGGCACTATAGCGATGTCGAACTACCGGTTGCACATGCAGCCGCGTCGGCGCAACGGACCCGGAACGTCGTTGCCTCTCCGGCTCATCGACGCGCTGGAGATTAGGGACTTGTTGCACCTCGTCATACTTTGCAAGCATGGAAGACAGCTCAAGTGAGTGTTGTTTGAACTCTTTGTGTGTTCTAATGTCCTGGTACCTTTTGAAATATACTTACTATGTAATTAATTCTCTATGCGTAGTATTACATGTGCTATTTATTTACATAAGGTATACAAATATATCCAAGAAGAAATTTACAATCGAAGTAGAAACACCGTGTAAAACCAGTCGAAAAAAATTCGTATTCATTAGGACGAATGCCTAATCGCCGCTTAAGAACATCGGTCTCATTACAGCTAACATTTTCTTGTAGAAAAATGTTAAAGGTCAATACGAATCTTTCAAAAATTATAAAAACAGGATTAAAGCTAAAATATCCATAAACATGCCACGTTATTAGATCAGGTTAAAACTTCACGCTAAAGTTACCCAAGAAACAGGTTAAAGTGCGTGGGTTTCGCGAATATTGCGGAATTAATTTCATATTTTCTCTTCAAAGGCGAAATTTATCAACGTTCATGAATATATCAAAGTTCCATAATCTATTTTGGTCCTTCCCGTAATGTAAAATTTTCTCATTAATATAAACATCAAAACAGCCAATATTACTTTTACTCTAAGAAAGTTAGTATATACTTGATGCCCCATAAAGAGGTTAACTTTATTAACGCAAGCAATAGTTACTTTTTTTTTGTGAATGTTGACTACGATGTACCAAAACATGTGATTTTTTTGTTTGTTTGATAACAACATTTACAAGTTGTTGAGACAGTGTTTGCTATGTACACTGTTTTGCTAAAAATAACTGGAGGTTATCGATGAAGCATTTGAAATGGCAAAAACACGTTTATGATTATGTAAACTGACTGTGAAGGTGTTTTTCTTTCTATTTTTAACGGACAGCCATTTATCATCTGTAGATATAGGTGCTAAAATAGGTAGAAAAGCAATAAGATCCTAAAGAATATAATGAATCAGTAGATTTTCTTTTTTTGTAATCAGATTTCTATGCGAGGTTTGTTGGTGCCAAAGTGAAGAATATAAAATTGAAAATTATAGATACATGTATATACGTCTTGAAGTGAGTCGTACCTCACCTTTACAGGATAATTTGAAAGTAAACTTATCGTACATGTGACGTTTTGTATGCCCAAAAATATATTATCAAACTAACCTCACTGTGTCATGTCGGACCGGCTGATAAAGCAAATTGAGGCTACCCCGATAAATGCATAGCAACTCACGAAAGTAACTTGAAATTTTCCAACAACAACATACGATTTAAACGATTCGTTTTATTGCATATAACTTGTTATGTCAATGTAATTTGTGCGATAATTAACTATGTATGTCATTCGGTGTTGTTTTGGCAATGTTGTGTGTTGATATAAATAATCCGGTCCTGTGTAGCCGGGTAACCTACAATGTAATTGGATGATTGGCGTATAGCGGTGTGGTTTGGTTGGGGCGATGTATTGGTTACAGGTTCGAATCGAATATAGTAGTCAATATTTTGTAGTTTCTTATGTTTGACTTGTATTTAAGATTGATCTTAAACTATAGTTTTTCGCCTATGAATACGTCCGCGCGGAGTCATTTATCTTGTTAAACTTATTACATTACAGTCGGTTTAAAACTTCTTCATTAATTTAAATCATATATATTTGTTTTGGCTTGAAAAATAATATGAAGCTTGCATAATTATACATTTTGAAAATTTTTATTTGTTCTAAATATTAGTCTTTATGGGTGGGTCTATACGCGTTATTAGGGCGCGATTATCGCGAGGGACCACGATTGGTGTAACCCAGTCGAAACATCGGGCAGTAAGTAGCTATGTAATTTGCTTCTCCTAATAACGCGTATAGACCCATAAAGACTAATATTTAGTGTAATGGAACGCGAAAGTCTAAAATTTTTATTTGTTGTTTTTGATGCTATCAAAGCTCAACAATTTTGAACATTACCTATTTAAAACGAGTTTTAGCACTTTACAGCGATTCTTTTTACGGAGAACTTTACTTTACTTTACCATTTTGCACAAAAACTTACATATTTTTTTTGTTACCAGGGCGACATTCAGCACAGGAGATCAGTGCGTGGAATGGTGGCGGAGGCTCAACACGGCGCTGGCGCCGATGGGCTCCGTCCAAGAGACATTCGCGGCGGCCTACGCCGCGTGGGCGAAGGAACAACCGCCGGCGTCTGTGCATAGAGCGTTGATGAGGGCGTCTCACGCCCCGCAGAGACACTGGTTCGGACCGGAGGTAAGCTCTTGCACATTTATGGCGGCCTGGTACTTTTTGTAAGTTTTCGCGGCCACGTACACCGCGTGGGTGAAGGAACAACAGTCTGTACACAGGGCATTTGATGACGGCGTCCCACGCCCCACAGAGACATTGGTTGGGACGGCAGTTGTGATCTCTTGTACATAAATGGCGACCTGGTACTTTTTGTGAGCTTCGTTTCGTTTGGGCGGCTTGTGTAGACAAAGCGTTGATGAGGGCATCACGCTCCACAGAGGCACTGATTCGGGCCGAAGGTGATGTCTTGCACAGTTATGATAGCCTAGTACTTTCTGCAAGTTTACGTGTTTAGGATGGTTTGGGTCTGTCTGAGGGCTCTCTTCAGTTATGGTAGCCTGGTATTTTTAGGTACCTACTAACTAAACTTACTTTTTCGAGGATACAAACAACATAAATGTTTGAATTCCCAATTAAAAAAGAACCTTCCTACTAAATAATTCTACAACCATAACTAGGAAAACGTTAACACGTTAGACTTGTGTCACATCTTTCTCCCTAGTCATGACTTGACATCCCACCGGGTATATATCAAATTGATGGAACAGAGAATGCAACTCTACTTCCTGCCTAGTTAGTTGGCTACCCAGTTAAGTAATCTTGGCCATTATGGCGTCACCGTCAAAACCACTTGTACCAACAGCCACTGCTCCACAGGTGGAGAGGCTCGGGTTCACGGCGAAGGGGGCGTGGCGCGTGACGGCGGCCAACGCGGACTACAAGTTGTGTCCGTCGTACCCGCCCCTACTCGTCGTGCCTGCTTCCATTGGAGACGAGGATCTGGATTCTGTTGCGAGGTATGTTAAAAAATATTGTAATATATCAGCCAGCCCAACGTAGTTTGTCTGTTTAGTAAGCTTCATATACTAGTATAGTTTGGGTGGGTTGGCAGGTCCTGAGGTCGCATTTTCCTAGGATCTGTAAACACTCCTATTTTTTCTACTAACCGCAGCACATGCGTTGTTCTCATTTCTTTTTTTGATTGCTTTCTAATGTATAACTTCAACTGTTTGCATGCCGTGGTAGCCTTTAATTAAGGCAGCACTTCAAAATGTATTTTATACTACTAAGATCTCATTGTAATGGTGTATGCTTTGTTGGCTATCCTTAAATAAATAAATAAATATCTAACAAAATATCTGAACCTTGCTCTTAAACCCCTCTATCTATTAAATAAATCCGCATCAAAATCCGTTGTGTAGTTTTAAAGTTTTAAACATACGTAGGGACAGACAGACGCCAGAAGCGACTTTGCTTTATACTATGCAGTGATGAAGTCAATTATAACTGGATTGTGCCATCGTTTCATAATCCAGTAGGTATTCGTGGCCATGTTCCCTGTTAATTAAGTCAAAACGTCGGATTTCTAAGTAAAAAATTGAATAAGCAAGTGCGAAGTTACATTATAGGGCAACTAAGTTATTAAGCTCCATATTAAAACCTCAGATATCTACACTTAGTTCGCAGTAAATACTTTGACTATGACTTAATTTTTTTATGATAATCGTGAAAGTGACAGCTAGAATTGATATAAAGAACGAAAATAATCATTTGTTATGAAAAATAAATGTTTATGAATAACAACCGTAAGCCAATTTCCTTGTTATTTATTTAATGAGTCCTATTGAATAGTAAAATTGCGTACTAAAACAAATAGCTTTGTTTTATATTACGATCACGTTCATACAATACTTTATTTATTATCATTACGTATTTGACTAGACTAGATCACCGCATGTTCATTCGATATTAAAAGTAGATTTTTGTATAAAGCTCTTCGAGATTGTGAATCATGCCCAGTAGCGTTTTGTAACAAGAAAATCAGCGAGCATTTTACATCAAAGCTGAGCTTAATACTCAAATCGACTAATGTAGTGCTAATGCAATGTTTCATCTCAAGAATCTCATAATAGTAGTGAATATAAACTTAAACAACACTTCCTTATCAACACCGGAATCGTTCGTGTCATCCGCAAAGTGCATGACCCCTGATAACGATGATCGTTCGAGATCAATATGGCATTTTTACGCTGTACTTAATAGAGATGTTGACACCAATCTTAATTAATGAGAAGATAATGTAGTAGAAGTGTAGTAAGTTATTTGCGAGGAATTATATTTGAAATTACTTAGCTAAGAAAATTTGCGTATTAAGTTACAAAATTGTATAAGTCTCGGTGTTGTAGGCTTACAGTATTTAACTCTTTACATAATAATCGGTGCATTTATGAAATTAATTAGTTTGAAAGAAAGAAAGAAAAACATTTATTGACCACAACATAGAAATTATACATAAATACACACGACACAAAAACTCAAACAAAGAAATAACACACATACGCAAGGACTATAAAAGTGGTCAACGAGGTACGGGCCTCAGCATATGCCACATCAGCCCGAGAGCCGCTGCAGCGCTGGTATTCTGTATGTACCCCTCATACTATAGGTGTCGATTCATTAAATCCTCAGGGCTGACGGGTCCAGAGTGGAGTATGGCTCCAGTATCTAGACGAAGATATGAACTTTTGAATTGAATACCTAGGTCTTGATCTATCACTTTTGACGGCTAATAAATGTATTTTGATTTGAAAGTCTTATTGTATTGCGGTTCTCATTTAGTTCTGTATGACCAAAACACAAGAAAATTGAAACATTTATTTATCAATGCCAAATAATTCATCATAAATAACTCGGCAGCACATTTGCATAGTAATACTATGTGTAACTAAACAATCAAACAATTCACGCATATAAGAATGTCATCGTTTCAAATGGTAATAAAGTGACGTATACGTGTAATGTTACTAAATCAACTTGCGTTTCTCGCCAATGATATCAATCACCCGAAGGCATTGCGAGCGATAAATTGTGTATTCTTCGCACACGACGACTGTTCGAAGAATGTATGTGCGTAAGCAGGTCAATGCAGGTGTACGTCAGCAAGGAAACATGTAAACATGTGCACATTCGTTTGTCACTGTTTGTTAATTACTGTTGTTAGGTCATGATAAGGTACTCGCGAAATATTGACTGAACATGAGTTAAGGTGAAAGCGTTTGTGTGGCCGTATGTGACAGAGTTTAAATGTGGTACATTTCCTGTGGATTTATAAAATTTTAAATAGGTTTATTTAAAATATTGTACAATAATAAAATTACCTCACTATGCATGATTTACAATAGAATAACTGATTAGCAGAAAAATAACGTCAACTCCAGACCTTTTTAATATCAGCCCAGCTAAATTGCTTTGCCTAATATCTCCAGTTGGGTAACGGACACAAGATGTTTAATATATAGGACTCCGACACCTTAACGATAACATTCGCGTTATTCTAATTTACTTAACCTTGTCATCATCATCATCGGACTTGCGGGAGAGCGGATGGCTCTCACCAGGTTTGCAGCTGTACAGGTTTCCTCACGATGTTTGCCTTCACCATTAAAATTTCGAATAATCGTACATATGAATTTCAAATTTGAAAAAACATATTGGAACGTGGCTGGGTTTGAACTGGCGACCTCTCGCATGGCAAGCAACGACGATGACCACTCGGCCATCGACGCTTCATGCTATCATTACCATTGTTTATTTTATTATTCGCGTTGTTCCAGGTTTCGCGCAATGCGTCGCATCCCCGCCGTAGTGTGGCGTCACCGAGGCAACGGCGCTGTCATAGCGCGCTCCTCCCAGCCGGAGGTGGGCTGGCTCGGCTGGCGCTCCAGCGAGGACGAGCGGCTGCTGGCGGCCTTCGTCAGCGCCTGCAACGCCGACCGGGGCCTGCAGCCGCCCAACGCCAACAAGGTACGCAGCGCCGCCGGGGAGATGGCGGTAGTTGTAGCTTGCAGTTGGAACGATGTTACCAAGAGATGGCGCTACCAGCTTGCGTCATCAATGCACAATAGGAATGTCTCACTGTCTGCGCTGTCATAGCTCGCTCCTCCCAGCCGGAGGTGGGCTGGCTCGGCTGGCGCTCCAGCGAGGACGAGCGGCTGCTGGCGGCCTTCGTCAGCGCCTGCAACGCCGACCGGGGCCTGCAGCCGCCCAACGCCAACAAGGTACGACGCGCCGCCGGGAGATGGCGTTAGTTGTAGCTTACAGTTGGCTGTATGCGGCCGAGAGATGGCGCTACCAGCTCGCTTCACCATTGCACGATAGGAGTGTCTGACTACCTATCTGCGCCGTGGTCGCGCGCTCGTCCCAGCCGTAGGTGAGGCCTGTAGCCGCCCAACGCCAAGGTAGTGCGACGCGCCGCCGCGAGATGGCAGTAGTTGTAGCTTACAGTTTGCAGGATGCGACCAAGAGATAGCGCTAACGGCTAGCGTCACCAATGCACAATAGGAGTGTCACTATGCGCTATGATCCCGCGCGCATCCCAGCCGTATATGGGGCTTGCGGCCACCCAACGCCAACAAGGTAGTTCGCCACGGCACTGTGATATAGCGGTAGTTGTAGTTTACAGTTTGCTGTATAGGGCCGAGAGATGGCGCTAATTGATAGTGTTTCCAGAGTCTGGACCAATAAAAAGCGCTTGCTGTAATCTTATTAATGTTGTATTCTGTTTGTGATAGAGAATTTTAGCACCCGATTACTCTAAACTGACTTTAAAATTACATTCTCGTCTTGATTGAAAGCCAATCTTGACACAATTAACTTTACCTCCACATTTTATAAGTTTTCTTCCTCATTCCAGAACCTCAAACTGCTCATAGTGGACGCTCGCTCCTACGCCTCAGCGGTCACGAACCGCGCGCGCGGCGGCGGCTGCGAATGCCAGCAGTACTACCCGGCGGCCGACATACAGTTCATGAGTCTGCCGAACATACACCACGTGCGCCGAAGCTTCCAACAGATGCGCGCGCTGGCCCACGAGCCTAGCGACCAGGCTAAGTGAGTTTGTACCTTAATTGCATGACGTAGGGTTCAAAATCGATAATGTCAAGAATGCCGACATACAGTTCATGAGTCTGCCGAACATACACCACGTGCGTACTTTTTTTGGGGCACGTTTGAAGCGGTTGGAAGTTATGAATCTGTTCTGTAGGGATAATGTTTATGCTGTTAAAAAATCAATATGTCAGATTTCATTTCATTTCTGAATCCTTTTAATATGGGTATCAAATGAAAGGGCTTGAAGGGGCGAATTCGGTTATCTTATAATTTTTTAATTATCTACTTTGTCTTAAAGATAATAATATGTGATTTTTTAGTCACATTGAAAAAATATTACTTTATCTAGGTATTATTGCCTATTATTTGCGCGATCGCAAGTGGTCACGGGCAAGACTCCCGCGAGCGCAGTAAAGAGCTCGAAACGTCGAATCTCTAAATAATCTGTTTAGAATAACAATACACGCGAGTTTAATCCATAAGATTTGACAATCTCTCTCTGCCCAAAGTTAGGATTACTTCTCACCTCCAAACGCCTTAGGCAAGCGGGGGGGGTTTAAATGTCTAAACCCTTCAAATAGACTATACTACAACATTATCCTTTGTTTTTCTTCTCCCCAGCTGGCACAGCAACCTAGAACGCACACTATGGCCCCAATACGTGTCTGGCGTCCTTCGGGCGGCGGAAGGCGTGGCGCGCGCAGTATTGGGCGGGCGGCCGGCGCTCGTGCACTGCTCCGACGGCTGGGACCGCACGCCGCAGATCGTGGCCGGCGCGCAGCTGCTGCTCGACCCGCACTACCGGACCAAGGAGGTGAGCCGGTACCAGGGACCCAGCGACCGGGGGAGATAGAAGTGAGAGGCCTTAGCTGCGCGGTCCTGGGCGGGCGACCGGCGCTCGTGCACTGCTCCGACGGCTGGGACCGCACGCCGCAGATCGTGGCCGGCGCGCAGCTGCTGCTCGACCCGCACTACCGGACCAAGGAGGTGAGCCGGTACCAGGGACCCAGCGACCGGGGGAGATAGAAGTGAGAGGCGCCTTAGCTGCGCGGTCCTGGGCGGGCGACCGGCCCTCGTGCACTGCTCCGACGGCTGGGACCGCACGCCGCAGATCGTGGCCGGCGCGCAGCTGCTGCTCGACCCGCACTACCGGACCAAGGAGGTGAGCCGGTACCAGGGACCCAGCGACCGGGGGAGATAGAAGTGAGAGGCCTTAGCTGCGCGGTCCTGGGCGGGCGACCGGCGCTCGTGCACTGCTCCGACGGCTGGGACCGCACGCCGCAGATCGTGGCCGGCGCGCAGCTGCTGCTCGACCCGCACTACCGGACCAAGGAGGTGAGCCGGTACCAGGGACCCAGCGACCGGGGGAGATAGAAGTGAGAGGCCTTAGCTGCGCGGTCCTGGGCGGGCGACCGGCGCTCGTGCACTGCTCCGACGGCTGGGACCGCACGCCGCAGATCGTGGCCGGCGCGCAGCTGCTGCTCGACCCGCACTACCGGACCAAGGAGGTGAGGAGGCCTGTACCAGGTACTAGGGAACCAGCGACTGGGGAAGATAAGATCCGCACTACCGGACTAAGGAGGTGAGGCGGCCATCTGGTACCAGGGAATCAGCGACCGGGATATATAAGGGAAGTGAGAGCCTTAAGCCGTTCGACTCGCACTATCGGACCAAGGAGGTGAGGCGGGCAATTGGTTCTCAGGTACTAGGGAATCAGCGACCGGGGTAGATAAGGAAAGGTAGAGGCCTTAGCTGCTCGACCCGAATTGGTCAAACAGCTAAGGCATCTCAATTTTTTGACGTGACAACGTCTTAAATTAGGTTGCGGCTGGGAGTCACTTATGAAAAAGTGTAACGCTCGGTAACGTTACGATGAGTCACCGAACGAGAGAGAGGCCCGCCGAATGCCTTGCGTCTCTCTCCCACTCAACTATGATCGGTCTGCCGCGCGCGCAGCACTAGAGAATTAGACGTTGTCACGTAAAATCTTCGCCCGTAAAACCGACTTTACAGGCAACCATTTTTTTTAAATTGCCTGAATTCTTATGTCAGACAGACGTTGTGAGAGGAAGGCATGGACGTATACAAATCGTTTATTGACATGATCATCACAGTCAAAGTCGTATTAGAAATGTTACATGTACGTTATGCCAGCGACTTGGTTCGCGTTTCCCCCCGTTTTTAACACATTTTCTATTGTTTCTTTGCCCCTAAAGCCTTCATCGATAAATGCTTTATCCGACTTCCTATTATTCTGAATTCGTACCGATAGTATCTGATATTAGCGCGTTCAAACAAACTAACTCTTCAGCTTTATAATATAAGTAAAGATTAAGGAAATGCTGTACACGTTATTTAACTTTCCCTTTCATCTACCAGGGCTTCAGAGTGCTAGTGGAGCGCGAGTGGCTCGACTTCGGCCACAAGTTCGCGGACCGGTGCGGGCATCAGTTCGCCGCCGAGGAGCCTAACGAACGGTCGCCAATCTTCCTGCAGTGGCTCGACGTGGTCCATCAGCTGATGATACAGTTCCCTTGCGCTTTTGAGTTCAATGAGGCTTATTTGGTGAGTATGAGGGAGTTGTTTTTATTTGTTATAATTTTTGTTTAGTTCAGATGATTGCATCATATCTTTGGTATTCTTTTGAATGTGGTTAAGTACTAATGGTAATTAAAGGGGTAATTTGTTTGATAATGTGATTTTTTGTGATTTATCACTACATCGTATTACAAAATCGAGAAGATTCACGCCGTGTGTCAGAAATTTAAAACGAATTTGCCGCATCCAAATTCCTTGCAACATTTTTTTATAAATAGAAGAACATTTTTCAGATCTGCATAATAATGACTGACAATGACAATTTCCTTATTTTCTAATAAATTAATTTTGATTTATTGAATGATTTATGTCTGAGGTAATTCCTCATTTGCGCAGTGAACATGGGAAGACAAAGTTTATGCCCTGTAGTCGATCAGGTATTGCTCGCGCGCGGCGCTTTGATAACGCGCTGTCCACATTCAAACTCCGTAGGATTAATGTAACCCACTCCTCTGCCTATCTTATCTCTAACACGGAACACTGATCTCCTTTAACAGATAAAGCTAGCAACGCACGTGCACTCGTGCATGTTCGGCACGTTCCTGTGCAACACGCGGCGGGAGCGCGGCGAGGCGCGGCTGGCGGAGTGCACCGCGCACGTGTGGCACCTGCTGCGCGCGCCCGCCTACCGCAACCACCTGTACCACCCGCACCACGACCAGGTGCGACACACACACACACATACAGGGTGTAACAACACGCGGCGAGGCGCGGCTGGCGGAGTGCACCGCGCACGTGTGGCACCTGCTGCGCGCGCCCGCCTACCGCAACCACCTGTACCACCCGCACCACGACCAGGTGCGACACACACACACACATACAGGGTGTAACAACACGCGGCGAGGCGCGGCTGGCGGAGTGCACCGCGCACGTGTGGCACCCTCCTACCGCAACCACCTGTACCACCCGCACCACGACCAGGTGCGACACACACACACACATACAGGGTGTAACAACACGCGGCGAGGCGCGGCTGGCGGAGTGCACCGCGCACGTGTGGCACCTGCTGCGCGCGCCCGCCTACCGCAACCACCTGTACCACCCGCACCACGACCAGGTGCGACACACACACACATACAGGGTGTAACAACACGCGGCGAGGCGCGGCTGGCGGAGTGCACCGCGCACGTGTGGCACCTGCTGCGCGCGCCCGCCTACCGCAACCACCTGTACCACCCGCACCACGACCAGGTGCGACACACACACACATACAGGGTGTAACAACACGCGGCGAGGCGCGGCTGGCGGAAGTGCACCGCGCACGTGTGGCACCTGCTGCGCGCGCCCGCCTACCGCAACCACCTGTACCACCCGCACCACGACCAGGTGCGACACACACACACACATACAGGGTGTAACAACACGCGGCGAGGCGCGGCTGGCGGAGTGCACCGCGCACGTGTGGCACCTGCTGCGCGCGCCCGCCTACCGCAACCACCTGTACCACCCGCACCACGACCAGGTGCGACACACACACACACATACAGGGTGTAACAACACGCGGCGAGGCGCGGCTGGCGGAAGTGCACCGCGCACGTGTGGCACCTGCTGCGCGCGCCCGCCTACCGCAACCACCTGTACCACCCGCACCACGACCAGGTGCGACACACACACACACATACAGGGTGTAACAACACGCGGCGAGGCGCGGCTGGCGGAGTGCACCGCGCACGTGTGGCACCTGCTGCGCGCGCCCGCCTACCGCAACCACCTGTACCACCCGCACCACGACCAGGTGCGACACACACACACATACAGGGTGTAACAACACGCGGCGAGGCGCGGCTGGCGGAGTGCACCGCGCACGTGTGGCACCTGCTGCGCGCGCCCGCCTACCGCAACCACCTGTACCACCCGCACCACGACCAGGTGCGACACACACACACATACAGGGTGTAACAACACGCGGCGAGGCGCGGCTGGCGGAAGTGCACCGCGCACGTGTGGCACCTGCTGCGCGCGCCCGCCTACCGCAACCACCTGTACCACCCGCACCACGACCAGGTGCGACACACACACACATACAGGGTGTAACAACACGCGGCGAGGCGCGGCTGGCGGAGTGCACCGCGCACGTGTGGCACCTGCTGCGCGCGCCCGCCTACCGCAACCACCTGTACCACCCGCACCACGACCAGGTGCGACACACACACACATACAGGGTGTAACAACACGCGGCGAGGCGCGGCTGGCGGAGTGCACCGCGCACGTGTGGCACCTGCTGCGCGCGCCCGCCTACCGCAACCACCTGTACCACCCGCACCACGACCAGGTGCGACACACACACACACATACAGGGTGTAACAACACGCGGCGAGGCGCGGCTGGCGGAGTGCACCGCGCACGTGTGGCACCTGCTGCGCGCGCCCGCCTACCGCAACCACCTGTACCACCCGCACCACGACCAGGTGCGACACACACACACATACAGGGTGTAACAACACGCGGCGAGGCGCGGCTGGCGGAGTGCACCGCGCACGTGTGGCACCTGCTGCGCGCGCCCGCCTACCGCAACCACCTGTACCACCCGCACCACGACCAGGTGCGACACACACACACACATACAGGGTGTAACAACACGCGGCGAGGCGCGGCTGGCGGAGTGCACCGCGCACGTGTGGCACCTGCTGCGCGCGCCCGCCTACCGCAACCACCTGTACCACCCGCACCACGACCAGGTGCGACACACACACACACATACAGGGTGTAACAACACGCGGCGAGGCGCGGCTGGCGGAGTGCACCGCGCACGTGTGGCACCTGCTGCGCGCGCCCGCCTACCGCAACCACCTGTACCACCCGCACCACGACCAGGTGCGACACACACACACACATACAGGGTGTAACAACACGCGGCGAGGCGCGGCTGGCGGAGTGCACCGCGCACGTGTGGCACCTGCTGCGCGCGCCCGCCTACCGCAACCACCTGTACCACCCGCACCACGACCAGGTGCGACACACACACACATACAGGGTGTAACAACACGCGGCGAGGCGCGGCTGGCGGAGTGCACCGCGCACGTGTGGCACCTGCTGCGCGCGCCCGCCTACCGCAACCACCTGTACCACCCGCACCACGACCAGGTGCGACACACACACACATACAGGGTGTAACAACACGCGGCGAGGCGCGGCTGGCGGAGTGCACCGCGCACGTGTGGCACCTGCTGCGCGCGCCCGCCTACCGCAACCACCTGTACCACCCGCACCACGACCAGGTGCGACACACACACACATACAGGGTGTAACAACACGCGGCGAGGCGCGGCTGGCGGAGTGCACCGCGCACGTGTGGCACCTTCTGCGCGCGCCCGCCTACCACACCCACCTGTACCACCCGCACCACGACCAGGTGCGACACACACACACATACAGGGTGTAACAACACGCGGCGAGGCGCGGCTGGCGGAGTGCACCGCGCACGTGTGGCACCTGCTGCGCGCGCCCGCCTACCGCAACCACCTGTACCACCCGCACCACGACCAGGTGCGACACACACACACATACAGGGTGTAACAACACGCGGCGAGGCGCGGCTGGCGGAGTGCACCGCGCACGTGGGGCACCTGCTGCGCGCGCCCGCCTACCGCAACCACCTGTACCACCCGCACCACGACCAGGTGCGACACACACACATACAGGGTGTAACAACACGCGGCGAGGCGCGGCTGGCGGAGTGCACCGCGCACGTGTGGCACCTGCTGCGCGCGCCCGCCTACCGCAACCACCTGTACCACCCGCACCACGACCAGGTGCGACACACACACACACATACAGGGTGTAACAACACGCGGCGAGGCGCGGCTGGCGGAGTGCACCGCGCACGTGTGGCACCTGCTGCGCGCGCCCGCCTACCGCAACCACCTGTACCACCCGCACCACGACCAGGTGCGACACACACACACATACAGGGTGTAACAACACGCGGCGAGGCGCGGCTGGCGGAGTGCACCGCGCACGTGTGGCACCTGCTGCGCGCGCCCGCCTACCGCAACCACCTGTACCACCCGCACCACGACCAGGTGCGACACACACACACATACAGGGTGTAACAACACGCGGCGAGGCGCGGCTGGCGGAAGTGCACCGCGCACGTGTGGCACCTGCTGCGCGCGCCCGCCTACCGCAACCACCTGTACCACCCGCACCACGACCAGGTGCGACACACACACACACATACAGGGTGTAACAACACGCGGCGAGGCGCGGCTGGCGGAAGTGCACCGCGCACGTGTGGCACCTGCTGCGCGCGCCCGCCTACCGCAACCACCTGTACCACCCGCACCACGACCAGGTGCGACACACACACACATACAGGGTGTAACAACACGCGGCGAGGCGCGGCTGGCGGAGTGCACCGCGCACGTGTGGCACCTGCTGCGCGCGCCCGCCTACCGCAACCACCTGTACCACCCGCACCACGACCAGGTGCGACACACACACATACAGGGTGTAACAACACGCGGCGAGGCGCGGCTGGCGGAGTGCACCGCGCACGTGTGGCACCTGCTGCGCGCGCCCGCCTACCGCAACCACCTGTACCACCCGCACCACGACCAGGTGCGACACACACACACACATACAGGGTGTAACAACACGCGG
Source organism: Maruca vitrata (assembly GCA_039566165.1). Lineage (NCBI taxonomy): Eukaryota > Metazoa > Arthropoda > Insecta > Lepidoptera > Crambidae > Maruca > Maruca vitrata. Next base: position 3,375,677 of record CM076933.1, read on the forward strand.
CGAGGCGCGGCTGGCGGAGTGCACCGCGCACGTGTGGCACCCTCCTACCGCAACCACCTGTACCACCCGCACCACGACCAGGTGCGACACACACACACATACAGGGTGTAACAACACGCGGCGAGGCGCGGCTGGCGGAGTGCACCGCGCACGTGTGGCACCTGCTGCGCGCGCGCGCCTACCGCAACCACCTGTACCACCCGCACCACGACCAGGTGCGACACACACACACATACAGGGTGTAACAACACGCGGCGAGGCGCGGCTGGCGGAGTGCACCGCGCACGTGTGGCACCCTCCTACCGCAACCACCTGTACCACCCGCACCACGACCAGGTGCGACACACACACACACGCCCACAGGGTGTAACAACACGCGGCGAGGCGCGGCTGGCGGAGTGCACCGCGCACGTGTGGCACCTGCTGCGCGCGCCCGCCTACCGCAACCACCTGTACCACCCGCACCACGACCAGGTGCGACACACACACACATACAGGGTGTAACAACACGCGGCGAGGCGCGGCTGGCGGAGTGCACCGCGCACGTGTGGCACCTGCTGCGCGCGCCCGCCTACCGCAACCACCTGTACCACCCGCACCACGACCAGGTGCGACACACACACACACATACAGGGTGTAACAACACGCGGCGAGGCGCGGCTGGCGGAAGTGCACCGCGCACGTGTGGCACCTGCTGCGCGCGCCCGCCTACCGCAACCACCTGTACCACCCGCACCACGACCAGGTGCGACACACACACACACATACAGGGTGTAACAACACGCGGCGAGGCGCGGCTGGCGGAGTGCACCGCGCACGTGTGGCACCTGCTGCGCGCGCCCCGCCTACCGCAACCACCTGTACCACCCGCACCACGACCAGGTGCGACACACACACACATACAGGGTGTAACAACACGCGGCGAGGCGCGGCTGGCGGAGTGCACCGCGCACGTGTGGCACCTGCTGCGCGCGCCCGCCTACCGCAACCACCTGTACCACCCGCACCACGACCAGGTGCGACACACACACACATACAGGGTGTAACAACACGCGGCGAGGCGCGGCTGGCGGAGTGCACCGCGCACGTGTGGCACCTGCTGCGCGCGCCCGCCTACCGCAACCACCTGCACCACCCGCACCACGACCAGGTGCCACACACACACACATACAGGGTGTAACAACACGCGGCGAGGCGCGGCTGGCGGAGTGCACCGCGCACGTGTGGCACCTGCTGCGCGCGCCCGCCTACCGCAACCACCTGTACCACCCGCACCACGACCAGGTGCGACACACACACACACATACAGGGTGTAACAACACGCGGCGAGGCGCGGCTGGCGGAAGTGCACCGCGCACGTGTGGCACCTGCTGCGCGCGCCCGCCTACCGCAACCACCTGTACCACCCGCACCACGACCAGGTGCGACACACACACACACATACAGGGTGTAACAACACGCGGCGAGGCGCGGCTGGCGGAAGTGCACCGCGCACGTGTGGCACCTGCTGCGCGCGCCCGCCTACCGCAACCACCTGTACCACCCGCACCACGACCAGGTGCGACACACACACACACATACAGGGTGTAACAACACGCGGCGAGGCGCGGCTGGCGGAGTGCACCGCGCACGTGTGGCACCCGCCTACCGCAACCACCTGTACCACCCGCACCACGACCAGGTGCGACACACACACACACATACAGGGTGTAACAACACGCGGCGAGGCGCGGCTGGCGGAGTGCACCGCGCACGTGTGGCACCTGCTGCGCGCGCCCGCCTACCGCAACCACCTGTACCACCCGCACCACGACCAGGTGCGACACACACACACATACAGGGTGTAACAACACGCGGCGAGGCGCGGCTGGCGGAGTGCACCGCGCACGTGTGGCACCTGCTGCGCGCGCCCGCCTACCGCAACCACCTGTACCACCCGCACCACGACCAGGTGCGACACACACACACATACAGGGTGTAACAACACGCGGCGAGGCGCGGCTGGCGGAGTGCACCGCGCACGTGTGGCACCTGCTGCGCGCGCCCGCCTACCGCAACCACCTGTACCACCCGCACCACGACCAGGTGCGACACACACACACACATACAGGGTGTAACAACACGCGGCGAGGCGCGGCTGGCGGAGTGCACCGCGCACGTGTGGCACCCTCCTACCGCAACCACCTGTACCACCCGCACCACGACCAGGTGCGACACACACACACACATACAGGGTGTAACAACACGCGGCGAGGCGCGGCTGGCGGAGTGCACCGCGCACGTGTGGCACCTGCTGCGCGCGCCCGCCTACCGCAACCACCTGTACCACCCGCACCACGACCAGGTGCGACACACACACACATACAGGGTGTAACAACACGCGGCGAGGCGCGGCTGGCGGAAGTGCACCGCGCACGTGTGGCACCTGCTGCGCGCGCCCGCCTACCGCAACCACCTGTACCACCCGCACCACGACCAGGTGCGACACACACACATACAGGGTGTAACAACACGCGGCGAGGCGCGGCTGGCGGAGTGCACCGCGCACGTGTGGCACCTGCTGCGCGCGCCCGCCTACCGCAACCACCTGTACCACCCGCACCACGACCAGGTGCGACACACACACACACATACAGGGTGTAACAACACGCGGCGAGGCGCGGCTGGCGGAGTGCACCGCGCACGTGTGGCACCTGCTGCGCGCGCCCGCCTACCGCAACCACCTGTACCACCCGCACCACGACCAGGTGCGACACACACACACATACAGGGTGTAACAACACGCGGCGAGGCGCGGCTGGCGGAGTGCACCGCGCACGTGTGGCACCTGCCTACCGCAACCACCTGTACCACCCGCACCACGACCAGGTGCGACACACACACACACACATATATACGTACATGTATACTCGTACACACGTCATACTCGCACACACATGACATACACTCACACACACATACGACAAATACTACGAACACCGCGGTCCGGAGACTCGAACACCCGTCTTTCTAGGAATTTGGCCCAGACGTGTACTATTATAAGCCACAGGTGGCGACATCTACTATTAGTGATACACACTAACAGCCGTAGACATTTCATTACAGAAACGTAAAATACGGAAGTTGATGACACACTGGCAATTAATGTAAATTTAAAATTTATAGTACAAACACGTCTCATCATTCGCACACGCGTTAAACGCTCAGGAACACGTGATAATGCTCACAGACATCATACACTCTCACACATGTCACACACGTCACTCATGTATACGCCCGTGATCGATCGCAGGGACACCGTTATTTATTTATTTATAAGGACATCCAATAGTTGTAAAGTTGTTACATTAAATAATTATCAGAATCTGGCTGTTATAATTTAGATAAATGTACAACATTTTACGGTGTCACAAAAGTAACACATAAAGTGTTACTTTTAGGTGCATGTTGTGCACTTAAACTAACTAAAACTAAAATCTTATTTGATTATCGTTATACACAAAATATTTTATGTTTTAGTCGTGTCTTTATTCATTTCTGTCTCATTCGTCCCCAGGTCCTCTGGCCCGAGCACAGCGTGCGCGCAATGCGCGTGTGGGCGGCGATGTTTTGCGCTGAGCGCGACGAGCGCAACGACGACGAGCCGCCGCCGCCCGCGCCGCCCAAGCGCTCCAAGCCCACCAACGGTGAGACTGGTTTAAAACTGTCATGGTTACACACATTGGGTGCGTTTAGCCGACACACAATCTTGTCAGCACAGAAAGAAAAATGGCGATTGCTGAGTAGCATAGGCTGACGCGGCTGAGGAATGCTAAGTGGCGATATTCAGATTGATCGATTGATTCGTCATATGGCGGAATATTCAAACGTTAACAGCTAACTTCACTTATCTCATTTCCACTCAGCATGGTTCTGGCCGATACTGTAGTCAGAATTGTCGAATGCTGTTCAGCACTCTCAGATTCTGACCAGTCTGTCTATCGGCTAAACGCAACGGTCATTAGAAAACTGAAAATGTCCGCTTGCAACAGTGCCGAAATATCGGGAGCTCATCAAAATAAAACAACATGGTAAATATTCCGGACATTTTCAGTTTTCTAAGGTGAAACCATTGTCACTCGGCTAGCGAATGTGTGCTTCTACTGTGAGAAGTTAGTTCCAACCGCGATCAACAGATGGCGCTATCTGATAATAATGAATTTCGGCCAGTGCATGGCGCCAAAAGTCAATGAAAAATGTAAAACAAATTACAAAATTTCTTGGGTTAATAGTGCAGCTATTTTTCTTGAAGTTTGATTATTTTTATTATGACTCGAAATAAATAAATAACAGTTACACACACATTATATTAATAATTGAAAATTATTAATATCTATATTTTTGTTACAGGACTAATGACAAAGACAAGATCCTGTGACAATCTGCTGAATGAAGGCGAGAAGAGGACGATGCAGAGGAGATGTAGCGACCCCAGCATAGCGCCCGACGTAATGTGAGTTTTTTTAAACATGTTTGATCATTTCAGTCTTATAGCAACAGTATTTTTATGACTGTCGACTTAGTCGACAATATGCGACCCATAAATACAAAAAATGATAGGTAGAGGATGTAAATGCTGATTTATTATCCATGGAGCAGACGACATACAAAAAGGTTTTTACTTTTTGTCTTGTTTAAGAATTAAGAAAGTGTGAGGGAAGCTGGAAAGGTATTGTTACAGTGTAGTATAGACTTTTTGTATCGTTTTCAAATATTACATATTCGTCTTTAGTTACAATCAAGTTGCCCTAAAGAAATATCTTACAAATATTGCGTGCGTGCCTCGGGACCATGATTGGTGTAATCTAGTTGAAACGTCGGGCAGTAAGTAGCTTTGTTTTTGCTGCTCCTAATATCGCGTGTAGACTCAAAAAGACTAATATTTAGTGTAATGGAACGCGAAAGTCTTATGTTACAAATACAAATGTGTAATTGAGTTCCTCTTCGTTTTTGCAGGAAGATGTCCCTAATGGACGCGGGCAGCAGCGGCTCGTGCGAGTCGCGCCGCGGATGCCGCGCGCTCACCGACAGCTGCGTCGACCAGCTGCCGGCGCTGCCGTCGCGCGCGTCGCCCACGCCGCCGCCTGCAGACCAGGTAACGATGGATGTGTAAGGCGTCGTCGTTTGACTGGCTCAGTGGAACAGTGGTTAGTGACCCACGTTTACTATCTACGGTTCCAAGAGTCGTGGGTTCGATTCCCACTCGGGACAAATATTTGTGTGACGAACATCGGGGTTTGTTCCGTGTCTGGGTGTGTTATTAAATATATTTAGGTCTATTTGTGTATCCACTGTCGTTTCTGATTTTCGTAACACAAGTGCTTAAGCTACTTACCACGGGATCAGATCGATGTATGTGATGTTGTGAAATATTATACAGGCGTAAATCTTATACAGGCGTCGTGTGTTTGGAATCAACAGATTCAATAGAAGCCAATGCAACCTGAGGTCCGCTCAACCGCCAACCGCGGCGGCGCGCGGTGCAGTGTGTCCAAGATATTATACCTATTTCGGTTAAGTCTGTCACTCTAAATGATAATAAATTTAGGGCGCAATAAAATTATACACGCGTCCGCAGTGTGGTCGTGTTTATCACTACAGTTGCAATACAGTTTGCGGCTATTTTCAATGCGACCTTAGATTCTGCAACAAAATCAGGTCGTAAACCATATTAAGTAAGATCTTAGACTTTCGCGTTCCATTACACTAAATATTAGTCTTTATGGGTCTACACGCGTTATTAGGACTAGCAAATAACATAGCTACTTACTGCCCGACGTTTCGACTGGTTTACACCAATCGTGGTCGCTCGCGACCATATCGCTATGTAATTTGCTACTCCTAATAACGCGTGTAGACCCATAAAGACTAATATTTAACGATATTAAGGCCAACTAAAGTAAGCCATGTAGCCATCTTACTCTGTCCATGTCAAACTATCACACAGCGAAGTTGATTGAAATGTAATCAATGTCCTTTCTCAGCCTCTAGACTAATCAGTGTACCGAATTTCATATAAATCGATTCGGTAATTCTGGCGTGGCGTAACAACACAAAAGAAGTAATACATCTTATGTGAGGATTATATTGATCTTCAAATCTATTCACAGGTGGACGGCCTCCATCCAGACCACTTTGAGAACAGCATGCGTCTCCCTCGCGATATTGCAAGCGGATCCTCCTCTCTCGAACGGGAACTCGGCGGCGCGGCCGACCTCACAGAGGTCACAGAGGTCACCGACCTCGCCGATGTGACCTCGATCACCGGGGTCACGGATAAGGTCATCACGCATGTGGAGGAACCGCCGGTGGAGAGCGTGGCGGCGACGCCTGATGAGACTCCGGTGTTTCTATGCGACACGTACACTGATGTCATTGGGATACATGAGGTCAGTTTTTTTTTATATTTTTAATAGAAGTTTATTATTTTTTTAATAAAAAAGGCGTCAGCTTGATGCTGGCACTTTAAACTGTCAAGTGAACAGACAGAGAATTTGACATGTCATTTTCGCGATATGTTTTATGGGAGACTTCGACCAAAAGTACTAGGCTACCATAAAACACTATAAGAGCCTCTTCTCTGTCCCAAACCAAGAAGTTCCGAAAGTGAAATTTATCTAGGAAACGCCTGATGAGCAATAGCAGCTGATAGGCTATCACAATAAGGTGGTGACACTTATTAGATACATCTAGTTATTCCTTTTATGTCACAAGCCAGTCAATGAAATAATTTCGATAATCACCAAGAGAAATTACTAGGCTTCCATAAATCTTAAAGAGTTGTACATACATGTCTGATTCCAAATAATAATGTTCAGGCACCAGCGAATTACAGACACTATTATGCAAGAAGGCTAGTGCTGTGTGGCGTGTTTTTCAAGAAGTTTCATGTTGTATGACATAGAGTACATCTTTTCAATGTATAATTATTTAAACTGTCATGGTTACACACATTAGAAAAAAATCGAATCTTTTCAATGATATATCGCTCGTATGACAGTGGTTACCATCATTAAAATTTTTGCCTAAACCTTTTTTAATCATTACTTTTTTCAGGCGGCAAGAGAAACAGGCCGAACGCGCAACATCAGCATAACATGGCGATCCATATCAGAGTCCAGCAACCAATCGTCGACCGGTTTCGACATCGCCGACGCCCAAAGGACGGAACCCACCCCACTCCATTCGCACGAGTCTTCGCCCACGGACAACCACAACTCGACAGATGGAGATATAGTCAACCACAATGTGGTCAACCATAATGGAGTCAATGGATCAGTGAACGGTGTGGACGAGGTCACTGCGAAGTTTTTGGAGGTCGAGTTGAATGGTGAGTGATTGGTTTTTGTTTGAAGTTAGCTTTTTGGAGTGAAATTTCTAGTATCAAAAGTAATCCGAACCTTTGAAAGATATAATGATAATGTCGTAGGGGTGAGGATTGCTATAAAAAAGGTTCACTTTCCAAAATTTTGGAAAGGGTGTTCCACAAGGGTCTTAATTGGTACTATGCTTTTCTTATTCTATTTGATTGCACGATTCCACAAGGCAGGATCTTTCCTGGTTTTATTGTATTAGATTCACAAGTTTTTAACACGCTTTTATTAGGTCGATCTGTATGTAAGCATTTAACTAACTGTAATGAAATCTAAGAAAAACTAATTTATCAGTTTTAAAGTGGTAGGTTCCCCATTCTACTAGATCGTATTGGTTTATTTGCAAGTTTCAAGTTACATTCAGTCATCTATTGTGCCTCTCACCACCGCTTACCATCAGGTGGAGTGAGGTTATCTTGTTAGCTTAATATAAAAAAAAAACATTAACGACCTGTATCATTAACTAGCTGTGCCAGCGACTTCGTTCGCGTTTCCTCCCGTTTTTTACACATTTTCCATTGTATCTTTGCTCCTATTGGTCGCAGCGTGATGTTATATAGCCTAAAGCCTTTCTCGATAAATGGTCTATACAACGCAAAAAGATTTTTTCAAATCGAACCAGTAGTTCCTGAGATTAGCGCGTTCAAACAAACAAACAAACTCTTCAGCTTTATAATTATAATATTAGTATAGATTAGGTCGACCTGTATGTAAGCATTCCATTCAACTAACTGTAATGAAATCTAAGAAGAACTAATTTATCCGTTTTGAAGTGGTAGCTTTCTTATTCGATAAGATCGTATTGGTTTATTTGCAAGTTTCAAGTTACATTGATTTCTGGCTGGTGTCATTAATTTAATAATTGTAACTGGTGTAATTAATTGACTGGCTCGGTGGAACAGTGGTTAGTGACCCTGGCTGGCGGGTCCGAGAGTCGTGGGTTCGATTCCCACTCGGGACAAATATTTGTGTGATGAACATAGGTGTTTCAAGTTCCGTGTCTGGGTGTGATTATGTATTTATAAATATATATGCATGTGTATCAGTCTCTGACGCCCATAGTACAAGCTCTGCTTAGTTTGGGGTCATATGACCGTGTGTGGAAATGTCCCAGATATTTATTATTTATTTATTTATTAATGATGGTTGTTGTCGCAGGCGGGGGCACCTCGAGCAGCGTGTCGTCGGAGAGCGAGTGCTCCGGGCGCGGGGGGGCGGCGCGGCGCGCGGGGCGGCGGCACGGCTCGCAGCTCACGCTGTGCCCCGCCTCCCCGCGCCGCGCGCCCGCGCGCTGCCGCCGCGCCCGCCACGGGCTCAGCGAGGGTGGGTACCAGGACTACAGAGACTGTGACGTCACAACTCCCCCCCCTTCTCCAAATTATCATTATCATGAGCCCATATGCGTCCCCCACTGCTGGGGCTGTTTTTTTAATTGTATGATTCGATAAACGTCAAAATCACTTGCATTTGACCACACTACAGATTTATTTATTTATTTATTTATGTGGCGGGTGACACTGCCGCATCCCTGATCCTAACGCCACAATTCACGTGTCCGGAATCGAATCAAAAATTTGACAAAAGAGATATCTTCCAACAAATAAGCTGGCAGTTCAATCATGTATGTGCTATACTTAATCGAACTGCCAGTTAGTTAAACTTCGTATAGTTGAGAATCTACCAATGTATATGCAATTCCAAAAGCTTGATTCATTTCGATCGCCCTTGGCTTAGAATTTCAACTACCTCATAAATAAATTAGAAGCTAATGAAATATTCTCCACTTACAGGCGGTTGCGCGACTCCAGAATGCACAGCAGAGGAGGAGGAAGACTCGTCATCCCCGTGGAGGTGCTGGTGCGGCGCGGGCGGAGCGCCCGACCCGCTGGACGGCCTGCCGCCCGCGCCCGACGCCACGCAGCAGCGCCTGCACCAGATCATACTGCAGCAGAAGGTGGGTACAGGGGCCATGAGGGTTCGGACAGCGAAGTCTCAGTAATAGGGCATAGATAATTCTATCTGTCTATCTGGTGACGGATGGACGGACAGCGAAATCTCAGTTATAAGGTCCCGATTTTCACGTTCCACCATCAATCGCATAGATAATTCTACCAGGACAACATGAATCTCGTGGAGTTGAAACACGAACACAGTTGTACGTGTGCTCGAGTAGCGTCTGCACCAGATCATACTGCCGCAGAAGGTGGGTTCAGAGGCCATACGAGGGGTCTGATCTTCGAAGGGTTACGTACCGATACATCAACTGTGAATTTCAACTGTCTAGCTAGTCTGTCTAGTTCTTGAGATACACGTGACGGACGGACGGACAGAGAAATCTCAGTAATAGGGACCCGATTTTCACATTCCACCATCAGTCGCATAGAAAATTCTACCAGGACAACATGAATCTCTGGACGGCCTGCCGCCCGCGCCCGACGCCACCCAGCAGCGCCTGCACCAGATCATACTGCAGCAGAAGGTTGGGTACGAGGGTTCTGATCTACCAAGAAAAAGTGCAAGATGGGTTCCGTACAGATACATCAACTGTGAAAAATCTTGAGCTGCATTCGTGAAAAAATCGTTCTTGGGATACATACACGTGCCGGACGGAAGGATAGCGAAATCTCAGTTATAAGGTCCCGATTTTTCACGTAAATTGCATAAAAAATTTTACCAGGCCAACATGAATCTCGTGACGTCTAGCTATCAGCTTTCTTCCGATACATGTGATGGACGGACGGACAGCGAAGTCTAAGTTATAGGGTCACACATTTTCACATTTCACCATCAGTCGCATAGAAAATTCTACCAGGACTACATGAATCTCGTGGAGTAGAAAAAACTATATTTATACTTATTTCGATCCATTATAATAAAGAATCGAAAAAGCATTACAAATATTGAACAGCACATAGTGCAAGCCTTACACTCAATCTTAACATTTCAAAATTTCCATTATTATTACTTTTCTAGTAGACAGCTGAATCAAATAGTTCGGTATCTAACGTACGTGTCCTCTCTTTTACAGAAAGTGGTGGACGAGCTCAGTTCCCAGCTACGGGAGGCGCGCGAGCTGCTGCGGCGCGCGTCCGCCTCGCCGCCGCCCGCCGCCGCGCCCAGCGCTCCCAGCGGACACAACCAGGTACGAGCTGTCTAATAAATATAAACATTTTTTGTTTTATTGACATCATCATCATCATCAGCCCATATACGTCCCCACTGCTGGGGCACGGGTTTACCCTGAACTAGGTCGACAAGACCGCGACTCCGCTATGCTTGCCAAATGCGGGTTGGTTGACTACACAACCTAAGATATTCTTCGTAGATGTGGTGCAGGTCTCCTCACGATGATTTTCTTCACCGTTAAAGCGTCGAATAATCGTACATATGAATTTCAAATTAAAAAAAAAACAGTGATACGTGGCGGTGTTTGAACTGGTGGCAACGAACGACCTTTATCACTCGACCATCGACGTTTTCTTTAAACAGTTTTATTAAGCTTACCCCGTCCGTATTCTTGGGTAATTTTTTTTTTTTTTATTTTAAAATTGTATCCCTATGGTAATTTGAACATCGTGTTTGGTCACCCAGGTGGGGTCGTGGGGGTCGGGCAGCGCGCCGGGCAGCGCGTCGGGCAGCGCGTCGGGCGGCAGCAGCGGCTCGGAGGTGGAGGTGGGCGAGGAGGCGCGCGGCGTGGTGTGGCTGCCGGACAGCGCGGCGCCGCGCTGCCAGCACTGCCGGAACCACTTCTGGCTGGCGCGCCGCCGACACCACTGCAGGTACTAGGACATTGAGCACAGAAATGGGGTAGTTGCCTATTTTTTATTTTGATGTAGATGGCTGGACCACAGAACATTAAAAAAATGCTCAAAGAATTATTGTCATAACTTTAAAAAACTCGCCGAGATATTACTGTTTCAATAGCACATCATTTAGGCAAGCTCAAAACGCTCCATACAAAAAGTGACTGAATCGTGACGTCACGCTTCAGTTATTTGTATGCAACGCGCCAGAAATTTGTTCGGCAAGTATACTAAATATTGCGTTTATGAAAAATGGTCTCAAAGCAAAAGTTGTTATTAATTATGTAATTTGAAATATGGTATTGTTTATTTTAATCACTTTTGATATTTTATAATGGACTCGCCCACCCAACTTCAAATGTCTATTATTGCCTCATTTTGTCAGAAATTTTAATTTCAATTTGACTTATGTTATTAATCTGCCTATATCTTACTATTAATTGTGAAATCACATGTAAAATTTGGCTTAGGAAACTACCCAATTGACAAGGAAATCGGAAGCGTTGTCACTTTTGAACTGTTAGAGCGCGAGCTTCCTCGAGCTTCATCGAGCGTCGTCGGCGTTTGTCGGGTTCAATCTTCGACGGCACCGGCTGCGTTCTAGTGTCCTTCCACCGGCATCAATATACCTTAACGGAACGATATGGCAATTGGTTGTTATAATGTTGGGAAATGCCACCGCTTAGTGTCTAGGAATGCGATGTAATGCTTCTGATGTGATAGGAAGCCATATCGAGATATGCCTCCATTTCATGATATGTCTTAGGAATACTACTGTAGAACTTTGCTTAGTTAAGTAATCTAGCCGACAGATGTGAAATCCTAAGTGTCTTGATCGATAGATAGAAGTTGCATGGCCGGTATTAAAAAGTGGTTGGATTATTAGTTATGCTAACTCAATTCACAATCTATACAACTATAACGTACAAAGACCTCTGTCCAGAAATTTCAGTTTATATGTTGATATTTTCTGATTGTAACAAATAAATAAATATTAAGGATGTCAATAATAAATCATCTCTTATCCCTGCTTCTCCCCGGAGATGTAATAATGTTTATAACGAAACGTGTAATTAATCCATATCGTTTACCCCCAGACGGTGCGGCGGCATATTCTGCGGCTCGTGTTCGGAGATGAGCTCGTGGGGCGATTGCGGTTCAGTGCGGGTCTGCCGGCGCTGCCGCGCGCAGCGGTGACGCGAGCCTGCATGTCCCGCATTACCTGCATGTCCCGCATTACCCGCATGTCCCGCATCGCCCGCGTCCCGCCCGTTCCCGCGCGACGTCGCCGCGCTACTCAAGCACACGTTCAACTGACGACGCCCGGTTCGTGTTTCAACTCCACGTGATTCATGTTGTCCTGGTAGAATTTTATATGCGATTGACGGTGGAATGTGCAAAATGTTGCATTTTTTTTTTCAAATCAAGATGGACGACCTTTTTGAAGTTCGTTCGATTCGGATTTGAGACGAGGTTCTGTTTTGTTTCACCAGATTTATGTGGTCCTGGTAGATATTTATGAAATTGTTCGAAATGAGGCCGACTGGGTTTCTCTCGTTCAACCGATTCGACCTCCGATTCAGTGTTCTGTTCCGCGAAAATCATGTTGTCCTAGTAGTAGTTTTTTGACGATGAGACAACTTAATTTCGTTCTACTGATTCATTCGGTTCAATGTAACTTCTGTTTTTTTGATTTGTACCATAGAATGGTATTACCGTTCTTTAGCCAACTAATTATAATAAAAACATCTACTAAGACATTGGTCGATCTTGAAATTTTTAAAGTAATTTGAATAATAGCAAAAGATATTATAAGCTACATTCCACATTCAATCTCATTAAAATTCTGACCTTACGGATGAACTATCAAGTATTAGTTATCGACATAGAAATGGTCAAATATGCTATCTCTTTTCGGCCTGACTGTGCTATATCATTATGAAATAATGGCATTGCACAGTTCACAGGAAAAAAGAACTAATTATATTTGATCAATTGTACCAAAAAAACTGAAAAGTCATCGCATTGTTATTGAAAGTTAATGTGAATCGTTTACCGAAGTACCAGAGATAATATTAATTGAACATTGAACCTTATTCGACTGTTTTAAGTTAATGAACGTCGCGATTGTTTGTCTCCCTCTACCATATATTTAACAAGTGTGACAGATAGGGACAAAACATCGATGTGACATGTCCTGTATGAATAAGATACAACTGAATGCAATATTAGTATACGATGTTACATTGGGTAATCGAAGGCTGGTTTGAAAAAAAATGTAGTCATTTACGACTTCAAAAACGGCCATTTTCAGCGTAATATCAAGCTTATCTTTGTTAGCAGCATTCTTGAAAGAATTCTTGGAAGTATTATTATCATTATTACATGCTGTAACTGAAAAAAATATGGTAAATTTATTTGGAAATAAAATGTTTCTAAAGCATTTCCACATTAATTAAACAAGCATTTTTAAAATATGATGATTATGCTGTCTATCCTGTTTTGCTACTAACAAGGATTGGTGTTGGTACTTATAATCTATGAGAGTTTATTGGAATAAAAATGTATTTCGTACTCATAGTTGGCTGGAAATTTCACGCGCGATTAGAAAAATAATGACGAATACGCAATATAGGTTCCTTGCACACAATGCCTTATAAATATGCCTCAAATAAAGTTGAACAAACAATTATCAAGAGTGTCTTTAACCAGAATGTACCATAGAATGTCAGAAATGATTAAGTGATAAGAAATCTAGTTGAAAATCCGTTGAAAATATCTTATCTATTGGCGATAGAAATTAAACTTAAAAACATGAACATAAAACTGTGAATTAAATTAATAGATTTCGGTTTCTAAGTGCTATTATGTTCATGATTTAAAGTTTACTATAAGATTAAAACATGAATTATTGAAACAAAGTCAAAATCAATACCATTGGTTAGCGAAATTAAGGTGAATAGGTAGTCTATTGAAATATGTAATATAAATTTTCCATACTAGTGACAAATTATGCGCGTGAAATGTCTATTTTAGTCTAATTTGCCTAAAAATGCCTGCCTTCATTATGTTACTAATTTTCATTCTATTATTGGATTTAATTTTAATAAGTAAATTTTAAACAGTGTTTTAATTGGAACGAAACGGTTTAGTCGCACCAAAAATAAGATTTATATATAATATCTGTAACACATACTTAAGCTATATGATGTGAGATATTAGATATTTATTTATTTGTGCATCGCATTTTTTTGGTCAAAGTATCAAACTGACAAGTAATTTCAATGATTTTCAATTTTATTATAAATCAAAATTATATTGGCAGTAGTAAAGAAGTCATCATAATTGCACAATTATGTTGAAAATCAGCAAATTGCCAATGCACTGTGCCTTATTAGCAATTAAAACACTGGTTGAAAATTACATATCATTCGTATGTGAACGCTGCGCTAGAATATGCTTCGTGAAACAGCTGATTATGATGTAATACGTATTATTGTACAACAAATCGTTCAGAATAACAAGCGTGTGTTTATACCGATCATAAACTATAGTTTGTTGCTTCGAAATTGATTTGCGCTATTTCATCACCATTCAATCGTTACCGGATTTATAGGCCAATCGGAGGATCTTAAGTTTTCATTAAATCCTAACAATGAAAGTTCGCTATTTAGAGGATTTTACATAGAAAATGGAAAATAAGCCAATTTGATGTTATCATGTTAACAACTTCGTCGAAAACGGATTCCTTTTCGGAAACTATGCTTCTTAACCTTAACAATTGACAGTGATAGGACATAGACATTCCGAATCCGTAAAGTTTTCCGTTTGCGACACTGTTAAGGTGAAGATGAATAGCGCAATTCAAATGGCAAAGTTTTGGCTTCGATGCGGTCTAGTCTTTAGCGGGCGGACTCGGGAACGTATAGGGAATGTACTACGAAGGCTGACTTGTATATATTCGGTTTAACTGTTATTGTCTACGTTTTGTTCACTCACTACATTCGGCCGGAAATGGACTCGATACTAATCGAGTTTTATATATCGATAATCGGTAAAATTGGTTTTGCTTATCGATTTCTTAATTTGACATTAGAACGGTCCATTGCCGATCGAATTACGCGACAGGTATCGATACCTCTCATGAAAAGGAAACGACTTTGTATAAAATACTGTTTTTCTTTTTTTTGTTTTATCTTTATTTTGTATTATAGTGTTTCATTTGTTCTATAATTATTTTTGTACAGTAACGTTTTGTTTCACACACTGTCACGCGGTCGCCGCGGCTAGAGAGGGACGGGGTGTTGTGTGTCAACGCGTGCGAGGGAGATAGGTAGATAGTTGTCAGACGGGGCTCGGGGAGTCTAGACTCTTGATGAAAGTTGCTGACCGATTTTGATTCTTATTGCGTTAGTCTTAAGGTCGTATAAAATACACCTTCGACTGATGTTTTTCTTTGATCCGGTGTTATTTGATGCTTATCATCGGTCTTGATTCAGGTATATGCTAAATATAAATTTACTTTTTGTAAAAATAAACTGCTGATTGATTTCAACAAATTGTATCAAATATTCCAAGTGGTGTCTTAGCAGACTGCAACCAAATTAAGAAATTATATCTATCGCAATATAGTGTATGAAACGTAGTTATGAAATTTAAATATTGTGAGTACAATCGCGAGCAAAAATCCTGATCGATCATTCTTACCTTACATTGCATAACCGATAAATTTTTCCTCGTGACTGTACGGTGTATAAAAAGTAATATTAAAAATGCGATAATCTCCTTCCTCCGATAAAATACCTTATTTCCTATGCATAAGTGCTATAATAGTTTGCCGCCGACTTCCCCGTAATGTAGGACGAATACCGAGCTCTGTATTTTATTTGTGATATTGATGATAATTTTGTATGATAGTTAAGAGTTTAATAACATGTTATTAGGCGTTAAATTTTACTGGTGATTATTTTAATATACCCTCGCGGGGCGTTGATTTTTGTTGTTGGCTTTGGCGCTGGGGTCTAGCGAATGCTGTTGCATTCGTCGTCTTGATTCGTTGAATCGTATTTTTTTAGTTGAAAAAAAAATTTTTTCAGCTAAAAAATACTTTTTGACTTGACTGTACAGTTGCTTTATCTGTATAAACTTATATATCGTGTAAAAGACGGCGCATGCACACACCCATAGTATATACTATATTATATATTTACAATAAAGTTATTCTTTGTCCTTTGAAGTATAATTTAGTAAATTATAAACACGATCGGTTCATTCATCCTTTCGCATTCCATTACAACGATTACTTAACAGGGGAATGTAAAGGCAACCGCTGAAATATTTACAATAGTTTACCATTTATATGTTATGATGTATAACTAATCTGTCAAAGGACAGGGTGCAATATTTATACAATAATCAAGTTAATAGTGCAGCTAGATTTTCCATGTAATTACCGTGATATTTATGAATTGAATATATAGATTTTATATAGATTTTTAGTCGCTAGACCTGCGGCCAGAATGCACTAGAAGCGAATACTACGTATCACAAGACAGAAATCAATATTTCTAGTGTTTGACTATTCACGCCTGCCGATAACTGATGCTACACCGCAGCGCAATAATCAACTCTATATCATTTACATAAAGCTTGTTTTAGGCTGTTTTAGCGCTGGGGTTGGCATTGGTTATTGGCTATGGTGATAATATGTGGGGTCGTTGACGCAAGCGTGATTGGAGCTTACCTCAAGTGCCAAGACTGGATTGGCTGATAAATGCTCGACAATTTTACAACTCTATTTCAATGAGATAAGGTCCATACTGCATAGTTTAAGCAGACCGGTATACCGAAATCCGATTGGTGCTCAATGCTTTTTGTAAAAAGCATAATTCTTCATATAATAATTATGCTACACATACTTAATAATTGTTCAAAGATATCAACGTAAGTAGTAAGATTTTGGGTTTAAGCTTTTTAGAATGTTTCAAACAAAGCTGTATAATTTTGATTCATGAAACGCTGGCAGAGGATGTGCACCTTTTTGAGAGTTGT
Source organism: Maruca vitrata (assembly GCA_039566165.1). NCBI lineage: Eukaryota > Metazoa > Arthropoda > Insecta > Lepidoptera > Crambidae > Maruca > Maruca vitrata. Next base: position 3,392,943 of record CM076933.1, read on the forward strand.
CGAGTTTCTATATAAATGATATACAAACACTATTGCGTCCATAAATGTAGTGTTACCCTGATCGCGCGTGCGTCCCGACCCTTACGACTGCTTCGTGTATTAAATGATTTTGTAATTTATTAGTGAACTTGAGGGGATTGTTGTTATCTGCATATATTTTATATTGTAATTGTAACGAACCTACGGAGTAACGGTAAGTTCCATTGTCGAGTGCAAAACTTGTTTGTGACCAATGAATATTGACACGATGTGAAATAAAGCATATTTAGTTTTACGAATTTGACTCTTTTATTTTATATTCCCTTTTATGTACAAATTTTATTTAGCAGCATAAGCGATGAGTGTAGGTCCTGATACTATTCCTTAATTATGTTAAATTTTTTCATAGTTTTTGAACCTTCGTTCAAAATGATAAAGTTCAAATAGGGTAGTTTCCTATTTTTTTATTTTTATACAGATGGATACACCACACAATTGCAAATGTACTGTTAAAAGAATGGTTTGATATTTGGAAAACTCCCGGAGATATTACAATTTCAATAGCACATTATTTGGGCGAGCTCAAAACGCTTCATACAAATGTCACAGTGAGCTATGACGTCACCGCTTGTGATATTGTATGCATATCGTAAGAACTTTGTTCCGCAGCTATATCAAATGTTGCGTTTACGAATATGTGTTCATAGTGAAAGTTACTACTAATTTTGTAGTTTATAAGATGGCATAGTTATTTTGGAGAATTTTCGCACTTTTGAAATGGACTTTCCCACCCAACTTTAAATGTCTGTTATTGTCTCATTTCGTCAGAAATTTTTAATTCGTTTTGACTAATGTTATTCAGTTACCTATAACTTACAGTTAATTGTGAAATTTTATGTAAAATCAGACTTAGGAAACTACCGTATTGTACTGGCAATATGACCAGAGCCTTATAAATATCATGATCTAGTGCTTATTCTGATTCCTTCAACACAACAAACAAGCAATGTTAGAGACATTCAGATAAAATAAGACAACAACGTAATAAAACACCTTTTATTCTCGAGTCCTTAACACAATCTGCTTACTCTTAACAACTAATTAACAGTAAACAAGTTGGCATTTGATAATACTAAATATCGGCGGGTGACCAACCGTTCCGACTAGTGCAGTACACTGCGACAGCGATATTTTGTGAATGTCAGGATGGCACATGAAGACTCCAGGTCTTGATATACGTCCTGAACAATTGTACCTAAACTGTACTAAACAGTACCTATACACCTAAACCCTTTGAATGCATGATAAAAAGTCTTGTACAGTTGCCATTCTGATGTAAGCAAATTGTGTGGCTAATTAGGTACATTTAATTTGTATAGGTTCCAGAATTGTAGTCGTAGTCATACACATGATATGACGTTGCATCGGCCAACTTGATGTTGGCAGCTGTATGAGCTGATTTTTTATCTATCTAGGTACAAAGGGTTTAGGTACAGTATAACTCTGTGTAGGTACTGTTAAGTACAGTTTAAGTACAATTTTTTCAGAAGGTATATCATCAATATATAGAGATCTTATGTGCCTTCCTATCATGCACGATGTTTTAAAACTAGACATTGTGCTAAAAGTCCATTTACAATTAGGCCTACACTTTTAAACAAATGAAATACAAACAAATATTACGGACGAGCTTATTTATTTTGTTGGAAGTAGTTACAGATGATTCTGATATTCTTTGACTGTTTGAAAGATAGATTTCTAAAACAAATCAACACAATGATTGAAGAGAACACTGGAATATATAAATTTAAACAAAAAGGTACCTATAAAATGAAAATGCATAAAAATACTGTTACCAAAGTGTACATAGATAATTGATTTTCTAACCTTATATATCTTTTTGAATTATTTACATTTAAAACATATAAGCTGTTTGTAATTACAAACTGTGACCAGACACTTAATAACATGTCACGACATTCAAGATAATACTCGATACATACATTTATCTTCCAACTTCATTTTACAATTGTAGGCGTATGATATATAATTTTAATTCTGGCACATTTCAATTTAAAACACATTTACAACATGAAACACGAAAATATTCAATTTGATTAGTTAGATAGACTATACATTATAATCTTACCATTTTATTAATTTCATAGAAATCAAATAATCATAAATTAAACAGTTAACTTAATAAATAGGTACAGATAATTCACACACGTAAGTACAAATTATAAAATATTGCCCGTATTTGAAAAGCGTGTTCGTGGTAGCTTTGCTACGGTGGATAAAAAATAATAATTAAAAGTTAGGAATCTGGAGAGGTATCTAAAAATACTTTTAAAGTTTTTTACTACATAACCATACCTATAAAAATATTTACCCAATACTATTTTAATGGGATTAGTTGGGTAATTAAATCAATATGCATGTCAGCACACACTAAAACACACATTATGCTAGTAAGAATTACATTAATCATATCTATCTACTCTCTTTTACTGATTTATCTATTTATTTATTATTATAAATCAAACTGAGGCCAAACGTCAGGAAGTTGTGGATATGGGCTATTTTAAAGCAAAATATATGCACTCAGACATTTTAGTTATATAAAATATACACTTGTGTTTGGACAAAAAAAAATATCAGTTTTTAATTCCGTTGTAAGTCAGATATGTCTTTTCCATGCATTATTTTATAAATATTCATTTAAGTACGATCGTTTAACCGGTTCTTAACTTTATGTGGAACTGAAAGAATCGGTGAAACAAATGCTGATGGTTTGAAGCCTAAGTATATGATTTAATAAATTAAACAATTATAATACTATACTTTTATTAACGGTATCCGTTGTGAATTCTTTAATAGTGATATGGTTTTTTTATTTCGAGATTTAACGTATTTTTAATAGGGTAAACCGACAGTCGTTGGACACCGGATAGTTATTGGACACTCGGTTTTAAATCTCAAAAAATAAGATAATTTCAAACTGGTAACGTCATCTATAATTATTGACAGAATCTCTTAACTTTCAAGGTTGTGTTAGTTCATAAATTTTAAGATAAATGGCAGTAACAAAGTGTCAAAAAAATATTTCGCGGCGACTATCTCAGAAGCCGGCAATTTCTGCTAAAAATAATTTTTTTGATAAGGTTTCACCGAGTGTTTTGTTACAATATTGTCAGAGTGGTGAATGTTATTGGTTTAGCCGTTTGGAGAGTGGTAAGATATTAGACAATTTGCAGTATTAATTGATTTGTAACTCATTAATGTTATGTTTTGAGGTAATTTTAATCTGTCCAATGATTGTATGCGACAATTTAAATAAAAACTGTTATTGGACGGTGTCCATTAACTGTACATTTACAAATATTTGTATTTTTACATTTTTGCACCTTAGTTATAATAGCAATTAGATCTGTTAACTATATTTTCAATCTAAGACATTACGGACTATTGTGTCAGTTATTGGACGGTGTCCCATAACTGTCACTTAGTGTGTCCAATGACTGTTTGTTCGCAGGTTGGAGTCTCAAAAACATGCCTAAGGGGAAAAAGAAAAATTATGACCCAAATAATTTTTGAGTTTAATTAGGTTCCTAATATTTTAAGTTCTTTATTTTCTTAATAATATCGAGAAAAAGCTATCGAGAATAATATTGTAAAAAAGCGTCGATGGCCGAGTGGTTAAGGTCGTTGCTTGCCATGCGAGAGGTCGCCGGTTCAAACCCCGACAGGTACCAATGTGTTTTTCAAATTTGAAATTCATATGTACCATCATTCGACGCTTTAACGGTGAAGGAAAACATCGTGAGGAAATCTGCACTCCTAAGAAGAAATTCGTTGTGTAGTCGACCAACCCGCACTTGGCCAGCGTGGTCGACTAAGGCCTTATCGCCCTAGTTTAGGGTAGGCTCGTGCCCCAGCAGTGGGGACGTATATGGGCTGATGATGTGATTTTCTTAAGTTTTCGATTATTGTTTTTGTTTTTTGAGTTTAATTACTTTAATTTTTGGTGATCTTCCATGATTAGACTGATTACTGTTTAGTGCTTATAATTTACTCACTGTTTAGATACATTTATGAATAATTTTATATTTTAAAGTAAAATACATAATTGAAACTAACGTAGGTATAACGTAAGTCAATGGTTTAATGGTGTTTTAATACTTGTTTAACTTATATTTTGCTATATTTATCGATTGTCCAATAACTGATTTTAACTGTCCAATAATTAAAAAAATTGTCCAATGACTATGTTTTTTGTTCACTTTTTTTATAAATCATATATTTTCCAATTATTCACCAGATATCAAAACTTGAAACTATTCATAAGATAGCTCAACTTATCTACTTGCCAAATATTTTTAGAGTATCTGAGATACTTAAATAGTCGGCGAGAAAAAAAAAAGAAAACTATTTTATTCGCTTAATTGTCCAATGACTGTCGGTTTACCCTACCTACACTATGAGACATAGTGTAGGACGAAGCAGGTTATACCAGCTATTAGAATGAAGTCTAATTACAGTTTTACTTTTTGGTTTTATACTAAGCACACTAAAATTAGGCCTTGATTGACATAGTAGAAATAGCACGAAATGTATATGTTATAGGCAATGTGTATAATCCGGTATTGTATAGATTTCCTAGGTATTCTATACAATGCCTAAAACGTTCAGGCAATGTGTATAATACGATTAATTTCACACATTGCCTAGGTATTGTATGAAATGCCCGAAGTGCATCAGGTAATGTGTATAATGCACGACCAGGGGTAGGAACTTAAACATTTTTATTTATTTATTATTCAGACAGAGTTAATCAACCTTAACCTCGGTATATTTTTAATAATATGTTATTGCTTTTCGTAGAAGGGTTAGGTAGCATTGGTTTCAAGTCCGTCCATTCACCCATAAATGGTCCATCCGTCCATCTGTCACCAGGCTTTAACTCAAGAACAGTGATATCTAGTTGCAATTTGTTGATCATATACATACACTAGCTTTGCCCGCGACTTCGTTTGCGTGAACTACAGATATTACATATAAAAGGTTTTTCCCAATTACTTCTTTTACCGTGAGAATTTTTCAATATCGCGTTGCAAGTAAGCTATTCGTTTATTAAGGTACTTGCATGCCAAATTTCAATCATCTTTAAATTTAGATTTTTTCATACAAAAGTTTTTTCCTGCTAACTCCTGTTCCCGTAAGAATTTTTCTATATCATGTTCCAACTAAGCTTTAAGTTTACTATGGTACCTGCATGCCAAATTTAAAGCACCTAAGTGGTTTAGATTTTTCGCACAAACATGATTTTCCCGCTAATTCCCGTTCCCGCAAGAATTTCGGGAATTAATTTAGTGCACCTCTACGGTACCTTAGCTACGTTATTTCCAAATTTCAAGTGCCTACGTTAAGCCGTTTAGGCTGTGCGTCGATATGTCAGTCAGTCAATCAGTCAGTTTCTCCTTTTATATATTTAGATGTTACCGGACAAACCCGATTTCAGGACAAACTCGATTGGCCTTGGATAAACTATGTAGTACTTGCGAGCTCGGGACTTTCTGGCACCCTAGACTGAGTTAAAAAAAAGAGTCCTCTTTGTGTTTTAAAACACCCATATATACCTGTGACTGAAAAACTAGTTTAGCTTGGGCCAAACTAGTTTGTCCTAGAATCCTATGTGACAAACGCTCAATACGCAAAAAACACGGCATACCAACCGATAAAATGCAATATGTTTATCAATGACAATGACAATTAAAATTAGGATAAGTTCTCAAAAGATCAGTAGGTACCTATCTAACTAACCGAATTATGGAGAAGACAAATCGATTAAATACATTACCTAAGCTTCAACCGGCATTCTATACAATGCCTAGGTATTCTATATATTTCCTAGGTAAAGTGTGAAATACTTCAAACATTGAGTATCATTTCATACATTGCCTAAGCAACCTTGGCATTCCATACATTTCCTAGGCATTGTATAGAATGCCTGCATTATACACATTGCCTATAACATATACATAAAACTACTTATAAATCTAATAAATAATAAGAATTCATTAGCTTAATTATAAAAATATAAATTAACAAGCATAAAAAGTATCTACAAAGTATTTATTTATAAAGAGGTATTGTAAGACTAGAACAAAATTGTTATTTTATATTTCTTCTCTTAGAGGAAGATCCCAGAGCCGCCAGACATCACCTATTTTCTAATGGACAAAAATATATACGATTGTGTACTGGTGGGGTGTACGATCATCATATGACTAGTTGCTACCTTGACCAGACGGCCATTTTTCAGATATCAACCAATCAAAGTACATAGAAACACTGCTCACCTCACTTAAATTCTGATGGCTGATTTTAACATATATTTCACAGAATATCATTAAAAAAAAAAGGCACATGCGGTCGGTGGTTTTACCTTACAGACGCTTTAAAGCTATGAAAAAAATTTTACTTTTACTTAATTTTACTTATTTTCTGATGCTTGATTTTTATATATGTTATTCAAACAACTATTTTAAAACGTTTTGCAAACGGACAGACCGATCCAAGGGGCCGAACATTCACCAGACCCAACTGTTTTAGATTTTTTTTTTAAATTGAATTTAGTTAAGTTTTTCTAATAAAATAGTTTGTAAGGTACAATTCTATAATTATTGCGGTCAGATGAGCACTTTTTAGTTGTTTGAATAACATACATAAAAATCAAGCATCAGAAAATAAGTCAAAGTAAAATTTTTTTCATAGCTTTAAAGCGTCTGTAAGGTAAAACCGCCGACCGGATGTGTCTGGGAGTAATGAATCCTGATTTTTAATGATATTGTGTGAAATATATGTTAAAATCAGCCATCAGAATTTAAGTGAGGTGAGCAGTGTTTCTATGTACCTTGATTTGTTGATATCTGAAAAATGGCCGTCTGGTCAAGGTAGCAACTAGTCATATGATGATAGTACACCCCAACACTACTCAATCGTATATATTTTGTCCATTAGAAAATAAGTGATGTCTGGCAGCTCTGGGATCTTGGACCATCTGTTATAGGAACGGAACTGCGTAGATGCCTGATATAAATTAAGTACTTTGTGCTTAATATAAAGTTACTATTATAAATACTTAAAGTAAATGCCAAAAAAGCATAATAAACTAATGTATATTAACAATATAGAAAAAAATAGCAACATTTGTGATGCTAAGATACATTGAACATGTCATGATTGTCATAAACTCTTTGGTTAAAGTATTTTTCTTCTTCAAAAACGATTTGGTAGATTTTGTTAATGAAGCTAATATTATTATTTACGATTTCTATAATAATGTAGTAGTTTTTTTCACAGATTGACCTAGATGGTTTTGTGAATAGGTACATATAAAATATGACATCCCGTATTGATTTTAAAAAGTGTACATGTCGCAGTCGGATTGTATAATTCGCCGTATTACATTACAGCTAGCCGTTATCAAAAACAGGGCCGTTATGTATTACGGCGGATCAACGATTAGCCGAATTGAATAAGCCTAAATCAATTTCCGCCGAGATGTATTCGGCGCTAAACGTTCTTTAATGCGGCTAGCCGTAATGTCAAAGAGCGGGTCGTTAACCGCCTCTTTGACAGTTTTTAGTTCCTATGTTTAGCGCTCGCGGCGCTGCCTGTTTTAACAACAACAATGGCCTTGAATACAGAAAATGTGATTTTATCAGTGGTTTTACAGAAATAAACAAATACGAGTGTAAATAGTGACTTTAAGAATAAATTTGACGTGCAATTGAACTGTTTCTATTCGTCTGAGTGTGGAACAGTTAAAAATCCATGGACAAAAGAACGAGTTTTAGAGGTTATATTGCATATCAAAACCGCTAAAGTGGCTATGGATTTTAGTATTCAGCGGAATCCTACACAATATAATTGATGCAAAAAATATGACCTCATGAATGTTGCTGGCGAAGATTATCTTATCTCGAAGAAAAATAATCCTGAGGACCATACCATTCGCGTAATACCCATGGAGCAATATTTCGATACTCTGATGGAAATTCATAAGGAAATTGGCCACGTCGGGCGAGACAAAATGCTGTACAAAACAAACTTTATATTCAAAAAAAGGCGATTGAAATATTTGTCTCCTATGCCCAACCTGCGAATCAAAACGCAACTTACCAAAGATTTTGAATTCTGTGTTCTAAATAAGTACTCGAAAATACTAAACCCAAATATTAAGTGTATTAGTTACTTAGTTTCTAATTCTTAATTACTTAAAAAAAACGTTAGTTTTTATATTATGTATTCGCACCTACGCAATACAAAGTACAAACCTATTACATACCGAGTAGGTACATAACCTTTATTTTTCTCATTAAAATTGATTTTCAATTAAACCCTGTTTTATTTTGTTATCACATGACGTAGTCACCCTAAAATATTGAATAAAGTGCAATACGGCTGATCGTGAGTCGCCAAAATGTAGAACGTATCGTAATGTCAATCCGGCTAATCGTTCATCCGCCGTAATACATAACGGCCCTGTTTTTAATAAGGGCTAGCCGTAATGTAATACAGCGGATTATACAATACGACTGCGACATATATATAATTTATCGCAATATTCATAAATTAAATGTATAAACATTATACAACATCATAAACAATTAATTACGATGCTTAATACGACATACACTTTAATAATGACACTTGAGTAGACAAATACCTAGACATGGAACAAATACAAAAGTTCATGAATACATGTAATATTCGTACCAGGTCGGGATTGAACCCACGACTCATGGAGCATCTGCATTAGACATTACTAATAAGAACCTTATTAAGCCATTCGAACGATACTTATTATAATACACTCGGTATAACCATAATATTAATGCTCTATGATATATAATGCGTGGGACACATAAGTTTTTTTTCCTGTGAATGTCACTAAAATGCAAGTAAAATGCAGCCATCTGAAGACCATTGACGGCTAGCTCAAATGCTCAATTTATTGCTAACTTGCGTTATCTAACTACATTACTACAATAGTGCTGGGGATTTAATTCGATCGTACGTATTATGTCACAACCCCAAGTATCTAAAATTGTACTATGTCCTATTTACAGTTTCGAAAAGTTTAGGCCGAGAGGCAATCTTCGGACAGATATAAATAAATAGTAAGCCTTTGTTCCAACAACCTTACAAAAGTGTTTATCTTAAAGACTATGTAGTCCAGTTATTGGATCCTTTTTTTTATTGGATTTTATTGGATTATTGGATCCAGTCAAATTAGATTTTCTTTACAATCATGAAAATTTTTATAAATTTTATTTTAGTATTAATTGTTCATTGCATTACCCAGTTTCAACATGTTATAATTTTGTTATTCTTTAAACATTTGGCTACACTGACCATACTAAAGTATGGAAGTTTCTATTGGGACCCTTTAGGTACAGGTCCTTTCAGCATTATCCATATATCTGTATTGTTCACCTCGCTTCTCCATTTTCTTCTTGGTGATGGTACCATGTCTTTCACATGTTCTTTTGGCGTCATATTCTTTTGACTCTTGGGTTTTTCCCTGCGTTAGTTAACTTTAATCCCTTTACCAACTTTGTGTACTAGTGGAAATTGCCCCACTAAATCGATTTAGTGGATCAGTTTCCACTTTTTAATTTATATATTGGATGCACGTTTCTATGTCGTGACTAACGCCACTTTTAGCTTAATTATTTGAATATTTCATATGAGCGCTTCTTTTCCTAGGAATCTTCACGGCCTTTTGAAACGTTGCCAATTTTGTTTTGAGGTATACCTACCCTCTTACTAATACATGGTACCTACGTAGCGATGGTTGAGTAGCTTCTTTTATATACCTCATGCAAGATTCGATGCGCATCGACTTTTTACGATATTGTAAGCCGGAAGGGCTTACAATATCTGCATTATCTGCATATCTGCACTATTACTCCCTATATATTAGTTCCTACAAGTTCGACGTTTCGCTTGATTCGGGACCATTTGTTGTGACTACCTCTGCACTATTATACCCTAAAGATTAGTTTCTAGAAGTTTGAGCTTTGTTTTGTCTAATTAATGACATTTGCAGGTTAGTGGCTTCCTATCTTCGTTCTTTTGCTGGTATTAAAGGTTTCTCTATGATTTTCAAAATATACCTTTAGGATTTCCGAATATTACCTTTTAATACCTATGTATTTATAATGATTTTTCTCCATCTACCTAACCAGCTGACCAGCCAGTCCATAATAGTATTAGCCTTAGCCACGTGCAGCGCGAGGATCATGTCGGCGGTGAAGGGGTCGAAGCGCTGCTGCTTCTTTATACCTTCTTATCTCCTAGTACTTAACCGCTTTCACAAAGTTCATTTTATTCTGATTTCGCTTGACTCGGGCGCTTTTGTTGCGACTACCTCTGCACTATTACGCCCTAAAGATTTGTTTCTAGAAGTCTGAGAGAAGTCCTAAGCAGGTCTGGCTAATAAATGCCATGTGCACGTAAGTAGCTTCATATTTTCCGTTTCTTCGTTTTTTTGCTTGTTTCAAAGGTTTCCCTATGACATTCAAAATATACCTTTTGGATTTCCGAAATTTTACATTATAACGATTTTGCTTTATCTCCCTTACCAGCTAACCGGCCAGTCCACAGTAGTATTAGCCTTAGCCACGTGCATCGCGATCGCGGCGGCGAGGCGCGGGTCATGTCGGCGGTGAAGGGCTCGAAGCGCTGCTGCTTCTTTATACCTTCTTATCTCCTAGTACTTAACCTTTTTAACGAAGTTCATTTTAATCTGGTTTTGCTTGAGCTTTTGTTGTGACTGTACCTCTGCACTATTACGCCCTAAAGATTTGTTTCTAGAAGTCTGAGCTTAGGCCTGGCTAATTCATGACATTTTTCCGTTACTTAGTTACTTTCTATATTCCGTTTCTTCGTTCTTTCAAAGGCTTTCTCTATAAATTTCAAAATATATCTTTTGGATTTCCGAAATTTTACCTGTTACCTATGTATTTATAATGCTATTTCTTTATCTCTCTTACCAGCTGACCGGCCAGTCCACAGTAGTATTAGCCTTAGCCACGTGCATCGCGAGCGCGGCGGCGAGGCGCTGGTGCGCGGCGCGCAGCGCGCGGGTCATGTCGTCGGTGAAGGGGTCGAAGCGCTGCGGCTTCTTCTTGCGGCGGTAGATGCCTTCCTTCTGCGATATCGCGCAGTTCATGTCGCCCTGGTGACGGGGGGGTGTGTTGTAGAAAAAGTACAATAAGGAATATGCATAAATCTTTTGTTAAATCAAATTTTTTGTTATGAAAATTGACTTTAAAATATTAAAAAAATTTGAAATGAAAATCGGTTCAAAAACGATGGATTTATAAGGAATTAAAGTTAATTCTCTATCTCTCTCTTACAATACAGAGTTTTCTATGGATTGCGTATGGCTGTTATATGACACCTGACTCCCTGTCCGACCGGGTACTTTAAAAAGGTATTTTTTTTTTATAATGAGCTAACAAGATGACCTCACTCCACTTGATGGTAAGCGGTAGTGAGATCAAATATGAGGTCGACAGGCACAATATAGCATTTTGAGTCTGTCGCACTCACCCTGAAAGCCATTTCACCCCTCCCCCCCGGAACATCGATATTAGAGGGAAAGGGGGACGTGAAAGAGGAGACCACTGCTGCGGCAACAACTTCTAGCAAGGTATATCTCGGTTGTCGTGAAAGTAAGTTGATTTTCCCATTTGGCTATTTATAGTCAGAATCACAAACAAGGATATCAGAAAACAAAAGAATCAAAATGAAAAAAACAATCTTTTTACACGGGGGACATAATAATATAAGCTCGTGGTTCGCGCCTTTAAATGAGTTTTCTTTTAGGAAATTGTTCAGCCTGGAATTAGGAAGTTCATTAAGCTGGCTGCCCTGCGCCCGACGTTTCATAAGTTACGTTCGATTATCGTCTAACCAAACTTAGAGCGTAAGAGAACAGAGCGTGCGAACACTATTATATCTAGTGCAGTTGACTGATCTCTCAACATGACCAAACCATCTAAGCATACCTTTCTCAACTCTAGTTACTACATCTTCTTTCACACTACAACGTTCTCTAATAATTTCATTTCTAATTCTATCACTCAGTTTCCCTCCTAGGATACTTCTAAGTGCTCGAGATATACACTCACCTCGCTAATATACTGGTTAAGGAAGCCGAGTATGGGGCGGAGCGCCTGCCTCGTGTCGCGCACCAGGGCCTCATACGTCACGACGTGCAGCGCGCCGCCCCAGCGCGACAGCCACAGCCGGTTCAGCGACTCCCACGCCACCAGCTCCGTTGATACGTACATCTCCCACACTGAAGGACAGGGGAATGTGGGAGTTAGAGAGGGGAGAGGAAAAGAGTGTGTTTGTGAGAGATATCATGTGTTAGTGTGTACGAGAGAGGGAGGGGAATGTGATAATATAATAATATTCTATTAATAATAATATTACACAACATCTCATAGGTATAAGTATTTAAATTAGAAAGCAATTGTCTAGTTCTGACATGAAGTATGTGTATTGGCTAGTATCATCTCTTTATAATATTTCAATCAATATTTTCGTTTACTTAAATATATGACAAAATTAAATGTTCGGATATACGTAAATACCAAAATCAATCAAATTAATATATTCGTTCATTTGTCATTCATAGTGTTGGTGGAGAATGAACGAGGTGTCTCTGGTCACATAACGTCATGTCTGTTTACAAAATAAGACAAGTCTTAACAAACGGACTATACATTGATCTGATACCGTGGTAAGTAGCTCAAGCACTTGCGTTACGGATATCTGCTGGTCTTCCTCAATTCGACGATTCCCACTCCACGCAAAATAGGCGCATTGACGTCAAGTTACGGAAATCAGCCCATTGCACCATACCAATCCTAACTCACTTATTAACTACCTGATTTGCCTATTAGGCGAAACTAGGGGTGGTAAAGACTGAACTAGTTCATAACTATATGTTTGCCTTAAGAGTCTGAATATTAGAAGAAAATATGATTATAATTACCTGTTTTATTACGGTAAGGTGCTTTCTTCTTGAAAGCTGATTTTGGTGCTGTGCCAATATGGCCCTTATGTTGTCTGTTAAAGTCAGCCTGTAAAAATAATATTACATTTAAACCGATTATTTTCCATGCACTAAATAATTTGTCTTGATGATCTAATACTAAAAGGATATTGTATTTTACACTATACAAATTCATATCTAATTTTAAAATTTACATGAAAAATCCAATTTTACTCTGTATTCACCCACCAGAAAATTAATTCAGTTGTAAAAGCATAAATATGTTGACAACAAGAATATTATTAAATATATTCTAGCTTTTCACGTTCATGTATGAGTCAATAAAAAAGTAAAAGTAAACATCTAATTAAATTATAAATTTATAAAGATAACAATAATTACCAAACATAAATGTCTTGAACATTATATAAAATAAACATTGTGGTTCGCAGAGCAGAAGAAGTAGACACTATACACAGAAAAATAAACTGTAAGTCTATTTTATGTATGTATAAATGAATATTAATAAGAAAACTAGAAAGTTTTATGACAATATTAATGTTTTATGAACTTGTAAAGTATAATCAGCAAAAAAAATATTTAACACACACTTAATACTTTAACCCTTAATCAAACATTAGTAGTATACATGCCACATTTATTATGGACCTTAACCACTTGACTTAAGGTCCAAAAAACCAATGAAAATTTTCAACATGACATGCCCATAAGAGGGTTAACATAGAGAAGGGTTAACATTAGAGGGTGAACATACATACCAGTAATGCATCTTTAGGGTTCCTTATTAGAAGAATAGCTGATTTGAATTTTTTAGTGTCCAGTGGTGGCGCTTCATGTGTTTTGACCACCAGCACTGAACCATCCGTAACATTCTCCGCTGGGAAACCATGGACTCTCAACCCATGGTCCATGTATACAGAGCCTGTTACCAAGCCTGAAACACAAGATTGGTTAAATTATTATTTTATTCAGACATATTGGCAAATATGCCAATAAATAAAAAAGATGAAAAACGCTTGTAAACAATACTATATTAGTAGCAACTTAAAATAAACTTTCATTAATTTAGGGGTTTGAGCCATCCGCTGTCCCGCAAGCCCAGTGATCATGACGAGGCTACTCCAAGCCATCATCATAAGTCAGTTAGAAAAAAAACACTTTCATACCTTTGAAGTTGCTTATCAAAATTAATATAAATTAGTTTAAATAATAGTTTTTGCATGAAAGTGTGAGGGACAAAGTTGCACTTTCCCATTTATATAATATGGATTTTTTATTTCTTATGTGGTACAATATCATGTTGTCACACATTAATTCCTAGTTGATATAATAAACTGTAAATGGAATTGTTCTCTATATCAGCAGTTTCGATTGATCATGGAAATAGAATAATAAATAACACTTTTGTTATTGATATCCTCAGCATATAACTGTTACATAAATAATGTTAGAAACAGATGACACTATTAGCTGATTCATGATATATGAGTAGGTGTTTATTGGAAAAACAACATTCCCTGCATTACATCATGATGATAATATTATGCAGTACCTATATGATATTAATAAGAATTTTTGATGGAGATGCTATATTTAGATTTTCAAGATATTGGTCTATTGTTTAAATGAAAGAATGAAAACAGACTTTCCTACATTCCTAATCATACATTCCTAAGTTGTTCTGTTCCTAATTTGATTTTTTAACTCATCATCAATCAATAATCTAAATATATAAAAGGAGAAACTGACTGACTGACTTGCATATCATCACACAGCCTAAATCTAAACATAGCCACTTGAAACTTAGAAGCTTAGGTACCCTAGAGGTGCACTAAGAAAGTAATTCCCGAAATTCCCAGGGGATCAGGAATGAGTGAGATAATCCTTTTGTATGAAAAATCTTAACCACTTAAGTTAAATTGGCATGCAGGTACCTTAGAAAACTTAAAGCTTAGTTACAACAGGATATTGCTAAAATCCATCGGGAACGAGATAGTGGTAAAAATGTATGTATAAAAAAATCTAAACTGCGTAAGATAGATGGGAACTGGCATAATTGGGAGAAAACTTTTGTATGTAAAATCCTTTAGGCTGTGGGCACAGCTAGTTCATTATAACTACACCAAATATTTAAGTATGTATTACACTGATATTACAGATACATCTCTGTTCTGATAAGATTGTTTAGAATAAGATGTGTATAGTAGGTACCTGTGGTCTGCTGCAGCAAATAGCGCAGCCAAGTGTTCCCGCTGCCAGGGTACGAGGCGAGCGCCACGACCGGGCCCGGCGGCGAGCGCCAGTGCAGCCCCCGACACCACTCCACCACCGGCAGCTGCCGGTACGCGAACGGGTCCATGTGGCCCTGCCTGTACCCGCCCCGCGCGCCGCCCAGCGGATTCAGCATGAACAGTATTATCACGAAATACAACATCACCACTGCCGCGGCGAGCAGAAATAACGATCTCCGAGGCATGACTAGCGACTCTAGTTTACATTACCACCGTCAAAACAAACATTTGATTCATGATTCCCTGATTCATTGCATTATATTCCTGCGCAGATCACCTCACACAGCGGTTCTCATAGCGCACTTTTCCGTAAAAACCCAATCGATCACATTCGTATTTAGGCCGCTCCAGTAAAGGTAAGGATATCCTTTAGGCAATATATTGGGGAATTGGTCGAAAGTTTCATTTTTCATTTAGAAATCAGCCCATTTTGCGTTGCTCCACCTACCCCCTGTCTGTATTTTTCGACTGTCAAAATTTTGCGTCAAGCTTGTTTTGACATTTTCATCAAACATGCGTTTCGTTCGTCGTATTGTATTCGCAAAAAAATGACAATATTACAATTTCTATTCGGTAAAATGTAAACTAAAAGACTATTACATATAAGTTTTTTAAAATTAACAAGAAAATTACATTAAAAGCGTCGGGCTTTTACTCTTATTTAATTAGGTATGAACTAAAACGCCTTACCATGATTTTGATTCATTGCCACTATTTCTTCTATGCAGTTCCACTTCAGTATTCCACAAAATGTATGGCAGAACTGCATAGTAGAACTGTTGGGCATGTACCGCGACTTTGTTCGCATGAAGTTAATTATTTATGATACACTACAGATGCTCATGATTGATATCACAATCTTCAACCTGCATTTGTTGAGACAATCATGATCAATTTTTATCTTTTACTTGTGAGATATAAACAATACTCTGGTATTCTTAGGTAACCAATATTAGAGATTGAATATACTCTGCAGCGTTGTACACTCTTACAGTTTAAAGACAAAGGGGTAAATTGTAAGAAAATACACTGATTACAAAATTAAATATTTATTTATTATTATTTACTTATTGAGAAGCAGAAGCCGGGGCAGAAGATGAAGAAGACAAGTTTGTTAGTCTTAACTTCCTCAATATTGTGTGACAATTTTCAATATTTCCTGTACAAATTTCCAAGTACATTTGCAGAGGGAGTACTCTTGGCGAATTTATTTGCATAAGTATCTTCCTTGCTGTTACCAAGTCTCCCCGAAGGATGTGACAAACAGCTGCTTTCGCCCACACCGATACAGCTATCATATCACTCATTTGATATGGAAGCACAGATACAAGATCATGTATCATTGGTGGATGTAAATGCTCAACTGCATCGGTGATACGGTCCAAGTTGATTAGAGCTTCCGCTGCATAAATGTGTGCCCATGCCTTGTGACTGCTTGAAACATCTGTTTGACTTAACAGCTCATTTGCACTCACAAGAGCTGAAAGGGGGTCTTGTAAGTTGAGTAAAACATAACTTTGTAGTACAAGAGTTGAGTTCTTCAATTCACATCTCTGCTTCCAATTGATCGGTGGGCCTGGCGGAGCTTGTATAAGATGTGCTGTCACTTCAGTTGGGGCTTCTTCATTAGGTAATAATGTTATTGCATTTCTTAGACATAATGCTGCAAACTCCAAAGAAAGTGAAGGGATTGCAAAAGATTCACCTGATGTCGAGTATTTATCCTTATTCTCTTTAGCTAATAAGATTCTAGTATGAGGTCCACTGCCCAGTTTTTTGACCGTATACTGTAATGCTTCCTCGCTACAACATTTCTTGACACAGCATTCTGCTAAATGCAGCCAAATTCTAGGATTGTTTGGATAGTGCCTGGCTGCTTCCACTAAACATTCAAAAGCACCTTCAGAGTTGTTCGCTGCCAGTAGAGCCAAGCCTAAATTGTACACATAGAGGGGTCTGTCTCGGCATGCTATCAGTCTTTCACTGTCATCACTTTCCATTGCTTTGAAATGTTCCTTGACAGCATGTTGGAAGTACTTCGCAGCCAAAAATGGCTTCTTAATTGAAAGATATAACACTCCAAGATTGTTATTTATAGCTGCCCATATGTCTTCACCTTGGAGTTTCAAATCATAATTGTATTTCAGTGTTTTGTACTGACCTAATGTGTTGGCAGCTTCTTTCACATCTCCATTTAGATACTGTTGTTGGGCTATTATAAAAATATTTTCAATTGAGTCAGGTTTCAGGCTTAGTTTTACTTTTTGGCCTAGTAACAGTTGTGCTCTGCTGACTAACCTTTCAAATAGGTCACTGACCTCATTGTTGCTTTTCAATGACTCACCATGTGTATTGGCAACTTCTAATGTTTTGTCATAGGTGCGTCTGCAGAGGGTGGCTTCTAACAATAGAAGTACTATCTGCTGAAATAGTTTGGGGTCTTTTATGTTCTTCAATGTCAATAACTTCTCCAAAACAACTGTGCACTGGTAATAATACCGAGAGTGGTACAAGAGAACAGCATAATTGTATAAAAGATGTGGAGCACTAAGATCTTTTATGTCAACATCTGGAAAGTTGAGTCCAGTCAGCTGGCCTATCGCTTTCTTGAATTTATCCACATTCTTCATGTCGCTAGCCATGAACTCCACAACGGCCTTATTGTGTTGCACTCTTTTGTGGCCTGAACCCACCAGACTTTCTAGTTCATTCAGGTGTTGAAGTGCTGATGTATAGTCCTTTTTCACATAGCATTGGTGTGCTAAAACCACAGGTTCTTCCTTTGTATTGGCCATTGTAAATATACAATTGAAGTGGAAAACGATTTGGCCGATTATATTTTATCAACAAGTTAGAATCCAGCTGGATTCTTGAATGCTATTCTGAAAATAAATATTTTTTTAGCTTGGGAATGTTCCTCTATAGATCTCTTTAGATATGCATATCTTTATTTAATTGGAATATGGTCAGAAAGCTTTTACCTAATGTATGATTACAAGTTTAACAAGGTAAATAGATTTAAATAGAAAAGGAACACAGTTGTCAAATATATTCCACAGGTAACAAAATCTGTGTCACTTGATATTTGGTCTGTTATTTACTTTGAATACTCAGAACGCATTAGTATCCGTAGCATTAGTAAACGTTAAAATATTTTGACGTTTATAGAATTTTCGATCGTGTGCTGCAATTTCAAAATAAACCTCACTGCGCTAATAATTTGTGTTAAATAAATTAAAATGTCTAGTGCTACCGAAGACAAAATTGATAAAGAATCAACACAAGCCATTATAAATTTTGTAAAGTCTCACGTCTCTCGATCGGACGTCCCAAATGTGGAAGCTGAACTAAAAAAGGATTTTGTCCTCGCAAAACGAAAAAGCAAAACTCAAAAAAAGAAAGCAAAGAAGAAAAAGATACGCAATTTGACCAGGAAAGAGAAGAAAACTTTAGGTTTTTATTGTATACCTAGAGATGGGGTGAAGTATAAAGAGGTATTGCCAATGAATACAATTTGGTTAGAATACATTACTAATATGTTGCAATTGGACGACCAAATACCTGATTGTACTAGTAAAAGGTGGGAGAATATTACCCAGACAATATATAAAGCAGATTTCCATGGCTGTATCCTGGAAGTGGTTCGATCTAGGTGTCCTAGTTATGTAGGAAAGTCTGGTATATGTATAATGGACACAAGGAATACATTTAAGTTAGTATCTAAAGACAATTTGGTGACAACAATACCTAAAAAAGAAAGTGTTTTTGTTATGTATATTAATAACATAAAAGTGACTTTATTTGGAAAGCATTTGTGTGTAAGGCCTGCAGAGAGATCAACCAAAAAAGTCAAAATTGTTTTGCATCCAGATTTATAATAAAACATTTATAACTTTACTTGTATGTATTCTTATTTGTGAAATTCCTGCAATAAATAATTACCTAAATAATTTTTTGAGCCTTTAACGATTTAGAGGAGTAAAATGTAAATAAATATACCTGATATTGCTAGCTTGTGCAAGCTTTAGCACTTGAAAATCTAAAATAAACCTGCTCATATTTGGTCCATATTCATATAAAACTACTACTTACATTTTTAATGAATAGTAAAAGTAAAAAAATAAACATAAAAAATAAATTTAAAAGAGTAAAGGAAAATGGATTCAAATACTGCTTATAAACCACATTATTTTCACACATTTTTATTGTTGCCTTATTTCAATAATTGATATGATGATTGTTAGTTTTGTAGTAGGGGCGGGCTTCTAGGTGAGATAATAATATAATATACCAATCTAAACCATTTGTTTTATTACTGTGTTTGAAATACTTAGGTATACTAAACCTATGTAATCCTGTAAACACACACAAGTGGAATTATCAGAAACGATGTAGTGTAGTACACTACATTATTTATGTCAGATAGATGCACATAACAATGTTTAAGTCTGTTTGATGCAACTAAACAAAACATACTAAGCATGAAGAGCTTGTAAAAATAAAATAGTTAGTTACGCCTTATAAAATAGTATAGCAATTTATATGAATATTGTATTTGCATTAGCTCCCTAGCTTGGTACGGTGGGGTACATAAATAGTAGGTAGGTTAGTAAATGTATTATGTACATTGTACATAGTAGGTCTAATAAATATGTTGATTTAGGTATTTCCTAAATATTTGGATGTGTGTTGTGTAATAAACAGCCGAGCAATATTCTCCCTACGCGCTTGTTGACCTAAATTTATCTATACCTACATAAGAAGGTAACATTCGCAGCTATAGCAGAGAATCGGTTGATACATGTATTAACCGATTCTCTAACTAAAATAATAACGCGAGCGCAATAACGCGCGTCTCCGAATAACGCGAGTCGCGAGTCATGACTCGCCTTATGTTATTTGATGGCCGAAATTAGATAATGATTTAGCCTACACTACAGTCTGTAACTAAAAAAATAGGTCATAATTCTATAAACTGGGACTTAACGAGACCATAAATACCTAAAGTAGGATATACATAGGTAGCTACTAACTGCCGCACATGCTTATAATTGCGTATAAAGTCCCAGGCAATATTATATTCACATCGAATGGAACGCTTAAGTCTGAAATAACAATTATTATATCACTACATAGAATAAAGCAAAGTCGCTTCCCACGTATGTCTGTCCCTATGTAAGCTTAAATCTTCAAAACTACATAACGGATTTTGATGCGGTTCTTTTTAATAGATAGAAAGATTAACAAGGAAGGTTTTTATGTAAAATTCACTCGAAGCGAAGCAAGGGCGGGTCAGGAGTTCTACTATAAATCATAAATAGGGCGTAAACGACAAATTCCCGGCATGGCTGCTGATACGGCCGATACTGATCTATCCTTATCGGTCCATTGATACGGCGTTCTGCTGACCGCGCGCGCGCAAGCACGTTTCAGCGTGAGCGCACATCTCGCGAGCTCTCTTGATAGGGCTGGCAAATAACTGACACACAATAAATAGAATTTAATAATTTTATTTTAAAGTAATAATAAATTCACCCCACTACGTACCGCTGTGTTTTTAAAATTTGAAATTCAAATGTACGATCATTCGAAGCTTTAATGGTGAAGAAAAACATCGTGAGGAAACCTACATACATGTGTAGTCGACAAACTTGCACGTGGCCAGCGTGGTTGACTAAGCCTTATCGCTCTAGTATAGGGTAGGCCCGTGCCCCAGCAATGGGGACGTTTATGGGCTGATGATGACGATGAATGAAGTCTTTATTTTACATAATGTCCTTAGTTAAAAATAAGGCGACTTCTGCACTAAGCCGTTGTCCTAGGAGCTGGATGTTACCTACCTTTCGTAGACATTAAGCGTTTTGAAAGGTAAACAATTTACGGCAGTGCACGACGTTATAGTTGCTAAAGATCGTGTAACTCATTTTTTCTTTTTGAAATCCTATTTTTACCCTGACAGGGTTTGTCATAGTGGTTTACCTACTGACACTACCCTGATAATCTCGCTTAAAGAGTATGACAAACCCGGGTATTTTGTATCAGTGGAAGTATCTAAACACATAGCATTAATTAGAACACCTGTTCTTCTTTGCTCCATAAGTTGTGGTCCTGAGGGCCTACCATGAGTTGGCTATCGAAAACTTACGTACCTACGTTAAAAACCTATCGATTTTTTCATACGGCCGATTTTAGTCCTTCGCGTAACCACCAGCGGCGCTGTACAAGTTTTTCATAGACATATTTACGTAGGCGATATCGAGTGCGTAAGTTTTAAACTCATGGTAGCCCCACTGAACAAATTAAGACTTTCAAAGAGGTAGGTATGTAGATTTTTAATGCAATTTGAATAATATTCATTTAAATAACGTTTAAAATGCAATTTATACGACGTGTAGCTGAATAGGTTTGTTCTTCTTTTACATATAAACATTATATCGGAATAATATTCATTTATATTAATTTATGTATGGATGGATTATAAATAGCTCTACCTACTTAGATACCTTATTTCAGGTGTTCTTATATGTATGTACCTAAGTTAACTTATCTTGCTTATTAAATTTGTTCAATAAGTAGATAGGTAAGGATCTAGGTACCTGCGAATATACGATTGTACAAATAAGTTATAGAATTTAGTTGACTTTGACTATTATTTCGAACAGTTGAATAAACACCACTTTGAAATCTGACTCTAAGTAAGTAGGTATAGATTATTATTGGCTTGTACAATTATTTATTTTGTAATACTATTTTACTACAGGCATTATTATCGAAACAAACCGAGATACCTTCATACCTAAATATAAGTGTTCATCGTTTAAATTTTAACCATACCAGCTCACTGACAATCTTGAACGACCATGACAAAAATTATAAACCGCTGATTCATAAAACAACGACCTTAAGCATTTAGCGGGATTTTCATATTGCAAGATTGCACTTAAGTATTTATTGAGCAGAGGTTCAAATATTTAAGTTAAAGACGATTGTATGTCTGATTATTTTTTAAGTACCTACCTAACTAAGCAATATCTTGTTGTGATAGGTATTTTTAGTGGGAATTACAGTTTCGAAGATTATAAATGGGGATAAAGTAGGCTAGGTAAATCTTGTCGTTAATCTCTTGTTACTAAATGTGTCTTCAAGTGAAATTCTATATTAGTATATTACTATAGCACGTTCGTTTCTATCTATCCTTCACAACTGTGATAACCCTACCGAGATGTGTTATCTCCTAGATCTGGGCAAATATTTTAAAATAGCAGATGCCTGTACCAGGGCGGCATAATTTGAAGGGCAGTTAGATGTGGGGGTCGTGAACATGGTGACTCGGTGGTGGGTAGTGTTTTGTGCGTCTGTGCTGTGGAATTCTGTAAGTACTAGTTATATATTTCAAGTTTACAAGATACCAGCTGTGCCACCGACTTCGTCCACGTTTTACCCCCTTTTTACACATTTTCTATTGCCTCTTTGCTCCTATTGGTCCAAGCCTTCCTAGATACCCTATTTAACTCAAAAATATTTTTTCAATTCGTTGTCAAATTCATTTCAAGGACACTAACTACGTATTTGTTCCTACTTATAAATGACCTTGAGTATACTACGAACTACGTATTTGTTCCTACTTATAAATGACCTTGAGTATACTACGAACTACGTAACTTGCTGACCGATTGATTTTCAGCAATTCATGGTCATGAGATTTAATGCTATGTTGTAAATTGTTTTTGTTAACATTTTCTCCATGGGATCACTTTCCAATTTAATGTTATTACAGGACTAAATGAACTTTCGGCTTAAAACCTCTTTAACTATCACTGAATATTTTTTAAAAACCCGGGTTGAATGTATCTATAAATGCGTTATGGAAGGCACTGTTCACAATTAAAAACAACGCATTACGTCATCTGCACCTACCTACGTAATTATATTAATGAAATTATGCAAAAAAGAAAATATCGATTAATTAAGGTATATTTAAACAGCAGACTATACTGTATCTACCTAATAATTTACATGACGTTCATGATTAATTCAAATCCTGCTTATCAAGACGTTTCATACATTTATACTCATACACATATGTAGCTTCTATGAATACTTCTAGATACTATTAAAAAAAACTCTATTGGTTAGTATTGTATGTATATGAAAAAAAAGTATTTTTACGCGGAGAAAAGTTTTAGTGAACCTACATTTGAGGCAGAGGTTTAATGTGATTTGATATAACATAGCTTTCCTGTGTTATCTAGCAAATAGTTTAACATTACTATATTAATTGTTGTGTACTTTTAGGCACTTTTAGGTACTTTTAGCGCTACGTCATGCGACTCTTACACTTAGCGTACTGTAGACACTAGTGTCCGCAGCATAAACACTTGGCCTTTTAGATTTTCGTGCACCAGATCAGATATTTGCTTTTTTTTATAGTAAGCTAACAAGATGACCTCACTCCACCTGATGGTAGCGGTAGTGAGATCCAAATATGAGGTCGACAGGCACAATAGACCATATTGAGCCTGTCGCACTCACCCTGAAAGCCCGCTTAACCCTTAAAGGCTACAACGGTGTTTTTACACCCGGGTGGCTTAAATTTCTGTCTCTATCTTTTTTCGTTTTTACCGCAGCGCCTTGCGATTTCGTGTATTCTCATAAGTCGACAGGAGCCCTCGAACGCGCGGCGAAATGGGTTGCGCGCGCGCTGGTCCCGAGATGCACTCGCAACCCGGTGTTTTTACACCCGTTGTAGTTATAGTGGGCTACTGATTTACATCGTAAGTAATAAACTTTTAATGTTTTATTTTTATAATGTGTATAGAATATGTTGTTTAAATGTTTAATATTATATGTATTGTGTTTATTATTATTTATAGGTATTATTTTTAACTGTGTTATTATAATCTAATGCTATTTTTATTTTAGCTTGTGCATCGACTGAGAGACCAACAAATAGAAGATGCACTACTGGCATCGGATGAAGAGTCGGCAGAAGAGGAAGATTCTGTAGAAGTAGACATCCACGAAGAAGATGTACTAAGTGTTGACGAAGATTTCATTGTATTAGAAGCTCCTTTGGATATGTTAGGTTACAAACAGTAACATTGAAAAAGATCTCATTTTGATTTCAAAAATTTATATGTTTTTTCAATTTATAAACATAAGTTCCATGACAAATTAAAGGCTTATCTGTGATCATACAGAAATATAAGGACTGATAAAAATTTATAATAAGTTTTTTTTCTTTTTGCATTTTTTCACACCCCTTCAAAATATTACCATGATCTTGAGGACCCTTGTTCACACGCAAATTAAATTGTTTTATACTTTGAAAATCTAAGCCTTTGAATCAAAATATTAAAGAGCATGATCCATAGTTAAAGCATACAAAATAAAAAAAAATTATATATACTCATTTATTTAATTTACTCCAATAATTAAATCCGGGTGTTTTTTCACCCATTGTAGTCTTAGTAGTATACAAATTCATTGTAGCCTTTAAGGGTTAAAGAGGAGACCACTGCTGCGGCAACAACGAGACAAGGCGTGGAGTCTCGCATTGGTATTGAGCTGTGCGGGTCGGAGTTGGCCAGTCGCCAGACGGAAGGGCCCCCGTGTCTACGGGTCTCCCTGTCCGGCGGGCTGACCCGCTCCGCTCGCACAATACCGCCGCTAAGACTACTGGTCCGGCGCTTGCCGCAGCAATGGTCCTTCCTGGCTCCGGTTCGTACAGTGCTGATCCCGGAACGCGACCTTGACAAGCAAACTAATTCTATTTTACTACCCTTTTTTGTCTGCAGGTATCATTACATCCGGCCAATGGCGGGCCCTCCACAGATTGCTGTCCGTGCCCCAAAGATGGGTCTATGGCGCTGCCTGGCACTGGCATGGTCGGCGACCTGGCATCGTCTGGCACCTCTGGCACGCCACGCTTCGGCGGCGTGGACGACTGTCCTTGCCGGGGTAGAAGCGCTGACTCCGACGCGGCATCATCAGTCTTCTTTCCGAATGCTGTGCGCGCTATCAGGCCTTTTGTGAAGTATGTTTAATTTATTTAAAAAAAAATGGGAACCCGCATCAACAGGTAACTTGAACCCTGTCAACTTGAACTTAGCCTTGTTGAGCTATCGTAGCCTTTGTTCTAGATCCAATTCCAACATTTTATTAAGCTCTAAGTAGCAATAAGTACATTAAATAGATTGTTTGTGCTTGATGCTACATTATGTAAAATTAAATGAGCTAAAGCTATAGTATAGATGGTAAATAATTAGGTAATATTGTGTAGTAGGTAATGAGGTTACGTACTTCCTAAGTAAGCTATTTAATAATAAGCAATGTATTCTAGTTCAATCGTTCTTTGGCAAAAGTAAATAAAAATATGGCAAATCATTCGATACGTCATCATAAACATACTCGTTACTATGAAACGAAAATGAAATGGTATATTTTAAAGCATTTAATTTTCAGTTCATAGTTAGTTCATAAATCAGTTTTCAATTTAGATTTTTAGTATAAATATAATTAAATTAGTTTCTCACTCGCAGCTTGGAAGACTCCAAAGAGAATCCCGACCCTCTCCTCCACCCAGAAGTGAGTCTTGCTTCATCAGTCCTCGAGACCCTCCGCCAAGCTACTGATGAAGAATACGAAGACGCTTTAGCCAGAGACGCCGCTCGCAGCGCCACTGACGGAGAAGCAGCCGAAAGCGCAAGGAACCTGGTAACTGTCATCATCAACCCTAAAGACCCCATGTCCGAAGATGACGTCATGTCTGAAGCATCACACGTCCACGAGGCCAGATGCATCAACCCTTCCTTAGGCAGATCCAGTCTTAGAGCCTCCCCATACAAACCAGTACTGCTCACAGATATTCTCAATTTGCCGAAGATGAAATCACCATCATATAGGTCTTGGAGTCTCTTTGATGACAGTGGAGTAGGAGCTAGTAATGTCAACGAACGCGTAGTAGCATTAGATAAAGATGACGTGAAATCCAAATTGGCTATTTCGGATGTATTATCTAATGTAGATCCCTTAAGATCGTTTGATAAAGTTAGCTTAAAATTACCAACTATTAATCTAAATGAACCACCAAACTTAGCCACTCATGCGCTTCTCTCCGAACTAGGAATACCATCTAAAATTGAGATTCCAGACATTTCAAACTTAATCCCTAAATTTAGTATACCTCATTACTCACGTCGTGTAGAAGATGATACCGTAAACGAAGATATGCAAAATGCGCCTAGTATTTTCCATGAACGATACACTGGTTTTGCAAGTGATGAAAGCAAAGATGACGATTTGAAGATGGACAAACCAAACCAATTTACAGCGAGATCTGGAACTCCAACTAAGATATCCAGCTTTATTCCTAAGTTGAAATTACCTAAGTCAAACAAACGCGTACAGAATGAGAATAAAGAGAGCCAGTTTTCTGATAATCAAGACGCGGCAAATAATATGAAGAAAACATTTAGTAACCTTAAAGAAGATAAGGACAACAATGAAAATGCGTCGTCAAATAGACTTAAAATACCGTCTGCATCTAATAAATTACCTAAATTAAATATACCTAACCTAATTAATCGTGAAGATATGGCAGATCATGATATAGACATTAAAAATGTTGCGAATGTTTTGAAAGAACCATTTACAGGGTTTGCTCGAGATGAAAAAACTGAGGATTTACTAAAGCCGATTCGAACCAAAGAGAGATTAAAGAAGCCACCTAAACTGGAAGTACCTTGTATATCTGATTTATTACATAAATTAAAAACTCCAGATTTTTTGAGGAGTAATGAAGGTGAACAGGCGGCCAATGCAGATAGCCAAAATTCAGCAAGCATCATAAAAGAACGTTATACAGATTTCACAAAGCAAAATGATAACAGTGACTTGATAAATAAACCAAAATCGATTTTTAAAGACGCCAATAATATACTATTTGGACCAAAGTCTATACCGGTTGGCTTAAAGATTACGCCTTCAGAAAACCGTGATGCTGCTACTGATTTCTTAAGTAATCTTCTCAAAGGTTTGGAGGTGCCCAATCTCAACAATCTCTTCTCTTCAGATTTATTTAACGCGCGCCATAACGATCTGTCCAACAAATTTAATAAACAGAAAGAAGCAACACAGACACCAGCTGAAAATAAAACTTTTGTTACCGAAATATTAGACACAGTCCCAAGTCCATCTGAGGTGAACTCAGACCATGTTAGTTTTAGTGAGGTAGCTCACGACGGAGGAATTAATAACAATGTAGACGACGTGGATATAGATAATGAAGAAAAAGTAGAAGAAATTATGGAAAAAAGTCCAATAAAAACCGAGATTATCGATCATGTTCCTAACGCGGTAGCCAACGAGTGGAGTGAACCAGAAATAAATATATTAACTGATCCTGAAATGAAAGCTAAAGTGAACAATATTGATAATAAGGAAAATATAGAACTTAACAATGAAATGGAAGATTTAAATGATGAAAGTTTTGTTGAGAGCGGAATCATAGATGAGTTTGACAGAGAAAGTAAGTCAGACCTCTCTGACATGGTCAATGCTGATAGTAACGATAATATGATTGATATAAACTCATCACAAATAACAAGCTTCGATAACTTAAAATTGAATGATGGTGATAAGAACGTAGACAGTGAAGATGATCTGAAACCCTTACCTCTTAGGCAAAAGATAAAAAATACTTTGGAAAGCTTAAAAATGCGTTCTAAAATTAATCTAAACAAGCTAAAAGGCGACAAACTAGAAGAATCTAAGTCGAACATTGACAATAAATTGTCTGAGGATGATGAACAAGTTATATCACCTAGCCAAATTGAAGAATCGGGGCCAGCTACTCAAGTTTTGGATACTTTACCCTCCAACGAAAACAATAACAAATTAGATATTGAAGATTTGCAACAGATGTCTGATTCTCTACTCGACAAGGAACAACTTCGTGGAAATCACTTGTCAAAGGATAATGATTCCGAGTTAAATGCAAGTGTTGGTAGTCAAGAAAATACTGATATAATAAATAAAGACATTTCTGATGAAAATCGTGATTTCATAAGTGAAATTACTGATGCTAGTTCAGTAGATAATACCATGCAAGAGACCAATAATAGAGAAGTTACACACGCCAATGTGAACGCATTGGAATGCTTGGAGAAAGCATCCCCTGGTAATACTGGCCGTGCTGATGGTATTGATAAGGAGAATGAAATGATATCAGAAGCAAGTGAGAGAATGTTTGACTCTGTGGATTTTGGTAACAATCTGCGGTCACCGTTAAAACAAAGCATATTGCAACCACCATCATTAAGCGATTTAAATCTTTTTAACTTACCAACTCTAGACGTTGGTGATTTACTTCATATTGATAACCCGTTACCTGCGTTGAAATTGACAGATATGTTCAATAGTCTAAGTACTAATGATGAAGATCTAGATATTTTGGGATTGAAACAGAAAGTAGCTCCTAGTATTTTAACTCTCAAATCAACTCTCCCGCCTTTGAAGCCACTCGAGGACATTAACTTAGACATCTTACAGCTAAAGCCTTTAAATTCAGATTTACCAACAATTCCTAGATTGAATTTGAATACTTTCAAGTCAAAATTAGCTATTCCGGAATCACTACAAATGCGACCTCTGCTGTTAGAATCGTCTGTCGGAAATAAAAATGGGGTTATTGGTGCTGCTTTGACTTTTGGAAACGACGATAAAAAAGATATCGGCTTGTCTAATATGCTTGAACAAGCTAGTCTGAAGAGACCCAGTATATTAGGGCGACCACTAGGAGCGTTACCCACTTTAGATGATTTGCGATCTACGGTCTGGGAAAATGCACATAACTTACTACACACTCCTTTGGAAACTACTAGCAGAAACGCTGTTGAGGATACCTTAAGATCCGGACAGGTACTAACGGAAAATTTAAGAGTTGGAGCTGAGAATACTGTGAAAGATTTGCAGAGAAATCTTGAGTCTACCCTTAAAGGTGTAGGTTTAGGAAATCAGGGTTTCCTAACAACCTCTTCGCTTAGGAGTCCCAATGATTTCTTTGAAGAGATATCAAGAAAACATGAAGATGTTAATGACAAGCTCAAAGGCATAAGTTACGATTTGTCTGATCGCCTTGAAACATTACGTAATAATATTTTCGATGAGTACAGATTTCCCTCCCTCGGCTCTAGCTTGTTAGATGGTGTACCTACGCTTGGTTCACCATTGCTTAGATCAAATTTCGAAACAAAACCAAAGTCAAAATCTTCAAGTTATTCAAATAAAGCAAAAAAAGTGAAAGCGGATTCTGACTCAGGCACAAAAGGAAAATTCATAACAAGAACTGCTTCTAGCAAATCGAAATTGAAAATGCCAACGGCGGCAAGTATACCAAGTCTGAAAACGGTCAAAAGTCCTACAATGAGAACAGCTGAGCCACCGATATTTAAAGGACTGGGCAAAGAATCTTCAAAGACCTCACTGCTTACAAAAAGGCCAACGTTAAGTTTATTCCAGATGCCAGAGAAAAATACTATAGACAGTAGGCCTCTTTTGAAGAAGCCGACGTTACCAAAACTGGTTCAGAGCAAAGTTAAAATTTCGTTTGGAACGACGCCAGCACCACCAGTTCTTAAAAACAAACCAAGATTAACTGAATTTACAAAACCTAAGAATTTATTAAATAAGGACACATTAACTTTGCCAAAGATACCGAAGACTACTTCAAGAGATAAAACAGGGTTGTTGAGTTCGTTCCGAGATTCAAATGGTTTTGCCAGCGAACCAGTGTCTGCGAGAGTAAAGTCTCCGAAAAGTCAGGCTCTAAAAGGCATAACGTCTCCAATTAATCCGAAAGTGGCTTCATTTGATAAGAATGATGATGAAGTTGCAGCATTCAGTCCGCTTAAAACCGATCCGCCAGGGCTTAGATTCAAACCGCTGACGTTGAATAAGGATCTCGTAACGGATTCTAGACGCATTAGTCCGACAACTTTTAAGCCTAAATCACCTTTAATTACTACTGATGGTACTCTCAACAGAGGTTTGAGTGAGCCCTTGAGGAATCCGAAAAGGATTTCGTCTTGGCCTAAAACAATAGACGATACATTTTTACTGAAAGTCAGGGAAGCCTTGAAGGCCAGATTAGCAGGTATTAGTCAAGGTTTGAATAACGGTGTGAATACTCGAAAATCTAGCATCGACTTGGCGTCAGACAAAGGGAAAGTTGGTGATGTAGATATGGCGAGATCAGCATCAAATAATGAAGTTGTAAATGCCGTGGCTCCTTCAGCGATGAAAGAAAACACTGCATACACTTGCAAGATGATGTGTACCAAAAACAACAAATGATAACTCTGCATTTGATTGAGTTCCAAGCTGGTTTTGAAATCAAAAGGTTTTAGTAAATTAGAGCTTTGGAACTGCATAGATAGAGACAATGAGAAGACTTCTTTAATCAGCAAACGAAAGCAGAAATTTTAGAATTTAACCAAATGCTAGATACCAATGCCGTCCTTGAGACAATAAACTGTTTGAAGTTTATTGCATTCAGCATGAGTAAGATGATTGTTGTGTAAAGATAACATTGCAGATGAGTTTTTGTGACATAATTGTATCCCATTGCCAAAGACTGATCGTAACATACGTACGTGACGTTGAATACAATTTAGTATGTTATAGGTAACTGAATGTATTGTGAAAATGTGTATTTAATTTATTTTAGTTATAGGTAGTTAATGATTTTTTTTACACGTTTTTTTACGAATAAAATCTAATGAAGTAAATAAGTGAAGATGTTTGGTTTTTTCTCCTTACCTTAGTAACATAATTTTTAGAATACGGTATGTGGTAGAGTTTTTAAACTTTATGTAGTTTTTTCCGAAACTCCTATCAAATACTCTTTTATTTTATGTCTACATGTATTCAAAATGTGTTAGTTCATCGTTAAACTATGTACAAAAAACTTACGGTACAAAGTACCTACTTACTAACAAATAAACATTTCACGCCTGGATACGTACTGAAAAAATTCAATTAAATGTTAAAGCGACATCTTTGTAAATGAAATGAAATGAAATGAAATGAAATAATTTATTCTGCAAATAGATTTACATGAAATACTTTTGCACGTCAAGTTGTAAATAAATTAAACACATATTACATAAAAATTCACAAGTTACATAATTCATTGATGTCCAAGCGAGCAGCTCATCATGTCCATGGATTTTTATAATTTAAGTAGTCTTCTACTTTATAATATGCTTTTTTCACAAGACACGACTTAATAAAAAGTTTGAAATTATAAAAAGGTAAATCAATAACATTTTGTGGAATCTTATTAAACAATTTTGTGCTTAAACCTAAGAACGACTTTCCAGTCTTTTGAAGCCTGAGCCTTGAAACGGCAAGCCTATGTTTATTTCTTGTGTTAAAATGGTGAGTATCCGATTTCTTATTAAATGATTGCATGTTCTTGTAAACATATAAGATACAGTCCAAAATGTACTGGGAAGCTACGGTTAAAATATCTATGTCTTTAAAAATATCTCTAAGGGAGTCACGCGATCTTAAGCCATATATGGATCGGATAGCCCTCTTCTGTAATACAAAAATAGTCTGTATATCAGAAGCAGACCCCCACAGCAGAAGACCGTATGACATAACACTATGAAAATAGCTGAAATAAACTAACCTGGCCGTTTCAACGTCAGTTAAATTCCTGATTTTTCTAACTGCATACGCAGCTGAACTAAGTCTACCCGCCAAAACAGAGATATGAGGTCCCCAGTGTAACTTAGCATCTATAGTGATTCCTAAAAATTTTGTAGATTCGGTCAATTCTACAAGTTCGTTATTTACAATAATGTTAGTATCAACTTGTTTTACATTTGGCATTGTAAATCTCATACATTTAGTTTTTTTCGCATTTAACAATAAATTATTTGTATTAAACCATTGAAGAACTTGTGAAAGGGTACTTACTATTTACCTCGTCGTAATTATTTTTACCTCTGTCAACCTTAAAGAAATGTATGGTAGTTTTTAATTTAGAAGCTACTTTAAAATATTAAATTGCATTTTTCGTATTAGGCAGACACTGTTTTTTTTTCCACCTGACTTGGTTTGGGATGACTATGCACAAGTAATAGTTCATCTTTGAGAGAGCCAATATTCGAATTACAAATTTGTAATTTATATGTAGGTACGATTATTCGACGCTTTAACGGTGAAGGAAAACATCGCGAGGAAACCTGAACACCTACGAAGAAATTCTAGGGTTGTGTAATCGACCAAGCCACCAGGTTTGGCCAGCGTGGTAGACTAAGGCCTTACCTCCCTAGTTTAGGGTTGGCCCGCGCCCCAGCAGTGGGGACGTATAAATAAATATCTGGGTTATTTCCACACACGGTCATCTGACCCCAAACTAAGCAGAGTTTGTACTATGGGCGTCAGAGACTGATATACATACATACATATATATTTATAAATACATACTTAAATACTTAATCACACCCAGACACGGAACAAACACCGATGTTCATCACACAAATATTTGTCCCGAGTGGGAATCGAACCCATGACTCTTGGAACCGCCAGCCAGGGTCACTAACCACTGTTCCACCGAGCCAGTCAAATATGGCTGGCGGTTCCAAGAGTCGTGGTTTTGAATCTCAATCGGGACAAATATTTGTGTGATGAACATCGATGTTTGTTCCGTGTGGGTGTGAATATGTATTTAAGTATGTACCAAGAATTGTTCTGCAAAAATCACTATATCCCGAAATGCCGCAGGCGTATCCTCCATACTACATATTATCACATTGGAGGTTATTGACCCTAAATTGCACTACCTACTACCTATTGCTATCACTGGTCATTAGGAAAAAAAAAAGACTATTTTATACGATAAACGACTTAATGCTTGTGGCACAGCTAGTGTAAAAATAAGTGAGTAATCACGTTTCTTAATTAGGTACCTACTTATGTATAAAATAGCAGAATAGATATATATAAAAGAAATAATGTCACACACAGATGTCGTGTTTTATACAGAATCACTTAAAGATATGTTAATTTAGTTCAAATTTCAATATAACTTGTTTGCAAAGTAAATATTATTTAGCTTTACAGTTTAGGTATGTAGATAATATTAAAAGACAATAAAACATGTATTTACTGATGAAAATTGCACGTGCCAGTTTCTGTTCGATAGACATTATGCTTCATATTTTCGAGATTCATAATAAAAATGCTACACTTCAATATCATTATATTTAGTGTTGTGTGACTTGGCCGCAAAACAAATAAATGCAAAACTTTGCTTACGCTTAACTTCGGAACTCTAAGTCCCACAGACTTGAAATTTTGGATTTTAAGTATGTTATCATAGCTTACTGGATGACCAAAATTTCTGCGCTCTGGTCTTATCCAGAGGTTATCAAATAGGAGCCTGAAAATGCGGCGAAATGGTTCCAGTAAAGGATGGTACGGCAGTGTTTGCTTCGCGCTCGACTTGGCGGGGGCACTGCCGTGCCCCCAGATTCGTATAAGGGTAGCGATCTTCCATTTAAGATAAGAAACATCAAAATTGTACAGAACCAAGTTATACTTAATACTATTATGTTCTTAAGTGTATCTAAGTATGTAATTTGCATACATTATTCATGGCAGATAATTTGTGATACAAATGAAGTGGCCACTTCAATATGTTATTGGCTCTCATAGAGATGGGGCGTGAATCAAAATGCTTTGGCCCTGTGGCAAGATGTCTGATTGTCATATTTTTTTGTTGTGTGGCTCCTTTGAGATGTGGTAAGCCATGTTTTTTATACATATTTAAAACGTCGGAATACTGGAACAATAACTATTTCATCACTTTATGTAGATTAGATCATTAAGTAGGATCTAAATTTAGAACCTTTTTGATTGCCTAAGTGTAAGTTTCTTCTATAGTTGTTATTTCATTGCTTGACCTGGTTGAACTTTCTTAATCATTTTTTAAATATCTAGGTTAAAATATAAACACATACAATAGTCGAAAAATAGTTATGTATTTTATTTATAATTATTATCGTTAAGATTTTTGGCCCTGACTTGCGAGCTTTTTTTATTTCTTTCCGGGAAGGCTATAGTAGCTTTCCTTAAAAACTTTTACTCCTAGTCCTATCTCCTGGTTAGTCTTTTAATTTTCTAAAAACATATTGTCACAATATTGTATATAATCAATGGTATTGTAAAATATGGAGTGAGAGCGATCCGCTGCCCTGCAAGTACGAAACTACTCCAAGCCATCATCACTACCATGTTGCCTTGGGAACAAACTCTTGTCTAATTTCAAACCATCAACATATAGACTAGGTTTATAGGTCCTAGCAACTAGGTCCAGAAATTACAAAACTGGGAAATTATTTCAATTTATATTTCTTTAGATATTTCTTATTACAAAGAGAAAGAAAAGAAAGAAAGAAAACTTGACATAAAATTGTTTAAAAAAGAACTCACACAATTTTTTACCGACCTCTCGGTTTCGGAGTTTCGGACCTTTCGCTACCAATCGACCAGTCTGGTATAGAAATAACATAAAAAAAAGACATTTATTATACACTTAAATAAGGTAGGTAAGTAAGTATATACTTGAATTCCTAGGCTTAGCACGTATGTAATTATTAAAAAAAAACCAGAGATAACAAGGACGATATCTTGTTAAGAGTCGACTACCTCTGTTTTTTTTTCAAGGATGTTTCAATCTATATATATAAAAGGAAGTCGTGTTAGTTACACCACTTATAACTCGAGATCGGCAGAACAGATTTGGCTGAAAATTGGTAGGGAGGTAGCTTAGAGCCAGGAGAAGGACATAGGATACTTTTTATCCCGTTTTACAGAGTTCCCGTGGGACTTGACATGAAACGTCAGTCATTATGTCAAACATATATATAGTCCTTTTCAGCTAAGATGATGCCTGTGACACATCGATTTTGACAATTGTAGTGATTGATGTCGTGCAATGAAATAATCGATTATATCTATATATATAAAAGGAAGTCGTGTTAGTTACACCACTTATAACTCGAGATCGGCAGAACAGATTTGGCTGAAAATTGGTAGGGAGGTAGCTTAGAGCCAGGAGAAGGACATAGGATACTTTTTATCCCGTTCAACAGAGTTCCCGTGGGACTTGACATGAAACGTCAGTCATTATGTCAAACATTATAGTCCTTTTCAGCTAAGATGATTCTTGTGACACATCGATTTTGACAATTGTAGAGATTGATGTCCTACAATGAAATAATTTCGATTATTTCTGGTAATCGCTAATATTTTATATGAAAATGAAACCGATTTTATGAAACTACGAAATTTTAAAGTATGATTTGTCTTTATGTATTTAATAGTGAAAGTTTATTGTACATTATATGTATGCTTTACATACATATAATACTTTACCGAATAGCGCTATTCGGTAAAGTAAAATAATAAGAAATTAGTAAATGTTTTCATTCAGTATTTGAAAAATCACTGTCAGAAGAATCGCTTGATGAGTCACCATCCCCGACATTTATTATAAGTTAGTCTTTCCAGTCCTCTAATATGGTACTTTTTGTCTTTTCGACTACTTTCGTCCAATCTTCACGAGTGACTGAAGCGATTTTCAAGTGATCGCCATATTGCACCCGATTATGTTAGTTCCAGCTCTATGCTCTTACTACGTTCCGTTCTACGTATAAGAACTGCATAGATATATTTTTTAAATTTTCTATTTCATTAATTTAAACTAAACGATACTATTTCTCTTTTAAAAGTATAAAATTATTTATTTTAATATTTTTCCTAATGACACCGCAATAAATAAATGAAAAAAGTTTTTCAAACGTAAAATGCGTAATTCAGAACACAATGAAGTGTCAGAGGGATCATCTTAGCCGAAAAAGACTATAGTTGTCCAATCCTGTCAAATACTGTAACAACTGTTCTTGTGTGCGTTCAGAAATTATTTTTTTGTAAAATGTCTCGAAAATTAAGGTATATATTTTGATTGTTTTAGACATTAATTTGTGTAAGTTATTAATTTGATTATTAATTTCCGAAAATTATACCTCAGATTATTAGAAGGGTTTTTGGATCGACAACATGCATCTTATTCAATTATTGTCTATTCCAGAGATTTTCATTAAGCAAAATAGTGACATGTAATTGACATGTTCGTTTATTGACAAATATTTCGATGTCTATAGTGTCCAAATTAAAGAAGGTTCTTTGTCAACTTTTTAGAATCATCACGTTTTTGGTTTAGAAGAAAAGACGAGCTGATCGCACTACAATAAATACGGTTCATACCTGTATCAAACGGATGAGAAGATATTAAATCTCTTGAACAAGAAATTTTTGCAAATATATTTTATGGAAAATTCAGCAAAAGAAGTTGATCAGCGTTTGCACAACAATATGGGGAAGATCTATTGTGGAATATCATCACACATTTTTCCATCAACACAATAGGGTAATTTCCTAAGTCAAATTTTACACGCGATTGCACAATTAATAGTAAGATATAGGTGTTTAAATAACATTAGTCAAATTTAAATCAAAATTTCTGACGAAATGAGACAATAATAGAATTTGAAGTTGGGTCGGTAAGTCCATTTCAAATCTGCGAAAATTCTTGAAAAATGCTTTGCCATCGTATTAAATAAAAAATTAGTAGTAACTTTCACTATGAAAATATATTCGTAAACGGTACATTTGATATAGCTGCTGAACAAAGTTCTTACGATATGCATACAGTATTACACGTTGTGACGTCATAGTGTGCTGCGACATTTGTATGTAGCGTTTTGAGCTCACCCAAATGATGTGCTATTGAAACTGTAATATCTCGGGGTGTTTTCCAAATATCAAACCATTATTTTAACAGTATAAGTACCTTCTCTATCCAGCTATATCAAAATTGTAATATTGGGTAGAAGAGTTACCAAAAATCGATATTATGCTGTGAACTTAATGTGATCAACAAACACTTAGTTATTAGCAAACAAAAACTTCTTAGTCTTGAAACAAAACAAACTATGACAAAAACTCGAATAAATTTTGTTGCGCCAAATGAAGCTGGATATGAGTAAAAAATATGAGATTAGTAAAGTTCTTCTCAGCTATGACGAGACCAGGGAAATAAGGATTAAATTTTATATGGAGGATATTATGGATTCCAGTTCAAATTGAATAGGTACTTAATCATACCTAATATGGGACAACTGTCAGCTATAAAAAGCATATATACGGTCGAATTGAGAGACCCCCTCCTTTTTTTGAAGTCGGTTAACAAAATTAAGTAGTGCATCAAAGCTACGTTAAGGCGGTACGAAGTTCGCCGGGTCAGCTAGTTTTATATGAAAATGAAACCGATTTTATGAAACTACGAAATTTTAAAGTATGATTTGTCTTTACGTATTTAATAGTGAAAGTTTATTGTACATTATATGTATGCTTTACATACATATAATACTTTACCGAATAGCGCTATTCGGTAAAGTAAAATAATAAGAAGTTAGTAAATGTTTTCATTCAGTATTTGAAAAATCACTGTCAGAAGAATCGCTTGATGAGTCACCATCCCCGACATTTATTATAAGTCAGTCTTTCCAGTCCTCTAATATGGTACTTTTTGTCTTTTCGACTACTTTCGTCCAATCTTCACGAGTGACTGAAGCGATTTTCAAGTGATCGCCATATTGCACGCGATTATGTTAGTTCCAGCTCTATGCTCTTAATACGTTCCGTTCTACGTATAAGAACTGCATAGATATTTTTTTTTAATTTTCTATTTCATTAAATTAAACTTAACAATACTATTTCTCTTTTAAAAGTATAAAATTATTTATTTTAATATTTTTCCTAATGACACCGCAATAAATAAATGAAAAAAGTTTTTCAAACATAAAATGCGTAATTCAGAACACAATGAAGTGTCACAGGGATCATCTTAGCTGAAAAAGACTATAGTTGTCCAATCCTGTCAAATACTGTAACAACTGTTCATGTGTGCGTTCAGAAATTATTTTTTTGTAAAATGTCTCGAAAATTAAGGTATATATTTTGTTTGTTTTAGACATTAATTTGTGTAAGTTATTTATTTGATTTTTAATTTCCGAAAATTATACCTCAGATTATTAGAAGGGTTTTGAATCGACAACATGCATCTTATTCAATTATTGTCTATTCCAGAGATTTTCATTAAGCAAAATAGTGACATCTAATTGACATGTTCGTTTATTGACAAATATTTCGATGTCTATAGTGTCCAAATTAAAGAAGGTTCTTTGTCAAACTTTTAACAATCATCACGTTTTTGGTTTAGAAGAAAAGACGAGCTGATCGCACTACAATAAATACGGTTCATACCTGTATCAAACGGATGAGAAGATATTAAATCTCTTAAACAAGAAATTTTTGCAAATATATTTTATGGAAAATTCAGCAAAAGAAGTTGATCAGCGTTTGCACAACAATTTGGTGAAGATCTATTGTGGAATATCATCACACATTTTTCCATCAACACAATAAGGTAATTTCCTAAGTCAAATTTTACACGCGATTGCACAATTAATAGTAAGATATAGGTGTTTAAATAACATTAGTCAAATTTAAATCAAAATTTCTGACGAAATGAGACAATAATAGAATTTGAAGATGGGTCGGTAAGTCCATTTCAAATCTGCGAAAATTCTTGAAAAATGCTTTGCCATCGTATTAAATAAAAAAATAGTAGTAACTTTCACTATGAAAATATATTCGTAAACGGTACATTTGATATAGCTGCTGAACAAAGTTCTTACGATATGCATACAGTATTACACGTTGTGACGTCATAGTGTGCTGCGACATTTGTATGTAGCGTTTTGAGCTCACCCAAATGATGTGCTATTGAAACTGTAATATCTCGGGGTGTTTTCCAAATATCAAACCATTATTTTAACAGTATAAGTACCTTCTCTATCCAGCTATATCAAAATTGTAATCAACAAACACTTAGTTATTAGCAAACAAAAACTTCTTAGTCTTGAAACAAAACAAACTATGACAAAAACTCGAATAAATTTTGTTGCGCCAAATGAAGCTGGATATGAGTAAAAAATATGAGATTAGTAAAGTTCTTCTCAGCTATGACGAGACCAGGGAAATAAGGATTAAATTTTATATGGAGGATATTATGGATTCCAGTTCAAATTGAATAGGTACTTAATCATACCTAATATGGGACAACTGTCAGCTATAAAAAGCATATATACGGTCGAATTGAGAGACCCCTCCTTTTTGAAGTCAGTTAACAAAATTAAGTAGTGCATCAAAGCTACGTTAAGGCGGTACGAAGTTCGCCGGGTCAGCTAGTTTTCTATAAACTGTATGTAAAATTGTAAGATCTTGAGCAAATTATCTTAATCGTTGCAACTTAATAATGCGTCTTGTGAATACTTCGTGAAATTGTAGATACTGTTTTTAACCGACTTCAAAAAGGAGAAGGTTATCAATTCGTCTGAATGTTGCTTTTATGTAGATTAATTACTATATTGTACTCTAAGTATTTCTTTTTGTAGTCTTTTCTAAAGTTTTCTTGAATGATTTTGTTGCTATGAAATTAGGTAGGCACCAACAAATAGAAAGGTTTAAATATTGAGTGGGACAGTACATACACATACATACATAAAATCACGCCTTTTTCCCAGAGGGGTAGGCAGAGATCACTTCCTGCCATGTGCTACGGTCCTGGCACACCACTTTCGCTTCATCCACATTCATCAACCTCTTCATGCACGCTCGCCGATTACGGGTACTTTTGATTTGACCTTTCTTTAAGATGGGACAGTCATTGACTTTATTTTACGTACTTACATTACGCGTAGGTTCAAGTATCTGGGATCTGTACTCCACGCGAACGGCGACATCGACTCCGACGTCAAGGCACGCATTGCTGCTGCGTGGGATAAATGGCGGGAGGTGAGCGGCGTCATTTGCGACCCTAAAATGCCGGTTAAGCTGAAGGGACAGGTCTATAAATCCATCATTAGGCCTGTTCTCTTATATGGCAGTGAAGCATGGCCATTACTTGAGCGGCACAAGCAGGAACTGCGGGTCACGGAGATGAAGATGCTGCGCTGGATGTCGCGAGTTACGCGAGCAGATCGCGTAAAGAACTCCCGTATTCGCGGCAGCCTTCATGTCCGAGACATCGCTGATAAACTGCAAGAGTGCCGCCTACGTTGGTACGGTCATGTTTTACGGAAACCGGCAAACTACGTAGGGAACAAGTGTCTAGCCATGTCGCTACCGCCGGGTCCCGGCAGAAGGGGAAGGCCCAAGAAGGCCTGGCTTGACGTCGTAGTGGATGACATGCGTGCTAACAAACTCTCCATAAAGGATGCCGAAGACCGTGCGAAGTGGAGAGTTAGGAGTAGGAAAGCGGACCCCGGGCTCCGCAAGGATGCAACCGGGAAAACGCGAAGATGATGATGATGATGATGATTACGCGTGGGTAATTACACCTACTACATAGTATAAAACAAAGTCGCTTTCTCTGTGCCTATATCCCTATTCTTCTTATCGTGTGGTTGATGAACAACCTGGTGTCAGAGTTTAAACCGGCCGTAGGCCTCTGACATGGCTTCACACACCGTTGAAAAATCTCTCAGGTGTGCTGGTTTCCTCACGATGTTTTCCTTCACCGTTAAAGCATCATGGTACATGTATGCTTAATTCTGATGTAGTTTCTTAATAGATTCAAGAGGAAGATTTTTATGTAAAATTTATCTGGAACGAAACGAGGGCGTTTCACTAGTTTACTACTAATTGTTTATTGAAGTAAAAATTCACACCAACAAACAGTCTCACTTTTTCGTTTGAACAATTATTTTAGGTTTAAAGACATTTACTCATAAGAACATAATACAGTTCACTTAAAATGAGGTAATAATAATTTTTTTAAAAACAATTATTTTATCTAACTCGAGAAACAAGTTTAGGTTTTGTTGAGATTTAACCCCTTCTGACTTCCTTGTGAAGTTTAATTGACCAGTGTGGCTACCATGACTTTAAAACTTACGCACTCGATATCGCCTACGTGAATATGTCTATGAAAAACTTGTACAGCGCCGCTGGTGGCTACGCGAAGAACTAAAATCGGCCATATGAAAAAACAACTCAATAGGTTTTTAACGTACGTAAGTTTTCGATAGCCAACTCTTGGTAGGCCCTCTGAAGAAAAAAACCAAGTGCGGTTTCGTACCAATATTGTACTTTTTTTATTTTGTTTTCAACAGCAACAACGGTAATACATCATTTGTGAAAATTTCAACCGTGTAGAAGCAGTAGCTATAAGTGTTACTTGAGATATAGCCGGTCCACAGACAGATGGACGGACGGATATCTAAGCCTTATAATAGGGTCCCGTTTTTACTATTTTACTAATCCAAAAAACGATAAAACAAAATTCATACTCATTTTGAAACCAGTCAAGAAGATATACGGGCTATGCTGTGGTCTATCGCAACACTATGATTACTACACAAATAGGCGTATCGTGGAAAAGCGTAGCGTGCCATGGACTAATGGCTTGGAGCCTTTTCATCATCAACGGACTTGCGGGGGAGCGTATGGGTCTTTGCAAAATGCTTACTTATTTATATTGCAACTACCTGCCCGCGATTCCTTTCATAAATTTTGTTCATTAGGTAAAAAAAGATATAACTTAAAAATATTATCCATTTACCGAGAAGCCTTTCTGTCTTTTTTCATTATTTTAGAAATTTAATTTAAATCGGTTCATTTTTTATTTTTTTCTTTAAAGTTCGACCAAGTTACCAATGTAACTCGCAGATAATCGCAATATGTCCATAATAAATTATGGACATATTTTTTTTAGATATTACGTGTCGAGCTCCTTATACTCACTCAATAATATCAACATCACACAGCACTTGTGTTACGGATATCAGGAATAACAGAAGTATTAATTGTATAAATAACACACAGATACAGAACAAACACAGATGTTCGTTACACAAATATTTTTATGTTTATTTGAATGAAAATTGGCTTGGAGTAGCCTTGTCATCATCAACGGACTTGCGGGGGAGCGTATGGCTCTCACCCTTACGATGATGGCTTGGAGTAGCCTTGTCATCATCACCGGACTTGCGGGGGTGCGTATGGCTCTCACCTTTACGATGATGGCTTGGAGTAGTCTAGCGGACTTGCGAGGGAGCGTATGGCTCTCACCCTTACGATGATGGCTTGGAGTAGCCTTGTCATCATCACCGGACTTGCGGGGGAGCGGATGGCTCTCACCCCTAGTCCTAGATGGTATAGTTACGCCACTGCTCAGTAATAGTCTCCCGGTTTTAATCCTTGGTTCCTAACCCTGAAAAGGCACTCGAAACTAGTAAGATATATTACGTTTCTTTCTACAGACAAGCCGTGCGCTCCAAGACCGAAGTCCGATTCCGTGGAGTGTGTGTGCAACGCCACCTATTGTGATGAGATCAGCAGGGTACCCCCTACGCCCGGCAGGTTCATTGCCTACACCACCACCAAGGTGAGTGAGGTGTTCTCCGAAGCGCACCCATTTTAAAGGCTGATCTATCTGTTATAAAAGCGTCGATTGCCGAGTGGTTTAGCGTTGCTTGCCATGCGAAAGGTCGCCAGTTCAAACCAAGCCACGTACCCTGTGTTTTTCAAATTTTAAACTTACGATTGATTATTCTACGCTTTAACGGTAATAAGGGTGAAGGAAAACGTGACGAAACCTGCACAAGTGCACACCTACGAAGAAATTCTTAGGCTGTGTAGTCGACCAACCCGCACTTGGCCAGCGTGGTCGACTAAGGCCTTATCAGGGTAGGCCCGTGCCTCAGCAGTGGGGACGTATATGGGCTCATGATGATGATGATCTATGTATTTCCAGCTGTTCTTCCTTATTTCCTCCTACTACATTAGTCTTGATTTTTGTTACAGAGCGGACTTCGATTTTACAAAACTACAGGACCTGTTGAATATAATTGGTATTCAGGTGAGTGACGTTTGCAATAAACAAATTAGTTATACTCGCACTTGATCTTTTCATCATTATCATCATCATTATCATCAGCCCGTTTCAGTCTACTGCTGGACATAGGCCACCCCAAATGCACGCGACTTTTGAGCCATTTGCTTAGAGCTAAATTAGGAGATTTTTTATTAGGTCTACAATGAACATGGATTAAAAAAACAGTAAAAAATATGCACTATTTTTTCAATTTAATACTCCCGCAACATGTTGAGTATGAAATAGGGCCTTGAAAGTCCTACAGACCGAGACAAAATGATCCTACAAGCGTTCCGTTTTAGATTTCGCGTTACGGAACTCTGATACCAATTGTATTCCAGGTCAATGCACCAGTATCTTGGACCTGGACCCGGGTCGCCAGTTCCAGACCATCGAGGGCTTCGGCGGAGCGCCCAGCGACTCCTCAGCTGATCTGTGGGACAAGATGGATCCTCAGCTCAAGAAACGGTTCATCGAGTCAGTATTCTTCTCTATTACTGAGTGGGCTCGCCTAGAGTATAGTTAGGGTCCACCTTTGCGTGTTTATTGATAGTTTAAAATGCATTAATAAAAATTGGTAATTTCATAGAGTTACGAAAAGTATATAAAATATATATATAAAAAATGCTTGCTGTGTGGTAATTTGTAACTTTCGATATCTCTGACACGCGTTCCAGAGAAAAAGAGTATTCTTGACAAATAGACACAAAGACAGACGGACAAC
The DNA here is from genome assembly GCA_039566165.1 of Maruca vitrata. NCBI lineage: Eukaryota > Metazoa > Arthropoda > Insecta > Lepidoptera > Crambidae > Maruca > Maruca vitrata. Next base: position 3,437,117 of record CM076933.1, read on the forward strand.
AGTACTGGATCAGACAACAGTAGTGATAGCGATAAGGATAAGGGAATCGCATTAAATAGGATATTTAATTCGATTCGTAACCCTGAAATGAAAATACGAGTTGGAGAAACTCTGCCACAAGCTAAGCAGATTCCTCTCCAATCTAAATTTCTCATTTCAGTTCATACTTCGCGAGCAATGGCATTGAGTACAACATGCTCAGAGTGCCGATAGGAGCTACCGACTTCTCGAAGAAAGTCTACACGTACCAAGACTCACCTGAGAACGACCCCACTTTGTCTAACTTCACTCTGGCCCCAGAAGATTATCAATTGAAGGTAAGATACATAGAATATTATGGAAAACTTTTTGACAGAAATAAAGAAAGGAAATCAACTTATTCAAAACCTTAAAGGTAGATACAGAACATCAACAATACATAGAAATATAATGCGTCTGAAATGGACTCAAACCACTCAGCACATGCCACGACATCGAATGCCATGACGCTGATTTTCAGTGGCACATTAGGTGATTAGTGATCCTAAAAGGGAAGATCTTCCGCCGAGCTAGGTGATCGTGCTCGGGACCATGGTTCGGTATACTATCTTTGTCTTATATATACATAGTTAGATTCCCAAATTACTTTGAAGTAAGAAGCAATCTATTGGTTGCAAAGCGAAGTTATTTATCTGATATCGCCACAGCACCATTAAAGAAAGCTCACTAATGTTTACCTTATTTTTGTTAAGATACCATTTATCAAAGCGGCGATGAAGACCGCCACAGCCCCTATCCATACAGTGGCTACCATGTGGGGCCCTCCGTTGTGGATGAAGACCCGGCATGAGGTCAGCGGCGTCTCCAGGGTCAAGAAGGAGTACTATGAAGCGCTGGCCAAGTATCATTATAAGTGAGTACTTACCTATTATCATCATCAGGCCATATGCGTCCCCATCGCTGGGGCACGGGCCTGCTCTAAACTAGGGCGATAGCGTTGGCCATATTGAATAGGCACAATACTTTTTATTTGAATAAAATGTGTGCATAACTACTTTAAAACTACACAACGGATTTCAACTAATAGATAGAGGGATTTAAGAGGAAGGTATCTATGTATAAAATACCCGAAGCGAAGCGAGGGCGGGTTACTAGTAAATGATAAATTTATTTTAGACAAGTCTGTAAAGTATGACTAAAAAAACTGACAAGATTGGCGAAGCGACCCAAAACGAGTCTTGGCCTAGTATAATAAGGACCTCCAAGGTAGGTATGACCGTCAACATTATTAACCATTTGTATATAACTTATCCTGTGGACTTTTCTACAGATTCTTGGAGAAATACGCAGCTGAAGGTATACGAATGTGGGGCTTGACGACGCCCAACGAACCCTTGAGTGGGATCATGTCGCTGGGGGACAACGTGAGGGTCACTTGGACCACGAAAGGACTGGTAAGATAATAGAACTAGATTCGTGACTACGGTATAGATACACAACATGCGGTAACAAAAACTTTTTTGAAAATCAATCAGTAAAGATCTTTATCGTCTAATTTCTTTTTGTCATTGTAGTTTTTATGAAACACGAATATAATATACATTTTTTTAATATTATATAATCATTATTAAAGGATTGAATATAAAATAAAAATAAATAAGGCGTCCGACCGATTTCAGCCATGGCGGCCGATCTCAATTGAGATCAGCCAAGTGCGCAGGACATATTATAGTGCACAAGTGTCCGCGCAAACACAAGTGCACTCTCTATTCCCTTACTCTCATAATTCGGTGAGACAGCAATCCGACATGACCGATGAGAGATCGGGCGCAGGAATCGGCTTAACGTGCTTTCCGAGGCACGGGCGTGCAGCCGCTAACTTCCTAACTCCGGGCTGAGTAATTTCATTACAGAAAAACTCACACAAATTTTGCCCGACCCCGGATTCGAACCGGGGACCTCTCGGTCCTAACGCAGCGCTTGCTACCAATGGACCAACGAGGCAGTTCACAGTTAGGATTGAATATAAGAAACTTGTATTGACATTACAGTTCCCCAGCGCATTTAAAAAAGGTACTTATTTAAGAGAGCGAGTGATGATCATGGTCAGTTCCTCATCTATGTTTCTGACATCCTTTTTAAGTCGGTTACCTATATTTATCTACAGGGTGAGTGGGTGGCGAATCACATCGGGCCGATGCTACGGAACTCCCCTTTCAAGGACGTGAAGCTGATCATCGGCGAAGACATGCGCCTCGCCATTGGGATGTGGTTCAACCTTGTGAGTAATTGGTTTAGTATTAGGGTAACTACCTGTTTGCTGTAGGTAGCTGCCGTCATCTATATAAAAGGCCTCCGCAGAATAACAGTGGCCGTGATGGCTTTGGGTCCCGTCACAGCCATAACCAAAGTTATCGACATAGCTCATCGCATTAGCAAGTTGAAGTGGCAGTGGGCTGGCCACATCAGCCGTAGAACCGACAACCGTTGGGGTAGACGGGTTCTGGAGTGGATACCGCGTCTCGGCAAACGTAGTGTAGGACGCCCGCAGGCCAAGTGGTGTGACTATCTGCGTAGGACGGCTGGTAAGAGCTGGATGCGAGTGGCCGAGGATAGAGAGAAGTGGCGTGGAGAGTCCTATGTCCAGCAGTGGACAGAAATGGGCTGATAATGATGACACCCATAAGGACGAAAACTTACATAATTATAGTGTACGAGTGTGTGCGGAAACACAAGTGCGCTTTCTGTTCCCTTACTCTCATAGTTCGGTGAGACGGCAATCCGACATGACCGATGCGAGATCGGCAGCAGGACCACCGAGTTGACGTGCTTTCTTAGGCACGGGCGTGCATCCGCCAACTTCCTGACTCCGGGCTGAGTAATTTCTTAAGTCACACAAATTTTGCCCGGACTCAAACAGGGAACTTCTCGGTCCTAGCCCTCGATACCAATAGACCAACGAGGAGATCTTATGTCTTCTAACTTACATTACAGGTGATCATGGAAACACCTAAAGTGCTGGACTACATCCAAGGAATTGGTGTGCACTTCTATTTCGATGACTTCACTCCAGCTGAAATGTTGACCAAACCTCTAAAGGGGCACGAGGATATATGGACCCTCTACACTGAATCAAGCGTTAGTAAGTACATTTTGGGGGCACGGTAGTGCCTTAGCCATGTCTCGGGCAACGGGGGCACGGGCACAGTCCCATTATTTTCTCGAATAAAATATTAATTCTAGTCTATCTTCTAGGTTACACTTTGGACTTTGTGCCGCTTATTACGAAGCAATAAGCGCTTATATCGAACTTAAGTGGTAATCACTTAATTTGTCCAAGGGCCATAAACTAGCTCCTTATTACAGCCACCGATATTACTAAAGAAAAACTTATTTCTATTACATGTTAATTAAGTAGAGGAAGTGTTATTATTATGTAAAAAAATAACGGGACAAGAAAACACTATCAAGCGTAAAAAGTAAACGAAGCAATTAGCGTGTAAAAGCAATAGATTTGTCGAACTCCCTGCTTGAAAAACAGGAACGGGAAGGTATTTGCATTCTTATACAAGGCATAACAATGAATTTGACTCGGTTTTTTGCGGATATAGTTACGCTCATGTATCGCCTATTAAATATTAAATTCAATGAATATGTGTTTGTTTAGACAGTGCTGAAAACCGTTTAAGTTACGGTTAAATTGCTCTTTACGGCCTTTACAATAGTTTCTAAGCTCGGGTCCTGAAGATTATTATCTCAATGGCTTCTTGTTAAAGAACAAAAAGCGACGATGGCCGAGTGGTTAAGGTCATCATCTGTCATGCGAGAGGTCACCAGTTCAAACCCCGTCACGTATCATATTTGAAATTCATATGTATGATTATTCGACGCTTTAACGATGAAGGAAAACATCGGGAGAAAACCTCTGAAAAAATCTAAGGTTGTGTAGTCGACCAACCCGCACTTGGCCAGTGTAGTTGACTAAGGCCTTATCGCCCTAGTTTAGGGTAGGCCCCAGCATTGGGGACGTATATTGACTGATGATGATAATGACTTCGTAGGCTGCGTACGTGCGTATATCTTTTTATTTTTTAAATATATTTGCATACCTTATTTAATTTAAAGAATAAGTCAGTCCCTTTTGGGTGTATTGTTTTTTAAAGATATGCAAAATAATACGTTTAATTCTTAAACAATTAGGTACATATTATCTGTAATGTATAGGCGTCAAAGACAATTATCCATAACAAGAATGCAATCAGAAACAATAGGTACAATTAGCACAATGCAATCCGTGGTAAATCGATTACGTTCTTGTAGTTAAATTGATATATCGGCATGAAATGTCAAATGGCTACTTGTTAACGTTTACGATGGTATAATTTGCAAAGGGTGTCGAGAACACCATAATTACAGATATTAATTTATACATGTCTTTAAAAACGTCGATGGCCGAGTGATCTGTCGAAAATTTGAAATTCATATGTACGATTGAAATTCATACATACTGTTACGACCACGAGAGACCGTGCAAGCGGAATTAGTCTTATCGTCGTATGGATAAGGTCTATATTCGCTTGCACGATACTACGCTACACACTCTGGTAGGTTGTAGCAAGCTCTAGAGTGTTCTAAAGTAATAATAATATTACGACCTTGAGAGACCGTGCAAGCGAAATTAGTCTTATCGTCGTATGGATAAGGTCTATATTCGCTTGCACGATACTACGTCACACACTCTGGTCGGTCGGAGCGAGCTCCAGCGAGTTCTAGAAATTTCGATCCCCGCGAGAAGATTCTCGACGCCACGCGAAGAGCTGCGTCCTCACTGGGTATAAAAGCGGGATGTACGACGCGACGGGACAGTTCCGATTTGGAAAGCGAAGCGAATCAGTCTCCTGCGAACTAAGAGTGATCGAGTGCGTTACCTGCGAATAGTCAGTGAAATTCAGTGTTTTAGTGTGATTCAGTGCTTTAGTGTTATTTAGTGTTTCGTGTTTAGGGTTGTAATTAAGTGTTTCTAATTGTGTTTTTTTAAGTGTTTAATTGTGTAATTGTTAGTCGATAAATAAATTAATTGTCTTTTGGTGACTTTTGGCGTATCTTGAATTTAACGTACCCCGTTCCCGCAACAATTGGTGTCAGAAGTGGGATTCAAGATGCCTCTTACACCACGAGAAGACAGTGAGGGTCGAGTAACAAGGAGTCAAACCGCGGCCCTGCAAGAGGGTGAAGGCACTTCAACGGAGGGATCAATTCAAACATCAATTGGGCCTGTGGAGCTTGCAGACTTATTTAAAATGCTGCAGACACAAGCCAGCCGCCAGGAGGAGCAAGCCCGCCGCCAGGAGGAGCAAGCCCGCCGCCAGGAGGAGCAAGCCCGCCGCCAGGAGGAGCAAGCCCGTGAGCAAGCCCGCCGCCAGGAGGAGCTTGCCCGACTTCAGGAAGCACAATTTGCTAAGCTGAGGGAAGAACAAGCCCTTCGCCAGGAAAAGCAAGACCTTCGCCAGGAGGAGCAAGCCCGTCGCCAGGAGGAGCAACTGGTCGAACTCAAGGAAGAGCTAAGCAAGAGTTTGTTGGGGGCTATTGAAAGAAGCACGAAGTATTAGAAAAGCAGATTGATGCTCTCAAGGATGATGTGCTAAGCGTCAAGACCCAACACGAAGATCGACTGACCCAACACGAAGATCGACTCACCCAACATGAAGATCGATTCACCCAACACGAGGATCGATTGAGCCAGGTGGATGCTGAGATGCGACAGCTGCATACCAAAATGGCAAGAGTGGGGTCCCGGGGTGCTACGGTAGTGTCGGATTCTCCGAAAATCGAAGTACCCCACTTCGATGGAACGACGTGTTGGGCAGCATTTTTGGTACCAGTTCGAGACGGTGGCTAAAGGAAAGGGGTGGAACGAGGAAGAGTCATTGATAGCTCTGACTCTGGCTCTTCGTGGAGATGCCCTGCTCACGTTGGAAAACCTGCCTTCGGATAACAGAACTTTAGGTGCTCTCCAAAGAGCACTAGAGGGCAGGTACAGCGACAAACACTTGGAACACGCGTATAGAGCACAACTCCGCGACCGACAGCAGAAGCCTGGTGAGAGTCTGCAGCAATGGGCAACGGAAATCGAAAGGCTAGTCAGACGTGCGTACGTGTCATGCCCGACAATGGTGGAATCAATGATCCCGCAAGCTTTCTGTGATGGAATTAGAGACGCAGACGTCAGACACGCCGTGAAATTGAGCCATCATCAGACCTTACAGGAAGCTCTAGCCCATGCATTGGAGGTGGAAGCCGTGCGTCAAGACGCTAGAACTCAACGACTTCGGGAGGTTGTGGTTAAGGAAAAACCTTCTTTGGGTCCGATGTGCTATGGCTGCGGCGAGAGGGGCCATATTCGAGTAGTTGCCCCAAGCGAAGATGGCCGCCTAGAACGACAGTAGCGTCCTCTACACAAGTGGATGCAGAAGAGCTGTCGTTAAAAGAAGGAGCCAGGGCTGTGGGGCGGGCGCTGGCTGGTCAACATCGAGCTCCCTACCGTCACTGTTTCACAGATTGGTAATGGGAACAACCTTACAGTGGTTGGACAGCTGAACAGCGTAACGTGTCATTTTACTATTGACACCGGTGCTTCAAGAACAATAGTGCGTCCGGAGCTATTGCAAAGGACTATTATGTGGAATCAGAGACCATCCGTTCAGCTTCAAACTGCAACAGGCCAGCCAGTTACCGTCTTCGGTGAGACGATGGCGAAGATAACCATTGGAGAACAAACCTTTGAATACGGTGTACTCATAGCAGACATCACGGACGACTGCATCATCGGATTGGACTTTTTAAGAGACCAGAAGTGTGTGGTAGACGTCGCTAAAGGAGTTCTTAGTTTCCCCGAACAAGAAGTATTCCTAGAGGAGCGAGATCATGCGCAGTTTACTGCCTGAAAAATACGACCCTACCGCCGAGATCTGAAACTCTGGTCAAAGTTAGATTCCCTTACACTGCGTGTCAAGGGCGAAGCGTCGTCATAGAAAACTGCGGCGACCATCCGAGTTGGATCACAGCAAGAACTCTGGCAATGACCGGAAAAGGAGCGCTGGTGCGAGTCATCAATCTTAGCGGAGATGAAGTGCAGCTACGAAGAAACTGTGTCATCGGACGGTGCGATGCAGGCCAATCCATCAGAAGGATGAAAAGGGCCCGGGAACCGGAATCCTGTCAACGAGATGACGTCACACCGCTCCTAGCAAATTGTAAGCGACAAGCTCTCTGAGCGGGAACTTCAGCAAGCTAAAAGGTTGTTGCTAGATTTCAACGACATATTTTCGAAGGGTGACCATGATTTGGGAAGGACAGGTCTCGTTAAACACAGAATAGACACGGGAGACGCGCCACCAATAAAGCAGCGGCCTAGACGCCTTCCATTTGCCAAAGAGAAGGAGGTAGCAGACATGGTTGCCGAGATGCAGAAGAACCGCATCATAGAACCTTCAACGAGCCCGTGGTCTTCGCCAGTAGTCCTGGTTAAGAAGAAGCACGGCAGCACCAGGTTTTGTGTAGACTACCGGTTGTTGAATAATGCAACGAAGAAGGACAGCTACCCTCTGCCCCGTATAGACGACACACTGGACATGTTGAGTGGCATGCAGTGGTTCTCAACAGTGGACCTTAAGAGTGGGTACTGGCAAGTTGACATCCATCCAGAAGACAAAGAGAAGACGGCATTTACGACCGGAACTAGGAATGGATTGTGGCAGTTCAACGTCATGCCCTTTGGACTTTGCAACGCTCCGGCGACATTCGAGCGGTTGATGGAAAGAGTACTGGTTGGACTTCTGGGTGATGCATGCCTGGTCTATCTGGATGACATCATTGTCATGGGTCGAAATTTCACAGAGCATGTCAGTAACCTGAGGAAGGTTTTCACCAGAATACGAGAAGCAAACTTGAAACTCAGTCCAAAGAAATGCACGTTTTTCAAGGAAGAAGTCGCCTACTTAGGCCACATTATTTCATCGAAAGGTGTAAGGACTGACCCAGAGAAGATCAAAGCTGTCCAAGAATGGCCTATTCCAGCTAACAAGACCGACGTGAGATCATTTTTGGGTTTATGCGCATACTACCGGCGCTTTGTCAAAAACTTCTCTGATATAGCGAAACCTCTTCATCGGCTCACGGAAGATAAACGAGTATTCGCCTGGGACTTGGAATGTGATCAAGCCTTCGTCAGATTAAAGAACACCTCTGCACCAGTCCTATACTTGGCTACCCGAACAGAGAAGGAAGGTTTATCGTGGACACTGATGCCAGCAATACTGGCATAGGCGGAGTTCTATCGCAAGAGCAAGGTGAACGGGAAGTGGTGATCGCCTATTTTAGTAAGTCACTTTCAAAACCTGAAAGGAACTACTGTGTGACTCGTAAGGAACTGTTGGCAGTAGTAAAGACTCTACAGCATTTCAACAAGTACCTCGTTGGAAGACAGTTTACCCTGCGGACAGATCATGCTGCGTTAAAATGGCTCTTGCAGTTTAAGAACCCTGAAGGACAAGTGGCGCGGTGGCTAGAGCAACTACAGGAGTACAACTTCACAACAGAACATCGGAGTGGTAGAACGCATTTGAATGCCGATGCCCTATCAAGGAGACCTTGTCCTGTGGCCTGCAGTCATTGTTCTAAGACGGAGACTAAAGAAGAAGTCCGGATGATTACCACCCAGGGACTTGATAATGAATGGAGCGAAGACGCTATCAAAAGGTTCAAAAAGAGGATAGTGACCTGAGGAAAATATTTGAATGGAAAGAAGTAGGTCAAAAACCTTCTTGGAGCCATGTAGCATCATCAAGCCCCATCACGAAAAGTTACTGGGCACAATGGGACAGTTTGGAGATTAAGGATGGAGTACTCTTCAGGAAATGGGAAACACCAAAAGGGGATCAAACGACACTACAGCTGATTGTACCCCGTAAACAAGTTGTTTCGCTACTGAGGTACATACACGATGGGGTATCCGGGGGACATTTAGGCGTGAAGAAGACCCTAGAGAAGCTGAGACAGAGGTTCTACTGGATACACTGTCGGGAGGATGTCGAAGACTGGTGCAAGAAATGTACGACTTGCGCATCAGTAAAGGGCCCACAAACCAGAAGTAAGGGCAAACTCAAGCTGTACAACGTCGGCGCTCCATGGGAAAGAATCGCAGTAGATGTAGCTGGCCCCTTTCCAGAATCCGATGAGGGAAACAAGTACATCATTGTGGTCCAAGATTACTTCACTAAGTGGCCTGAAGTCTTCGCTACGCCTAATCAAGAAGCAAAGACGGTCGCCAAGAAGTTAGTCCACGAGGTAATTTGCCGATTTGGTGTGCCTCTTGAGATACATTCTGACCAAGGAAGAAACTTTGAGTCAGCACTGTTCCAGGAGGTCTGTCAACTGTTGGGTATGCATAAGACCCGTACTACACCAGCACACCCGCAATCCGATGGCATGGTCGAGAGATTCAACCAAACGTTGGAAAACCACTTGGCCAAAGTTGTGGACGAGCATCAACGAGACTGGGACCAGTACATACCGCTTTTCTTGCTGTCCTACCGATCTGCGATCCACGATAGCACCAGCGCAACCCCAGCAATGGTAAACTTCGGTAGAGAAATGCGGCTTCCGGTAGACGCGTTGACTGGGACACCGCCAGAAGCTCCGAAACCAGTAACCGAATATGCGGCTGACCTACAGAAGCGCCTGAATGAAGTACATGCTCTCGTCAGAGACTGCAGTCTAAAATCCAGCGAAAGAATGAAAACCCGTTACGACCGCAAAGCCAACACCGACGGTTTCGATGAAGGGAGTCTGGTTTGGTTACACAACCCACTCAGGAAGAAGGGCAAATCACCGAAGTTCCAGCCAAGGTGGGAAGGACCATACAAGATCATCACTAGGCTGAACGACTTAACCTATCGGATCAAACAAGGGACAAGAGGCAAGCCGAAAATTGTTCACATTGATCGATTGGCTCGTTACCATGGGTCAAATGATGCTCGGGACGAGCATGACTAAGAGGGGATAATGTTACGACCACGAGAGACCGTGCAAGCGGAATTAGTCTTATCGTCGTATGGATAAGGTCTATATTCGCTTGCACGATACTACGCTACACACTCTGGTAGGTTGTAGCAAGCTCTAGAGTGTTCTAAAGTAATAATAATATTACGACCTTGAGAGACCGTGCAAGCGAAATTAGTCTTATCGTCGTATGGATAAGGTCTATATTCGCTTGCACGATACTACGTCACACACTCTGGTCGGTCGGAGCGAGCTCCAGCGAGTTCTAGAAATTTCGATCCCCGCGAGAAGATTCTCGACGCCACGCGAAGAGCTGCGTCCTCACTGGGTATAAAAGCGGGATGTACGACGCGACGGGACAGTTCCGATTTGGAAAGCGAAGCGAATCAGTCTCCTGCGAACTAAGAGTGATCGAGTGCGTTACCTGCGAATAGTCAGTGAAATTCAGTGTTTTAGTGTGATTCAGTGCTTTAGTGTAATTTAGTGTTTCGTGTTTAGTGTTGTAATTAAGTGTTTCTAATTGTGTTTTTAAGTGTTTAATTGTGTAATTGTTAGTCGATAAATAAATTAATTGTCTTTTGGTGACTTTTGGCGTATCTTGAATTTAACGTACCCCGTTCCCGCAACAATACGATTCGACGTTATTACGGTGAATGAAAACATCGTAAGGAAACCTGCACAACACAAATATGTGTCCCGATTGGGAATTGAAACTACGAAACTTAGCGTATGAAACCGAGGCACTATCCAAAAAGCCATTGAGCCAGTCAAATCATCTATAACCCTGAAAGTTGTCACGCTCCTAAAATAAGTCTGCAATTTGCAGAATAACTTAAGTATATTTACTTATGTTACATACTATATCTAGTTTTTGGACTTTCGCGTTCCATTACACTAAAATTAGTCTTTATGTTTCGACTGGGTTACACCAATCGTGGTTGCTCCGAGCGACCACGATTGGTGATCGACGAGCAGTCGAAACGTCGGGCAGTAAGTAGCTATGTAATTTGCTACTCCTAATATCGCGTGTAGACCCATAAACACTAATTTTAGTATATCTAGCTGTTATTTTTTACAGTGATGGACGGACAGACTTCCTGGCAGAAAGCTAAGCAGTTTGCAACGAATATAATACAGGTAACCGCATTTGCAATTATTGTAAAATGCAGTAATGTGTTATTAAACGTATGAGAGTAGGATAAAGATAAGATAAGATACAAACTTTATTTGCTTTAAATGTGGTACAGAAGGTCTTATAAATATAAACAGACATTTAACCAGCAAACCATTATGACTTTATGGTTATAAGTTAACACTATAAGAGAAACTAGTCTCTCTTAGGGCGTAGTTTGAGCATTTCCCTAACATTTCCCATTATTTATTTCAGGATTTATCCTACAACGTGACAGGATTTATTGATTGGAATATGTGCCTCTATCCGGATGGAGGGCCTTCTTGGTCGAAAATAAAGTAAGTAACACACTAACCACCAACCTATAGAATTTTCCATACAGACACCATTTTTTTTACTAATCTTACGTTTAACTTTTTAAAATGACAGAATTAAACAGTTACAGGTACAGTTTGTTAACTAAAGTACCAGCTGTCAAGACTTGCACAAAAGCAAAAAAGTCGTTAACAACAAATAACCAGAAATCCCTATAATGTTTTTCACAGGTTAGACTCGCCAGTGATCGTCTACCAGAAGGAGAAACAGTTCGCGAAGCAAGCTATGTTCTATGCGCTTGGTCACTTCTCCAAATTCCTCCCTAGAGGGTCCCGAAGGATCGCCACGGATGAGTACTTGGCCTGCGACTTGGCCATCGAGAATGTGTCCTTCTTAACTCCTAAAAGGACTATTGTCACTATCCTTCACAATGGGTAAATATAATAATAAATAAATAATAAATATTTCACAACATCACATACATCGATCTGATCCCGTGGTAAGTACCTTAAGCACTTGTGTTGCGGAAATCAGAAACGACAGTGGATACACAAATGTACTTAAATATATTTAATAACACACCCAGACACGGGACAAACACCGATGTTCGTCACACAAATATTTGTCCCGAGTGGGAATCGAACCCACGGCTCTTGGAACCGTAGGTAGTGAACCTGAGTCACTAACCACTGTTCCACCGAGCCAAATATCTGTCCCACTACAATAAAGGCCCTACTAGATTAAAGAGTGTAGTCTTTTTTTAAGAATGTTACGTCAGTGGTCCTGTAACGTGAAGTATTGATAAGATAAGAAAACTATCTTTAGATGAAAAAATATATTAATAAAGACGAATTGAGAACCTCCTTTTTCAGAAGTCGGCTAAATAGAGGGAATGGTAATTTATTTAATGTTCTTTTTTTTCAGAAACAATGAAACTATCTCTGTTCAAATAAAACTTGGATACAGGTCTGCCTTGGTGGCTCTCCCTCCTGAATCCTTCACTACAGTTGAATTTAACTACGGTTACTGAAGAAAACTTATGTATAATAAAGACATTTTTCTATGTTATCAGGCATGTTAAGTATTAGTAAATTTTTTTGTAATCTTCTAAGAAATCAATTGTATTATTTTATTATCCCATCTTATTGAATAAAAACCATTATTTATTGAAACATTATCTAATTTAATAAACAATAGCTCCATCTTCCTATCCTATTAATATTATAAACGTGAAAGTTTGTATGTGTGGATGGATGTTTGGCACTCTTTCAAGCAAATACTACTGAACCGATAACGATGAAATTTGGTATGCTACCTGCATAACAAAGGACAATGGGCATTTTGGGCTAAAATAAAAACCGGGTGGCAGTGTCAAATTTCAATTGCATATCATAGTTCGTGTCATAAATAAAACCTTATTATATGGGAGTTATTTCGAGTCCTGGTTAGATATAGAAATTTAGAGTGAGGAAGATTGTTATATTGCATGAACGTATTATTACATAACTATTTTATTTTGATAATTGTGTAAAAGCAAACAGCGGTTTTTTATTTAAATAGGATAATTCAGAATTACAATAAACCTACGCCTACGAAAAGTGTAATTTTTTTTATAGTATAAATTCGTCTGACGGAATCACCCAGGCACGGCACGATACCAAGATGAAATTCGATTACCTGCTGCGTTTTTAGACACTATTATTATAGACGAGTACGTTATTTATAAAAAAAAACATTTTTTTAAATATTAAACTAACAAGATAACCTGACTCCACCTGATGATAAGCGGTAGTGAGATCCAAATATGAGGTCGACAGGCACAATAGCCTGTCGCACTCACCCTGAAAGCCCGCTCAAAGAGGAGACCACTGCTGCGACAACAACGAGACAAGGCGTGGAGTCTCGCATTGGTGTTGAGCTGTACGGGTCGGAGTTGGCCAGTCCGCCGAACGGAAGGCACTATCGTTTCTACGGGTCTCCCTGGCCGCCGGGCTGACCCGCACAATACCGCCGCTAAGACCCCACTGGTTCGGCGCTTGCCGCAACAATGGTCCCCCCTGGCTCCGGTTCGTACAGTGCTGATCCCGGAACGCGACCTGACCGAGAGAGGCCAGAGTCACTTGGGTTTTACGCAACTGTATGGTGGTAACAGCAACCGGTCGACAAAACTTCTATGGACGTTTTTATATTGTACCTTTTGTATGTGTTTGTATTTATCATTATAAAATCTTAAAAATATGGTCGGTTTTTATTTTCTTGTAAACCAATAAAAATATTAGACTTTTTAATAGTTATAATATACACTTAACAATAGGAATACTACAAAAATAAAACAATTTTTGCATTGTATCATCGAAATATACAAAGACAACAATATTCGATATCTCCTAAACTAACCGGTATATGCTCACGATTTTTTTAAATAGTGTTGTTTAATAGTGCCTTGCAAAATATACTGATTCCGGAGACTGCCACTCAATTTCAAAAATAGACCAAGCTCCATACATTTTTGCCCATTGTCCTTTCATCGTTATCGCTGAAGACACAGAATAACACATAGGTTACTTTTTATCCCGGAGTTCCCGCGGAAATAGGGTTTCCGCGCGGACGAAGTCGCGGGCGGAAAGCTAGTATTAAATAAAAACATTAGGCCAAGTAAAGGTACTTGGAGGGAAGACGAAAGAAGAGAAATAAAAACTGTCTGTTATATATGTTACGGCTAATACCCGAAGTGCGGCTACACCTATTTTTGCCGGCTAGAACTAGGTGTAGCCACTTACTCTTGGCTAAACCTAGGTGTAGCCGATTGTTTTCGGATAAAACTAGGTCTAGCCTTCATCATGCCGGCTACAACTAGGTCCAGCCATTCCCTGTTGGATAAAACTAGGGCTATCCGATACCATGTCGGCTAATACTAGGTTCAGAGAATCCCTGTTGGAAAAAACTTAGATGCGTGTCCCGCCACGCCTTCCATCCTTCCCCGCGTCACACTTAGGACTCACAGCATCTGCAGCAGCAGCGCGGGGTGGAGGGCGTAGCGAGACACGCCTCTGCAGGTTGTGAGCGCCAAGTGCTGCTGATCTACTGCAGGTCTACTAGCGAGTGTGACTCATAGCGTCTGTACATAGTTGTAACTGCCTCGTTGGTCTATTGGTAGCCGGCGCCGCGCAAAGACCGAGAGGTTCCCGGTTCGGGTCTGCGGTCGGTGAAAATTTGTGTGAGTTTTTCTGTAATGAAATTACTCAGCCCGGAGTTAGGAAGTTGGCGGTTGAACGCCCGTGCCTCGGAAAGCACGTTAAGCCGGTGGTCCTGCGCCCGATCTCTCATCGGTCATGTCGGATTGCCGACTCACCGAATTATGAGAGTAAGGGAAAAGAGAGTGCACTTGTGTTTGCGCGCACACTTGTGCACTATAATATGTCCTGCGCACTTGGCTGATCTCAATTGAGATCGGCTGCCATGGCTGAAATCGGTCGGACGCCTTATCTTACATAGTTATAGCCGGCATGCTATCGGCAGAGCTTTTTTAGATATTACAAAAACATCCATTGATGATGATGATGATGATGATGCAACTACAAAACCAATTGTGGCAACATAAAGTGCCTCTGCAAAGCTGTTGGTATTATGTGCAACTCAAAATGTCACTCAAGTATAGATTGTTCTAAATAGTTTATGTTAATTTATAAACCTGTGATTTATAAATATATTCTTTAAAATTATAATATGCAACTATTGTCTGTTGTTAAAAAAATGTTCCTGATTGTTCCTATTGTACTTAACAATTTACTCCTAACAATATGTGTTATTTATTACAATTTGATTTAAAAGAATGAAAAACTACCTTGGTTTCTAATTAATGGATGTTTTTGTAATATCAAAAAAACTGCCGAAAGCATGCCGGCTATAACTAAGTATGTAAAATAAGGCGTCCGACCGATTTCAGCCATCGCAACCGATCTCAATTAAGATCTGCCAAGTGCGTAGGTCATATTATAGTGCACAAGTGTGCGCGCAAACACAAGTGCACTCTCTTTTCCCCTACTCTCATAATTTGGTGAATCGGCAATCCGACATGACCGATGAGAGATCGGGCGCAAGACCACCGGCTTAACATGCTTTCCGAGGCACGGGCGTTCAACCGCCAACTTCCAAACTCCGGGCTGAGTAATTTCATTACAGAAAAACTCACACAAATTTTCACCGACCGCAGACTCGAACCGGGGACCTCTCGGTCCTTACGCAGCGCTTGCTACCAATAGACCAACGAGGCAGTCACAACTATGTACAGACGCTATGAGTCACATTCGCTAGTAGACCTGCAGTAGATCAGCAGAACTTGGTGCTCACAACCTGCAAAGGCGCGTGTCTCGCTACGCCCTCCACCCCGCGCTACTGCTGCAGATGCTGTGAGTCCTGAGTGTGACGCGGGAAGGACGGAAGGCGTGGCGGGACACGCATCTAAGTTTTATCCAACAGGGATTCTCTGAACCTAGTATTAGCCGACATGGTATCGGATAGACCTAGTTTTATCCAACAGGGAATGGCTGGACCTAGTTGTAGCCGGCATGATGAAGGCTAGACCTAGTTTTATCCGAAAACAATCGGCTACACCTAGGTTTAGCCAAGAGTAAGTGGCTACACCTAGTTCTAGCCGGCTAAACCTAGGTGTAGCCGCACTTCGGGTATTAGCCGTAACATATATATAAATTCAGTTGTTCCGAGAAAAAAAAATACAAGGCTTCTACTAGCTGATATATCTTATACCTAACCTGTTAGTATAGGGATTAGAGATCTTAGAGAGAATACTGAAACAAAACATTCTCACTGTCACGCAAATGAAGTTGTGGGCCTAAAACTCTTACACACTTTTCTTTTTAACTAGGTGAAATGCATTTCGCACCGTCACTAGGGAAAAGTTATCTCCCCAGCGAATGGTGAAGAGATGGTAAATGCCAGGCGCGGCTCCAGGGCGGGGTGCAATGCCCTGGGGGTTTACCGACTAAAACACCGCTGTGCACCTCATCGCCGTATGGCGGCGTCATGAGACTCTGACCTAAGAGAAAAGTTCCACCTGGGTGAACCGATTTGGATGTATTTTGTTTTATTTGAAAGCTGGTGCTTCCCGTTTGGTCCCATAGCAATTTGGTCCAATTCTGACAACATAATGGCATCCATGAATGATGGAAGGTCAATGAAACTCCTTAATAGTTAGAAGTTTAAGGATAATTCTTTCAATACTGTATGCATTTTCGGACTACTAGTTATATCTAGAGTAACACTAAAAAGTACGAAAAAAAAAGAAAAATTGCCTTCTAAAACCCAACACACTATAGATTACAAAATAATATAATACTAACATTTATAATTATCTGGGTAGGAACTTGATATGTGTTTGAAGGCGTTGTTCTAAAAATTTTGTTTATTTTGTAATTTTTACGGTGTAGTGGCGGGTTTTTGAACGCGGTTTTTCTTTTATTTGTAATTTTTTTTAATATCGATAATGTACAGGGGAAAATTATATTATACTAGCGGCCGCCCGCGACTTTGTCCGCGTATTAATGGGTTTTAGTAGCAATGATGTATTATGACCCTAAAATGCCGGTTAAGCTGAAGGGACAGGTCTATAAATCCATCATTAGGCCTGTTCTCTTATATGGCAGTGAAGCATGGCCAGTACTTGAGCGGCACAAGCAAGAACTGCGGGTCACGGAGATGAAGATGCTGCGCTGGATGTCGGGAGTTACGCGAGCAGATCGCGTAAAGAACTCCCGTATTCGCGGCAGCCTTCATGTCCGAGACATCGCTGATAAATTGCAAGAGTGCCGCCTACGTTGGTACGGACATGTTTTACGGAAACCGGCAAACTACGTAGGGAATAAGTGTCTCGCAATGTCGCTACCGCCGGGTCCCGGCAGAAGGGGAAGGCCCAAGAAGGCCTGGCTTGACGTCGTAGTGGATGACATGCGTGCCAACAAACTCTCCGCGAAGGATGCTGAAGACCGTGCGAGGTGGAGAGTTAGGAGCAGGAAAGCGGACCCCGGGCTCCGCAAGGATGCAACCGGGAGAACGCTGAGATGATGATGGGGGAGTAGCAATGATGTATTAAAATAGACTACATGCCTTGTAAAATTTGTTATTTATTAGTGAAAGTTCCGTCAACGTTCTCCGATAGTACGTACCTCCCACCCCGGCTGAATTTTTTTCCAGTGTGCCAGCTACCTCCATACCAAGTTTTATAAAAATCGACATAAACGAAAAAAAAATCCCATACTAATTTTCACCACCCCCCAATGAACCAATGGGAGTTGAATTAAAAAAAAAGTAGCCTTTATGTTATTTCAGAGTGCCAGCTACCTTCATACCTATAAAAAATCATAAACACTTATAAGTTCTCCCATAGTACGTTTCACCCCCCCCCCCCCCCATTAACTCCCACGGGGGAGGAATTAAAAAAAAAAACTATCACTCATGTCTCTTTTGAGTGCCAGCCACGTCCATACCACACGTTTTATAAAAATCTATAAACATGTAAAAGTTCTCCCATACAAATTTTCACCCCATGGGTGGGGCCCATGACCGCCATGGGGGTTGAATTTGAAAAAATAGCGTTGGTGTCTCTCCGGAGTGCCAGCTACCTCCATACCAAGTTTTATAAAAATCGACAAACACGTAAAAGTTCTCCCATACTAATTTTCACCCCCCCAATGACCCACAGGGGGGTTGAATTTAAAAAAAAAAGTAGCCTATATGGTATTCCAGAGTGACAACTATCATCATACCAAATTTCATGAAAATCGGTTCAGTCGTTTGAGCGTGAAAGAGTAACAAACATACATCCATACATACAAACTTTCACCTTTATAATATTAGTAAGGATTTTACAAAACGCCTATCAGACCTGTCGCGATGGGCGAACAAGATCGGATAGGAATGAATTTAAGGGGAAGTCTGAAAGTTGCACCAATTTTAGAGAAGGTAAGAAGTGCAAGGTTGGCTTGGTACGGGCATGTTATGAGGAAGGAAGAAAGTCATGTGACTAGGAAGAAGAGTGATGAGTATGAATGGCAATGGACGTAATGGTAGAGGAAGGCCGAAGAAGACATGGATGAATTGCGTGAGAGATGATATGGGAGTGAAACGAGTAGACGCAGAGCTGACGAATGATAGACCCGAGTGGAAGAGGTACACATGTTGCGCCGACCCCACTTAGCGTGGGACAAGGGCAGGAAAATGATGATGATCGATAATGTACAGACATGAGGTTGTTATATTTTATTATATGATTGTATAGATTTTGCATGGCGAACCTTGAAGCAGAGTAATGAGTACATAATATTTATTTTTCCAAAATAACGTCATCGGCTAATAAAGCAAATATTATTTTGCTTTATTTGAGGACGCGCAACCTATGGAACTAATTTAAATTATGTATAAATGCATGAGATATACTTTTTGGAAATTCCTTAAAATTAGTTTACCTACAATTTTATACGGTCGTTTCATACGCTTGGGGATATTAACACGAACATTTATTATTATTTTTAGAACTCTGGGCATCAAATGAAAAATAGAACCCTTTAAGGGAACCATCATCATCAGCCCATATACGTCCCTACTGCTGGGGCACGAGCCTACCGAACCCTAAACTAGGCGATAAGGCGATAAGGCCTTAGTCTACCACCCTGGTCGAGTGCGCCACACCATACAGTTTTGACGCCTGGATAGAGCTAAACAAAAGTCTACAAGGCAATTCAGGATTTCGTATATTCAGTCTAATCTGCAATTAAATTATTCAGGTTGGAGTCAGATAGTTGGAGTGCCCGAGAAACCACGGAATCTTTATAAGTTTCAGGTGGGAGACATTTTGTCGACCGGTTGCTGTTACCACCATAAAACCCGCCAAGTGACTCTGACCTCTCTCGGTCAGGTCGCGTTCCGGAATCAGCACTGTACGAACCGGAGCCAGGGGGGACCATTGCTGCGGCAAGCGCCGGACCAGTGAAGTCTTAGCGGCGGTATTGTGCAGGTGGAGCGGGTCAGCCCGGCGGCCAGGGAGACACGTAGAAACGGTTGTGCCTTCCGTCGGCGGACTGGCCAACTGCGACCCGCACAGCTCAATACCAATGCGAGACTCCACGCCTTGTCTCGTTGTTGCCGCAGCAGTGGTCTCCTCTTTCACGTCCCCCTTTCCCTCTTATATCGATGTTCCTGGGGGGAAGGGTGAAACGGCTTTCAGGGTGAGTGCGACAGGCTCAATATGGTATATTGTGCCTGTCGACCTCATATTTGGATCTCTTTACCGCTTACCATCAGGTGGAGTGAGGTCATCTTGTCAGCTCATTATATAAAAAAAAAAGTCTGGTTGAGCGTGTAACAATTGGACGGACAGCAAAAAGTGATAAGGGTTCAATTTTTCATTTTGAAGTACGGTACTTCATTTTTTCTAGCTGATATACAATGATGGCTTGAAGTAGCCTCTTCATCATCACTGGACTTGCAGTGGAACGGATGGCTGTCATCCCTAAACGGTACTCCAAAAATTATGCCTCAAACAGTGGACACATTTATTTATTTATTTATCAACAACAAAATCTTAACTATCCTTACAGGCTAACTTAACCTAATACGATAGAACAGACTACACTATTTATATTATTTATACTTGTACAATAGGCGAGACGACTAAAAAAAATATAGAAAATATAGAAATATAGATAGTAATTCTAACCCTGAGTGTCCCTGATGTGCCATTTTGGATAAGCATTTCCTGTACGTTTAATTTATTTTTCCTTCGTTCGTTTTGTTCACAATTTTGAGATAAATACTTACATTAAATTAATTTGCTGCATTTTATCAATCAATTAAACTAATGAATGAGTTTATCAATGAGGCGTTTAGTATTCTTTTTACAATTTACAAACGATAGTTGTGATGGCTTGCGTCAACTTTTTATTATATAGCTCACTAGCGACAGGCCTGGCATCGCTCTGTTGCATGCATGTATTATATTTTATACTAGTGACCCGCCCTCGCTTCGCTTCGGGTAAATTTTACATACAAACCTTCCTTAAGAATCACTCTATCTATTAAAAAAACCGCATCAAAATCCGTTGCGTAGTTTTAAAGATCTAAGCATACATACGGACATACAGCGAAAGCGACTTTGTTTTATACTATGTATTGACTAGTTGTGTAAGCGATTTCTTTTTAACCGACTTCAAAAAAAGGAGGAGGTTCTCAATTCGTCTGTATGTATAATTTTTTTTTTTTTTTTTTTTTTTTTTTTTTTTTTATGTATGTTCACCGATATTTTCGTCAATTATAGACGGATTTCAAAAATTTTTTTTTGGTTGGATAGAGTTCACTTCCGAGGTGGTCCCATTTTTCACCAGTCCCGGATCTGATGATGGGATCCAGGAGAAATCGAGGGCAACCCTCCAATTTTATAGGGACATGTACCGCGTCTTGCATATTATCTGAAGTAATATTGGCATTTTGCTTCTGGCTATCATAATCTTATGATGCTGAGCTGATGATGGGAGGTCAACTCCTTAATAGTTATGAGTAAAAGGATAATTCTTTCAATACTCTATACATATTAGGACTATTAGTTATAAATCAGTAGCATTCCAGGTGAGCTAAACTATTAGGTGGACCAGTCTAGGATCTGATGATGGGATCCAGGAGAAATCGTGGGCAACCCTCAAATTTTATAGGCACATGTACCGCGTTTACATATTTTCTGAAGTTATATTGGCATTGCTTCTTGCAATCATAATGTTATGATGCTGAGCTGATGATGGAAGGTCAACTCCTTAATAGTTGGGAGTAAAAGGATAATTCTTTCAAATCTGTGTACATATTAAGACTATCAGTTATAATATCAATAGAATTATAGGTGAGCTGCACTAATAGGGTCCAGTCTAGGATCTGATGATAGGATCCAGGAGAAATCGAGGGCAACCCTCAAATTGTATAGGCACATGTACCGCGTTTTACATATTTTCAGAAGTAATATTGGCATTTGCGTCTGGCAATCATAATGTTATGATGCTTAGCTGATGATGGAAGGTCAACTCCGTAATGGTTGGGAGTAAAGGGATATTTCTTTCAATACTGTATACATATTAAGACTACTAGTTTTAATTTCAGTAGAATTATAGGTGAGCTGAACTAATAGGGACCAGTCTAGGATCTGATGATGGGATCCAGGAGAAATCCAGGGCAACCCTCAAATTTTATAGGCACATGTACCCCGTTTCACATATTTTCTGTAGTTATATTGGCATTTGCTTCTTGCAATCATAATGTTTTGATGCTGAGCTGATGATGGAAGGTCAACTCCTTAATAGTTGGGAGTAAAGGGATAATTCTTTCAAGTCTGTGTTCATATTAAGACTACTAGTTTTAATTTCAGTAGAATTATAGGTGAGCTGCACTAATAGGGTCCAGTCTAGGATCTGATGATAGGATCCAGGAGAAATCGAGGGCAACCCTCAAATTGTATAGGCACATGTACCGCGTTTTACATATTTTCAGAAGTAATATTGGCATTTGCGTCTGGCAATCATAATGTTATGATGCTGAGCTGATGATGGAAGGTCAACTCCTTAATAGTTGGGAGTAAAGGGAT
Organism: Maruca vitrata; assembly: GCA_039566165.1. Lineage (NCBI taxonomy): Eukaryota > Metazoa > Arthropoda > Insecta > Lepidoptera > Crambidae > Maruca > Maruca vitrata. The sequence goes on from CM076933.1 coordinate 3,459,238, forward strand.
AATTATTTCAATACTGTATACATATTAAGACTACTAGTTATAATATCAGTAGTATTAAAGGTGAGCTGAACTAATAGGGTGAAAAAAAATGTAACACTAAAAAGTATGAAAAAAAATTGTAAACAAAAAAAAACCGCCTTCAAAAACCCGACTCACTAAAAATTACAAAATAATATAACGAACATTAATCTGGGTATGAATTTGATATGTTGTTGAAGGCGGTGCCAATTAAAATTTTGAGGAAAGCTGCATGAAATATAAACGGCACCGCCTTCAACAACAAATCAAATTCATACCCAGATTAATGTTCGTTATATTATTTTGTAATTTTTAGTGAGTCGGGTTTTTGAAGGTTTGTTTACAATTTTTTCACACATTTTTCATCGTTTCTTTGCTCGACCAGTTCCGGAGTCGTGGGTTCGATTCCCATTCGGGACACATATTTGTGTGTTCATCACATCGGTGTCTGTTCCGTGCCTGGGTGTGATTATGTATTTAAGTATGTATTTTTAATATATATGTAAGTATATCAGTCTCTGACGCCCATAGTACAAGCTCTGCTTAGTTTGGGGTCAGATGACAAGGTGTGGAATTGTCCCAGATATTTTTATTATTTATTTATTTAAACTAGTTACCCGCCCTCGCTTTGCTTTGGGTGTATTCAACATAAAAATAGTTTTCTAGAATCCCTCTATATATTAAAAAATCTTTTGCGTACCTACTTTTAAACAATTAAGCGTCCAAAGGGATACAGGGACAGATAAAGTGACTTTGTTTTATACTAAGTAGTGAAAGTCAACTTAAGAATTAATAACAATAGTTCATAGATATAATTATGATAATATGTCGAATGCAAATAACAACAAAATTACCTAATTAATTAAATCTAATGTCAATATATTATCAATAATAACATTGATCGGCGTCAGCAAACTCGTCATGCTTTGTGCAAATAAGGCCCGCCATATACGGACCAGTCGAGCAGTTAGCCAGTGATCAACATACACGGACCGCTCTTGCAGTCATAGTCAACCAACAGCTTATGCCTGGCGACTGCTTGAGATTTGTGCTGCTAACTGCTCGGAGCAGTCACGACTGCTCGAGCGTTATCGTGTATGTGTGTAGAATCTGTAGTTGCTATGCAGTCGCAGCTTCTAGCAGTCCGTCCTGACTGCTTGAAGCTGTCCGTGTAAGTCCGCCCTAAGTCTATATTGTCGTGCTGAGGTAGTGTCCCCCAATCAGATGCAAAGCTCGGATTGTTGGGGCCAAAACCACTCGTTTCGTTCGTGTTACCGCCCTTTGCAATAGACGCAGAGTGACTGTCCCCTCCACGCTCTGCGGCAATCTCCTAATAAGGTAACTCTCTATCACTGGCTGACTATATAGCTCATGGTGTACTATGGATAGATAGTGCCTTAAATACATACCTACAAAGAATCTCGCCATTTCCTCAGTCGTAGGAGGAAGAGGCAGAGATCACTTCCTGCCATGTCTTCCACATCTATCAATCTTTTCATGCATGCTCGTCGATTGTGGATGGTGTCTTACTATTGACTTTACCCTTCTAAAGTTCACTGTTTTTAAGACAAGCATATCCAAAAATGGATGCGCTCCGGCTAGTACTGAAACACTGGCTGGAGCGAACGCATGGGTTCCTATATATAATTTTATCATGGCGCTTGCAACAGTGCCGAAATATCGGGAGCTCATTAAAACAAAACTACATGGTAAATATCCCGGACAGTTTCAGTTTTCTAGCATGGGTTCCTATCCTATCGCCTGGTGCAGTTGCTGATCGGGCACGGCTATTTCGGTCAGTTACTGCATCGCATCCAAAGGGAGAAAAAAAAGCATACCCAAAACGAATGAAGATGGATACAGACATGGGTAATAACGGACAGTTTTTGTAAAGCCATCGAGAAAATTTCCTCTGGATTCTTTCCTTCTGAAGATTATACTCTTTTTGTTAAGGATCCCATACTACTACTTATTTTTTCATCTTTCTTCGAATGTACGCGTTGAACAAAGATATAGCCACTCTAATAAGGGAATAGTAAGGGAACAGAGCACTTGTGCATCATAATATGTCCTGCGCAGTTGGCTACATCGCGATCAGTCGCCATGGCCGAAATCGTTCGGACGCCTTAATATTATGTCCGTCACTATACCCAAAGGCGCGTCATACACGAAGTAGTGACTAACAATAGGGTTACGTTTTATTGAAAACGTGATAACCTTGCATTTAATGTCATTGAAAGGTAGAAGATTATTTTTGCTCCAGTTCAGAAGTACGTCTATACCCTGTATTTTTAAGCTATTGCATAGCTTTTATCGCGGGTCTGAGCGCGGCGACCGAACCCAGAAATTCCGTAACGAAAAAACCGAGTCGAGCTGCTCCGAAATCGGACGATGCTATGCAATAGCTATACCGCGGCAGTCCCCGAGTGCCACACGTCTTTTATATATATGATCGACATTCAGGATGATCTCTCTACCTGTTAGTAACAGCCGCAGCCAAGGGGTTCGCAATAATGAGAGCATTATTATTCATCATTGATTAGAGTACCAACAAATAGTTTTCAATGGATATCTATTACTTACATTAATACCTACTGAAACTACATTGAATGGGTACTCCATATTTGAAGTGAAACATAGATTTAAAATTATATGTATCTTGCTTAAAGGCCATACCTACAATAATGATAAATAGAAAATTTAATTATACATAAAACAAAAAAATAACATCTTAATACAATAAGTTAAGTATTATATATTTTGTTGATAAAAAGTTGAGTGGAGTGTTAAGTTGAGATAAAATTTCAAGAAGGCTTTTTTCAGTGTTTTATTCCGAAAGGAAATTTCTTGGTTTGCCTTCAAAATATATTTTAAAGGCTATTTGAAGTTCACTTCGAACTTGCTTAGAGTTGAGTTATTGTCCTGTTAATTGCTGTTGACTAGATACAAACCCGCATAGCAGTCTACAGTATCATACAAATGTAATTTTGGCCAGTTCGTGCAGCAAATTTATGATACCTAGGTACCCTTTTCTGCGTCAATATTATGTACAAATGTTTTTCATGTTGTTTAAGTGCTACTTAAGTTCTAATGTGAATTAAATTGGAAAAAAATGCACAATCACCCCCGCATAAGGGACTTGAACCCACGATCTTGAGCTGTGGCCCACGCTCTTACCAATTAAGCTACCCATCATCAATAGGGTAGTTTCTTATTTTTTTATTTTGATATAGATGGATGGACCACACAATTGCAAAGGTGCTGTTAAAAGAATGGTTTGATATTTGCAAAACTCCCGGAGATATTACAGTTTCAATAGCACATCATTTGGGCGAACGCAAAACGCTTCATACAAATGTCGCAGCGAGTTATGATGTCACCCCTTGTGATACTGTATGCATATCGTAAGAAGTTCGTTCAGCAGCTATATGTTGCGTACCTACATACTACATATAGTATATACTATGTATGTATGAGGCAGAGATCACTTCCTGCCATGTGCTACGGTCCTGGCACACGACTTCATCTTCTTCCACATCCATCAATCTCTTCATGCATGCTCGTTGATTACATTTCATTACATTTGATTAATTATTTATTTACACGTTCGTGTTTAACTGCCTCGTTGGTCTATTGGTAGCAAGTGCTGCGTTAGGACCAAGAGGTTCCCGGTTCGTGTCCGGGGTCGGGCAAAATTTGTGCGAGTTTTTCTGTAATGAAATGTGCGCAGGACATATAAACACAAGTGCACTCTCTATTCCCTTACTCTCATAATTCGGTGAGACGGCAATCTGACATGACCTATGAGAGATCAGGCGCAGGACCACCGGCTTAACGTGCTTTCAAAGGCACGTATATAACAACTACCCTTCTTATGGTGTAGTTGGCTAAAAAGTAAGGAACTTTTCTACGCATCATATTATATTTAGGGATGAGAACCATCCGCTTCCCCGCATGTCCGGTGATGGTGACGAAGATACTCCAAGCCATCGTAGTCATTTAAAAAAACAACCTGGTGTCAGAGTTTTTAAACCGCCCGTAGGCCTCTGACATGGCTTCACACACTGTTGAAAAATCTCTCAGGTGTGCTGGTTTCCTCATCATGTTTTCCTTCACCGTTAAAGCGTCGAATGATGTTAGTACATATGAATTTCAAATTTTGAAAAACACATTGGTACCTGCGACCTCTCGCATGGCAAGCAACGACCTTAACCACTCGGCCATCGACGCTTTTAGTAGCTAGTAGTGTAATAAATGTATAAGAAAATAAGCACCGATTACTATTGTTTGCCCTTTACCTACTTCATTACTTAGCATGCTAAAGAACTTGAATGAACCGTCCGATACCTACTGTTAATTTCGATAATGCAAGTCACTACTAAGTGTTCTCATTGTATTGAATAAATCGAGGTACGGGTCGGGCCAACTCTGTATGCCCAGAGTTGTAACTTTGTGGATCCCGTACCTACTCCAAAAGCATGTTAAGCTGTCCGTGGTCCGTGGGTCTATTTTTTTTCGCTTATGTCGGAATGACATCTTACTATTATACTCGTAGTTCATAGTTAGGGAACAGAGGGTCCACTTGTGCCTGCGCACACACTAGTGCACTATAATCTGTCCTTTTCTATCTTATCTCCATTCTTCATAGAGATGAGCCAAAGATCTTACACGATGCGAATAGGTAAACACACTGGTATTACCTTATCATCATCATCAGCCCATTTACATCCCCGCTGTTGAGGCACAAGCCTACCCTAAACTAGGGCGATTAGCCAGTGGGGACATATATGGGTTGATGATAGTGATAGAGTGAAACTGAGAAAATATCTCATTTTGAGACTATGACTGACACTACGGTAAGATTAAACAATGGTAGGGGAAAATTGGCGCATCGTTAATATATGTTTTTTGCAGTGACATTTATAATGAGCTCTCCGAAAAACAAGTTGGCACTTGAGCACACATTTCATTGGCGATGAACTCCAAGCAAATTGGTGCAAATAGTATAATAATATAGCAAAAATATAATTGGTATAAAATTAATTCAGTGTGGTAATAAAGCATTAAAACATTCAGCGTTGTGACCACTTTCGTCATTTGGCGCCGTATCCACTTTGGAGGAGGTTGGTGGTATTTTTCGAGGTTTTCTTTTATTTTGTAGTTATACAAACTATCTAAATACTTAAAAACAATTTCTAAACACGTTTTTTAAGCAGAAGATAGAGTCATTTCGTTTTGATAAAGTATTTAACAAAATATTACATTACCTTTGTAACAAATAAATAAATCAAAAAGTTACGCAGAAAACAGTCAGTCAGAAAACAGCAGAAATCTGTCGCTGCCCACTACTTTGTACGCGAAGTGAATTCGTTCATATATAGCTATCGATTATTTATTTATTTATTATTGCACACATAAAAGCGTCGATAGCCGAGTGGTTAAACAAAATTTGTCTGTCTGTTGTCTTTTGTTATACAGCTATAAGTCCTCCCTAACATAATATAAGCTATTTCTTTTACACAAAATACAAGTTTAATTATTGAAAGATTAGTAATTAATTTAATAAAGTTCTGTATGTACTTAGTACACCCTCACACATAAAGTACTGTTTAGTGTCTTATGTTATTTTATGTCATCATCATCATCTGGGGCAGGTGCCTACTCTAAACTAGGGCGATAAGGCCTCAAATCATATTTTTGGCGTCTATTGGTTGTCCCCTCCTGAATATCTGTAATGTACAGACCTGAGGTTGTTATAATTTAAGTTATACTGATATACGATTCAATGTTCAATGAGGAACATACATATGTCTCATCAGCGCTGTCTACTTGTGGCAGTTGTAAAAAGAATTAGCTAAATATTAGTCTTTATGGGTCTACACGCGTTATTAGGAGTTGCAAATTATAGCTACTTACTGCCCGACGTTTCGACTGGGTTGCACCAATCATGGTCGCGAGCGAGCTATGTAATTTGCTACTCCTAATAACGCGTGTAGACCCATAAAGACTAATATTTAGTGTAATGAAACGCGAAAGTCTAAAATCTTATAATATAATTAGCTCTCAAAAGATCAGTAGGTACCTACCTATCTTCTAACTAACTAAATCACAGAGAAGAAAAATGGATCACACACATTACCTATGCTTCAACCGGCATTCTATACAATGTCTAGGTATTCTATACATTTCCTAGGTAAAGTGTAAAATTGTTCAAACAAAGAATATAATATCATTCCATGCATTGCCTGAACGTTCCTGGCATTCTTTACATTTTTTTGGCATTGTATAGAATACCTGCATTTTGCCCATTGCCTATACATACATCTACATCATAATATTAAGTGGGAATGAATAATTAACTACATAATAATATTAGTATTCATTGAATACTTACCTATGTCAAACGTCTTTTTGTGGCGTAATTAGGTAGGTCCTATGGAAAAAATATTAGTACCTACCGTTATGTTGCATTTCCAGAAACCTCTTTAAATATTTATTTAATTTTCAGGTAAAAAATTGTCATGGCAGGGCTGATAAAGGTAACAGGAGTGGTATTACTCTTACAAGGGCTGTTCTTGTCAGTTTACACTGGTAGGTTTGATTTGATTTTTTATAGTATTGTCTATTATTTGTGCGAACACTACACATTTAAAATTAAACTTATATTAAAATATAAATATATTTTTTTTCTAAATAAATATTTGCACAACATCACATACATTGATCTGATACCGTGGTAAGTAGCTTAAGCACTTGTGTTACGGATATCAGATTCAACGGTGGGTACACAAATATACTTAAATATATTTAATATACTTATTTATTATATTACGGATTAAACTCGCGTGTGTTGTTATTCTAAACATATTATTTAGAGACCAAGACAGGGCAGAGTCTTGCTCGTGACCACGAGTGCTGTAAAGAGCTCGAAACGTCGTCGTAAAATTAGTTTTATTTAATTTTTTATACTTCTATAGATCCTACATGTACGTACACTCGAATCAACTGAAATCTTCTGGCCTACTTCGTAGATATTTTGTTGAAAACTTACCTATGTGACGCTTGTTCTTGAATATGACGCCGCTCTAATATTGTACCTATGTTGTAAGTACTTTAAAAATAAACAAAGAAAAAAGACACGCCTCACGTACAGTCAGCCAAGAGAGAGGTCTACCACTTTTGACAAAAGTTTCTGCGAGATGTAACGATGACGAAGGTGGACTTTTCACTGACTGAACCATATATTATTCAGAAAACAATCTTATTGCCAGGGAAAATTTACCTTGTTGTTTCATGACGTCCAAACGAATCTCAACACAATTACAATAAACACATGTAAACTAAGGACTTAAAATACGATTGTTTTACATCGATAGACATGTTTTGACTTAATTAATGACTGATAGGTAATTTAAAGAAAAACCTGAACAATTGAAGTACAAAAAATATATTAATACCCTGGTTTGCTACCTATGGTTCCAAGAGTCGCGGGTTCGATTCCCATCCGGTACAAATATTTGTGTGCATCGGTGTTTGTTGCGTGTCTGGGTGTGTTATTAATATATTTATGTATATTTTTGGTGTATCCACTGTTGATTCTGATATCTGTAACACAAGTGTTTAAGTTACTTACTAATTTATTTATTTTATGTGCAAATGTAAGTAAGTATACCCGAATAATAGAATTTACCAGAGACTCATAATTTAAATCAGTTTTATTTATGTTTTTCTGGCTCATTATGCCACAAAAAAATAATCTTAGGTGAACGGTAGCTAACCGTTCAAAGAATTCATTTGCCAGAACTTAGTACGGCAGTAGAAAAAAAAATAAAAAAAAAAACATGTACTGAAGACCATCTAAAGACCATGTACTTTAGACCATCTTAACAGTTGAAAACCTCAAATTGACAAGATATGTATTAAATTAAATAAATTTGTATATGTTCTACAATTTTAGCATACCATGGCTTTGTCGGCTCCTTACTAAGATATGGATTATTGTTATGGGGGAATTCTTCGGAAGCCAATAGATGTTTTTTATGCCAAAAGAGATGTGTCAGAGCTATAATAGGTATACCACCAGATGAGTCTTGCAGACCATATTTTAAAAGACTACATTTATTAACTTTGCCCTCTTTGTACATTCTTGAGGTGTGCGTCTTTGTAAAAACACACTCAGTTATGTTTCGCAAGGCTAAAGATGTTTACCCAAGGAATACGAGAAATCCTGATAGATTAGTATTAGACTTTAAACCAAGAACTACGCTGTTTCAAAAAAATTGCTATGCGATGTGCATAAAAATCTTTAATAAGTTACCAGCACATTTAAAGGATCTCCCGTTATTCCGATTTAAAAAGCACCTTAAGGAGTGGTTAATGGATAAAGCGTTTTACACCATTAATGATTTTTTGGTGTAAGACTAATTGTGCATGCCTATAAGTTTTTTGAAATATTGTGTGTGAAGTTGTATGTTGTTGTTGTTGTTATGAAATTAGTAAATGTAATGTAATTTAATTTAATTTAAAATGAATTTCGCATACCACTCCGTGGTTAAATAGTCGAACCATATTTTTTTAATGTCAACTTAATTTACGCTATTTTATGTGAAATATATTTCATTTCATTTCAAGAAAATAGTTTCGATCGAGAAGCCTGCTGGTATTCTGCAGATTAAATTACTAACCTTATCACTTTTACATACAACCGGAAATTTTGGCGGTAGTACTCTTTTCAAACAGATTTCTTTAAACGCCATTAGCCCCGCCCACTGGCCAATAGAAGAGCACTTGAAGAAAATCTGTCAAAATCCAAGCAAAAACGTTCCAATAGTAGGAGAGCTAGCAAGAATTTTTTGGTAGGTATTTGAGGCAAGCTGAAAACTTATCCTGTACCTCTCCTATTATATCCCAGTACGAAACTGCAGACCTGGCTGGTGAGTAGCGGGGCTAAAGCAATCCCCAAAAATATTTTTCATCTTTTTATTTATAACTAAAAAATAAGACTCACTAAGACAAATCATTTCGATGGAACTTCTACCTGTCAGGTGAGCTGACAAATTATATTTTTTGGATTATAAAATATATTTTTAAATAAACTAAATTGGGGGTTTGGTTTGGCCCCGCTACTCAGCCAGGTCTGCGGTTTTGTGTTGGGTTATAATATTAAAGGTATAGGACAAGTTTTCAGCTTGCCTCATATACCTACCGAAAAATTCTTGCAGGCTCTCGGACCACAATTTGGGCGGGGCTTGCTCTGACAGACACGTAAGCGCCAAGCGATTTTCACCTTATAGGTGGTCGACCGCCAGAGTTGCTGTTCGTACTTAATCTTTTAAAGAAAACCTGCAATTAAAAATCTGAATATGTCAGTCAATAAATCATCTTGTTCTGTTTCAATGACCTCCCGATATTTCGGTACTGCTGCAAACGCCTGGATCACGGGTCAAAATAACATGGTTTATATTCCATTTCTAATTATGTAATCATGTCAGTTTAAGTTATGTATAAAACCTTTATAAAAGTTTAAATTCTAAGGTTTTGTTGGGTCGACCAACTCTCATTTGGCCACTGTGGTTAACTAAGCTCTGATCGCCCTCAGGCTAGCCTTTCGGTGGGGACGTTTAAGGGCTGATTACGACTTTACATATGTTTATATTATTTACATAGATCGACCATGCCGGCCTCTGCAGTTGGCAGAGAACAGGTCTTCAGTCTGCGTGTGCACATCAGACTATTGTGATAAGGTGGAAAGGGACACTCCTGGCTTTGGACAGTTCATCACCTACACTTCGTCTGAGGTAGGTTGAAACAATTGTTCATTATTATGATGAAGAAACCTGCCCACCTGCGAAGAAATTCTAAGGTTGTGTAGTCGGCCAACCCGCACTTGGCCAGCGTGGTTGACTAAGGCACTATTGCCATAGTTTAGTGAGGCCCGTGTCCCAGCTTTGGGGACGTATATGGGCTGATGATGATGTCGATAAATCAACTTATTGGGTATAATAGAACCTATTGAGCTTCTCGTCCACACCTCAAAGGCGCAGGCCTTTGAATGAATAAAATAATAATATATAGAATAAGAATACTTAGTTGATTTAGTGACATGAATGATCACAAATAATCTGAATCAAAGAAAACCGAAAATAATAGTTAACACAAAAAATAATAAAAAAGGGAAAAGGTAAACTTTAAAATTAAGAAGAAGGTTAAAATATTAATTAATTAGACATCCACTCAGACTCAAATGCAATTATTATGAACAAAAATGCATGTTCAAAACTTTAAATGCAAATCAATAAGTTAAGTTCTGGTATTTCAGGCTGGTCTTCGGTTAGAAAAAGGGGTCGAAAATCTGGAAACATTTGCTTTCAACGCAGGTAAATATAAAACAGCGTGGTTGACTAAGGCCTTATCGCCATAGTTTAGGGTAGGCCTGTGGCCATAGGACGGGCCTAGCCTAGTGTCTGGTAATGTATTAAGGCATATTGCCTTTGTACTTTTTTGGGAAATACATTACTAATTATTTTTTATTTATTTGTCACATAAAACATTAAAGTAAATAATGCACTCACTCAGTTCGGTTATTTCCCAAAAAGTACTAATTATTTTTTATTTATTTGTCACATAAAACATTAAAGTAAATAATGCACTCACTCAGTTCGGTTAAGTTTAAGCGTTACGTAACAATCTGATACAATTACTTTCGTATTAATAATAACTGGCGAGCCGCCCTTGCTTCGCTTCGGGTGAATTTCACATGAAAACCTTTCTCTTGAATCCCTCTGTCTATTAAAAAAATTGTGGAGACATTTCCATAGTCAAATAAAAAAGAAGAACTTGTGTTTTGGGGCACTCTGGTTCTGCTGGCCTCAATTATGAATTAAATCTGTGATGGATGACAGCCTGGAGTAGCCTTATCATCCTCACCGTTTTTGCGGTAAAGCAGATGGCTCTCACCCTAAAAATGAACGCCAGATTAATGTTAGTACAGTTTGCATGTGTACTACGTCTATACTTTTCACAGATGCAGAGCTAGGCTGCGTGGCCCGAGGCGGCTGCCTGCCCGCCCTGTACCTCGACACCAGGACCCTGCACCAGACGGTGGAAGGCTTCGGTGGCGCCGTGACTGATGCAGCCGGCATCAACTGGAACAGCCTTCAGGATAAGAAGCTGAAGCAGAGGCTGATTGAGTGAGATTTCTTCATTATGTCTATTTATATAAGGCGTCCGACCGATTTCAGCCATGGCGGCCGATCTCAATTGAGATCAGCCAAGTGCGCAGGACATATTATAGTGCACAAGTGCACGCGCAAACACAAGTGCACTCTCTATTCCCTTACTCTCATAATTCGGTGAGACGGCAATCCGACATGACCGATGAGAGATCGGGCGCAGGACCACCGGCTTAACGTGCTTTCCGAGGCACGGGCGTTCAACCGCCAACTCCCTAACTCTGGGCTAAGTAATTTCATTATAGAAAAAGTCACACAAATTTTGCCCGACCCCGGCCTCGAAGCAGGGACCTCTCGGTCCTTACGCTTGCTACCAGTAGACCTATTCTATTTATAATGATGTTTGTATTCATTTGTTCTATTTATAATGAAGTAATGACCTGAGAAAAAAAATCTACTTAAAGTCCTTAAATCTGGCGATTCTGCACTTGCTTGTATCGCAGCAGCCAACGGTTAGCCGCAACGCCAACAAAAATCAATTACAATCGTCTCTCTAAAGTTACGTGGATTCAATCTTAGTGTTCTCTACCGTCTCTATAATGGGGTATGCTCTGAAGAGTTATTTCAACTAGACCCTCGCTCCCTTTTCCACTCCCGAACAACACCTGCTGGACAGCGCTGCATCCCTTTCAGACACTGGTGGCCCTGACCAAGAGGCTCAGTTTCTCTTTTCTGCCCGCGCCATTAAGACATGGAATGCCTTCCAGCTCATGTTTTCCCTCCATTCTTTAATCCCGGGCTCTTCAAGCATAGTGTGCTTCTCTAAACAGGCCTTCAGGGTGGGGGTGACAGGCTCAATAGGGTATTTTGTCCCTGTCGTATGTGTATATCGACCTCAGTTGAAGTAAGGCCATAATGAACGCCTTATAAAAAATCATTACATCATCTGTGCATCTTTCACAGTGCATACTTCAGTGCTTCAGGCGTACAATACAACTTAGTGCACGTGCCAATTCGCCTCACTAACTAACTACATTCATCTACTAACTATCTAAATGCTTTGTGGTATCTCTATTGAAGATTCATTAGGGGTCGACATGCTATGAAATAGCAGCAAACCAATATAAGATACTTACTGCCTGATGTTTCGACTGGGTTACACCAATCATGGTTGCAAGCGAACCCTACTAACTTTATCATCATCATCAGCCCATTCCAGTCCACTGCTGGACATAGGCCTCCCCAAATTCACGCCACTTCTCTCTCTCCTCGGCCACTCGCATCCAGCTCCTACCAGCCGTCCTGCGCAGATCGTCACACCACCTGGTCTGCGGGCGTCCTACACTACGTTTGCTGAAACGCGGTATCCACTCCAGAACTCGTCTACCCCAGCGGTTGTCGGTTCTGCGGCTGATGTGGCCAGCCCACTGTCACTTCAGCTTGCTAATGCGATGAGCTATGTCGACTAACTTGTCTGCAGTCTTTCCGTGTAAGATTTTGAACTTGGCTTTTGGAGTGACCGTGTTCTTCTTCAATGATTATTATTAAGGCTGCAAAACTCTTCGCGCTTTAGTCCGATTTATTCTTGATCGGTTTTTAGGGTTCCGTACTTAAAAGGTACGGGACCCTATTCCTCCGCTGCGTCTGGCTGTCCGTCTGTCTGTCTCCAAGCTGAGATTTCTAAAATTTTCACAAATGATATATTTCCGTTGCCGCTACAACAAATTAAAAAAGATAAAATATTAATGGGGACCTCCCATACAATAAACGTGTTCTTTTTTATCACACAATTGGTACGTAGGTAACCCTTCGTGGGCGAGTCCGACATGCACTTAATCGGTTTTTTATGCACCAAAGATCGAACTGTAACATATATTTACCATGTCCATCGTTCCTCAGTGCGTACTTCAGCGCTTCAGGCCTCCAGTACAACATGCTACGAGTCCCCATCGGAGGTTCGGACTTCTCCGAGCGCGCGTACGCATACAACGAGCTTCCAAAGCACGACGTAAAGCTTAGCAACTTCAGTCTCTCTGCAGAGGATTTTGAACTTAAGGTAATTTAGAAATAGGTTTTATAAATACTTTAATAGGTCTTATAGTGAACACGAACCTCATTTTGCCCCTGTTTCAGGAATAAAAATTAGATTGTAGGTATGTACAGTAGTATGGAATAACTCACTCACAGTTAAAAGAACATTACAAATCATGTATTATGTTAGATTATCAACAGTTAGTCCAGTCAAATTAGGTAAAAATCTCGGAATTCGAGATACCCAGCTGTAAGTCTGTAAATACTTGTATATTGACGTCCTAAAAGTAGTCTCAAAACCTACATATTGTAGGGTGTACGCAACTATTAAATTTTCAAGGTCAAATGTCACAAATATCAGTTTTATGAACTTTTGAGCGAAACGGGAAGTTTTATCATAAAAGTGTGTAGGAGAAAATTACTTCTCTTCTATTTATCTATAAAAATTGTCTGAACGTTTTTTTCCTTAGATTCACCATTTCAGAGATACAGCGATGCAAATAGTTGAAAAAGTTGTATTTTCAAAAGCTTCCAGACCCCCGTGCGATTGTGCTAGACAGTTAACATTTTCACGACTGATGTATTTCAGTAGCCTCTATAACATCTGATACTAGAAAAAGCTTAAAACCAATTTTTAAGTGGGTTTTAATACAAAAACTATGGTTTTTTTTTCTCGCACTTGGCCGGTTTTTAACGTGGTTACCCCAGTAAACCTATTCCAGGCGACACCTTTTATAAGTGAAGAACACGTTGTTTATATGAAAGCCTAGTTAAATAATTGTTTTATGGTGTTTTTTAGTACATTCAAACTTCTTATCATGGGTCAAAAAGTACGAAATAACCAATTATTATAATTTCTGTTTGAAGTATAACTGCAAAAAAAAACATTTTAAAAATGTTAACTATCCATCTAACTCTATTATGAACGTGAAGATCCATATTAACCAAATTTAATTTAATGAAACGCAGAAATCTTAAATCTTCTGAATACTGAAAACAACACAAAACAATTATTTAACTAGGCTTTCATATAAACAACGTGTTCTTCACTTATAAAAGGTGTCGCCTGGAATAGGTTTACTGGGGTAACCACGTTAAAAACCGGCCAAGTGCGAGAAAAAAAAACCATAGTTTTTGTATGAGAACCCACTAAAACATTGGTTTTAAGCCTTTTCTAGTATCAGATGTTATAGAGGCTACTGAAATACACCAGTTGTGAAAATTTTAACTATCTAGCACAATCAGACGGGGGTCTGCAAGCTTTTGAAAATACAACTTTTTCAACTATTTGCATCGCTGTATCTCTGAAATGGTGAATCTTAGGAATAAAACGTAGAAACAATTTTTATAGATAAATAGATGATAAGCAATTTTCTCCTACACACTTTTATGATAAAACTTCCCGTTTCGCTCAAAAGTTCATAAAACTGATATTTGTGACATTTGACCTTGAAAATTTAATAGTTGCGTACACCCTACCATATGTAGGTTTTGAGACTACTTTTAGGGTGTCAATATCCAAGTATTTACAGACTTACAGCTGGGTATCTCGAATTCCGAGATTCTTACCTAATTTAAGCTTAAATGACTGGACTAAGTTAGTACATTATATTTAGCACAACATTAAAGGCAGTTATTATATAAATGAATGACACATAAAAGATTTAAACTTTTTTTCGGAAATACGTAAAATGTTATTTTAGTACTATGTACTTAAAGCTCTAATGTAAATTAAAAACACTGGAAAAGACCGTGGGAAAGAAGAAAAGTAAGATTAAAGACCGGTGGTTCAAGTCTTCGTCCAGGAAGTAGTTAGCAGCAAAACATCAGCTAGTACATAGTAACATAGTTTTTTAATAATAGTAGTTTGATCAGGAAAAAAAGGATTAAGGAGAAAAACGATTGTTCAAAAGTGGTTACCCTATCTTAATAGAACATTGATTCCACCAGCTCCCCATGATCAAGAAGTGCTTGGAAGCAGCGAAGACAGATGTCCACGTGGTAGCTTCCACCTGGTCCCCTCCCGGGTGGATGAAGACCAACGGCGAGCTGTCAGGCTTCAGCCTACTCCTGCCAGAGTACTACCAGACGTATGCTGACTACCACATAAAGTAAGTATCATCTCCTCATATTGCATTACCCGACAAGGGTAACTAAGTATTAAAGATCCTTTTTTAACAATAATATACAAATATTACAACACTTAGTTCGCAATAAAAACTTTGACTTTGACTTTGACATCGTCATCGTCATCCTATAAGTTAGTTAGTCCATTGTGGCCTTCCCAAATGCTCCCCTCTCCCGCCTACTCTCGGATACTCGCATCCAGCTTCTACCTAATAAAAGTAAGCTACTAACTTGATAAAAGTCATAATGTTGTTATCACGGGCCGATCTCTATAAAGAACTGCTCTTACTTGATAATAGGAATAGTGTTTTTCCACCGATTGGTATGGCGATATGGTCTCTATGAATCTTCATTGAGATCTGACAGCGTTGGACTTACATTGCACGTGTATTGTAAGCATGTTTATACTTACTACTTTTTCCCCACGAGAGATCCTGGAGACCCTTGACTTCTTCAGGGGTCTTAAACCCCTGTGACCCCTGTGTCTGTATTTTTGCGCAGTTGGCTACCCCACATGAGAGGAAACTAGGCTAAGCCTGTCCTGTGTGGTAGTCCCCACTAAGACTGCGAGCGGCTTAATTTAATCCGAAGCATTTCTACCATGTCGCGCGAGCTCTTTTCTTCTACCGCAGTCACCACCGCCACCGAGTGCGACCATTAAGGAGTCTTCGGCTGATTTTAGAGTCGCGCTGACGACACGCTGTTCTTCAGCGCCGATAGATCGGTCCCTTAGTCCCTATATATCTATGCATACTGGACCTTCAGCGCTGACGTTCAGCGCGCAGCAAGCGCGACTCTAAAATCAGCCTTAGGCAATGGTAAACCAGATGAAGAAGATGAACTCTGCTACAGGTTCCTCGAAGAGTATGAGAAGCAAGGAGTCCCGGTGTGGGCTCTCACCACCACCAACGAGCCGACCAACGGGGTCATGAACAGAATGGTTACCTTCAACAGTCTGGGATGGATATTCTCAGATCAGGTTAGCATTAATAAAACTTTGATTGACAGAAAAAACATGCATTTCGGTCCTCCTATGTATAAACATTGGTCTTTATGGGTCTACACTCGAAATTAGGAGTAGCAAATACATCTCTACTTACTGCCCGACGCCCTTAATGGATCGCCAAAGTCTAAAATCTTTTTCTATGTGAAGACTTAAAAGAGAATTGACATCTTAGTACATTCAAAAATCTTTTATTCAGTCAGTTTAACCCTTTTCGCGCTATCATTTGTATGTGATGAGAATCATAAGTGATATCTAGATTGGGCGCTTGAATTGTTAAATGCACCTATAAATCGTCAATAACGTAATAATCGCATACTACCATATAGATTAAAAATACCTATTCTACCATGGAAAACTAAAGCAAGAAACTGTATATAGTTACTCTATCTCAGGCAACTGATTGCACCTCTTGTTTTACAACACGTTTTATCGACAGGCTCACATACCATAAATCACTTTAAGAGCTGCACAGACAGACAGACTTATAACACCTCTAGTTTTGCGCCAGGTTTTAACCACAGGCTATAAACTGGTCGAAACGCAATACGCTCGTTTAAGAACTGCAAGGACAGGCAAATTATTACAACATCCTTCGTTTTGTAAGTCCACGTAAAGGTTAAAAACGAGAAGCTTTAAACAGGTCACAATTTTATATCATAGCCACCTTAAATCCCTTCAATACGATACGATGCGATAAGACGCACCACACCCAGGGTTGGCATTATGCCACGAGTCCGGTCCAACCGGCAAACCAGGGGGCGTAAATTTTTAGAGTAAAGAAAAATGAATGCTTGAGGATGAGGACCGATCATAACCAGGCCGGTATTCACCGTAGCAACCAGTATATGTATAGGAAATAAGGAAAAGGAGGGAAATTCTCTGCGGTTTCTTTTACACATATACTTGACGTCACATATCGCATGTGGGGATGACAAATAATATTTCTTCCCCTTTCAGGGTAGGTGGATAGCCCATAACTTGGGCCCGACAATCCGCAACTCTACCTTCAAACACGTCAAAATTCTTGCCGTTGATGACCAACGCAATCATTTGACCACATACTACACATTGGTAAGTTACCTCGATGACAATATCTTGTTGGAACCATATTACCAGGTTTTAATGAATTTTTCTGTATGCGCTTGAGTGGCGCCCTGGATGATTTAGATTCACAAATCAGCCCGGCAGATGGTGCTGGTTGCTTGTAAAAGCACGTGATCTCGGAAACGGCGGTTTTTGGTGATGAGAAATCGATTCCGTTAGGGGGTACCAGTCACGACTATCTGTCCGGTGGTTGGTGAACGGTATACGGGTAAGCGACCCCGGCTCCTCGAGCTACTATCGACTCAGTCCAAATCATCCGAGGCGATAGTAACCTTCCTTCCCCCGTCATATATCCTTGCTACTCGTTGGAACGCAATGACCTTGTTAAAACAATGCACAAGTCAGAATGGCGGCGACGTGGTCCACAACCCCCTCACGTCACGTTTCCCACAGAGGTGAAAAGTGGATCGCTGGAAGTGATCTCTGCCTATCCCTCTGGGAAAAAGGCGTGATTGTATGTAGAAATCGATTTAGCTCAGTCTTATTATGTCTGGGGGATATACCCGAAGCGAAGCGAGGGTGGGTCACTAGTTACATAATATAACTTTTCTAGAAGGTGATCATATGTTTTCAGATGGGAATGGATACGCCAGAAGTATACGACTTCATAGATGGTGTAGCGTCGCATATCTATTTGGACGACTTGGTGGCACCAGAAATGATCACGGAGACTATGAAGCTTCATCCTGATAAGTTTATCATTTCAACCGAAGCTTGCGTAGGTAAGTGTTCAAATGGAATCGGCATTTGTTTATTAGTTATTAACTATCCACCGCCCACGACCTCGTCCGCGTGGTTTTGGCAGCAATGTTTTATTTAAATAGCCTATAAATTTGCAATTTATTAGTGAAAGTCCCGTCAAAATTGGTGCAGCCGTTTCGGAGATTAGAAAGAATTAACAGACAGACAAAAATGTTTTTAATTGTGTCTTTGTTATTGGTACCCGATACCCATTTAGTAAAAAAGTTGTTATTATAATACATATTACAACAGACAGAGATAAATTTTGGACATAAATATTAGTGCTCTAAAAGAACAAGTTGATAAACACTTATTATTTACCTATTTTCAGGTTCCATGAAACCGGTTCATGTAGACTTAGGCTCTTGGGAACGAGCACAATATTACATCACAAACATACTCCAGGTAAGAATTCTATTAAGTTAACATAGTTTTTCATTTGTTGTTTTAATGACATTTAAAGCTCTAATGTAAAGCACATGGATAGCTCAGTGGTTTGAGCAGCCGACGCGATATCGGAAGACCGGTGGTTCAAGTCCCGAGTCCTGAGCGATTTTTTTTTAAATTTTATATTAATTCAAAATAGTCAGATTAATAAATAAATAATTACGTTTAAGTTTGTAATATCAACGCCAATCAATGTAATGGAAATAGATGTGAATAAACAGGGAACAACACTCACCATCTATGGGCTGTCCCAGTTATTGCTTTTTGAGTTGATTTGAATTGTCTTAATGTAACTACCGCACTTATTTTTGGAGCCAAGACTACGGTTTTTCAAGGTGTGAATTGTATTCGAAAAAGGTGCGTTTTGGGATAGGAGGATCACTGCTTTTTGACCCATGTCAAAAATAGATAACATCGAATGTTCAGGTTTATTGTTCTTTCTGAAATCCAGACACTCGTGCAAGCCAAACACAAGTTGAACTTTCATCACCATCATCAGCCATATATGTCCCCACTGCTGGGGAACGGGCTACCCTAAACTAGGGCGATAAGGCCTTAGTCAACCACAATGGCGTCAAATAATTGTACGTAAGAATTTCAAATCTGAAACACATTTGTGGTACGTGGTGGGGATTGAACTGGCTACCTCTCGCTTGACAAGCAACGACCTTAAGCACTCGGCCATCGAAGCACTAGAGAGTTATTGCTCGATACTTCAACTTTAGTGAGATATATTTTCAAATATTTCACCTACGACCTACTTATTTGTATGTTTACTGTCTTGTTGGCGCATTGTATAGTACACCTGCCTCATTTGGCAAGAATCGTTTCCCAGTCTGGACAAATTAGGGGTTAGAGCTCCCCCGCAAGTCCGATGATGATAACGAGGCAACTCCGAGCCATCATCGTATGTCAATTAGGAAAAAAAAATCTCGGGACAAATATTTGTATGATGAACATCGGTGTTTGTTCCGTGTTACATATTAAAGCATACCACTGTTGTTTTTGATATCCGTAACACAAGTGCTAAAGTAACTTACTTCGGAGAGCAATGTATGTGATTTAATATGCTTACATATTTATGTGTATTTTTCAGAATCTAAACTACAACTCCACGGGATGGATAGATTGGAACCTGGTTCTGGACACACAGGGCGGTCCGAATTGGGTGGGCAACTTCGTCGACGCTCCGATAATCGTAGCCGACGACAAACAGAAGTTCTACAAGCAACCGATGTACTACGCTATGGGCCACGCTTCTAAATTCATCCCTCGCGGCTCTAAGAGGGTGAAGGTACAGAATCTGTGCGAGAACACAGTGGAAAATGTGTCCTTTCTCACGCCTGACCACACTATTGTCACTGTACTCCAAAATACGTGAGTTTTTCGATATCATGTTTTGATTGGAAAGCTTTCCGCCCGCCTAACAAACACCGTGAAATTTTAGTGGTGGTTTTCCCGCAGTAAAATGATGCAATCTTGGTAGTAAAATTGATTTGTGCAGTTTTATTTAATCAAATCAATCAATAACGGTTTTACAAAAGGAATAAATGAAACTCGAACCGCTTTATTACTTAGGCCTTAGAGCTTCTTTAGCTTTAATCTTCAATTTTATGCGGCGACCAGTACTTACCTGATTACGGCATATCTCGTGAAAGATCGCTTCTTACGCTTTCGAGTTGGAACATTACTATTTTTAACAATTCAAAGTATGTACTATTTTTTTCAAGAAATAACTAGCATGATTGTACTACTAAAGGAAAATCGTTCTGCTTCGGGAAAAAAACCACAAAAATTTCACGGTGTATTTATTAATCCACTATTGCTTCTAATATCCATAAAACAACATCCATTTTGACAAGCTAGATTGCGCATTAAATAGTGCGCTCTTTTCTCATGCCTCAAGAACCGTGGGTTCAATTCCTACTCGGAGCAAATATTTGTGTTTGACGTACTTCGGTGTTTGTTCCGTGTCTGGGTGTGTTATTAAGTATATTTGTGTATCTGTTACCGGAAATGTATGTAATCCGTCATTGTATACAATTCCTAGGAAATGTATGTAATTCCTAAAATCGCACGGAAATGTGTGAAATAAATTACACATTACACATTTCCTAGGAAATCTATACATTTCCTAAATAGCAATCGGAAATGTAAAAAAATTAAGATATTAGTGAGTACGCGACAGCGAGACGGAAGGTATTGCTTCGCCTGATCGGGGATCGCGAAGTTCCTTGTAAATTTCCTCTTGTTGGTGTAGTTGGGACTAAAACTGATGATGAACTCTATGGTATTGTTACCAAGAACGGTATTTTAAAACAATTATATTGTCGATCTCAGAATAATAAGTGTCTAAAGTTCTTCTTGATGCAAACGATGTACCGAGTACCGAGATTGCACTACGGTCAGTTGCCAACTTATAATACACTGGAACCGGCCAGGGATTTAAGAAGTGTGTTTGCAATACAAGCTGTGCTACTGCATAATATCTGTGTTTTTAAAAAAAGACACTTAACCATGCTTCTATTGGTGCACGTAAAAGTCAAAAATAAATAAAGGGTCGTTAAAGTTGTCTCTATTTCTGAGCTGACGTGTAAACTATGTGCTTTTAATTATTATATTTGATTGCAAAAGCGCGGGGCGCTGGAACAGGTAGGATTTTTTGTTTACCTTGCTGAGAAATCAAGTTAAGCGATGTTTCAGGAAGCAGGTTACAGAGATCTGTGCGTTAATTAGAGTTGCAGCACGACTAGTAGGAGGCTCTACATTAAACAATCTATTCAAAATACCAGTCAACAGTGGCAAAATATAGAGTTCTAATTCGTGTATTTGTTTCCGAGAAAGTCTCTCCTGTTTTAACAATCAAAAATATAAATAAAAGCACATAGTTTACACCCCAGCCCAGAATAGAGACAACTTGAACGACTCGTAATTTATTTTTGACTTTTACGTGCACTATTTAATATAGAGTTTAATAGTGTTTTTTTACACTTTGTGTTTTTACACTCAGTATTTGCTCACCGTATTAAAATACCTTTCCAACCAGTCCAAAATAAGGCTATGATACGACCATCCATCATAAAGTTCCAGTTCATATCTTTTGGCTCCATTATCAGATCAGCTCGACAGTACCATATTATTGTTTTCATCAAAATCACATACGACTGTAAATTTTCATAACCCTCCGATCTTAAGAAGATGTTTCAATTTATTTTCTTACATACATACATACAGGCCAACCTAATAAAACCAGGTAATAAAAGCGGGATTTTTTTAAATTAATAACGTGTTTTACTAGAGAAAGCATTTACTTTACACATTTCCTAATACGATTTAGGAATTTTATACAATTCCGAGGAAATGTACACATTTCCTAGGATATCTATGCATTGAATAGTTTTTCAAACAATATTTTATACATTTCCTAAACAGTTTAGGAATTGTACACATTTCCTAGGAATTGTATACAATTCCTTGATTTCACACATTTCCGGTAACATATCCACTGTTGATTCTAATATCCGTAACACAAGTGCTAAAGCTTTACGAAGTATCAATGTAAACAATGTGATGTTGTCGAATATTTACATAATTTTTATTGACTATCGTTCCATTTTAATTACAGAGGCGAAGAAAAGCTTGTATACTTGGTGACTTGCAATCGTCTGGCCAAAGTTTCGTTGCCGAAAAACTCCATAGTGACTGTAGAGTTTCTCTCCGAAAATTGTCAAGATTTATGATTACGATGCAGATGTCCAAATATATTTATTAAGATTTATAATAAAAATAGATCAATATGGTGTAACTCCATTTTGTATCAACATCACTAGAATATGTGAAGATAGAGTTCGTGTTAACGTACATTACTTGTAGTTATTCTGAATGTTGTTTTCTAATTATATAATGTGAATATATCCAATAAAGTTTTATTTATTACTGTCATCTAACTTTTTCTCATTTTCTTTCTTTTATTAAATAGATATTTATTTATTTAATTATTAATGAGAAATAAAGCAATATGGTGTTACTCTATTTTGTATCAACTTCACTAGGGTAAGTGTAGATCCAATCAAAAACATAAATGTGAAATGAGAGCCAAGTTCAATATTGCCTTGGTTGTTGACTTCAGCGACAAAGAAGTGAGATCTAAATGGGTGCCAAGTTCAATGGTCAACCCAGAAATTTATTTATAAGTAACACTATAACATACCTATCATATCTTCTTATAACATAAGATAATGTATGGTGGTAGCCTATGAAGGTCCGTCTTGGCTAGTTTTCATAAATGAATTATAGCCGTAGCAAGTTCTAAGCCTACAAGTATTTGTCGGTTTTTATTTTATCATTCCGAAAATTTGGATTGTTGGTAGAAACTAGCAAGCGAACATAATAATACGTTGGTAGGTTTATAGAAACTAGCCAAGACAGACCTTCATAGGCTACCACCATACATTATCTTATGTTATAAGAAGATATGATAGGTATGTTATAGTGTTACTTATAAATAAATTTCTGGGTTGACCATTGAACTTGGCACCCATTTAGATCTCACTTCTTTTGTCGCTGAAGTCAACAACCAAGGCAATATTGAACTTGGCTCTCATTTCACATTTATGTTTTTGATTGGATTTGCCTTAGGCTACTTCTGTCATTCTGAATGTCACATTTAATAAGGACATCCGGGTGGTTACTTTTAATATAAGGTTAGTATTCCATAATATGCTGTATTAGGATAATAATCAAATTATTGAGTATGCGCTACCATGTGTAGATGTCCTACCATGTTCGATTTTTTTCATCACTAAAATGGAGTCATGCCTATTCTGAATGATTCAGGTTTAAAATGAATATAGCGTCGATGGTCGAGTGGTTAAGTCGTTGCTTCCTATGTGAGAGGTCACCAGTTCAACCCCGCCACGAACCACCGTGTTTTTGAAAATTAATATGTATTATTCGACGCTTTACCGGTGAAGGAAAACTTCGTGAGAAAACCTGCACACCTACGGAAGAAATTCTAAGGGTGTGTAGTCAACCAACCAGCACTTAGCTAGTGGTTGACTAAGATCTTATCCCCCTAATTTAGGGTAGGCCCGTGCCCCAGCAGTGAGGACTTATTTGGGTTGATGATGATGAAAGGTAGGGTCGTGCCCCAGCAGTGGGGACGTATATAGCCTGATTATTACAATCATAACTGGTTGTAATAAATACTATGTAGTTGTAGAACCATACAATAATATTTATTTATTATTTATTTATTTATTTATTATGGTACACAAACAGAATACTGTCATTACACGTATTGGTTGGTTGTGACAATTAATAGTTTGATAAACAAACAAGGTCAATCCCTCTGTAAAAAGTGTTCATTATCGGTATTACAAATTGCTATAACTAACGACGCTCAATCAATCTTCGTTAATTTATTACTCCCAAGGGTGAGTATTACTTTCATACATTAATACTTTTTGTTTAATTAGCAAAATGGGGTTACTTTGTTAAACCTTCCATGTATGTGATATTTTCATGTAAACACTTAGAGAAATATTATTATTGTTGATCAAAGAATTTAAACTTCGGACAGCGAAAAAAAAATTTAACAAAAAATTTATTATTTCTATTTGTATTTGTACTATTCATTTGATTTTTTATTAAATTGATTAATGAACAAATAAACTTTGTATCATGAATTTTCAAGGATTTGCTGGCATCGAAATTAATGATGAAACGGTATTGGTACCGTTTATATAGAGATTTATTAGATTATTATGACGGCGATAATATCTGATGTATGTATTATTAATACTTACTACACAATCAGTTTCAAAATTCAATCCACTGTGCATCTGGATGGCGTTATCTAACAAATCTCCAGCCGTCTAAATAAGCGCTACTTTCATTACCGCTGACCATCATCCTTATATTTGAGTGGTGAATATCAGTGAGGAAACTAAGGGTAGACATATACATAAAGAAAGATTTTTATGTATAATAATACTACTTAATAAAGTATATTTTTTTTTACTGAAAACAGCTAACTGCGCCGGACAAATAGTGCACAAGTGTACGCGCAAACACAAGTGCACTCTGTTGACTCATGACCGATGAGAGATCATGCGCAGGACCACCAGCTCGAAATTCATACACAGAGGCGTTCATTAGCCAACTTCCTTACTCCGGGCTGTAGTTCCTTTATTGCTCTTTTTCTTTTGATTATAATTATTGTTATTTAATAGAATTAAATATTATAGTATATGGTACTTTTTACTATGGCACACCCAGACTGAATGACTTGCCCCATTTATAATAAAATTTGTAACACGATTGTCGATTAAAAAGAGAAACTATCGAGTTTCCTGCTGAAGTCTTCTCGGTAGAATCGGCGTTCCGGACCGGTGGTAGAATCCTATTATTATCTAGTAATGTGATGATTTATAGGTGCATGTAAATTGCCTTCATAAAGACATTTTGATATTGTTTTTTTTATTGAAAATCTCACCCTATTTCCCCGGGCTCCTCTGGTCCTAACCAAATAGACCAACGAGGCAGTCAACAAGTTCAGAAAAGCTTCTAAGTCAATGCTTATTAAACCAACTAGCTGTGCCAGCGACTTCGTTCGCGTTTCCCCCGTTTTTTACACATTTTCCATTATATCTTTGCTCCTATTGGTCGCAGCGTGATGTTATATCCAATCAAAAACATAAATGTGAAATGAGAGCCAAGTTCAATATTGCCTTGGTTGTTGACTTCAGCGACAAAGAAGTGAGATCTAAATGGGTGCCAAGTTCAATGGTCAACCCAGAAATTTATTTATAAGTAACACTATAACATACCTATCATATCTTCTTATAACATAAGATAATGTATGGTGGTAGCCTATGAAGGTCTGTCTTGGCTAGTTTTTATAAACCTACCAACGTATTATTATGTTCGCTTGCTAGTTTCTACCAACAATCCAAATTTTCGGAATTATAAAATAAAAACCGACAAATACTTGTAGGCTTAGAACTTGCGACGGCTATAATTCATATATGAAAACTAGCCAAGACAGACCTTCATAGGCTACCACCATACATTATCTTATGTTATAAGAAGATATGATAGGTATGTTATAGTGTTACTTATAAATAAATTTCTGGGTTGACCATTGAACTTGGCACCCATTTAGATCTCACTTCTTTTGTCGCTGAAGTCAACAACCAAGGCAATATTGAACTTGGCTCTCATTTCACATTTATGTTTTTGATTGGATATCATTACTTTTTGCAGAAAAGTATATATCATCGTAACGCCGTGGGTCCTTTGAAAAGGATAAATTCAAAACTAAAACTAGACTTTATGTAGGTACCTACCCTAAGTAATAAACATGAGTTGACAGCTGTCAAAAGACGCTACTACATCGAATCCGCAAATAAAAGTGTATAAAAAATAGATAATCTAATAATTAAGTAATAAATATGTAAAACCTATTAGAATTCTTAAGTGCAATTAAGAAAAACAAATAATTTTTATGCAGACTTAACGTTCAATACGTAAACAAGATCTAACAAGATCATTGTGGAAAGTGAACCATTGTGAAACATTTTAGTGGAATAAGAAGTTAAAAACAATAAATTACATGTTATAACACGAACTAAAACCCTGAACAGTTGGTGTAATATGATTTTTTTTTTCTGAAGAACGTAACATTGTTACACTAAAATAACCTAAAATATTTCTGACGTTTTACTGGCTATTGCTATTGCCTACTGGAATACTCGGCGTCTTTGGAACAAATACGCAAATATGTCACGATTCTGTGCAGGTTGTAAGCAAAAGCTACCTAACAGGGAGTACTTGACTTGTTCATTCTGCAAAGAAACATTTGATTTGGAATGTGCAAATGTATCATTTGCCAGATACTACCACTCTATGAATGCCGATCACAAAAAAGCTTGGAAATGCCCAGTCTGCCGCTGTAATACTCCTAAGGTTGATAATACGAATCAAAAAATTATAGTTTGTGATGATAATTCAAATGATATGCAAGAGCTATCTTATATAACTACCAGAAAAAAACCATCCTCAACTATAAATGCATCAATGTCCTCACCGGACTTAAGTATTTTAGGAGATACTTTACTGCCAACAAGCGACAACATTTATGAGGAGGAAATTATAACCATTGCAAATCCCAAAGATGACACTCTCACACTGGAAAATATAAACAAGCTATTGCAAGTCCATCTTCAAAATAATTCTAAGTCAATAATTAACCAATTAAAAATAATAGTAAAGAAAGAGATTGAGGATGTTATTGCTGAATATAAACAAGAGATAAGGACAACGACTGCAGAGTTACAGAATAAACAAGAAGAAATTAAGAAAGATTTAGAGATTCTTAACAACAAATTGAAACAAGTATCTCAAGAAAATGAAAAATTAAGATTAGTAACCAACCAATTGAGGGCAGAAATAATAAAAAAAGATTCTGTCACTGAAAAGACCAACAAAAAAACATTTGTGTTATATGGTTTAGTAGAGAACAACTGGGAACCTGAAGATCAAATTTATGATCGTGTGATAAATGTTTTGTATGATATCCTAAATATTGATGTAACTGGATACATCGAGGACATTTCACGATTAGGAAATAAAGGAAATATGAGGCCACTAAAAATAGAGCTTTTATCAAAAAGAATGGTAAATTATATAACAGAAAATCCCCATATCTAAAAGAACAAGCTCTTAACGAAAGATATACTCTTAGGAAAGCGCTCTTAGATGCGAGGAAAAATGGACAACATGCCATATTAAGAAACAATAAATTAATTATCAATGGACAAGACTGCTCACATTACTACCTCTCACAGGAATTACGTAGAGACCCTAAGAATGAAAATAATAAGAATAAGACTGATATAATAATAAAAAATGCAGAAAATACACAGACCACACAGAATGAATCCCAACCACAAAAACAGAATTACTCACATCCAGGAAAACGGAATATCGTAACACATAACTTTCGAGAAAATTACCATAATGTACCAGAATATCAGGAGCCTGCCAAACAAAACCCACCTAATAGAAGCTCTCCTAGAGGAAAACCAAGATCTCAAAGCAATATGTCTTAGCGAATCCTGGCTTAACCCGGATAAAATTAAGAACCTAAGTATAAACGGCCATTATTTAGCATCATCATTCTGCAGAACAAACCAAGAAGGAGGAGGAGTGTGCATATTTTTAAGAAATTTTATTGAAAGTAAAGAACGGCAAGATATAAATAAATTAGCAATAGAATCCATATTTGAAGTATGTGCTGTAGAGATACTTAAATTAAATCTAATATTGATAGTGATATATTGGCCAAATAGTAGCAAAAACTTAGACACTTTTCATACACAAATTATCAATTTAATAAAAATATTGCAATCGAAAGACAAAACCAAATCCATAGTTATAGGCGGGGATTTTAACATTAATGTGCTAACAAATAATAGAAACAAAGAATTACTCTTGAATGAAATGCTTACATGTAATCTCAAGCAACAAGTAAAAGAACCTACAAGAATAACAGATCATTCTTCCACTTGCCTTGATCTTATATTTACTAATATCAAAGATACCCTTACAGAAACTAAAATCCAGGACTTAGATCTATCTGACCACAAAGGTGTATTATTCACATTAAAAACTAAAAAAATATCACTAAACAAATTAATCTTCACAAAAAGAATCTTTAGCCAACACAATATACAAAAATTCAAAGAAAAATTACAACTAATAAATTGGACAGAAATATTAAAACATTCTAGAAATATAAATGAAAACTATGCTGCATTTAATGAAATTCTATACACAACACTTAATGAAACAATATAAAACCGACTATAAGTACCTACTCTTAATTGTAAATAAGTAAGTAGACCTAAATATATACTTAGTGCTCTGCCTTCCCCGGTATATAGGCGTTATTAGGCACTAATTAGGTATTTATGTTAAGCGTTCATAATAGAACCTAACCTAAATATTAAAAAATTGCCAGATTTGTATTTATTCCTTTGTATTCATGTAATAACCTATCTGCATACCAAATTTAAACTCTCTAGGTCATTTGGAACTGGGTTAGAATTTTGATCTGTCAGTCAGTCAATGATAAAAATGAGGATTTTTGGACATTAATATCTAAATAACTGTTTGAGATAAGCTTATGAAATTTAGAACACATATTTATCTCGCAAGTCACAATATATGAGCCAAATTTGATACGTTTATGTGAAATAGTTTTTGATTTATGAGGGGTTCAAAAGTGGTTCCAAATGGTTCGTGTAATATTACACACGGTGCGGCTCGCCAGTTCTGTTTCTTGAACCTTGGCTTGACACGCTACCGCGTGTCTAGATAGAGGTTGTGTTGTTGTACGTTCAGTTATTTTGAATGTTGTTTCCTAATTATATGTGAATATATCCAAAAAAGTTTCAATTATTTTTACTTCTTCTAGCTTTCTTTTATTTCCTATTTTTTTTCTTTTATTACAAAATCTTCAATTTGAAAAACTATATTATTATAATGTTTGAGTATGTTATATATCTGAGCTCTTCTACTTCTCGTACTAGGTATAATTTTTTTTTACTAAGTATTTATAAGTAGGACATTTATTGTTATTATTCTAAAGGGCCTTATTAATAACTTCGATAAATAAATTAAAAAAAACTATGAATACAATTTTATCGTAGTCTTTGTTATGCAAATAATATGGCCCTACTTGGAAAATTCTGAATGATAATTTTCTTCCACATACCTATTATCTACAATGAGTTAGTAACAATTTTATTTGTTCTACGAAGATCAAATAAATTGTTACTACGCCATTTTGAAAACATAATTGTAACTAATTCCGTTGTGTATCTTTTGTATTAGATATACAAGTGTTTTAAACTGAATTATCATATCATTAAGAAATATATTCGCGGTAAAGTTTAGGGCACACCTTGCAAATTCACAATTCAGAATTTTCTTTTATTTATTAATTTTATGATTGTAATAGTTACTTTAACAGTTGATAGACCAATAAATATTTATAAACTACCTACTTATTGTCTTTTTGTTAATAAAAATAAGTTCGTATATTTAAAATCTATGATTCTGTGAGCAATGACTTTGTGGGCTACAGATTTCTAATTTCCAAATAAACCGATTAGGAAAACTTAAATATAGTTCATATATCCCAAAAGGATAAGAGTGGCTTATATTATTAAATAAAGAATAGAATAGAAAATGATAATTAGAATAATTATTAGGTAAAATAACTAAAAAAGAAACATACTTATATGCGGTCGAATTGATCAACCTCCTCCTTATTGAAGTTGGCCAAAAATAACAAGTCAAACTCAACTTAAATATTAACACAGATACAATCTTCAGAAATAATCACAGGTCAATAGTACTACAGATCTATCTCACAATATTCATACAGCTTCTTAATTAATATACACAAATACTCGTAAAACTTATCACAAATACTCATAACATTATTATTACCCTGTGACATGTGTGCGTTCTGATTTGCGAGTTTATTTACCGCGGTTTCTCGCTATTAGCCTACCATTGTACATGAAGATTACTGTTATTATAGTATCAAGTGTGGTCTGCTTGCTAAATTACCCCGATTATAAGGATATTCTTGAAATCACACCGTATGTTAAATTCATAGAATAAATAAATTTCTTTCCACTCCTTGTTTTTGATTCTACATTGAGCTTTAATGTACATTTTAACTGGATCCCCGGGGAATCCCGGTCAGATATTGTTGGGAGTTGTATTAATCTAATTAGAATGTACTTTTAAGTTTAATAATATTTCATAAGGATTTTCACTTGATAAGGACCGTAGGAAATACATATCTACTTCTGCCCAACGTTTTAGGTTTGGCTTAAAATTAATAAAACCGTTTGTAATCTTGGTACTTTTCTATCAAAGTGGGTGTCGACTAAGTATGTAAACTGTTTAATAAAAACTTTAGTACTAAAATGTTTTGGAAATTCTACCATATTTGTTAAGAAATCTGTACGGTAAATTTTGAATATAATTGAATCTTAATCTGTTTTGAAAGTAATTTTTCAGCAATCACTTTACTACATAAATAGTGGAACTAACATTGTTCTATCATATCAAAAAGTCGCCAGTGTGTTCCGCGCCTAATAAGTCATAATAATACCAACCGTCGCCACCGGAAGTCAGCCATAAAAGTGGCAACACCGAGAGCCATCGCAGTAGCGCCCGCGCACACTCGGGAACAAGTTGGCTCCATCCGGTTCCGAATTCAAACATTCGCAGATGATTCGTTGATTTGAAAAATTCAAAATGGTGGCGTTCGCTGTTCAATTTCTATTCGCTCTTGCTATTGCTGTGGGAGCGAATGCCGGTAAGTTTCTTTGTACTTTTAATATTTTTTTTAATGCGGCACTGTCCACCAATGGACCAACGAGGAGGCCGTAGGTCTATCGGCGAAAAGTGCCGAGTAAAGACTGAGAGGTTCAGGGTTCGAGTCCCAGGTTGGCTAACTTTTTGTTGGTTGGCCCGGAGTGAAGAAGTTTGTGGTTGCATGCTTGTGGTTTAGTAGTAGTAGATATTATGTTAACTATAAGAGTGAGGGAACAAAAGGAAACACAAGTGCACTTGAGCACTATATGTTCTCTCCATTGACAATAGTCGTCATGGCCGAAATCGTTATCGGACGGCCGTTATTATTTTTTTGCTGACTGTATCTTAAGGGCCCTATTAAGCCGCCATAGCGGAAACTACAGTGTTGATTAGAAAAACAGCAGTATTGAGTCGAAGCTACTTATTTATTATTAAATATTACTGGTAATTTAATCAGGGTTCATGAGAAGCAGCCGTTTTGAATTGGTTCTACCACTTGGTTTCAAAATTATCAACATACGATTTTTGAAGTGAACCCACAGTTCGCTAATTGACGGAACACGGTGGATTTATATGTACTTTTACCCACAAATGGCGGAATATCCGTCGCGGATCATCCGTTACGAAACACCAACACATTATAGCGACCGATCCTCCTCTTAGTGTGCCCGCTATTTGGGAAAAATATAAAACCACGAGGTCAAATCAAAAGTACCCGTAATCGACGAGCATGCATGAAGAGGTTGATGGATGTGGAAGAAGCGAAAGTGGTGTGTAAGGACCGTATAACATGGCAGGAAGTGATCTCTGCCTACCCCTCTGGGAAAAAGGCGTGATTTTATGTATATGTATGTATAAAACCACATGTTAGTCGACATTCCGTAACGGAAGATCCGCGACCGAATATCTGCCTAGTGTGGTGCTGGACTTAGTGTAAAAATAAAGCATAGCATGTTGAGCCTAAGGCTGGTTTTAGTATAACACTGACCGTCGGTACCGACCAACATTTTGTGTAGAGCGGATACCATAAGCGCGGATTTGTTCCGCAGCGATAGTCAGTGCCACAGAAAATACAACCTTAAACGCTCCTTGAAGTTCCATATGGGTCTGTACGGAGCAATCCGTACCGATGGTCAGTAGCGGTACCATTGGCTATTAGTCCAGTCAAAATAGACATTTAACCTAGGAAAAATTCGCATAGAGCTGAAAATTGGCATGAATGTTGGGAACACTATTACAAATAATCTGTCAAAAGTCCCCATCGATCCCACGTCTGCAAAAAAAAAAAAATCAAGGTCAAATGTCACAAATATCAGTTTTATGCACTTTTGAGCGAAACGGTAAGTTTAATCATAAAAGTATGTATGACAATATTACTTATCACGTAATTATCTATAAAAAATGTCTAAACACTTTGTTCCTAAGATTCACCATTTCAGAGCTATAGCGATGCACAAAGTTGAAAAAGTTGTATTTTCAAACGCTTCCAGGCCTACATGCGATTGTGCTAGACAGTTAACATTTTAACGAATGATGTATCTCAGTTGCCTCTATAACATCTAATACTAGAAACAACATAGAACCAACGTGTAAAGTGGGTTCTCATACAAAACCTTTGTTTTTTTTTCTCACACTTGGGCGGTTTTTAACGTGGTTACCCTAGTGAACCTATTCCAGGTGACACCTTTTATAATATAACACAATGTATAATAACGCAATGACCTTGTTAAAACAATGCACAAGGCAGAATGGCGGCGACGTGGTCCACAACCCGTCACGTCACGTTTCCCACAGAGGTGAAAAGTGGATCGCTTGATGTGATCTCTGCCTACCCCTCTGGGAAAAAGGCGTGATTGTATGTACCTTTTATAATATGAAGAACACGTTTTTCACATGGGAGCCTAGTTAATTAATTGAAATACCAGCAGCTGTAAATTCTTCACATAGCATTAAAATGAAGCGAGACTTATTGTATGTATTTGCAAGAAATAATTGTTGGTTTGTTGGAACTTTCATATATCGATCAAAAACGATATCAACAGATGAATGCATATTATGTAAAATATGAATTTTCTAATGATTAAAACCACGATATCTCGCGAATGGTGAGTCGAAAAAGAAAAAGTGACTGGACCATTTTTGTAGAAAATTGTATGATCTACAACTTTTGTTTGACCTATTTTTACGATAATACTTACTGTTTTCGAGAAAAATGGTAAAATCCTTAATTTTATACTTTTGACCTTGAATATTTTTTTTTTTTGCAGAAGGAGGATTGATGGGGATTTTTGATATTTCGTTTATTATGATGTATTTAACGTCTCTGGCAATTTTCAGCTCTATGCGAATTTTGTCTAAGTTAGCACTTATTTTTGTCTATTTTGACTGGACTATATCGAAAACTTACGTACGTTAAAAACCTGTCGAGTTGTTTTTTCATACGACCGATTTTAGTTCTTAGCGTAACCACCAGGGGTGCTGTACAAGTTTTTCATAGACATAGTTACGTAGGCGATATCGAGTCCGAAACTTTTAAACCCATGGTAGCGCTACAGTACCACACTAAAACCTGGCTAAGCAAGGTTTGTGGTAAGCGCAGGCCCCTTAAAAACTCAAGAAAAAACATTATGTTAGGTCCTGTTCTCTAATGCTTGGAAATAGATACTATGATATGTGAGTACATAATCACCTTATCTTTATTGTCGATGTTAAACCAGATATTACTAGAGTCGGATGTAACTAAGATACTTAAATACATATTTGTACACACTATCACATACGTACAAGTAAGTTGGTATAATATGTATGTGCCGATATACTGTATGAGGTACCTACCTAGACCTACCTTGTCCATTATTTCCCAGGGGAAAATGTAAATAGATGTTTCCTAATAAATTTAAATTAAGATAATGCGTGGTATTTTTTTTATAAGATATCTGAGCCAAGTAAACGGTTATTTTATTCCTACTGATGATAATGATGAAATAAATATAAAATAAATAAACGGATATTTATTCTTTTTTATACTATACTTACTATTTTATTTGGATCTATACTAGGAAATATAAACAAGAATTGTACAAATACTTATATAGATAAATGTTCTTGCATAGGTAATGAATTAATTTGATAAGTAAATTGGTAGGTATAAAAGAATATCTGTTAAATAATTATTCTAGCAATACCTACCTACATCTATATTGGATGTTAATTTATGCCGTTTCTAAGTATCCGATTTCGATACGCTTAAAATTCGGTAGATAGAAAAGCATTTATATAGTAGTACAATGGTTTTTCTTACGAGTAAGAGAGGTAGTTGAACTTGTTATACCCATTATAAATTATCTAGGTACTTAATAAAATTTTGATGGCCTATATCCAAGACTGTTAGTCAACCAGCACGACATAGAATAGAATTTATTGGTCACATACACACATTTACAAGAAAAAATAAATTTAACATACAATAATACTAATTAACACAACGTCCTTACTAATATTATAAATATGAAAGTAACTCTGTCTGTCTGTCTGTCTGTTACGCTTTTACGCATAGAGTTCTGAACCGATTTAAACGAAATTTGGTACAGATATAGTCCAGAGGATATAGGCTATTTTTTAACCGACTGCACTATAAAGAAGTAATGTTTTACCCGTTAAACGTCTCTACGCGGACGAAGTCGCGGGCAGAAAGCTATATCATAGTTGTTCAAATATGCAAACATGTATAAGACATCCGACCAATTTCGATCTCAATTAAGATCAGCCTACTGCGCTGAACATATTATAGTGCACTAAGTGTGCACACAAACACAAGCACTATCTGTTCTCTTACTCTCATAGTTGGGTGAGACGGCAATCTGACTGATTAGAGATCGGGCACAGGACCACCGGCTTAACGAGCCACGGGCGTGCACCGTCAAGCTCCTGACTCCGGGCTGAGTAGTTAAAGTCATTACAGAAAAACTCACACAAATGTTGCCCGACCCCGACTCGTACCGAGGTCTTCACAGTCCATACGCAGTGCTTGCTACCTAATAGACCAACGAGGCAGTTGAGCCGTAATTAACCAACCCGAATTTAGCCAGCATGGTTGACTAAGGCCTTATCGCCCTAGTTTAGGGTAGGCCCGTGCCCAAGCAGTAGAGAAATATATGTATACTTACTAGCTGCTCGCGTTTTACCCCGTTTTTTTACACATTTCCATCTTTTCTTTGCTCCTATTGGTCGTAGCGTGATATTATACTCGTATAGCCTTCAGCCTTCCTCGATAAATGGTCTATCTAATACAAAAAGAACAATTTTTCAATTTGAACCAGTAGTTCCTGAGATAGTGCGTTCAAGCAAACAAACAAACGAACAAACTCTACGTCTACAGCTTTATTATATTTTAATACAACGCCAGTCAACGCCGTTAAACTAAACGTTTAAGACAGGATTACCTAGTTTGGGGACTACCTAGAAACCTAAGTTGTATATTTTATTTATTAACTAGTGACGGGCCTCGCTTCGCTTCGGGTAAATTTTACATACAAACCTTCCTTAAGAATCACTCTATCTATTAAAAAAACCGCATTAAAATCCGTTGCTTAGTTTTACAGATTTAAACATGCATACGGACATACAGCGAAAGCGACTTTGTTTTATACTATGTATTAATGAATCTTCCAGAAACTAGCTGTGCCGCTCGGCAGATGCCAGGGCAGTCGGTGGTGTGCGTGTGCACCGCTGAGCACTGCGATGAGGTTGTGAGAGATGCGCCGGCGCATGGGAACTTTGTCGCCTATACGTCTTCCGAGGTAAATAGTTTGTTAAGTCAGTATTTGAACTTAGTGGTATATCTCAGCCTGTATATATAATAACTGCCTCGTTGGCCTATTGATAGCAAGTAGCAAGCGCTGCGGAAGGTCCCGGTAAAATTTTCCGTCCGGGGTCGGGCAAAATTTTGTGAGAGTTTTTCTGTTAAGAAATTACTTATCCCGGATTTAGGAAGTTGGTGGTTGCACGCCCGTGACTGATCTCTTTCAATCTCTCTCAATTTGGTACATATTAAATACGGTGTAATAGTAATTTAAGAATTTGTTGTTTTTTGTTACAGTCCGGCTTGAGATTTAATAAGTCCATCGGTGATTTCGATGACTCCAGCAACGCAGGTAAAATTAATATACAATGTACAATTAGGTATGTGCAAATGCAATATTATTATTTGTGAAATATCAAACTCTAAGATCTTCCTTTTTTATGAAGTATTGAATTTAACGGAATTGACACTGTAATGTGCGTTTAAGGAGACACGAATGCGTATGCGCATTTCATATTTGTAGACAGCAGACCAAACCCAAGGTCTTACATTCTCCCGAACACAATTATAAATTTTTATTAAACATCCAAAAACATATTTTTCTTACAATATATCGTACTCTCTACTCACTGCGTTGAAAAGTAATGCCAGTGCAGTATTACTTTTACCACCAATAACCTTTTACCACCAACAACTGATGACACCTACAATTAACAAAATTTTAGTATTGTCTATTATTTACGCGAACACTACACATTTGAATTACAACTAATTTTAAGGACTCGCGTGTATTGTTATTCTAAACATATTCCCTCCTCCTCCCTTCTACCCCCTTCCCCGCCGCCGTCTTGCCCGTGACCACGAGCGCTGTAAAAAGCGAAACGTCGGTTCCCAATAATAATATGTTTAGGATAACTAAAGTTTGTTTTTCAGGAAAATGCTCGCTATCCCTGAACCTAAACCCGGATAAGACGTACCAGACCGTGCAAGGGTTCGGGGGCTCCGTCACCGACGCCGCTGCTATCAACTGGAAGAACCTCTCCGATCCTGTCTTGATGCAGAAACTGATTGAGTAAGTAATTTAGCTGCCTCGGTGGTCTATTGGTAGTAAGCCCTGCGTAAGGTTTAGGGTTGAGAGCCATCCGCTCCCCCGCAAGTCCGGTGATGATGACAAGGCTACTCCAAGCCATCATCGTAAGTCAGTTAGGAAAAAAAAGGCTGCGTAAGGACCGAGAGGTCCCCGGTTTGAGTCCGGGGTCTGGTCGGGGGAAATTACTCAGCCCGGAGTTGTTGCTGTTGGCGATTAAACACCCGTGCCTCGGAAAGCACGTAAGCCGGTTGTCTTGCGCCCGATCTCTCATCGGTCATGTCGGATTGCTAGTCCAGTCATTTAAGCTTAAATTAGGTAAGAATCTCGGAATTCGAGATACCCAGCTGTAAGTCTGTAAATACTTAGATATTGACACCCTAAAAGTGGTCTCAAAACCTACATATAGTAGGGTGTACGCAACTATTAAATTTTCAATGTCAAATGTCACAAATATCAGTTTTATGAACTTTTGAGCGAAACGGGAAGTTTTATCATAAAAGTGTGTAGGAGAAAATTGCTTATCATCTAATTATCTATAAAAATTGTCTATACGTTTTATTCCTAAGATTCACCATTTCAGAGATACAGCGATGCAAATAGTTGAAAAAGTTGTATTTTCAAAAGCTTCCAGACCCCTGTGCGATTGTGCTAGACAGTTAAAATTTTCACAACTGATGTATTTTAGTAGCCTCTATAACATCTAATACTAGAAAAAGCTTAAAACTAATGTTTAAGTGGGTTCCCATACAAAAACTATGGTTTTTTTTTTCTCACACTTGGCCAGTTTTTAACGTGGTTACCCCAGTAAACCTATTCCAGACGACACCTTTTATACATGAAGAACACGTTGTTTATAAGGAAGTCTAGTTAAATAATTGTTTTATGTGGTTTTTAGTACTATACATATACGTTTCAGTACATTTAAACTGCTTATTATGGGTCAAAAAGTACGAAATAACCAATTATTAGAATTTCTGATTGAAGTATAACTGAAAAAAAAATACATTTTAAAAAAGTTAACTGTCCATCTAACTCTATTATGAACGAGAAGATCCATATTAACCAAATTTAATTCAATGAAACGCAGAAATCTTGAATCTTCTGAATACTGAAAACAACACAAAACAATTATTTAACTAGGCTTCCTTATAAACAACGTGTTCTTCATGTATAAAAGGTGTCGTCTGGAATAGGTTTACTGGGGTAACCACGTTAAAAACCGGCCAAGTGTGAGAAAAAAAAAACCATAGTTTTTGTATGAGAACCCACTTAAACATTGGTTTTAAGCTTTTTCTAGTATTAGATGTTATGGAGGCTTCTAAAATACATCATTCGTGAAAATTTTAACTGTCTAGCACAATCGCACGTGGGCCTGGAAGCTTTTGAAAATACAACTTTTTCAACTATTTGCATCGCTGTATCTCTGAAATGGTGAATCTTAGGAATAAAACGTACAGACAATTTTTATAGATAAATAGAAGATAAGTAATTTTCTCCTACACACTTTTATGATAAAATTTCCCGTTTTGCTCAAAAGTTCATAAAACTGATATTCGTGACATTTGACCTTGAAAATTTAATAGTTGCGTACACCCTACAATATGTAGGTTTTGAGACAATTTTTAGGGCGTCAATATACAAGTATTTAGAGACTTACAGCTGGGTATCTCGAATTCCGAGATTTTTTCCTAATTTGACTGGACTATGCCGTCTCTCTGAGTTATGAGAGTAAGGGAATAGAGAGTGCACTTGTGTTTGCGCGCACACTTGTACACTATAATATGTCCTGCGCAGTTGGCTGATCTCAATCGAGATTGGCCGCCATGACTGAAATCGTTCGGACGCCTTATTATTATTATGGTCCAGTCATGGAGGAAGTACCTACCCACTTATTTTGTTACAGATCATACCGTCCATCCATACCATGCAGACCGTACAGTAAGCCAAGAAAGTGGTCTACCACTTTTGACAAAAGTTTCTGCGAGATGTAACAATCGCTTAGGTTGACAATTGTCACTGACACAATTTTATTGCCAGGGAAAATTGACCTTGTTTTTTCATGACGTGCAAACCAATCTCAACCGTAGGGTGGTAGACCATATTTTTGGCTGACTGTACCTATGTGTGTTTGTTTTTGTATGAAGTGTTGGCATGAATCTTGAATATCGAGTTTGTCACATGTGAAGTCTATATTATCATATTGCCGCGATATCTTGCAATCGAATGTTCAAAAGGTTCCTACCTTCTGAGTCTAGACAAAGGGGAGTTGGAATCAGTTTTCCCCAGTTTTACTGATTTCAAAAAGGAGGAAGTCCTATTTTCTCTATTTGTGGACAGATCCTCCAGTGTTAGAAATTTCACTAATCATTTCGGAGAGAGATTATCATTCCACAGTCAAAAACTTTTTTTCTCTTCCACAGCTCATACTACGGAGAGAAAGGTCTTGAGTACAACATGCTACGTGTCCCAATAGGCGGCTGCGACTTCTCTACCCACTCCTACGCCTACAACGAGCTTCCTGAAGGCGATGCCAAGCTGAGTAATTTCTCTTTGACCGTCGAGGATTACGATTACAAGGTAGATTTCCAAGATCATACTAGCTGTTAGTAATGAGTGCTTGCTAGACTTCTGAGACTCGGATCGTGGGCTGATAAAATCCTTAGTGGTGATTTAGTTACAAGTAATCAGTCCGTGACATGCAAATGATTTCGCAACCTTATAGGATGGACTACTTTCTTGGCTGATCGTATTGAAATATCGGAACAACATAAGGGATACATTTTAGCTGTCTTTAAAAAAGGGGTCATGTTTTACGCGATGAAAGATTTCACGTAAACTAAATCTATCGCAAAAGTTAACATTTGTATGGTAACAATACTTATTTTACTCGAACAGTCAATATTCAGCATCACATACTATTTTCACATCATGTATGTCCTGTGATAGAATAAAATAATAAAGAATAAAAAAAGTTTATTAACCACAAACATAAAACACAACATGGTTCATTAATTTCTCAACTAGGTCCCAGCCTTAGCATATGCCTCAACGACAAGAAGCCGCTAGGGCGCTGGTATTCTAGCTGCGTAGGTCACCAAAACAAATTTTCGCTATTACAGATACCAATGATAAAGGCGCTGAATGAGGTAGCGACGTCTGACGTCCACATTGTGGCCACGACCTGGTCTCCTCCAGCCTGGATGAAGACGAACGACAAAACCTCTGGATTCGGCCGTCTCAAGGAGGAATACTTCCAGACTTACGCCGATTACCACATTAAGTAAGAAATCATTTATATTTTACTACTAGCGGCCGCTCACGTCTTCTTTCGCGTGTATATGTGGTCAGTGATAGTCCCGTCGAAATTGGTCCAGCCGTTTCGGAGATTAGCGGGAACAAACAGTCAGACAGACAGACAAAAATGTCTTGATATGGTTTTTGTTATTGGTACCCGATAAAGATTCATACCCAGTTAGTAAGAAGTCGTTATTTTAATACTACACACAGAAACTTAAATTGTATCTAGTTGTAGGAATCGAGGTAGGCGCGTATAGAAGTAGAGAGGTAGAGCGTCTCGGCAAACGTAGTGTAGGACGCCCGCAGGCCAGGTGGTGTCACGATCTGCGCAGAACGGCTGAGAAGAGAAATGAAGTGGCGTGCATTTGGGGAGGCCTATGCCCAGCAGTGGACAGAAATGGGCTGATGATGATGATGATGATGTAGGTATAGATAAAAATCTAAGCCATATTTAAAGTCTCCAATGTTACTGGCTGCCTGCTAGCTGGCTTGTGGGGGCTTAAGGTTTTCTTTACCTAATATAATTATGTCCACTTAATGCTTAAGTGAGAAATCGTCACCTTTTGGAACTGGAGTATTTGATTGACCTTATTTTACTTTCTTTATTCTACTAAGGTTAACTATGAACCCAGTTCGGGTCTATCAAAGCAAATGTGTCACATGACTGATATAAATTTTAACAAGATTTTAGTACGGTTGAAAAGTGTGATAAACAGATTTCTGCCCAGAATTCTTTTAGTAGAAACAGATCATTCTGAACTACAACTTAATTGTTTTATTGAGATTCTGTAGGAGCACGTGAATTTGCATAGATAAATAATATACCTACTAACCGACATTAAAATGTTGCTTTTCTAAAATGTTCTCAGGTTTATGGAGGAGTATGCTAAACAAGGCGTCAAAGTGTGGGCGCTCACCACCACCAACGAACCGTCCAACGGAATCCTGAACTTGGCCAACTTCAACACCCTCGGGTGGACTCCGGCAGACATGGTTGGTTTCCTATCAACCGGCTTTATCACTGTCTGACTGTTTAACCCTTAATCGGAAATTGGTAGATTTCCACCAAAATTTTAACTTCAGTCCTGTAACATAAGGCCCATTCATTGGTCCAAATCAATCAATTCGTCTTTACTGTCTTCTACAATTTGTAGTATTGGATATTGTATTCCATTGTGATCTCACATAATTTATTTTGTTGCTTTGTTTTTGTGCCAGTTTTATAAAATATCATCTCTTTGCATTTGCATCATACAAAATTTTCAAATACAGCTATAGACTGATTTTAGAGTCGTGCTGACGACACGCTGATCTTCAGCGCTGATGGATTTTTGTATCGGGCGTCTGCGCCGACCGGTCAGCGTTACTTAAAAACGGTTCTTATACACCGTGAAATTTTAGTGGTGGTTTTCCCGCAGCGAAATGATTCTACCTTAGTAGCACAATAGATTTGTGCCGGTTTTACGAAAGGTTTAACCGAAACTCGAAAGTACCTACTTTCGAACCACTTTATTACTTAGGGCGCAGAGCTTCTTTAGCTTTTAACATCGATTTCAAGCGGCAAGCAGTACCTCATTACGTCACATCTTAAAGAACAACGATAGCTTCTCTCGTTTTCGAATTGGAAAATTATTATTTTGAAAATTTGAAATTTTTTTTTATTCAAGGAATAATTTGCATAATTCGATAGTATTACTAAAGGCAAATCGTTCTGCCACGGGAAAACAACCACTAAAATTTCACGCTGTATATCTATGCATACTGCACCTTCAGCGCTGACGGCAAGCGTGCGGTTAATTCTAAAATCAGCTTTAGGTGCTACTGTACTAGAACTTGTCCTAAATATAAAGTTTTAACGATATTGTAATATTTTTCAGGGAAAATGGATATTGAACAACTTTGGCCCAACGATTCGCAACTCCACATTCAATGACACAAAGATTCTCACCAGCGACGACCAAAGACTGACCATCCCCGTATGGTTCAATGTGGTAAGTTTATTTTCATACAAACCTAACTGATTAATGGACTAGAAAGAAAAGAAAGAAAAAACATTTATTGACCACGACATAGAAATAACAAATACAATGAGACATAAATACAAAAGACACAAAAACTCAAACTAAGAAATAACACATGGACAAGGACTATAAAGTGGTCAACGAGGTACGGGCCTCAGCATATGCCACATTAGCCCGAAAGCCACTGCAGCGCTGGTATTCTGGCCGTACCCCGAGTGACTGAAATAATACATACACATAAATAAATAACATAAAAAAATAATTCACAGAAATACACAAATAAAAGGGTAAACTAAGACTAAGACTAAGTGGATAGTTTGCATTTTTTTTATAATAAGCTAACAAGATGACCTCACTCCACCATCTTACTTACCATCAAAGCGGTAGTGAGATCCAAATATGAGGTCGACAGGCACAATACACCATATTGAGCCTGTCGCACTCACCCTGAAAGCCCGCTTAAAGAGGAGGAGGATTTGCACAGTAAGTAAGTTAAACAAAGGAATAACTGAAGGACTTAGTTCTATGAAATGATGGATGGAATACCTTGAAAATTGTAGAGAGTTACAATCAGCCACCTCTAAAAGAGAACTTTGCTAATCAAATCAAATCAAATCAAATCAACATCCGTAACATCCGTGGACTCCATGCAAACCTCAACGCCGTCCACCAACGAACGTCGAGACGGCGAGGCCTACGATTTTGTTTCTAACGGAAACACAGATTGATTGCCCTGAGGATATGGCATACTTGCGCAAGTTTCTCTATTAACAACTTCAAAACTTCCACAAACTATCCAAATTTAATAAACTTTTATCAACAGATGGTCAAGTTAACGCCCAAAGCATTGGATTACATAGACGGTGTTGCTATCCATTGGTACACAGACAAGTTAGTGCCCCCGGCGACGCTTGAATTCATCACCAAGTCTCATCCCGACAAATTCATCCTGGCCACCGAGGCTTGTGAAGGTAAGAAGTGAAAGATAATTTTTGGTTTAAGGGTTCCATACCTAAAAGGTTAAAACGGGACCCTATAAACCTTTATAAACGGCCGCCGTCCGTCTGTCTGTCTCCAAGCTGTATCTCATAAACCGCGATAGCTAGAAAGCTGATTTTTTTTATGCATGATATATTCCGTTCCGTTGCCGCTATAAGAATAAATACTAAAAATTAAACAAAATAAAATATTAAGGGGGTCCCCATAGAATAACCGTGTTTTTTTTTTACATAATTGGTACGGAACTATTCTTGCGCTAGCCCGACTTGCACTTGGCCGGTTTTTTATAATAATATTTATTTATACTGCTATTCATAAAACAATAGTTTAAGCCATTTAGTTAAAAATAAGGACAATTTACGTGACGTTATGTGATATTTAATAATTTGCACTTTTTTTCAGGTTCTATGCCATGGCAGAAGGATAAAGTGCTCTTGGGATCTTGGGATAGAGCGAAGTCTTACATTTTAGATATAATTGAGGTAAAAGATTCTTCCCAGTTTTATTCTGATTTCTCGCGTGATAGTAATTTTTGCAAAGCATAGCTCCGACAACATTAGATGGAGCAAGATCATCCTTTCTTTTATATAGAAGAATACTAGAATTTGGTGTATCTTCAACTAAATTTTTGACTTGTTTTAGCTAGCTGTTTTACCTAGCTCTGTGTACCTAAACGACACCATACAACCTTTACTAACATTCGCCACTTTCCCAGGACCTAAACTACAACTTAGTCGGCTGGATTGACTGGAACCTCTGCCTCAACAGTCAAGGCGGCCCCAACTGGTCCAAGAACTACGTAGACTCTCCCATCATCGTCTTCCCTGAACGCAAGGAGTTCGTCAAGCAGCCCATGTACTACGCCATGGGGCATGTCTCCAAATTCATACCCAGAGGATCTGTTAGGATCGAGAGTACGGTGAAGAAGTCCTTCTTGGCGGCTGGAGTGGAGAATGTTGCTTTCTTAACGCCCAGGAATACGGTGGTGGCAGTTCTGTACAATAAGTGAGTTGTTCTGTGTTTATTACATTATTTGGTCATGAATAATTTACTTGATTTTTTGTCACAAAAAGTTAACGACATGATTAACTTATATCTGTCATGGTTACACATGAGGAAACAAAACATTTTCGGGATTTTTACCATGTTTTCTAATTTATCGAGTTCCTAATTTTTCTGCACTGTTTCAAGCGCCCT
The DNA here is from genome assembly GCA_039566165.1 of Maruca vitrata. Taxonomy (NCBI): domain Eukaryota; kingdom Metazoa; phylum Arthropoda; class Insecta; order Lepidoptera; family Crambidae; genus Maruca; species Maruca vitrata. The sequence continues at coordinate 3,503,690 of CM076933.1, forward strand.
AATCACCCGTTATTAACTTTTTGAGATATTTTTATATTAACACTTAGACAGTTTACAATTTGAATGAGCATAATTATAAAAATAAATATAAAAGACGTGTTGCATCGGGGACTGCCGCGGTATAGCTATTGCATAGCATCGTCCGATTTCGGAGCTGCTCGTCTCGATTCGTTCCAGTTTCGTAACCGCACGCACACAAACACCGTGCCGAAGTCTACCGAACTGAAACGACGTTAGACGATTGTGAGGTTTTTTTCGTTACGGAATTACTATTTTAGGTTCGGTCGCCGCGTTCAAAGCCCCCGATAAAAGCTATGCAATAGCTTAATAATATTGATGTTTTTCCTTGCAATAATTTCACGTTATGGTTTTACCGCTAAAACATGAAAACAAGTTAAGATTTAAGTTAAATTGTTCACTTACGTCATTTTTAATATGTTAGCAAACTTAATGCATGAATTTAAATAAAAAATTGGGTAACTTATTGATGGCAAGCGATGCATAAAGATCGAGAGATTCGCGGTTCTTGAAATTAACTTAATTAGTATTGCTATTATACTTACTGGCTCGGTGGAACAATGGTTAGTGACCCTGGCAACAGTTCCAAGAGTCGTGGCCTCGTGGGTTCGATTCCTGATCGGGACAAATGTTTGACATCAAACATAACATCGGTGTTCTAACTTAAGCGGTTTCGATTGCGCGTACACTTGTGCACTATAATATGTCCTGCGCACTTGGCTGATCTCAATTGAGATCGGCCGCCATGGCCGAAATCGGTCGGACGCCTTATATTATTTATTTACTATATCTTTACATTTACGTATTTGTTTTGCAGCGGCGGCGAAAGAGATATCTGCCTGAACCTCGACTCCAAGACAGCTAAAGTAACTATGGCTCCCAAGTCCATAGTCACGGTGGAAATCCCATACGAGAAATGATAGATAAATATAGCTAATAAAAAATTAATCAAACTGGTAAAATGAAGACTTTTTTTTCCTAACTGACATACGATGATAGGTTGGAGCCTCGTCATCATCACCGGACTTAAAATGAAGATCGTAAACCCACAAACAATGGGCCCTTTTACTGAAAATTTGACTTTTGTTTAAATAAGATTTTTGACTTTCGCGTTCCATTACACTAAATATTTGTCTTCGTTCTTATTTGTCGGGCAGTAAGTAGCTATGTAATTTGTTACTCCTAATAACGCGTGTAGACCCATAAAGACCAATATTTAGTTTTTTGTTTTATAACATGTAAAAGAAAAAAGTTTATTACATATTTTCCATTGTTTCTTTGCTCATATTTGTCGCAGCGTGATGTGATCAGTGTCGGAACTAGACTTCTATGCGCCCGGTGCGAGCTTTAAAAAATTACGCCATATATAAATATAAGACATTACATACAGGATATATACAGGACATTTCTGCGCCTGGGCACCGCTGGCACCGCCCTAGTTACGGCACTGCACCACATCATGACGTGATCCTCGATAAATGATCTATCCAACAGAATTTTTCAATTCGAACAGTAGTTTCTGAAAATTGCGTGTTCTAACAAACAAACAAACTATTCAGCTTTATAATATTAGTATAGAATTATCCCTTACTTAAGTTTCTGCTTAGCAACAAATTCTTCCTTACCTATAAGTAGGGTTGCCAACTATACTGTTTTAAACAGTATTGTACTGTTTTTCCCTCAATTATACTTTTTACTGTTGAACAAAAAAAAAGTATACAAAATACTGTTTTCCGATCGAAATGGAAAAACGAAGGACGATCACACAAATTTATTTTTATTCCGTCAGACGGTAGGTACTCACTGCTCAGAGCAGCGCAGCCGAAAACCTTAAACAAAATTTAAATACTGTTCATTTTCCTAAGATACTGTTTATTATTCTTTACTGATCTGAATATACTTTATTTCATTTAAAATAAGTTGGCAACCCTACCTATAAGTATGGGTGTGGTAGTAAACTCACTGTCTACTGATGTAAGGTAGTTGTTGCTTCCTTATTAATATACCTAATAAACAGACTGTCTCTATGTCTGTCTGTCGCGCTTTCACACCAAAACTGCTTAGCCTATGTAAGTAAAATTCGGCATACAGTTTAGCCAACTGTGCGGCAAGGAAGTATGTTTGACGATAAGCAATGTTTAGTGGTGAAAGCCTTCCTCTCCCCTGGTGAAGCTGCAGAAGCCGTCAGAGGCTAAAAGCTAAGTTAAAAAAAGATAAGCGATTCCTCGCAAACAGAGCGCATAAAGCTAGTAAATAATAATAAATATTTCACAACATCACATACATCGATCTGATCCCGTGGTAAGTAGCGTAAGCGTAACTTGTGTTACGGAAATCAGAAACGACAGTGGATACACAAATATACTTAAATATATTAAATGACACACATAGACACGGAACAAACACCGATGTTCGTCACACAAAATTTTGTCCCGAGTGGGAATCGAACCCACGACTCTTGCAACCGTAGTTAGTGAACCTGGGTCACTCACCACTGTTCCACCGAGCCAGTCACCCAGTTTACCATAAAGATTTCGCTACATACAAAGTTCCTCTCGCATTTACATAAATAAGGACAACTAAATACATATTTTAGGCATTTAAATTGGCAAATAATCACATTATTCCTTTAACATTTACCTCAAAATGTCTTATGCTATGAAACACGTTACTATTTTAATATTATAACAAGAAAATCGCTCACACAACAATTCAGTATTACAGCGGTAGCACTGATAAAACTGGTTCACCACAAATATAAGCTCTATTAAAATAATAATAGAGTTGTTGGTAGCTTGAGGGTAGGGCAGGAAATCGTCAATAGAGCTGATGATGCGTCAGCCGCCTCTCGGTCAATATTAAATGCGAAAGATTTCTTCGGGTGACCATAAAGTAAAAAGTTTATATGAAGTATTTAGGGAACATACTAAATACTTTATCGAGAGAAACTAAATTAAATAATTTACAATAAAAGCCTACTAACTTGCAATAAATTGTACCTGTCCCGGCTTACTCCTGATTGTAATACATAATTTGAAATAAAATAAACGCGTAAGACCCTTTTCTTACCACGACCACGAGCGCTGTAATGAGCTCGAAACGTCGGATCTCTAAATAATGTTTAGAATAACAATACACGCGAGTTTAATCTATAAAATTAGTTTTATTTCAAATGTGTAGTGCTCGCGCAAATAATAGACAATACTATGTAATAGGTACATAACATAATATAATGCTATTATTGTTATTTTTTACTTGACTGTCTCGTTGGTCTATTGATAGAAAGTGTTGCGTTATATGACCGAAAGTTTCCCGGTGCGAGTCCGGGGTCGGGCAAAATTTGTGTGAGTTATTCTGTTAAGAAATTACTCAGCCCAGAGTCAGGAATTTGGTGGATGCATGCCCATGCCTCGGAAAGAACGTTAAGCCGGTGGTCTTGCGCCTGATCTCTCATCGGTTATGTCGGAATGCCGTATCACCGATCTATGAGGGTAAGGGAACAGAGAGGGCACTTGTGTTGTGGTGTGTACATTTGTACACTATAATTATGTTCTGCGCAGTTGGCCGATCTCCATTGGCGTGCGACCGATTTCGGACATGGCAGTCGTTAATACATTATTATTTACTATACAGAGATACTTAGTAGATATAAAATACAGTGTTTGTTTATCAGTAAAATAACATTACTGATTAAACACAATAAAAAATCTCGACTATGGTATTAACAATGTTGTTTGTTCCTTGACATACTGAATAACAATACAGATTACTACAGGTCTTCGTAACACAGATTTGTGCGTAGTAAAAGGTATTCTCAGTAACCATTAATAAAAACAATAAAATAACATCCCAAAAACCCACTTTCATCTGTCACAAAAGAAAGGTGTCATCTCTTTGGTCTTAAGTAAATGCGTCATCGTTAGAGCTAGCTAGTGTGACCAGCCCTAACGTGAATGGTAGACGGACATCTTAATTATATTATAGAAAAAAAAATATTTTTTTGTGTCGGCTGAAAACGTCAGGCAAGTTAAAGTAACATCCACGAAGAGTTATTATAATTATGAATTTTTTCTTTTATACTGGATTTAAAAATTCTGCTGAGGTTGAACTGTGAGGTTGAACAAAAAAGCGCCACGAATGTATGTACCATCCTTTTTTATTTATTCATACATAAAAAAATTACAACAAAATAATTGCTACACAAGTACACATTTGCTGTATCTACTTACCTACCTACATGGGCCAACAATCTTTTCTTCCTTTCTTCAAAAATGTAAAAAACAGTAAGTTTACCATCTATCTTCAAAATTATGAATAGAAATAAAAAAACTAAAATACAGTTGATTTGATAAGAACCAACTTTTTTGAAGTCATAATAATTGTTTTTTTCTTGTCCCGTCACAGCCAACACATCTGGCGACCCTACTTGTCCGCTAGCTCGATGGTCTCCCTACTACGGCTTCATGACTCACACACAGTAATGGACTTAGTTCCTTCTGGTAATAATAGTCGTAATACCACTAAAGCGCTTAGTATGGGCCTTTAGTACCCCGAATGTGCCATACCGGTTATACAGGAGGGCATACATAGTAATTGGTAATGTGAGATAGCATCGTATACAATGATCTGATTTTTCTGGCTCATTGGATAGTAAGTAGTATTGTCCCTTGCGCAAAGAGTATGGGTTTGATTCCCACTCGGGGCAAATATTTGTGTGGATGAACCATCTGTGTTTGTCTGTCTGAATGTATTATTTATAGTATCTTCATCAGCCCATCTAGGGACGAATACCGAGGGACACGAGCCTATCTTAAACTGGGGCCTTAGTTTTCCACGCAGGCCAAATGGGTGTTGTGTTGCGTGGTGTGCAGCTTCCTCACGATGTTTTTTATATTATACTACAGCTAGTAGAATATACTACTACAGCTAGTAGTAGCTGGCCGCTGCGTCAGCGACTTCGTCCGCTTTTCCCCCGTTTTTTACATTCCGTAGTTTCTTTGCTCCTATTGGTAGCAGCGTGATGTTAATATAGCCTAAAGCCTTCCTCGATAAATGGTCTATCTTAAACAAAAACATTTTTTCTATTCGAACCACTAGTTCCTCAGATTATCGCGTTCAAACAAAAAAACTCTTCTGCTTTATTATAACCTAGATACATATTTATCTATAACTATAAATATGTATCTAGGTTACACATTCAATTATTTTTTCTAACGTTTTAGTTATGACATGGTAACTAGATAGATATAGATATTTATTTATATATTTATTTATTTATTATGGCATACACAACAGGTTACAATCATAAATTAATTTGTATAAAAACATTTAAAAATTACAAATCTAGTAGATTGTGACCCAAAAACGTGTACACACAGCATGGTTAATCCAGATAATACTAGGTACACTACTAGGTACTACATACTGTTAATTATTCTACGTACAAATTATTGTTAAGTACTGCGTTATGTTTTTTGTTTAAAAGAGGAAATGGATCAGTCTCTTTTGTTCCAGTGATTCATTCATTATGAGAAGCATTATTCAAATATCAAAAACAATCACGACTAGCACGCTTACTCATTAGTTTAATGACGAAGTGTTACCACAACACATAGTATTAAAGTGCACTGTTTTTATCTACCAGGTGATTATTAACTCGTGTTGTCTGTATGAACTTGAGCAATTAGGTAACGAGGAGATCCCAACATAGAGTAACCTTCATGGAAGTGGCTAACGGATGAAAAAGTATTTTGACTGAATTTTATTCTTTACTAGTTTTCCGCCCGCGACTCCCTCCGCGTAGAGACGTTTAACGGGTAAAATATAACTTCTTTATAGCGTAGTCGGGTAAAAAGTCCTTTCTCAGGCTCTGGACTATATCTGTACCAAATTTCATTTAAATCGGTTCAGTATTCTATGCGTGAAAGCGTAACAGACAGACAGACCTAGTTACTTTCGCATTTATAATAATAGTAAGGATTCTTTCTTTGATTTCATATTTTTTTTCAAATATTATCAGTATTTTTATACATTTGTGACCAACGCCTACATCTCGATCAAATTGAAAGTGTGGCTCGGACCAAGTGATTCAGTTCTTTTCATTAAAGCATGGAATGGCCTTCCAGCTTATGTTTTCCCTTCCTCTTATGATCCCGGACTCTTCAGGCGAGGCGTGAAACGAATTTAGTTTCAGAGTGAGTGCGACAGGTTCATTAAGATCTATTGCGCCTGTCGACCTCATAATGTGGATCTCACTACCGCTTACCAGCAGGTGGAGTGAGGTAATCCTGTTTACCTTTTATAAAAAAGGTTTAAGTTAGGTATATCGAAATAAAGATACTGGAGTAGATAATAGCACCTAAGCGTATACCTTTGACCTATATTTGGGCTAGTGATCCTTTTATTGTCAAACAATGGTAGCCAATTTCACCGTCATTTTTGGACATTTGCTGTACATTCCGCATTTTCATGAAACCGTAACGGGTATTAGGTATTAAGCTTTGCTATGTACAAATAAAAATGTGTCAAGTACCTGACTTTGTAATGAAATATTGTACCTATTTAATACCTTGTTACTGGTGTTCTCTATTACCTAGAACTTTTACTAAATCTCTGAACCTACAGAATCAAAGTCATCAATTAGCTTACGGAATACGGATTTGTGTAAAGTACGCAATAACAAATTTACAAGTACCTACAGACATTTAAGATGTATTTTGTGTTTCCTCTAGATGTTTATTTATAAATTCCACGTATGTAATAATCTCAGCTAATTACAGTTTAAGCCAAGAACCTTTTAGTGGAGTCATTGAAGCATTTTAGGCCCGTAATTTTTTACTGTGAACCGATTGGCATGAAATTTTGGATTTAGGTCTATATTACCCTTAATATCAAAAGTAAAATGATTTGGACCCCGCAACCACACTGGGGGTGGTTGCTGACCCTTCTCGGCGGTGGATGGGTTTTTTTAAAATAACTTCAGATATCGATAGAAGGTCTAATTTTAAGCAAAAATCATTTACAAAGTTTTTCGAAAAATCCAATAATTTTCAAGTAATTGGCCATTGAAAATTCGCAATTTTTGCATGTTTTTCATCGGTTTTTAGCATATATCTCCAAAAATATACGATCTATCGAAAATTTTCCTACAACAAAATTGAAGCAGGTAAAAAAATGAACAATTTGGATATTTATAAAGTGTTCTAAGTGCAATATTAAGCTAGATATTAAAGATCAAAGTCGTTTTTCACTTTGTCTGAACTTTTATCGATGTGGTCAATGCCATCTAGCGGCGAGGAAATGCATTTTATGCATTCTAATAAAAAAGGTTTTTGTAGCCCATAAAATAAGCTTTAAAACGAGTACTATTTAAAGTCTTTTGCACCTAAAATAAGTGAGCTGTATTGCAAATAAGCGGAGCATCTAAAGCTTTTTCTCCGAAATCAATGGGTTTCATACGTGCCATTTCCACCCAAATTGAGATTAATCGTATGCCGTCTAGAAATATCATTATAATAAAGAGTTTGATGGATTGTATCAGTTTGGATGCTTCAGGACACATATTGTTCAAAAAAGTCTCGATAAAGAAAATAAGAAAAATTTCAATTTTGTAAAAATCCCACCTTTCTTTCATAATATCTCAAAAATTACGACAGATACGTATAAAAGTGTAGAATATAAAAATAGGTATTTTTCTGACAAACAATTTGATTTTTTGTTTTTTCTATCGAACAAAAATTGACGGAGATATGATTGTTTAAAGAGCGCGTGGCAGCGCAATCACAGCCTCTCTGAAGCCCTTTAACCCTTCCCCGTTTGTGTAAAGTGTTTTATACTACATATTGCAATACAGGATGTTGTAGCTCTCTTAATTACCTTTACAATGGTAATTTACAAATTGTGATAGCAAAAAAATTTAAGGAGTTATAGTCCAAAAACGTATCATATATTTTTCTACTCAGTTTTCTTTTTCTACTGAACATTTTCGGGGTGTGAATCTTTGGGTGCAACGTGAAAGTACGCAGTATATATAGTATAATAGAGACCCAAAACTACTGTTATGTGTATAAATATACATAACTAGCTGTGCTCGCGACTTTATTCGCGTGAAATATAGGATTTTACATCCAAAAGTTTTTTCCCGATAACTCCCGTTCTCGTATGAATTTTGCAATATCGCGTTGCAAGTAAGCTTTACGTTCATTAGAGTACCTGCATGCAAAATTTCAATCATCTATCTTAGGCGGTTTAAATTTTTTCATACAAAGATTTTTCAAGGTTTCAAGGAGTCGTTTTTAAGGTTTTAAGGGATAGTTACATGGGTTAAAAGGGGGTTGAAGTGTCATAATTATTATAGAGAATTTAAAATATTACTTACTCTATACTTACATCTTTTTATGTCATACCAAAGTATTTCGTTGTGATTTTCAATTTAAGGGTTGTTTGCAAGGGTTGTAAGATATTCAAATGGTTGAAAATTATTTTAATATGAGGTAATTGTGTTAGAAAACACTTTACAATTTTACCACTTATTATTAGACATGTTTTCTAGCGATAAAATGGCTCAATGTAATTTTTTCCATTAAGGGTTAGTTTTCACCCTTAAAAAATAATTGGCGGGGTTCAGATCATTTTCACTTTTGAAGTTAAGGGTAATATGAGACTAAATAAAAAAAAATCAAGCAAATCGGTACACAGTAAAAAAATTCGGAGATTTGACCGTATTTTACGCTTCAATGACTGCACTATTTTCCTTATGAGCAATTAGGCCTAAAACAACAAGTAGAAGCATCCCGTTAACACCATTACTAATTAAGTTCAAGTTACGATATCAATGGATGAGTCTCCCGTCTACAAACAATTCTGAGAAGTCGGAGTGTACATTCGTCATTTTGAAGTCACAATCGCTTTGTTTATATGAACAGAGGTTCTCAATAGCGACCAGTCAGTGTTCGTACCGGCGCGTACTCAGACAGACGTGACCAAAACTAGTTTGAATTGGGGAAACTAGTCCGGTGTAATTAGGGGAACTAGTAGTAAATTTGGGGACTAGTTTGTTTTTTTTTCCGGCAAAATGAATCGTTTTTCGGTGCTGGTGCTGCTGGCCGTATGTGGGGGTGCCTTTTCACATACCTACCATCTTGGAGCGTGTCCTGTGACGGAACCCATGCCTGGGTTTGAGATGAATAAGGTGGGTAGTTATAGTTAAGCAGATATAAGTCATGTTAGTTTGATAAGTGATCTAAAAGAAGAAGACTAGGGATGAACTTCTTGATGTGCAACATAACGTAAAAAGCGTCCGTTTGGTGACCTAGCTTATTTCTGACCTGATATATTATTATAATAAATAAATGTATTATTTAAGTTTAAACATCTACCTATCCGCCTGATACAAAATTGATAGAGCAAATGAATTCTAAGTCAAAGTCGCAAATGAAAGAATTTTCGATGAAATGTACCTAATAATGTGATGGTATCATAAGTCATACCAAAGAAAAAACAAAGATTAGAGGTGATTTATTCCAAAGCTTTTATTTATATGACATACCTACATAAATTGATTTTTTCCCAAAAGAGAAAGGCCTAAAAGTGTTTATCTAGATCTCTTATCTTTATCTTACTTTGACTCATCGCAGCTGAAGAGGTATTCATTGATATCTTTGCTTTATAGTCAAAGTAGAGTATTAGTATATGTACTCTATCTCCAAAACAGGCAGTAAGGATATTGACCTCTTAGGTAGCTGATAAGTAACGGTCAAGAGAATGTGTTAAATTGTGTTACCTATTTATAACTGTACTGTACTATTACTCGACGCTTTAACGGCGAGGGAAAACATTGTGAGGAAACCTGCACACCTGTGAATAAATTGAAAGGTTGTGTAGTCGACCAACCCGCACTTGGCCAGGGTGGTTGACTAAGGCCTTATCCCCCTAGTTTAGGCTAGGCCCGTGTCCCAACAGTGGCAATGTATATGGGCTGATGATGATAACTGTACCAAAAAAGACAAACATACATAAAATCACACCTTTTTCCCAGAGGGGTAGGCAGAGATTACTTCCTGCCATGGTGGGCTACGTTCCTGGCACACACTTTCGATTTATCACATCCATCAATCTCTTCATGCTCGTACCTACGTAAAGAAATAAATAAAAACTCTATTTATCAGTGCTCAAATTGTACTTATTGTATCGGCACTTGTCTATTTCCTTTTAACACGCAAATTGATCCAGTCATAACAAATAATGTCTAAACTAATTCCTCTTTGTGTGCCCACTATATCCCTATACTTATTTACGACGTACTTAGTATGTATTATGATCCCTCTTTATGTATAAGTAGTAGGTTAGTGTTATCACTGTGACCTCTGAAGACACAAAGAACAGATAGTCGACCCTCAATAACATTGGATGATTGTGAGAACAATCTTTATTTGTATGACATCTCATACATACGTCGTTGTATCTGTGATGATCTGATATGGATATCTACATGGATAATTACCTAGTTGTGTTTTTTGATGGATATTCAGTCAACCTACCTGGTGTTGAATACCTCTTCAAGAGTTCTAGAAAAAAGGGTCTTGATAGACAGGAGAAAGATAGTCTACATATGGGGTTTTGTTTTTTGAGGTACTGAACCCTCAAAGTAAGTAGGTCATTCATTAGCAGCCTGTATACTTTCCCATTGCTGGGGCACAGGCCTACCCTAAACTAGGCCTTAAGTCAACCACGCTGAAAGAAATAGGTCTTAGCCCTCAAATAATGTCGGTAGGTACAAACATACGTATCTGTATCAAATCACATTATGTATTTGAATCTGATATGATGTTATGACTACAACGTAAGTACATACAGTACTCGATGAAATAAGCACACCATTGTGTGTAGCCGATATTCGATATGAAGGCATTAGTAGACTTTGAGCAAATTCGGAAACCTTTATGTACCTCTTTCTAAACCTAAGCGATTGATAGTTGCAGATTACAGGCCCCGTAGACAAAGTAACAATATCGAAACGATAACGAAGTTTGAAAAAAATAAAATGTATGGGATTGACATTAAACGCGTAAAATCACGTGGTCAATCCCATACATTTTGTTATTTTCGAACTTCGTTATCGTTTCGATATTGTTACTTTGTCTAAGCCCCCAGAGCATGGATTTTCGGAATCCAAATTTCGGAAAGGCGTTGTGGTCCTAGGGACTAGGGTACCAAAAACAAACACAATTTCGACTTATCGTTTTTGAGATACTACCTTTATTCTTCGTAATAGTCGTCACAGTAAAATGAGTCAAAAAATTGACGTAGTTCTCTAGCGTTTGAAACTTCGCAGGCTAGATTTAGGAGAGGACATAATAAATAGGTCTAAAGCTAGAAAGTTCGTTCGCGACCATAATTATTGTAACCCAGTCACAACCTATGTAATTTTCTACAGTTTTTATCACGTGAAAAGCTGTAATAAATATTATTAAACGTAAAGGAACGAAAGTCTTAATCATATACAGCACTAAAGACCATAAGGCCTCTACAAAACCTGATTAGGTACCTACCGATTTCGATCAGAATAAGTACATGATATTTTTAAACTTCAATCAGAGAATGTTACCTTTGTAAGAATTCTATATACAGCAAATCATTTAATATGTGAATGCTAGAAATGTTGTCCGTTGCTTATGCACAAAGTTGTATTTTGTATAGTAAGTGAAAACGTCAATTTTATTGGAAAAAAGATGCCTCCATTCTTCTTCTCTTTCATAATCACGTAGCAAAGACTTCTAAATCCAGCATTGCCTGCAGCTATCCTAGTTTTCTACCAGTATTACCAGGTTCTCTCCTTCCTTCCAGTTCCTGGGCGTGTGGTACGTGATCCAGAAGACATCGACGGCGTCTCACTGCATCACGTATAACTTCACGGCGCTGCCAGAGCCCTACACATACCAGCTGGAGCAGGTGTCCCAGCACTTCATATTGGGGCTGACGCCGCTGAAGCATGACTACAGGTGATTTTACTGACATACATACACAAATGCCCTGTTAGATCAGGATATTGGGTGTTAATGTTTAGCGCTTATAAGGCATATTTTGAATACAGAATTTCATTTGGAAGAACTACAAATAGAGATGAAACGGAAACAGAACTGTAAAAGTATGGGAAATCCCGAACCAAAATTAAAACAACATCACATACATTTGTCTGATCCCTTGGTACTTACCTCGGCACTAGTGCTTAAGCTAAGTAGCTTCAGCACTTGTGTAACAGACATCTGAATCAGCAGTAGATACAAAAATATGCTTTAAGATATTTAATAACACACCCAGACACGGAACAAACTCCGATGTTCGTCACACAAATATTTGTACTAGGTGGGAATCGAACCCACGACTTTTGGAATCGTAGGTAGTGAGTCTGGGTCACTAACCACTGTTTTTTCTTTGTAGATACACCGGTGTCCTGACCGTGCCTGACCCGTCGATCCCCGCCAAAATGAAAGTGCGATTCCCATTGAGTAAGCAAAATTTAAAAAAATACCTATTAGGGTATTATTGTTAAGTTTGTTTGTAACTGCCTCGTCTATTGGTAGCAAGCGCTTCGTAAGGACTGATAGGTCCCCGGTTCGAGTCCGGGATCGTATTTCTGTAAAGAAAATACACAACCTAAGAACTTCTTCGTAGGTGTGCAGGATTCCTTACGATGTTATCCTTTGCCGTTAAAGCGTCGAATACGTAATCATACATGTGAATTTAAATTTTTAATACCAAATATCCTAATGCAAATCTTTCTCGTTCCAGGCGTAGCCGGCTCGGCCCAGTACAATGTGCTAGCGACGGACTACTCCACGTACGCAGCTATCTTCACGTGCCAGAAGTTGGCATTCGCTCACCGCCGCTCAGCCACCATCCTGTCCAGGTCGAAGGTGCTGGACAAGATGTTCGTGGACAAGGTTAGTTGAATTTGTGGATAAGGGTCAATCTTGAAAGCAAAAAAACACTGTCCGAGGGCAAAAACTACCCATAAAGTTTAAGTTTTAATGTAAGATTTTTTTGCTGTTTCTTTAATGTGTAAATTAAATGGGGCACAACAAAAAAGGTGTTTATTTCAGCTTTAACCATCTGAAAAAAATTTCGTAGCCTTAATATTTGATCCCCTTGGGCTGGCCCCTTGTCATTTTTTTTTAACAAACCGTTAACAATTTACCTATTTATAGTCATAATTTTAAGATTTTTTGTGATTTAATAGTTAAAGGGTGAGTTATTTAATGATTTAAAAAATACACCAAGTCTGTGCCAATCACTGTTTTGTGATTACAAAATGGTTTGTGTTTGTCCGAGTGCAACGATTGATTCCCTTGGCGCGTCACAAAATGCCACCTGTCTTGCTTTTATAAAAGTCTACGGCGAAGGCGTGCACATCAGCAAGTAGCAAGTAGCTCTAGTCGCGCTCTTAACATCATGAGGAGAGGTTTCCTGCTCGATGGTTCCAAGCCGGATTTATGAAGGTTTGAATTTGATTCCCCTGGTTTTGTTTCACTAGGTCATTGATTACCCTGACCACTTTTAAAAATATTTTTTGATGATTAGGAATTTCTTAACTAGGATTAATAGTAGGGTATATAGGACTATTAATTGTTTTTATAATAATCATTGGCAAAAATCAATCCATTGAAACAAAATCGAAAAAAGATTAACTTTTCTTGACTCCCCTGGCATTGATTCCCCTGGCAAAATGCCAGGGAAATCAAAGCTTCCTTACATTATCATACTCTCATATTATGATTATAGGTTACGCACCCCAGAAGAGTCAGCCAGGTCATTCAACATCCGTTGTAGGTCCCGCAGCGTCTCTACTGACTATGTTGGTGCCTCGCCCTTTCCAGTACAGTGCCTTGAACAAATCCTCCATTGCATTTGTGAACAACTTCGGGGAGATGACGCCCCCTTGTCTTACTCCTTGCTGCAATGGTATGGGTTTATTTGCTGATTCAATACTTGGACGGATATGGTCGCGGCTTGGTAGAGGCATTTCATCACCAGTTGTATTGCCAATCAACTTGGCATCGCTGCAGGGACTCAAGAACTGACCAGTCATAGTCCACAAATGCTAAACATAGGGGCTGATTATACTCTTCGGTCTTCTGTTTATATGTCGCACTGTGTGGATGTGGTCCATGGTGGTGTATCCGCTCCGAAACCCAGCCGTGTCGATGGTTGGAATTCGCCGAGTGTTGGCGCAAGATGGTGCATGACTACTCTCCGAGACTACCGGCCTTGAAGCAGCAATGTCCCCATTCACTGTAGTCAGCTTCGTCAGATGGCTTGCTTTGAGAGATTTTAAGAACATCTTTGACCCCCGATTCTGTACAATAGCTTTCTCGATTGAAAGAGTATTGTAGCACCGGAGGTCGCGTGGCACAAGTTTATTGATCTCTCGGTTGAGTGTTCGAGCTTGCAATGTAGTAGCGGATGGGTCTTTACGTCGCTGCCTCATTAGCCTCAAAGTCTCCTCGGAAGGTTTAGACTTCCTGCCCCGGCCCCTCATGCCGCAAATCTCGATCTTTCCTCCCTGAGAACATGCATCATATTTTGATTTGATTTTTCAAGATTCTGGTTAATGTCAGTTGAGGTTTCCACTGCAGCAATTCGGTTCGCCAGGTTTGACAAAAACGTTTCAGATCCTTTCATTTTCTGGAGCGGAGTAGGTTGAAGTTTAGACCTCATCAAGCGAACACGTTTGGCTTTAAAGTCGATATTCAGAGTGCCTCAAACAAGTTGGTGATCACTGACACTTCGGAGACATCTCTGAATATGTGCCGCCTAACCGCCCTGATGAAGTCGATCTCGTTCTTAGTTAAGGTATCGGGACTTTGCCACGTCCACTTCCTTTGAGGCTGCTTCTTAAAGAATGAGTTCATCAAGAAGAGCCCCTTACGTTAGAGGAAATTGACAAATATTGCAGGGGGTCTTGGTGGTAAAGTAGAGGGCCTTCGGTATGTCATCGAACATTTTCTCCACTTCATCGTCTGAGTGCGAAGAGGTCAGTGCGTTCACATGCACCACTTTGAGGCTAAGACTCTTGGTGAGCTTAATCATGCTACCCTCGAAACACTAGACATTTCCACTAAGTTGTCAAAGAGGGACTTATTGACGAGAAAACCGACGCCACCTTGAGAATGTTAGTCTCGCTCGTGGAAGTACAGTAGGTATCCTGATTCTAGGGTTATGGTGTCCTCTCTCGCTTTTCGGACAACCACAGAAAGTGCCACCTAATCTTCTCAAGCTCTACCTCAAGTTGCGCCAGATGCGAGTCGAGCCGTAGCGTGCGTCCGTTATACGTCGCCAGGGTTAGTGTGTGTTGGTAGCCTCTCGTAGCCCGGGGATTCTTAGCACCCGCCGTCCAGCCGTAACCATGGTCGCCACCATGACCAGGAATAGCGGCGCTGCCGGGAACTAGGGGCTATGGCCTTTAAGTATAATTTGATAGTTTTTAGATAATTATGTTGATTTGTTATAGTAGATTGATAGTTCCTTAAAGATAGATATTGTTGTTTTGTTTTTATAATACTTCTTTTAAAATAAATAATGACTCTAAAGAACCAAAATAAAACCAAAATACTGGTAAGTTTAATTAAAATAAACGATTATTCTATACAAAATGGTTTTATTTTGATTACCCTGGCATCTTGTATTGATTCCCCTGGCACCAAAATTTTAAAGTCATATATCTTTTTATCTAAACATGTGACAGTGATGCCTATTAGAGAAATATGTTCACAATGAGGTGTTATTTAGCCTTATGATAGTAAAAGTTTAAACTCTTTTGTTTTAAAAAGTGCCAGGGGAATCAACCAAATACATCCAATTTCAAGATTGACGCATAAATCATTCTTATCAGGATATGGTAAAAAGAGATTAGACCTTTCGCATTAGTTTGGTATCGTTTTTAGTGCGATAGCAAAACGAGTTTAATGCTGATTTTATAGTCGCGCTGACGACACGCTGATCAGTACAATCAGACACTTAAATATTATACAGTTATATAGATGTATATGTTACCGGCCAAACCCGATTTCAGGACAAACTAGTTTAGCCTAGGCCAAACTAGTTTGTCCTAAGCCTGTCAGGATAAACCAGTATAGCCTAGTCCAAACTAGTTTGTCCTAAGCCCGTTAGGATAAACCAGTTTAGACTAGGCCAAACTAGTTGATCTTGATATAGATACGCATTATCTAGGATATACTGGCATGGCCTTTTCCATACATTGTAATATGTCAAGAAAGTCAAAATAAATAGATTATCCAAATAAAATCCTCCGCAATAGGAAAAATAATAATTTTTATTATACTATAATCTTATTTCTTGTTTCTTATAAAGATAGGATAAACCGGAATGGCCTTCTGTTTACAAAAATTAAATTTAAAAATTGTGATAGCATGAAAATTAAAGGAGTTATAGTCAAAAACATATTTTATTTTTCTCTACTCCGTAACTGAAAATTCCGGCATGTGAGTACGCAGTATAATACAGAGACCCAAAACTATTGTATTGTGTATAAATATACATAACTATCTGTGCCCGCGACTTCGTTCGCGTGGACTATGAGATTTTACATCCAAAAGTTTTTGCCCAATAACTCCCGTTCCCGTGCGAATTTTGCAATATCGCGTTGCAAGTAAACTTAAAAAAAAATTCAGGGTTTCAAGGGTTGAAAGGGGGTTAAAACTTGAAAATTATTATAGAAAATATAAAATATTACTTACTCTATATTTACACACTAATGTATTTCTTTGTGTTTTTTCAATTTAGGGGTTATTTGCAAGGGTTGTAAGATTTTCAAGGGTTGAAATTATTTTAATATGAGGTCATTGTGTTAGAAAACACTTCACGACTTCATCACTCACTATTAGACATGTTTTTTATCGATTAAAGTTTTTCGATTAAGGTTTTGTTTACACCCTTTAAAAATAATAGGCGCAGTTCAGATCATTTTCACTTTTGAAGTTATGGGGTACAAAATACTCATATGATTATTTCTTTTTATTATTATTTGTTAAAGTATGATTGTTGGTATTATCATTTATTATCCACTAGCGGCCGCCCGTGACTTTGTCCGCGTATTAATGGGTTTAAGTAGCAATGATGTGTTAAAATAGCCAGCTACCTCCATACTACGTTTTATAAAAATCTATAAACGTAAAAGTTTTCCCATACTAATTTTCACCCCTCTCACCACGAATGAAATTTTAAAAAATAGCGCTGGTGTCTAGAGGTGAAAAGTGGATCGCTGGAAGTGATCTCTGCCTACCCCTCTGGGAAAAAGGCGTGATTGTATGCGATGGTGGCTCTCCGGAGTGCCAGCTACCTCTATACCAAGTTTTATAGAAATAGACAAACACGTAAAAGTTCTACCATACAATTTTCACCCACTCCCCCCTCCCCCCCCTCCCCAATGAATCACATGGGGATTGAATTAAAAAAAAAAGTAGCCTATATGTTATTCCAGAGTGCCAGCCATCAGCATACCAAATTTCATGAAAATCGGTTCAGAAGTTTGAGCGTGAAAGAGTAACAAACATCCACACATACATCCATACTTACAAACTTTAACGTTTATAATATTAGTCAGGATAATTTTTAACGACATAATAATTGTAGTAATTAAGACATTATTGCTTACATAAAAAAAACATTTATTTCTTGCCAAATATAGTATGATTGCACGAATGAAAACTTAACGACGAATCATTATAAGAAACAAGAAATAAGATTATAGTATAATAAAAATTATTATTTTTCTTATTGCGGAGGATTTTATTTGGATAATCTAGACACGCGTAGCGTGTCAAGCCAAGTTCAAGAAACAGAACTGGCGAGCCGCACCGTGTGTAATATTACACGAACCATTTGGAACCACTTTTGAACCCCTCATAAATCAAAAACTATTTTACATAAACGTATCAAATTTGGCTCATATATTGTGACTTGCGAGATAAATATGTGTTCTAAATTTCATAAGCTTATCTCAAACAGTTATTTAGATATTAATGTCCAAAAATCCTCATTTTTATCATTGACTGACTGACAGATCAAAATTCTAACCCAGTTCCAAATGACCTAGAGAGTTAAAATTTGGTATGCAGATAGGTAATTACATGAATACAAAGGAAAAAATAAAAAACTGGCAATTTTTTAATAATTAAGTTTTTTTTTTATTTTTTTATTTTTATAAGAGGCTAACAAGATGACCTCACTCCACCTGATGGTAAGCGGTAGTGAGATCCACATATGAGGTCGACAGGCACAAAAGACCATGTTGAGCCTGTCGCACTCACCCTGAAAGCCGTGAAAAAGGAGACCACTGCTGCGGTTAGGTTCTATTATGAACGCTTAACATAAATACCTAATTAGTGCCTAATCACGCCTATATACCGGGGAAGGCAGAGCACTAAGTATATATTTAGGTATACATACTTACTTATTTACAATTAAGAGTAGGTACTTATAGTCGGTTCTCATATTTATTACTTAGGGTTATACCCCGTAAACGTAGGAAAATACAGTAACTGATTCAATTGTTTTATATTTATAAAGTCTAGTTGTAGTTTTGAATTTGTCCTTTTCAAAGGACCTACGGCGTTACGATGATATATACTTTTCTACAAAAAGTAATGATATCCAATCAAAAACATAAATGTGAAATGAGAGCCACGTTCAATATTATGATAATTGCCTTGGTTGTTGACTTCAACGACAAAAGAAGTGAGATCTAAATGGGTGCCAAGTTCAATGGTCAACCCTGAAATTTATTTATAAGTAACACTATAACATACCTATCATATCTTCTTATAACATAAGATAATGTATGGTGGTAGCCTATGAAGGTCTGTCTTGGCTAGTTTTCTTTATTTAGTTAGTTAGTAGTCTAGTTAGTTGTCTTGGTTAGTTTGGTATTTGTCGGTATTTATTTTATAATTCCGAAAATTTGGATTGTTGGTAGAAACTAGCGAGCGAACATAATAATACGTTGGTAGGTTTATAGAAACTAGCCAAGACAGACCTTCATAGGCTACCACCATACATTATCTTATGTTATAAGAAGATATGATAGGTATGTTATAGTGTTACTTATAAATAAATTTCAGGGTTGACCATTGAACTTGGCACCCATTAAGATCTCACTTCTTTTGTCGTTGAAGTCAACAACCAAGGCAA
The DNA here is from genome assembly GCA_039566165.1 of Maruca vitrata. Taxonomy (NCBI): domain Eukaryota; kingdom Metazoa; phylum Arthropoda; class Insecta; order Lepidoptera; family Crambidae; genus Maruca; species Maruca vitrata. The sequence continues at coordinate 3,522,914 of CM076933.1, forward strand.
TTATCATAATATTGAACTTGGCTCTCATTTCACATTTTTGTTTTTGATTGGATCTATTTATTTTGACTTTCTTGACATATTACAATGTATGGAAAAGGCCATGCCAGTATATCCTAGATAATGCGTATCTATATCAAGATCAACTAGTTTGGCCTAGTCTAAACTGGTTTATCCTAACGGGCTTAGGACAAACTAGTTTGGACTAGGCTATACCGGTTTATCCTGACAGGCTTAGGACAAACTAGTTTGGCCTAGGCTAAACTAGTTTGTCCTGAAATCGGGTTTGGCCGGTAACATATATATCAACCATAACTACTCAGATTGAGGTACAGAAGATTATACATAAAAATCTTCCTTTTAAATCTCTCTCTATTAAAAAAAACCGCATCAACATTGTGTAGTTTTAAAGATTTAAGCAAGCATACATAGAGACAAACAGACGCGGAGAGCGTCTTTGCTTGATACAAAATACATACATACATAAAATCACGCCTTTTCCATAGGGGTAGGCAGAGATCACTTCCTGCCATGTGCTACGGTCCTGGCACACCACTTTATACTATGTAGTGATTTCATTTACCCAATCTTCACCACAGATGCGCACCAAGTTGTCCTCCTACGGCGTAGACCCTTACGACCTGTCCATCATCACACAGAGCGGTTGCCCGCTCCATCCCAATGGGACCACCGAGGGCGTGAACATCAACATAGACCCTGACACCTTCTCCTCGCACAACATCGGCGAGGCTGTTCGGAAGACTGGGGAGACTTTGGGTAAGGATGGGAAACGTGGTGACGATTATGGCGGTATGATGACGGCTATTGTTTTAGACCAGTGGGGCTACCATGAGTTTAAAACTTACGCACTCGATATCGCCTACATAAATATGTATATGAAAAACTTGTACAGCGCCGCTGGTGGTTACGCGAAGAACTAAAATCGGCCGTATGAAAAAAACAACTCGATAGGTTTTTAACGTAAGTAAGTTTTCGATAGCTAACTCATGGTAGGCCCTCAGGCAACTGTGAAGTGAAGTCCTGAAGTACCTAAGGGCTGTAAAAGTGCGTTATGAAACGAAACGTTTACATATTTTAAAGCTTTTTAACAGATTTTCTTAATACAATAAGATAATAAGGAGTCCGACCGATTTCGGCCATGGCGGCCGATCTGAATTGAGATCAGCTAAGTGCGCAAGACATATTATAGTGCACAAGTGTGCGTACAAACACAGTGTACTCTCTGTTCACTTACTCTCATAGTTCAGTGAGAGGGCAATCCGGCATGACCGATGAGAGATCGGCCGCAGAACCACCGGCTTAACATGCTTTCCGAGGCACGGGCGACAAACCCCTAACTTCCTGACTCCGCAGTTCTTCAACAACTTCCTATATTCGCAGAGCCTTCTTTTTTCTCAGCTGTGGTGAAAAGTCTGTCGTCTGTGCGAGCCTTTAAGTTTTATTGTTGAGGACTCAACAATGTAGGTAAACTAGGACCATCTTCTAACCGAAGTATAACTATTTTCAGCTGACGGAGTGGAGTACGTAGTGGAAGCTGGCAAGAAGGTCTACCACAAGGTAGCCAGCAGCAAAGAGGACCTCACAGAAATGCCTTCCCACGGGAATGAGAGGAATCTGGACTCCGATGCCGAGTGGCTGCCCTGAACACCATAATTAGAAGACTTAGAAAATAGCTTTACCTAATAGAGAATATAGAGGAAGATCCCAAAGCCGCCAGACACCACTGATTTTCTATTGTTCAAAATTTTTACGATTGAGTAGTGGTGGTGAGATTGGGTAGTGGGGTGTACTATCATCATATGACTAGTTGCTACCTTGACCAGACGGCCATTTTTCAGATATCAACCAATCAAGGTACATAGAAACACTGCTCACCTCACTTAAATTCTGATGGCTGATTTTAACATATATTTCACACAATATCATTAAAAATCAGGTTTCATTACTCCCAGACACATGCGGTCGGCGGTTTTACCTTACAGACGCTTTAAAGCTATGAAAAAAATTTACTTTTACTTAATTTTACTTATTTTCTGATGCTTGATTTTTATATATGTTATTCAAACAACTATTTTAAAACGTTTTGCAAACGGACAGACCGATCCAAGGGGCCAAACATTCACCAGACCCAACTGTATTAGATTTTTTTTTTAAATTGAATTTAGTTAAGTTTTTCTAATAAAATAGTTTGTAAGGTACAATTCTATAATTATTGCGGTCAGATGAGCACTTTTTAGTTGTTTGAATAACATATATAAAAATCAATAATCAGAAAATAAGTAAAAGTAAAATTTTCATAGCTTTAAAGCGTCTGTAAGGTAAAACCGCCGACCGCATGTGTCTGGGAGTAATGAATCCTGATTTTTAATGGTATTGTGTAAAATATATGTTAAAATCAGCCACCAGAATTTAAGTGAGGTGAGCAGTGTTTCTATGTACCTTGATTGGTTGATATCTGAAAAATGGCCGTCTGGTCAAGGTAGCAACTAGTCATATGATGATAGTACACCCCACCACTACTCAATCGTATATATTTTGTCCATTAGAAAATAAGTGATGTCTGGCAGCTCTGGGATCTTGGACCAATAGGAATATGTGATTTTTATAAAACAGTTTACCAAATACTCATTTGAAGAGATTGTGATGATTGCCATGTTGCCATAGTAGGTACCTGCCTAAGGTCATGTCAAAACAGATAGATACGATGTATCAGATTTTGTGTGTATATTTTTGTTCCTGCAATACAATTACTATTTTTGCATTAGGTAGGTTTATAAGACAAATGCAATATGACGTGTACCTACGAAAATAAAATGTACTAAAACTTTACATGCATTTTTTTTCACCAAACTAATATCTTGCATCCTTTCCACGTACTGCAACCTCACTGAGAGCAACTTTTTGCTAAACTTTTATTCTTTCGTTAGCCTTTTTTTCATATGAGTAATAATGAACAAAATAACTTTTTCGGTGTGCGTTCGCCCAGCAAAAAAGTATTGCTTTTCAAAAAATTAATAATGCAGATATTCTGGGCCTTATCTCAAGTAAAGTAAATTTTATTGAGCAACAAACCAATAGTATGTTTTTATGGCTTCAAACCAAATTATTGCCTTTTGTTTTTTATTGGTTTCGTTTGTTAGGCAAAGGAATACCCCAAGTGCCTTCTTTTTTCATAGCTCTATTATAACAAAGGAATACCTAAAGTGCCTTTAGTTTTGGTTAAAGGATACGGAATAGCTGAAAAGCTTAGTTTTTTTTATAATGTCATAACTTGGGGTAAATAAAACACTTATTTCTTGATATATGTATGTAGTCCTGATTTCATATAGCTTTATTGGTGTCTAAGGCGTGCAGCGGTCGAGGAAGCGCGGGTAGAGGCAGGCCTCGCGGATGTGGCGCCGCGCCAGCAGCCAGCACAGGAAGCGCTCCAGGCCGAGCCCGTAGCCGCCGTGCGGGACGCTGCCGAACTAGGCCGAATGCCTCTGGTTTTTAATGACTCCGTTTATTGAGCAAAGGTATAGGCCAAATGCCTTATGTTTTTTTAATTACTCCGTTTGGTATGCAAAGGAATAGACTAAATGTCTCTTGTTTTTTTTTAATGACTTCGTTTGGTAGGCAAAGGAATAGCCCAGCTGCCTGTTGTTTTTTTAATTACTCCGTTTGGTGGGCAAAGGAATAGCCCAACTGCTTTTTTTTTTCACAGCTCTGTTATAACAAAGGAATAGCTAAACTGCCTAAGGTTTTGGTTAATGGCTACGGAATAGCTGAAATGCCTAGTTTTTTTATAATGTCATAACTTGGGGTAAATAAAACACTTATTTTTTCATATTATATGCAGTCCTGATTTCATATAGCATTTATTGGTGTCTAAGGCGTGCAGCGGTCGAGGAAGCGCGGGTAGAGGCAGGCCTCGCGGATGTGGCGCCGCGCCAGCAGCCAGCACAGGAAACGCTCCAGGCCGAGCCCGTAGCCGCCGTGCGGGACGCTGCCGAACTAGACCGAGTGCCTTTTGTTTTTAATGGCTCCGTTTATTGAGCAAAGGAATAGGCCAAATGCCTGATGTTTTTTTTAATTACTCCGTTTGGTAGGCAAAGGAATAGACCACACGCCTGTTGTTTTTTTAATGACTCCGTTTGGTAGACAAAGGAATAGACCACACGCCTGTTGTTTTTTTAATGACTGTTTGGTAGACAAAGGAATAGCCCAACTGCCTTTTTTCATAGCTCTATGTTAACAAAGGAATAGCTAAACTGCCTTTAGTTTTGGTTACAGGTTACGGAATAGCTGAAATGCCTAGTTTTTTTTATAATGTCATAAGTTGGGGTAAATGAAACACTTATTTTCTCATAATATGCAGTCCTGACTTCATATAGCATTTATTGGTGTCTAAGGCGTGCAGCGGTCGAGGAAGCGCGGGTAGAGGCAGGCCTCGCGGATGTGGCGCCGCGCCAGCAGCCAGCACAGGAAGCGCTTCAGGCCGTGCTGCACGCTGCCGAATTAGGCCGAATGCCTTTAGTTTTTAATGGCTCCGTTTATTAAGCAAAGGAATAGACCAAATGTGTGTTGTTTTTTTAATGACATCGTTTGGTAGGCAAAGGAATAGACCAAATGCCTGTTGTTTTTTTAATTACTCATTTTGGTAGGCAAAGGAATAGCCCAACTGCTTTTTTTTTTCACAGCTCTGTTATAACAAAGGAATAGCTAAACTGCCTTTGGTTTTGGTTAATGGCTACGGAATAGCTGAAATGCCTAGTTTATTTTATAACGTCATAAGTTGGGGTAAATAAAACACTTATTTCTTGATATAATGTATGTAGTCCTGATTTCATATAGCATTTATTGGTGTCTAAGGCGTGCAGCGGTCGAGGAAGCGCGGGTAGAGGCAAGCCTCGCGGATGTGGCGCCGCGCCAGCAGCCAGCACAGGAAGCGCTCCAGGCCGAGCCCGTGGCCGCCGTGCGGCACACTGCCGAACTAGACCGAGTGCCTCTGGTTTTTAATGACTCCGTATATTGAGCAAAGGAATAGACCTAATGCCTGTTGTTTTTTTTAATTACTTCATTTGGTATGCAAAGGAATACACCAAATGCCTGTTTTTTTTTTAATTACTCCGTTTGGTAGGCAAAGGAATAGACCAAATGCCTGTTGTTTTTTTAATTACTCATTTTGGTAGGCAAAGGAATAGCCCAACTGCTTTTTTTTTCACAGCTCTATTATAACAAAGGAATAGCTAAACTGCCTAAGGTTTTGGTTAATGGCTACGGAATAGCTGAAATGCCTAGTTTTTTTTTGTAATGTCATAACTTGGGGTAAATAAAACACTTATTTTTTCATATATGCAGTCCTGATTTCATATAGCTTTTATTGGTGTCTAAGGCGTGCAGCGGTCGAGGAAGCGCGGGTAGAGGCAGGCCTCGCGGATGTGGCGCCGCGCCAGCAGCCAGCACAGGAAGCGCTCCAGGCCGAGCCCGTAGCCGCCGTGCGGGACGCTGCCGAACTTGCGCTGGTCCGTGTACCAGTAGTAGGGGGTCGGGTCGATGCCGGCGCGCTTGTAGCCTGCGGGAAAAGAAACAAATATGTACACACTTTCAGATTTGGCAGGTAACAAGAGGTTGGTGAACGGAACCAAGCGTAAAAAAAAATAAGGACTAGATATTACAAACTTGGCTATAGCTTCTGAAACCACTTAGGGGGATGCTTCCTCATATTAGGTAGACCAGTCTATTTTACGTGTAGATCCGAGTTAGAAGTTGAAGCAATCCCGGTGAGTGAGATGGGGCGAAGGGAAAAGGGGGAAGGCAATGATGCGAAAAGGTAAGCATAGAGAGGGGCAATTCCTTCTAAATTTTGGCCCTAATTCACTTGTCATAAGGTTCAAAACCAAGGAAACATTTTAACAGGTTATGTCAGTTAAAGGGTTAAGTTAGACTTGGCTGTTCTTCCAAAAGCCACTGACCTTCAAGCAGCTCATCGTTATCCCATATCCTCATGGAGCCGCCCACAATCTCGCCGACACCCGGCATCAGCACATCCACGGACTCGGTCAACCGCCGGTCTTCGGGGCAGCGCGACATGTAGAACGACTTGATCTCGGCCGGGAACTTGCAGAGTAGGATCGGCTCGCCGATAGCGTCTGTCATCTTGCGCTCCGGCATTTCGGGAATGTCCTGGAATTTATTGGCTGTTGTTTAAGAGGGGCCAACCAATCTATACACTTAAGGCGTCCGACCGATTTCAGCCATGGCGGCCGATCTCTATTGAGAGCAGCCAAATGCGCAGGACATATTATGAAACCGCTATCATAGATGACCTTTATTGACTACGAACATAAACAATACACAACAAATTACAATAATACTTACAAATAAAAGACACAAAACAATTTACTTATTCGTCAAATTTGTCAACGGTTGTTCGCTCGCGACCATGATTGGCGTATCGCAGTCGGAAAGTTCGGGCATAGGGGAAGCTATGTATTTGATACTGATTTTATAATGTGGAAACCAATTTAATATTATAAACTTACTTATGTTAAAAAAGGTATAAAAGTACTTTTAAGGACAAAACGAAGGTTTTTCTTTCCAGTTTTATTCTTCTAGCACTATAAAATAGACGATACAAACTTGTGTCCTATACGGCACACATTTCGTTTGTATGAATCTGACGTACAATTGTATTAGTTCATTTTATGAGCATAGACTAAAACAACCGTTATAATGCTACGTCTACATAGAAATCCCAACAAACGAAAACACAAATTGCCTAATACATTATCTTGTCTTTTTTTTCGGTGATACAGTTACAGAAATCCATCAATAATCAGTTCTTTTTTTATTGGAGTAGCCACGTCAACATCACCGGAATTGCGGGGGAGCGGATGGCTCTCACCCCTAAATCAATCTTCAGACATTCCTATCTATACTAATATTATAAAGCTGAAGAGTTTGTTTGTTTGTTTGAACGCGCTAATCTCAGGAACTACTGGTTCGATTTGAAAAAATCTTTTTGCGTTGTATAGAGCATTTATCGAGGAAGGCTTTAGGCTATATAACATCACGCTGCGACCAATAGGAGCAAAGATACAATGGAAAATGTGTAAAAAACGGGGGAAACGCGAACGAAGTCGCTGGCACAGCTAGTTGACAATATAACGGGACTCACCTCTCCGAACTCGTAGAAGGACCCGTCTTCCTTGGTGATGTTGTTAGCGCGAAGGTATTCGATCGCCTCCGTGTACGCCATGCGCTTGAATGGCCTTTTGGGTTTCTGAAAGTAGAGGAAAATAATTATAGACACACATCATTGGATTCTGTGATTTATTTTAATGTTACCAAATACGGTTGTATTTGGTAAGATTTAGTTATTTCTGTTTCTTTACAGATTTCTTAGTAGTAAGTATCTATCTATTTTACTGTCTACCGATAGTGCTGATTACTGTCTATAGGGGGCGCTTACGGGTAATAGATCAGATGTAAAATATTGGATTGTTGACTAAGTGTGTTGTTAGGTAAATCAGATTGATCGACAGGCTCAATATGGTCTATTGTACCTGTCGACCTCATATTTGGATCTCACTACCGCTTACCGCTTACCGTCAGGTGGAGTGAGGTCATCTTGTTAGCTTAATAAAAAAAATAAACGGACACTCCGCCTCCACATGTCTGTACTTATGTGCCAAGTCTGATGAGCATGGGCAGAAGATTGTTGGCCGATTCAACAGCAAGACCTGTGTTCAGGTCCCCAAGTCTGGTGTGCAAGGTCAGATGATTGTTGGCTATTTAGTTGTAGAACCGGGTTCACCTTGAAGTCCGGGTTGAGTTCCCGCAGCAGCGCGCCCTCGGGAGATGCCAGCACACGGTCCACCACGTCTACCACCAGCTCTTCGAGCCGCTCCAGCAACTCCTCGAACGTGATGAACGGACACTCCGCCTCCACGTGGCTGTACCTGAGTGACAATCAATAATATAATAATATGACGGCGCGTTGTCGATTTTCGCTCGCAGTTATTAATTATTTGATTATAATTTCCGTATTAATAATTATCGATAATCGATGTGGAATACAATTTGCGTTGATTTTATTTTAGAGCGGTTAACACCGAATGGTGTTGTGAACGTAACGCGCCTGCGCTGTCATTCGAAAAGAATGCACGGTTGGGCGGGTACCGCGCGCGCAAACCCATTGGCTCTAGATTGATTTGTTGTTTACGTAGTTTGTGTTAACGTGTTTAAATAATTAAAATAGTGTTCAGCAACTATACGAGTGATATTATTTTAACTCCAACTGTTAGACATACCCGTCAGGATGGATAACGGGTCCGACGCAATTCCGCCTCATTCGCTCGGTGATCCGTTAAATATATGTTTATTTCACCGCAAAAAGTATACAAAAGTTAATAACTAGCTTAGACTAAGTAGATCCTTAACTTTATACATATGAACCTTTGTTGCTGAGCTAGGCCAGGCTATTGTCAATGTATGAAATAAAACTAATTCTACGGATTAAACTCGCGTGTATTGTTATTTTCAACATATTATTTACAGATCCGACGTTTTGAGCTTTTCAGCGCTCGTGGTCACGGGCAAGACTACGAGATATTTAATCGTGTAGTAGTTAATATAATTTAATACGATATATTTGTTTTATTTCAAATGAGTAGTGCTTGCGCAAATAATAGACAATTCTATAATAAATTTAAGACTTAAAATATTTTTTCTTTTTGTTCTCTATAAACAAACTTACGACGATAGCTTAGAGTAGCCTCGTCAAATTCACCGGACTTGCGGGGGAGCGGATGGCTCTAACCCCGTTTTATGAGATAGGAACTAGCAAATTCAATTTAGGTCCAAGGATTTCACTCGACATTAGGTGAGTTGGTCAAAGACTTATCCGAGTCGAATGACCATTTATTTAACTCATATTCCAATGCCAGTAAGTAATCAAGGTACCAGCGATATTCAGACTTGGATACAAAGGTCAGCCAACAATGCACACATAGTGCACAGACACTTCGCTAGAATTTGCATACTGAAAAAGGTACCTATATGTAAGTACAATTAGTTAAACATATGTGCACAAAGAGTGCTTTAAAATGTGCAAACCTAGAGCACTGTTAGAATAAATGTAAATGTCTGTATAAACCAAACAGTTTATAATGTCATAGATTGTTGTATAGGAGATTCAACTGGATGGCGCCACCGTCTATGCGTAGGAAATTGACACCTATTCTTGGTCGGTTTTTACTTATTGTCCTACTCTCAAACATCTCATGTATATCGTATAAATAAATCTCATTGTTGCTATTAAATCCTAGTTTATTTTGCCCTAAATCCTTCAAGCACTAACATGTGCACACGGTGCACTACATTGCGCACAATGTGCACTACAATGTGCACTACAATGCGCACAATGTGCACTACAATGCGCACAAAGTGCACTACCAAGTGCACACTGTGCACTACCATGTGCACACTGTGCACTACCAAGTGCAACCAACACTTACTCGGCCAGATGTCTCCTAGTGCGCGACTGCTCGGCGCGGTAGGACTGCGCGATGCAGTACACGTCGCCCAAGGACGCCAGACACGTCTCGAGGTACAGCTGAGAGCTCTGGGTAAGGTAGTTGCATCGTGCACAAGGTTGTGCACTACCATGTGCACACAAGTTGCAATGAGTGCACATTTAGTGTCACTAACATGTGCAAACCTAGTGCACTTCAATGTACACACTGTGCACTTCTATGTGCACACTGTGCACTTCTATGTGCACTACCACGTGCACTTTTAAATGGACACTGTGCACTACCAAGTGCACAATGTGTATAACCAGTTGCACACTGTGCACTACCAAGTGCAATCAACACTTACTCGGCGAGATGTCTCCTAGTGCGCGACTGCTCGGCGCGGTAGGACTGCGCGATGCAGTAAACGTCGCCCAAGGACGCCAGACACGTCTCGAGGTACAGCTGAGAGCTCTGAGTGAGGTAGGCTTGTTCGCTGTAAAAAAAAAATAGGCAAAATTAATTTTCCATCAATATTGTCATTATTATTAAGCCCATATTCGTCCCCACTGCTGGGGCACGGGCCTGACCTAAACTAGGGCGATAAGGCTGTGGTCAACCACGCTGACCGTGTGCGGGTTGGTTGACTACACAACCTAAGAATTTCTTCGTTGGTTTGCAGGTTACCTTTCGATGTTTTCTTCATCAGCGTCGAATGATCGTATATGAATTTCAAATTTGAAAAGCACAATGGTAAGTGGCGGGATTTGAACTGGCGACCTCTCGCATGGCAAGCAACCACCTTAACCACCATCGACGCTTTTGAGATCGGCCGCCATGGTCAAAATCGGTCGGACACTTTAACATATCCTACCTAGTACTTACCCTAAAACTAAAACTGCCTCGTTAGTTTATTGGTAGCAAGCGCTGCGTAAGGACCGTGAGGTCCCCAGTTCGAGTCCAGAGTCGGGCAAAATTTGTGTGAGTTTTTCTATAATGAAATTACTCAGCCCGGATTTAGACGTTGACGGTTGAACGCCCGTGTCTTGGAAAGCATATCTATCGATAGCTATATTGAGTCTGTTACTTTTAAACTCATGGTAGCGCTGATCTCTCAATTGAGATCGGCCGCCATGGCTGAAACCGGGTGTATTTACTACTTACGCCACCTCGGTGTAGTGGTTGCTAGGGCAACGCTTTGTTAGTAAACATGCTTCATCGGACAGTATAGCACTCACCCGAAGTAGCTGAACTTGAAGAGTGCCTCGCACTGCGTCTGCACCAGCGTGGGCGGCGCCACCTCGGTGTAGTGGCGCGACACGAAATGCTCTCTGAAGGCGCGAGTCACCTTCGATGTGTTCTCACCACGGACCAATGCCTGTCAGTGGTTGCTAGGGCAACGCTTTGTTAGTAAACATTCTTCATCGCATTTGGCTGTGGTATAGCACTCACCCGAAGTAGCTGAACTTGAAGAGGGTACTCCCGCCCTCGCACTGCGTCTGCACCAACGTGGGCGGCGCCACCTCGGTGTAGTGGCGCGACGCGAAATGCTCTCTGAAGGCGCGAGTCACCTTCGATGTGTTCTCACCACGGACCAATGCCTGTCAGTGGTTGCTAGGCAACGCTTTGTTAGTAAACATTCTTCATCGCATTTGGCTGTGGTATAGCACTCACCCAAAGTAGCTGAACTTGAAGAGGGTACTGCCGCCTTCGCACTGCGTCTGCACCAGCGTGGGCGGCGCCACCTCGGTGTAGTGGCGCGACGCGAAGTGCTCTCTAAAGGCGCGAGTCACCGCCGCTCGGGCTCGTAGCACCTTCGACGTGTTCTCGCCACGGATCATTATATGCCTGTGGATGGACAAGTGCTGTCATCTATACAACTGTAGCGGTCATACATTAGGGGTTGTCCATTAATCACGTGAGGCTTGAAAGGGGGGGGATGGGTTTGATAAAAATCACGAAAATAACACAAGCGGGGAGGGGGGGTGTAGTAAGATATCACGTGTATTAATTTTTTTGTCAAACGCGCGATTTTCCTATGATTATACTCTTCGTTTATTATTATTGTTTTGGCTTTAAAAAAAAACTTGCCAAACTTTTCTATTCTACTTCAAAAAAATATTCAGAAAATTTTAAGATTTTTTGTAAGTACTAAAAATACACGTGATGTTGAGAAGGGGGAGGGGGGGGGTCTTAAAACCTCACTATGTATCACCAATGGGGGAGGGGGGGTAAAAAAATGCTAAAAAAAGATCACGTGATTAATGGACAACCCCTTAGACTACTGGCGCTTACAGAACAAACCTCGAGGTTTTGCTTTACAATATTACATCACCATGGGGAATAAGGGTCAGCCATTTGAAGTTTCTTTTTTCATTAAGGATGACCTCACTCCACTTAATGGTAAGCGGTAGTGAGGACCCCATATGAGGTCGACAGATACAATAGATTCTAACTACTCGACCTCACACTGGAGGCCTTCTTAGTCATTTCACACCACGCCTGAAGAGCCCGAGATATTTATGAATTAAGATTGATGGCATGGGAGTTTTGAATATTAATTTGTCAAAGCTTGTCTTATGTATTCACCTGTGAGGTAAAACTATTGGGGTACTGAAGTTTTGATGACCCTTGCAGGAGCCATTGTAAAACTATAGGAAAATAGTCCAGTCAAAATAGACAAAAATAAGTGCTAACTTAGACAAAATTCGCATAGAGCTGAAAATTGCCAGAGACGTTAAATACATCATAATAAACGAAATATCAAAAATCCCCATCAATCCTACTTCTGCAAAAAATTTTATTCAAGGTCAAAAGTATAAAATTAAGGATTTTTCAATTTTTCTCGAAAACAGTAAGTATTATCGTAAAAATAGGTCAAACAAAAGTTGTAGATCATACAATTTTCTACAAAAATGGTCCAGTCACTTTTTTTTCCGACTCACCATTCGCGAGATATCGTGGTTTTAATCATTAGAAAATTCATATTATACATAATATGCATTCATCTGTTGATATCGTTTTTGATCGATATATGACCTGGAATAGGTTCACTAGGGTAACCACGTTAAAAACCGCCCAATTGTGAGAAAAAAAAAACATAGGTTTTGTATGAGAACCCACTTAACACGTTGGTTTCATGTTGTTTCTAGTATTAGATGTTATAGAGGCAACTGAGATACATCATTCGTTAAAATTTTAACTGTCTAGCACAATCGCATGGGGGCCTGGAAGCGTTTGAAAATACAACTTTTCAACTTTGTGCATCGCTATATCTCTGAAATGGTGAATCTTAGGAACAAAGTGTTTAGACATTTTTTATAGATAATTACGTGATAAGTAATTATGTCGTACATATTTTTATGATTAAACTTACCGTTTCGCTCAAAAGTGCATAAAACTGATATTTGTGACATTTGACCTTGATTATTTTTTTTTGCAGACGTGGGATCGATGGGGACTTTTGACAGATTATTTGTAATAGTGTTCCCAACATTCATGCCAATTTTCAGCTCTATGCGAATTTTTCCTAGGTTAAATGTCTATTTTGACTGGACTAAAAAGAAACCAAAAACCAAGCCAAAAATGTATAAATCTATGAATTTAGATAAGTGCGTTTCCCAAGGAGGGTTGGTGTAAGGCAGGCGGCCGACCGCAAAAGTTATGCCACACCTTAATGCAACACGGACGGTACATGTTGCGCCGACCCCTCTTAGCGTGGGACAAGGGCAGGAGAATGATGATGAATTTAGATAAGCATATAGCTGAGCTGTCTTGAATGCAAAAGAGGTTAATAAAAGGTATTGCCGGATAAATCTTTGCAGACATACCTGTTGTCCAACTGAACCTCGGGCAGAGCTTCCTCGTTCAGTATGGCGTCAGCACCCCCAGGGGGCGCCAAGCCGATCAGCTCCCAGTAGTCTACTGTCAGCTCGTGACCACCCGGAGCCTTGAATCAACACACAACATATTATTTAATCATCATCAGCCCATATACAGTTATGTATTTATAATTCTGAAATAAGTCTTTATGGGTCTTCACGCGATATTAGGAGTAGCAAAATTACATAGCTATATGTATTTATAATTACATAGTTATAGTCAGTTTCTCATGTAAGTGTAATGTGTAATTTGTTATCTAAAGATCTTTAAACCTATATCATAACCCACTGCTGGGGTATGGGCCTAATCTAAACTAAATGGATAAGGCCTTAGTAAACCACGCTGGCCAAGTGCGGGTTGGTTGACTACAAAACCTCAGAATTTCTTCATAGGTGTGCAGATTTCCTCACGATGTTTTCCTTCACCATTAAAGGCATTAAATAATCGTACATATGAACGTATTATTATTTACTACACTGATAAGTATAGTGATCAATTAACAGTGATACACCTATTTATTATATTGAAATGATAATGGGGAATATGCACACATTTTTTTTTATTGTAGAAATCAATCTTTAATATCGAAGAAATATGAATGTAATTCTATTTTTCAATTTACTTTAACGACAAGCTGGATATAGCTGTTTAAAGTTCCCGGGTGGACAGAGAAATCCGATATGGCAGATGACGTCACAATTACACTACGGCCATACACACACAATCCATAAAAAGCTCCGTTTTGTAAGAAAGAGATAGAAAATTAACTTTAATTCCTTATAAATCCTTCGTTTGTGAACCGATTTTATTTTTATTTCACATTTTAGTATTTATATGTTTAAGCCTTTTTTCATAAGTTGTTGAAAAATTCAAGATTGCAGATTTATGCATATTCCCTATTGATTGCAATTTTCTAAATATCCTACAAATAAACTTCACAACTGGTAGCTTAAACTTGCAAATTTTTAACTGCCTTTTTCAGCATTCACTAAACAGACATGTTAATGTTAAGTCATTCGAGTAATTTACATAACACAGGTTTGCCACTTGTATGAATGTTTACCATTTGTTTCAAATAATTATAAATTGTAACCATAAACAAATAGAAACATTCAAATTCTATGATCTTTAAATGGGAGAAATGCCTTTTGAATATTTAATGATGACATTTTATTCTTCATAGCATTATACCTATAAAAACATTTGCAACTAAACCATTGTAGGAGCAAACATTGACTAAGGAAAAGAATTCACAGCATTATCCTCATACACACCGTTTTCCCTTCAGGCACTGCTTCAAGTTTTCCGTACAATGTGACAGAGGACTCCGTTGACAGCATCAGTGCATTGTAAGTCTGGCAGAGGAGTCCATGGAGTACACACTGAAGGTACCCGGAGCCGTCCCGGAGCGTGAGGAAGGCCAGGGCTTTGCCCTGTCTGCGGAGGCGGTGCACCCAACCGCGGACACATATGCGTTCGCCTCTGTGCTCTCCGGCTGAAACAATATAAGATTAAATTTAAAAATTTTAAAAAAATCGCATTTATGACGGGGATTGAACGGGGACTTGAACCAATGGACCTTCTCACCACATTGGTTGCTCTAACCTCTGAGCTATCCAGGCATTTAATTACCAATGCGAACCCGTTAGCCACTCAAATCTTACTTTACTAATAAATAGTGTTTATTTACTTATTTATTTTATCAAAAACATAATTTGTTGATGTACATATGTGTTTGTTTCGTGTCTGGGTGTGTTTATATAGTAGATATTTTAAAAGTTCATGTAATAATTGTACATAAACCCTCTCACCCAGACGGCTGTGTTTGGAGATGTTTTAAATCTTTACATTAATTTTATACACAGGCATTACTGATACCACTATTATTTTTCTTTGTATACCCAAAGTAAGTTGTTAACACTTAAAATATAAATAGAAAAATGGAAAGAAAAATATTTATTGACCACAACACAGGCATGAAAAGTTACAATGACTCAACTCAACCAAAGAAATATCACACCCGGACAAGGAACTAGCACAAAATGTTCATCAAAATCTCTTTTTCTCTTAAATGAGGATTGAACTCATGAGTTACATAACAAAAACACCCAATTAATGCACTTAAAGTTTATCAATATTAAAATGTCACAACAAGTTTTAACCATAAATCAACCTGTAACAAAATAATCCTGAAATAATAAAACCAAAAAAAATGTATAACATTTCAACCAGCCCAGCTGTGTCAACTTAACTTAAATGTACACAAACTGAATTTCACTGCAGGCATAATTATGAAACATATGGTAGTGGTAAAGTATTTATCTCAAATGTGTCATATTATTGCATTTTCTGTTGGGGCAATGATGACTCATTCATTATGCTCCTGCTAGTACTATGCAATAACATGTGGATTGCATCATTCATTCAATATTTTTTTTTCAAGAATTACATAAATTGTGGCACATTTACTGGTGTATTTTTTTAACCTATACACAAATACACTAAATGACACCTAGTTTCCAAATAATATCTGCAATTATCAGATTTTAAAAATATTTTATGAACATTCCTCTGAGATAAAATCAAAACAAGAAAGTAGGTATAAAGATTATATTTTATTAACAATACAGTAACTAGCAGATGTCATTAAGCTTTGCCTATTATAAATTGCAAGTTCAGTTTATGTAACTTGACACCTAAATTTGTTTTAAGTTTCTTATGAGCCAAGCATAAAAACAGATTTTTAATGGTTACACATTATCAATTACTAATAATAGCAGGTACGCTACATTCATAAATAAATTATCTATTCTGTAACTCAGGTAGTATTTGAATTTTAGGGATATCAATAAATTATGTATTCAATCAATAGCTGTGACCCACTTTTCGTGTAAGGATATTACAATATCTTTGTGAGAATAATATGTGTTGAATAATATTTATGAAGTTATAAATGAATGCTATTATTGATCAATCACTTACCCTGGAATATCTTAACAGTTTTAGCTTTAGGCAAGCTGGGATCCTCTTTGATCTCAATCTTCTTGGCATCCTCCAAGTTCTGCAGTCTTTTCTCGTTGCCCTCCTCCTCAGCCTTCGCCTTATCAGCCGCTTTGTGGGTCTCCCTCACCCACAACTTCTGGATCTTCTTTAGTTGAGATTTCGCTGCTACATCGTATGTCTTTCCTTCCTCTTTTGCGTCTACGTATATCGTAGGGAAAGGCTCCTTTCCGGCATGACGCATTGCCTGTATGATAGTCTTGAAGGGCTTCTCGGCCGTCCCATCCCCAGACTCATCGCTGCCATTCTTATCCGACGTGTAAATCTCGTCTAAAACAAATAATTCTCCATAAAGACCAATGCATACGTGTAAAACATAAGGTTATTTTAAATATAATCTGTACTCACTGAGAGAGAGTTTTTCAATGTCCGGCATGATTGTTTCACTTAAATATTACAATAAATAATATTATAGACCTATTTAAATAGTAACAAGTTAATTCTTTTTTACAACAACAACGATAAATGGTGCAACTTCTTCACCGCATTGCAGCACAATGACATTGACATTTGTTTTTTTTTACTTGAATTTGGCTTTGGGACATTGACATATTAGTTAAAGTGGATTTCATCTTTTATCTTGCTATCGTTATCGAGGCAGTAACTTGAATAACGTAATCAATAGGAGGCGAATATTATGAAGGTGAACTAATTTTAACCTTTCTATACTCAAAGATTACCCAAAATTTAAAATAATGACGGTAAACAAAAGTTCAATGTTTCTTATTTTAAGTTCGATAATGATTCATATAATTAAACACGTAAATATAGTTATAGATTTTTGTTTACAAACAAAACCGATTGAAACTGTAAATACGCACAAAAATGTACCTAATTGGCATTACAATCTTAAAAATATTGTAGGTAACGTGAAGCGCCACATTGTTTCACGTCATTCAATACGTCGACCTTTTGATTAACACGTGTTCGAACATGCATTTCATACCTATTTATTTGTAGCTGACACCGGAAAACATGTATTTTGCATTACATGCGTATTGTTGCATACATTATCAGTAGCTAAGTCCGATTCATATTTTTATGGACATAGTTCTGTCAGAATAATAAACCCAGGATAAGTCTACACTATCACAAGAATCGATAAAACCAAATCAAGGGTTCGAATTATTGGAACTTATTATGGAGGATTGAAAAAGAAATTTCCAAATAATTTTCATGAAACAGGTAATGTTCGTCATAAATGGTTTTAAGACCTTGCGTCAAATAGACTGTCGAAGCGCCTTTGAAATTTATTAGCAAAGTTGTAAATCAGAATATTTTCGAGTAAATAAATAAATATTACACAATATCACTTACATTATAGTAAGTGGTAAGTAGCTTAAGCACTCGTGTTACAGATATCAGTGGATACACAAATATACTTAAATATATACAATACCAATGCGAGACTCCACGCCTTGTCTCGTTGTCGCCCGCTTAAAGAGGAGACCACTGCTGCCGTAGCAGTAGCTTTAAGCAGGCTTTCAGGGTGAGTGCGACAGGCTCAATATGGTCTATTGTGCCTGTCGACCTCATATTTGGATCTCATTACCGCTTTCCATCAGGTGGAGCGAGGTCATCTTGTTAGCTTAATACAAAATGTATAATAAAAAAAATATAGGTATATTTAATAAGACACCCAGACACGGAACAAACACCGATGTTCGTCACACAAATATTTTTCCCGAATGGGAATCGAACCCACGACTCTTGAAACCGTAGGTAGTGAACCTGGGTCACTAACCACTGTTCCACCGAGCCAGTCAAAATCAGAAGAGTGAACTTTGCATGAAGGAAACAGAAGTTAAAATATCATTGTAATCATTATTATATACTTACATAATGAGTAACCGGAGTCGTAAACATTTGTGTGAGTTTTTCTGTTACGAAATTACTCTGTCCGAAGTCAGGAAGAATGCGATGACACGGTGTCGGTTACTCCTCGGAAAGCACGTTAAGCCCGATCTCTCATCGGTCATTTCGGATTGCCGTCTCACAAACTATGAGAGTAAGGGAACATAGAGGGTACCTACTTGTGTTTGCGCGCGCACTTGTGCACTATAATGTTTTATGACCTGTGAAGTTGTTTTTTTTTCCTTAACTGACTTACGATGATGGCTTCGAGTAGCCTTGTCATCATCACCGGACTTGCGGGTGAGCGGATGGCTCTCAGCCCTAAAACCTGCGCAGTTGGCTGATCTCCATTGAGATCGGCTGCCATGGCCGGTCGGTTGGGCGCCTTATAAGATATCATCAACTTGGCCTATTGTATCGAGACTTACTTTACCCGACTCTAAATAAATAATCCATAATCTCTCCGATAATACTGTCCAATGGCCGAATACCGAAAGGATGATCAAAATTTTAATATTTCACGTCTACGAATTGAATTTAAATTTGAATTTTAGCGTCTGGGTTCCGTAGTCAGTCAAATTTACATACCTAATTAGATAAGATTTTAATTTCAGTATTCAACAGAAATAGATACCTTTTACAAGGTTTTATAAATCAATAATGCAACTCTAAATGCAAATGTGTTGCACAAAGTTTTTATATAAGTCCTACAGCGATGCATATGCACATTCATAGGCACGGTTATACTAATTACTTGATTACAGTTTTTGTTTTTTAAAATTATGTCAACGCAATGAAATAAAGTAAAAAGTTTATAACACTAGCAAGACCAGTTCTTTTGGAAAATAAACATGGCTGAGCTGAATAAAAATAATTTTGTGTCGGGTAGTGCCCCGAAGAATGACGGGGAAAGAGTGGTAATATCAGGGATGTCAGGGTTATACCCACAGTCGCATCATGTTAAGGATCTATGTGATGTTCTTTACAATAAGGTAAGATTAAGCATCATTTGGGGAGGCCTATGTCCAGCAGTGGACGGAAGTGGGCTGATAATGATGATTATGAAGCATCATTGTCGTAGGTATAGGTACGTTGTAAGTTTACCATAAAGCAAAGTTGTCAGGATGGTAATTAAAGAGGAAAAATAGCACGTCTCGTAATTTTGTTCGAACTAACAACTTACTTTCCTTCAGGGATGAAGTACCTAGTTCCTACTGAGTAAGTCTATTATGACAAAGTTCAGTAAGATTGAGGGCATTTCTTTGATGAGATGCCGCATCACATGATTGTGTTAGAACAAGCAGTTTCGCTAATGTTCTGTTTCTTGTACTTGCGAACAGGAGATGGTTAAATTTTTGACGGTCTGTTATAATATATTATGGTTTCGCAACAGAAACGTGCTGGGGCCCTTTGAAAGGCCTGGCGGGTCCCAAAATCGAGGACAGGTACTCTATATCCCAATTCCCGTTGTTCCAGGTCAATCCCATATCCTCAGAAGGCAAGCATTGGCAATACAGCCACCCTGAAGTGCCTCAGGTGGCCGGCAGCGTGCCAGGTCTCGATCGGTTTGATGCGCAATTCTTCGGAGTCCACTACCGCCTTAGCAACAGCATGGACACCATGTCCAGGAAGATATTGGAGCAGACCTTCCAGGCTATTTATGATGCTGGTAATTTGACAATTTACTTGAGACTTTTAAACCTACGTAAACACTTGTAAATGTACGGTTGGCCAAAAAAGTTTAGAGCATTTGGGGAGGCCTATGTCTAGCAGTGGACGAAAGTGGACCGATGTTGATGATGATGATGAAAGTAGCGTTAGGATTGAAGATCGACGTCACGTAAAGACTGCGTCATATAAGGACAGCTACGAGTAAAAATATTTGTCATGAGAAAATCAAGCTCATCGTGTGACGCGAAATTGATATTTAATCTTTGATCCATTTTCTTGGCCAACAGTTGAGGGGCTAGAGCCATCCGTTCCCCCGCAAGTCCGTTGATGACGGCGTGGTAACTCGAAGCGATCATCGTATATCAGTTAGGAAATAAAAACTTAGCCAACCGTATCAAGCCTTAAAATTAAAGCAATACCTATTCTATTGTTTTTATGTTCATACCGAAAGATTTTTTAGTCTTTTATTTGAAAAGTAAAAAATAAAAACAAACTATACCTAATTACTCAGGTACATGCGTAATTATACTTTGAACAACATTATCAATATAACGGATGCCCTTAACAACGTGTTGACTTGAAATTACCATATTTTTAGGAATCAGAAGCCAGGTTATTTAGAAAAAAATAAATTCAATCTACAACAATTGATTATTTAAATAATTTAAACAACGGAACGAAAAGTAATTAAACCGACAATAATTATAATCCTACAAACAAGCAACGTTTTATCCGTACGAATAATAAAAAGATGGCGCCAGCGCGCGGCGCTCGCATTTTTTTTTAAAACGCAGGCGGGTATACAGGCAAAGACATCAGACATGGACGTCTGCTTCAGTGGTTATCTCTAATACGGCCTCTCCTGACGCTCTGACGTCCTCGTCAGTTTCAGATGAAGTGGCTTGGGCACGATCTGCATCAAGAGCCTCACGGTCAGAGTCGTGTGGTAATGGTGGATCGTGATCGGAAGCCAAGCTGTTAAACCACACAAAAATTAAATTATTGACCTATGTGCCTAAACGTTCCAAGTACACTTTTTTTTCAGTTCAAATAACCAATGAAAGATAATCACTTGCGGTTATTTATTTACGATTCTTTAACAAATCATAAACAAATAAGTAAATCATGGATGCATCCTACAGACGAGTCGACTCGATTTAAAATAAAGTAAACACTGACAGGGGACCCCACGAGTTCATTAGTAACTGGCAGAGGCTCCACTATTTAGCATGCCGTAAGTTTCGTACACAGACATAGGCTCCACTATTAAGCTTATCTTTTAACATAGCGATGGCAGAGGCTCCACTATTTAGCATGCCGTAAGTTTCTTACACAGACATAGGCTCCACTATTAAGCTTATCTTTTAACATAGCGATGGCAGAGGCTCCACTATTTAGCATGCCGTAAGTTTCTTACACAGACATAGGCTCCACTATTAAGCTTATCTTTTAACATAGCGATGGCAGAGGCTCCACTATTTAGCATGCCGTAAGTTTCTTACACAGACATAGGCTCCACTATTAAGCTTATCTTTAACATAGCGATGGCAGAGGCTCCACTATTTAGCATGCCGTAAGTTTGTTACACAGACATAGGCTCCACTATTAAGCTTATCTGTTAGCATAGCGATGGCAGAGGCTCCACTATTTAGCATGCCGCGATCAGACTCACCCTCGAAGAAAGAGGCACACGTCTCCGGGGTCCACTCGCCTTTCCAAGGCACCAAAAACTGTGCCGCAGCGTATGACACCTTGCCACACGACCCGACGAGAAGCTGAAGCTTGTAGCGGTCATGATCCATAATCTGGATGATGCGGTATGGTCCGCGCTTACCCGGATCGAGTTTTCCGTGCGACTGAGAATACTTGATAATAAACACAGAATCCCTCTCCCTGAATTTGCGCGGAGGTTGACGATCTTCTTTGACCCGTTTATCTTGGATAGCTTGATTTTCAGCCAGCCGCTTGGCCGTCCTTTGTCTACGAAGCTCTCGCAAAGACTCCCGATTTTCATTCGACTCGAACGAACACAAACTACTGAAAACTAATTGAATAACAATTCACTTGTGAGCGCGAAATCTTTATCCCACTTCTGATTTTAGGAATCAGAAGCCAGGTTATTTAGAAAAAAATAAATTCAATCTACAACAATTGATTATTTAAATAATTTAAACAACGGAACGAAAAGTAATTAAACCGACAATAATTATAATCCTACAAACAAGCAACGTTTTATCCGTACGAATAATAAAAAGATGGCGCCAGCGCGCGGCGCTCGCATTTTTTTTTAAAACGCAGGCGGGTATACAGGCAAAGACATCAGACATGGACGTCTGCTTCAGTGGTTATCTCTAATAATATTATTATAAATGTTGTCCAAACTTTGACTGGCTCGGTGGAACAGTGGCTCGTGACCCAGGTTTACTACCTACGGTTCCTAGAGTCGTGGGTTCGATTCCCACTCGGGACAAATATTTGTGTGACGAACATCGGTGTTTGTTCCGTGTTGGGTGTATTATTAAATATATTTAAGTATATATTTTAAAGTATCCACTGTTGATTCTGATACCCGTAACACAAGTGCTTAAGCTACTTACCGCGGGATCAGAACAATGTATGTGATGTTGTGAAATATTTAATTTAATTTAAAACTAATACAATTTATGAAAATGCTAATCCAGTCAAGTTATTATTAACTATCTCCTGATTATGTACTAACACATTATCCCGAAGGTCTAAGTCCAGAGCACATTTCCGGAAAGAAAGTGGGTGTGTACATCGGAACTTGCTTCTCGGAGACTGAGAAAGCTTCCTTCTACGTGGCCAGCTCTCGAACTGGTTTTGGGATAGTTGGGTGAGTAAACAAATCAAAAACGAAGTGATGTGAGGACATTTTTAAGAAAAATAAATGATAAGTAATAAAGTCAGGACAAAGTATACAATACAATTCGTGTTACTTTGTCCTGAGTTCAATAGTACAGTTCTAGTATGGTTGTCGTGTTTTATAAATTACCTTAAAGACGATAATTATTATGTTTTGGGGAAGAGTTAAAATATAATAATTGTTTGTTTTTTTTTCTGTTATATATCTGAAAGTACTTAAATATTTTGACTAAAACCTGTTTCAAGGAAGCGGAAAACTTTGGAATCAGATATGAGAGAAATGTGAGAATCACGGGAGAGCCATCCGCTCCCCCGCAAGTCCGGTAATGATGACAAGGCTATTCAAAACTATCATCTCAAGGAAAAATATAAATAAAACGAGAATCTGGATCTAGAGAAAGAGAAGAAAAGTACCAAAGTCTTTGTCTTACTGAGCATATTATTTCAGGTGTAGCAAAGCCATGTTTGCGAACCGCATTTCCTACTGGCTGAACGCCAAAGGACCCTCAGTGGCCATCGATGAGGCTTGCTGCAGCTCAACCGTGTCCCTAGAGCAGGCCTACTTGGCCATGTCTAGGGGGGAATGCGAGGCTGCCGTAGTGGGGGGTGCTAACATCTCTTTGCATCCACAGAGTTTGGTGCACTATGGCAGGTAAGCAGATTTAAGATGGACCTTCCCCAAATTGGCTTTATTTATTTATTTATTTATTTATTTATTGCACTCCATACAAAAGGTCTTAAATCTAGTATCTAAAACTAAGACTATTAATATGGACCCTATTGGGCACGGCAACATAAAAGAGGGGAGGACGCACTTCACATCTCAGCACATAAACTGCTTATACATATTTTTTTTATATATGACTATAATTTATCCTGTAGGTATTCTAATACGGTATAATATTTTTTAACTAATAGTAATTCTTTTAAAGTTTTAATAAAGGATTTTTCATTATTAATAGACCTTAAAGGCTCTGGAAGCTTATTGTAAATTTTAACAGACATTGCAAGGGGACCTGAAGAATGTAGTTTTATACGTGATGTTGGAATATTTAATTTTTTATTTTGGCGTAATGAATATTTATTGTTTATTTCTTCTTCTCTAGTTTTATAGAACTCTGGATATTTTCTAACGAATTTACATGTTTCTAATATATATATACAAGGTAGCGTTAGTATTTTGTATTTTTCGAAAAATGGTTTACAGCTAATTATGCTTTTACATTAAAAATTATGCGTATAAGTTTCTTTTGCATGATAAAGAGATCAGGAGCGTGTGTACTATTACCCCACATGATGACCCCATAGCTGAGCCACGCGTATGCGTACGCGTAATACGTGGTGAGCGAGCTAGCGATATCCGTCGTCTTACGGACCTCTCTGAGTGCGTATGTGAATGAAGATAATTTTGATTTTAGTTTCTGTATGTGTGCTTTCCAGTTTACTTGTGTATCTAGTACTAAGCCTAAGAGTGTAAATTCGTTAACAGTTTCTAATTTGGTATTATTAAAGGTGAAGTTTATATTAATGCGAGATTTCTGATAAGGGTGGAAACTAATAATTTTTGTCTTTTGAAAGTTAATATCTAGGTTATGGTCTTTCATCCAGTTTATTGTTTTGCTTAGAAGCGAATGGAGTTTACTATTAATGTGGTTGGTGGTATTACACGAGGTCAGCAATGAGACATCATCTGCGAATAGTACACATGGCTCTTCCATTATTTTAGGGAGATCATTTATATAAATGAGAAATAATAAGCAACCAAGTACACTTCCCTGTGGGATGGATGCATTTGTTATGATACTGTCTGATCGTACTGATTTTATTACTTTATTGATACTATCACAATGTTCAATATCAACAAATTGTTCTCGGTCAGTCAAGTACGATTCTAGCCATTTATAAGGTTTTCCCCGAATTCCTATACCATATAGTTTATTAAGTAATATTTTAAACTGTACTTTGTCATAAGCTTTCGACATATCTAAAGGATGCCAATTGCATATTTTTTATTATTGATGAAGTTTAGGATTTCCTGAACATACTTAAAAACGGCGAGAACTGTTGAGTGTTTTTTACGGAATCCATTTTGGCAATCGTCTAAGATTTTATGTTTTTCACAGAATGCATATATTCGGTTACACATTGCTTTTTCATAGATTTTAGATACTGAGGGTAGTAACGCAATGGGGCGGTAATTGTTAGGGTCAGATTTTTTATTTTTCTTATGTACCGGTTTTATTACAGATTTTTTCAAATGGTTTGGGAAAACTCCTTCATTAAATGATTGATTAATTAGTAAACATAATGGTGTGGTAAGTTCTAAGGCACATGTTTTCAGTAAGCTAGGAGGGATTTCATCGATTCCAAAGCTATATTTATTTTTTAATCCTGTAATAATTTTGTATATTTCCTTATAGTTTACTGGCCAGAGGAACATAGTGTTTTCAGTGGGATGGAGTACCGGTCGCCCGGCTGCGCCGGATGGGCTTGCTCCGATAGATGCTTTAGTTTTGTTCATTGGTCTCTTTATTTTCTTAAGGCTTTTAAGGACAATGTAGACGACAAGATCGTGAAATTTTAACCATTTAAATAAGCTGGGTGAAGTCTGATAATCTAGGTTTTTGCCCCGACTTCCAATAAAGCTGAAGTATTTACTGATAATAAAATTGACGATGTTGTGTTTAATTTACTCTTGAATGCACTGTTATTTCAGAATCTTGAAATTATGCAAGGATGGGAAAACAAAGTCTTTTGATGAAAACGCAGATGGGTGTGCAAAATCAGAAGCAATCAACGTATTGTTTCTGCAGAAGGCTAAAGATGCAAAGAGGTTTGTAAAAATGTGATATTGTTTTTTTTCTCACCCAACTGCTGGGTAAGGTTTTCTACAAATCAATTCACTGTTCCCTTTCTAGGGTTAGGTCTTATATAGGTTAATCATTGTTATCTAAACTTGTAGGATAACTTATGTAAATACGTATACCTTTGTGTTTTTAGAATATACTGCGATGTTCTTCATGTAAAAAGCGAGTTTTTATCCAAGGAAGGCGAGTCGGGTCCACGATTTGGTTTTTATCGAGATCCCCTGGTCGTTACCAATTTCTTGAAGACTTTTTACAACGAAGCTGGCGTTTCACCAAACGCTGTGGAATACGTTGAAGCTTTTGGATCAGGTGAATAAATGGTTTCGCCCTAGTTTAGGGTAGGCCCGTGTCCCAGCAGTGGGGACGTAGGTTCCGTGGCAGTACGGGTTCTGCTATCGGACGCGTCCCCAGGTTGCGGATAGGGGAAAGCCCCCCAGATATGGGGGGTACCGGCCTTGTGCCGGCGCGGACAGAAACCCAGCAGGGGGTGGGTGTTTATCTTCCTCTTGCATCGTCACCGCCGTTTTTGGTGGCGCGCGCTCTTCCGCTTTCTCTCCGTTTTGGAGAGAGGGTGGCAGAGCTCTATGGTGGAGCAGTGCGACGTTTTCTTTTCGTCTTCGTCGTACAGCTGCGACTTTGGTCGCGTTGTTTATTTATTTATTTATTTATTTATTTATTTAAAACAAGGTACACCAACAGAACGTATACAAAACATTAAATTATAATATCTTATTGTACTAGTCTAGTATATGCACCAATTACAGGTGTACGTACACAGCATTACTTAACCTATTATTACCTTATTACTATTACATCTAATAACTTAACTTACTTTACTAAATACTTTATTCGGTATCGAAAGAGCAATGGAGTTTGCGTTTAAATTGGTGCATGGAGTCATGGAAAATGTCAGCGCTGGGGTCTCTCCCTACAAGTCGTCTGTACTGGTCGTAGCATCTTGCTAATGGGGCATGATGGCCAAGGTTAGACTTGCTAAGAGGTGTGTGGAAGATTTTTGAAATTGTACGACGAGGATTCCTGTAAGGAACGACCAACCCGACACGTCCCACAAGCTCCGAGCATTTTACCCTGTTGTTGATGAGTCCATGCAAAAACGATAAATCCAAGATTGAACGGCGATGACGCAAGGTTTCAATTTTAAAGAATTTCAATCTAGAAATGTACGGGGCCCTGTGGCTGATTCCTTGAGATCGATAAGCAAGCGACTTCGTGAAGGATCTCTGTATTTGTTCTATTCTTTGGGAGTGAATAGCATAGGAAGGACTCCATATTACACTGGCATACTCTAAGTGGCTTCGTACCAAGGTATTATAGAGCAATTTGTGGGTGGAAACGCGTCGAAAACACTTACTGTTCCTTCTAACAAATCCCAACATTTGTGCGGCTTTCTTGACAGTGTTATTAATATGTGGCGAGAGTTTTAATTTCTTGTCAAGGGTTACTCCTAGATCGCGGATCTCGTCTACTTCACTTAATATTGAGGTGCCAATTGTATAAAGAGATTGTTGTGGATTTTTCTTTTTTGTGTACTTTATATGATAGCATTTATTTATGTTAAGCGTCATTAAATTAGTGCTACACCACTGATCAATTCCATTTAAATCCTGCTGAATAAGATAGGAATCTGCATGATTACTACATGGTCTGTAAATTTTGAGGTCGTCGGCAAACAATGAATATTTACAGTGTGTAATGTGATTCTTAATGTCATCTATGAATACTAGAAACAGTGTAGGACCCAGATGGGACCCTTGTGGCACTCCGGAGAGAGCCGCGTATTCGTGAGATTCGTATCCGTCAACAACAACTGATTGTAACCTATTTTCCAGATAGGATTGGAACCAACATAAAAACCTTCCGATTATGCCATAACACTCGAGTTTAGCCAGGAGAAGAGGATGATTTACCGTGTCAAATGCACTACTGAAGTCCGTGTATATCGCATCGACTTGACCTCCCTTGTCTACTACCTCTGTAATGTCTGACACAAAGACAGAGAGGTTAGTTTGAGTAGATCGACCATGACGGAATCCATGCTGGTTATCACTTAGTAAAGATTCTACTTGGCGACTTAGGTGCGGGTGTATTAAAATCTCAAATAATTTGGAAAAAGCTGATAGTATTGAGATGGGCCGGTAATTTTGAATGTCATTTAAATCGCCTTTTTTATAAATGGGCACAATTCTTGCTTTTTTCCACTCATGTGGAAAAATTCCACTAGAGAGGGATTTATTAAAAATTAGTGATAAAGGTAAAGCAAGTGATGAGCCACAGCACTTAATAAATATTGGAGGTATATTGTCAGGCCCGGATCCTTTATTGATATCGAGAAGTTTAATTTGCTCAAAAACTTCTGACTCCGTAAACTGCAACATACATGTATAATTGGAAGTTACAGAGGGCAGGGAGGTGAGTGTGCAAGGAGATGATGGAAGAGTAAACTTGGATTGGAAGTGGCGTGCGAATAAATTAGCTATGTCAGGACCTGTGTTTGCAGAAGATGAATTGAGATGCATGTTTGTGGGTAATTTTGAGTGATGGCCACGTTTTTCTTTGATAAATTGCCAAAATGCTTTAATGTTCTTGTTTATGTTATTTTCTATATTAGTATTATGTGTTATGTTGCATTTACTAATTAATTTATGACATCTTTCACGAAGTAGTTCGTATTCTAATTTATCGCGAGGTTTCCCACACTTTCGATACATTTTCCTTAATTTGTTCTTCTCGCCTAGGAGTTTAATAAGAGAGTTACTGAACCAAGACGGATATTTAGATCTTTTGCGATTGCGTCTTGGCACGGACTCCTCAATTATCCTGTACAACTCACTATAAAGCAAATGTAACATTTCGTTAACATCAAGACACACATCGAACTCCTTGTGCCAGTCTGTAGATTGTATGCTATTGATAATACTTTCATAATCCGCTTTGTGAAAATTGAAGTCACATCTTTCTTTAGGATTAAGGTACTTGAGATCCACGTGCTGTAGAGAAATCAACAAACTAGGGTGCCTGCAGTCTAGTTTACTTAATAGATCCAAGGACTGCTCGACATTTACTTTAATATGACTATTTAAGTTGCTCAGGACGAGATCCAAACACCGGCCATCTGAATTCAAGATACCATTAAACTGACAAAAATTACTAATCGCCATGAAGTCGACGAGTGAGAGACCTAAATTACAATTGTAATTCATTGGTGAGAGTGACGAATTTGAATCATCGGAATTCCATGTTATGAAGCCCATATTGAAATCACCCAATACAATAATTTGATCAGTTTTGTTAATAACACAGTCAACGTTACTAAGAAAATTATTCAAGGTTTCCAGTTTGGTCGGCGGAGGTAAGTAAATAGCGCAGATTGCAATATCTGTTATTTTGTTGGCAATTTTGACTTGTACAGTAACCCATAAGTCTTCACAGTCGCTTTCCCACTGCTGCATGCGCGTGGAGTATAAAGTATTCGCGACGGCTATCAGAACACCTCCGCCGTCCTTCTTGGAGGACCTTTCACAATCACGATCTCTGCGATATACAACATATTTGGAGCTAATGAATTCTCCATTGCTTACGTTAGCGTTCAGCCACGTTTCTGTAAATACAATGACATCATAATTGGTGATTAGGGTATTATGCAGTACATCTGCAGTTTTGGTACGCAGTCCCCTCACATTTTGATAATACATATCAAGTCCTAGTGCTGTTACATTTTTTGTGAAGAAATGAGATTAAGACTGTCATGGTTGCGAACCAAAAATGACTGACTAAATTCATCTTTACGAACGTAGACTCGCCCGTTGCGCACCCAAACGAATTTGTAACCTTCTTGCTTGGCTTTATGGCGAGCTGCTGCGTGAAGAGACTTGCCTGTTGGTGATAAATGTTCAGCGACAAAAATCGGTTTCTTCTCACCCGCTAATCCGAGATGCTGTGTTGAGAGCTTTTCTTTTGGGTTGCTTTTGTTGTAGCGGGAAACTGAGGCCAGAACAGAATCGCGGAGACGAGGATTGCGCAGTTTAACAACGACAGTGCGAGGTCTTTCGGTGTGCGTATTTATTTTGGCAACACGTACGGCATGAGTGATATCGTTATCTCCAATTGGGCAATCCACAATCTTTGCTAGCTGCAATACTACATTCGGTAGATTTTCGGTTTTATACTCTGGCACGCCATTAATCTCAATATTAGCCTCTCTCATGTTCTGTTCAGTCAAGTGAAGCCTGTCCGAGAGGTCCTTGACTGTTTTGTTCAGAGTTTCATGGGATTTTTGCAGTTCCGAAATTATGGCAGTTTTTTGGTCTAATATGGTCTTCATATCCTCATACTGCTTGTTAATGTACTCCACTGAGTCCCTAAAATCCTCAATACTCTTGTTAATGGTATTAAGTTGCTCCGTGATTACCTCTTTCAGCGTATGCTCAATAACCTTTGAGAGTTCCTGCTTGAGAATCAGCCTTAAAGCATTTTCTGTTACATATTTATCTCCTTCCAAACTCTGCGGTTTTTTAGATCGAAGTGTAACGTTGCTCGTGCCAGCTGTTTCTTCAGAATCTGACTTGTCAAAGGTAGTTTGCGCTGTTTGGCGTACTGGAGTATTCGTGTTATCGTGCTTTGGTTGACTGCTACGACATTCGGGACACTTCCAAGTCCGCCTCTGTTCTTTCTCCATAAGATTAAAACGCCTGATTCCAACATTAGCGCAAATGAGGTCATATTTGGATGTGCAAGAAAAACATACCAAAAATTCTTTATCAGTAATAAGATTACGACAGCCATTGCATTTATTATTGCTGGGTGCCATTATAGCAGTAGTGTCGTGCAGTTACACAAGCACCAAACAAGGCCCAAAAGCAAAGAACACCGCGGAGCAACAGCAGTCAGTGCGCGTAGTGTCGCGCAGTAGACAAATTAAGAAGCAGGTACTCACTCACTACTGTGTAGAACGGTGCGGTGTACACGCTGCGCATGTGTGCGTAGAAGCGAGCGCGCCACGGGTTGTCGTAGGTCAGTGACAAACGCACAAAATAACGACGGTTATGATCTATTTTATCGTATAACTCACTGTGTTCAAAACGTATCGAAAATCCAAAACTACCGTGGTGTTGCCTGAGATTTAGGCTATCTGATGATTGATGATTACCAAACGGTAACTTTTTACACTATTTTAGAAAATAAAACTGAAGAGAAAAGGTAAACGTGTGTTGCTTGTGACAGTTTTTGGACGAATTGGGCCTTTATGGCAGTGGTCATTTCCACGTGGGTCTGGCGGAGAATCTCCGCGGCGCGGCGGGATTTGCATTATGCTGTCCCGTCGGGCAACCTGCTCCTAGCTGGGCCGCACTCTTGCGGGTCGGCTAGGGGTAGGGGGGCTTGCCTGCTCCTGCGGGCGGCCCCAAGGGGAGAGCACCTCGCTAAAAAATCCAAATGGGGGGTCTTTTTGGGGTTTTGAGGATGGTCGTACCTCAGTAATAATTCGACCAAATAGCATCATGAACACGCAGACCAATAGATACATACCCCAGGAGGGTTCCCACAGCTTCGCTGTGGGGGAATCCCTCCCGTCACCTTCGGGTGGCGGCCGGCCCACGTATTCTGGGGGGGCCAAGTCTCGTGTTTGTGATGGAGCTGGAGGAGTGTCCGGGGGTAGCAGCCCGAGGCGTGCTGTGGGAGAAGACGGAGTTAGCACTCCGGTGGTTAGGAGAAGGGCGGCGTCAATGTCCGGCGTCGTGGTTTGTGGGGTAGAGCTCAAAGAGGCGAGGGTCCTAATAAACCGCTTCGACAATGAGCAATCCCAAGGAGTCGAGTTGCAAAACTCTTTTGACACGCTCCCGCTGGAATCGGGGAGGGGCTTTTCAGAGAGAGAAGAAAATAGCGACTACGTAAGCGCAACAGAGTCGGAGGACAACTCCATCTGTCCTCCCACCGAAGGATCCGGAAGCGGTCGACCATCAAGACGCTCCGGCTTCCTCAAAAGGAAGGGTTCCGGATCTGGAAAGGAAACGGACGAAAAGTCGGACAAGCCCAGGCGGCCGATAAAAAAGCGTCCCAGAGGGAAACCACCCTCCACGGGAGAGTATGCAGGAAGGGCTGCGGCGCTCCGTGAACTCAGCGCGGCGAAGCGGGAGTCGCTGCAAGTGGAATTAGAAGAGTCGGTGGCGGCTAGTGAGCGCAAGGTCAGAGAGGCAAGAGCCAACCAGCGCTATGGGGCCCGATCTCCGACAGGCCTAGAAAAATTTGCGGCCTGGGAGATCACGAAGCAGGTCGAAGAGGACTGCGACGAGATCTGCAGGATGGCCTCTGTCTCCCAAAATATCAAGGGAGGCATTAAGAAGGGGCTCAAAGATCGAGCCAGAGGCATGCTCAACGGCCTCAAAGAGATCGTAGACAGGTTCTCTCGACTGCAAGCCAGAGTCGAGAACCTTGAGAGGACGGCTGCAGGTAGACCGGCTAAAGCCAGATTACAGGCCATGCCCGACACACGGTCCTCGTCACCGATCTTTGTCCCGGTGGCAGAAGATCGAATGGAGACGGAGGTATCAGAAACAGTGGCCCCGCCAGCAGCACTAAATTTTACTTTAGATGCGCTGGCAGATACCATCAGAAGGGTTTGTGAGGAGGAGCGGCTGAAGCACATGGCGGAAGATCGCAATTTCACACGAGCCCTCTTAGAAGGTATAGAGGATCGGCTGTTGCCGGCGAAGAGGGTCCGACCTCCTCTCGCCGCTGATAAGAGGCGGGAAGAGGAAGAAGCCGAGAAGAGAGAGAAAGAAGCGGCGGACGCCGCCCTCTTTAAGTTGCCGGAGGTGCCTCAACCGCAGCGCACTAAGAAAACATCAGCTCCGGCTACAAGTTCTGCGCCTGGCCCGCGAAGAGTAACGCGCGCTCAATCAGCATCCTTAGCGTCTAAAGCGGCCGCGGCAGCTTCTAAGCCAGCCCAAGCCCAACCAAAGGGCAAGGAAAAGGCAGCAGAGGCCGAAGCTGATCCAATGCTGCCATCCACCACCTCGGCCCGTGATGCTTGGACCAAAGTGGTGAAGAAGTCGAAAAAAGGAAAGAAGGTCGCCTCGACTGCATCGATCCCTCCAGGCAACAGCCTTACATCCGCATCGACGTCGAGCAACAAGAAGGGCGCTTCTAAGAGCGCAACCCCAGGACCTACACGATCCAAGTCTACTGGGGCCAAAAAGAAGAAAAAGCCGAAAAAGAAGAAATTAGTCCCACCAAAGTCCGCCGCAGTCGTGGTCACACTGACCGAAGAAGCGGCGGGCAAAGGCGAGACTTACGAGTCCATTCTTCGGCGGGCTCGAAATGAAATGGTGGCACCACATGTCGGTCCGGCACGAGTTCGCCAGACGGCCACGGGAGCTCGGAAATTTGAGTTCCCCGGCGTCCAGAGCATTGAACAGGCAGACTTGTTTGCCTCGCAACTGAAGATTGCTCTCGCTGACGTGGCCGTCATTACCAGGCCGCAGAAATTGGCGGGCCTTCTGATCTTGGATCTGGACGACTCTGTGACCAGGTCGGAGGTTGTGGATAAGGTTGCAGCAATCGGTGGGTGTCCAGCGGAATCCATTAAGGCCGGAAAGATTGTAGTGGGCCGAGGAGGGGTAGGAACTATTAGCCTGCAGTGTCCTGTGGCAGCGGCAAAGAAAGTCCTGGACGGCGGCCGGCTCTTAATCGGCTTTAGCTCAGCGTCAATCAGGGCTCTAGAGGAGAGGCCTCTGCGGTGCTTCCGTTGTTTTGCGATAGGGCATACCAGAGCACTTTGTCCCTCGACGAAGGAGCGCAGCAATTTATGCTTCCGCTGCGGGCAGGAGGGCCATAAAGCCTCCTCTTGCAGCAGCAAGCCGCACTGCGATATCTGCGCAGAAAGTGGGCGCCCCTCGGGGCATAATATGGCAGGGAAGAAATGTGACCCCCCCATCAAGAAAGGAAGAGTGAGGCCTATGTCCCGGCCTCACACAAACGCCGCGCCGGTGGCCCCCGAGGCCGATACGGCTGCAGCCATGGAGGGTGTGGAGACGACCGAGAATGTCTAGGACACCCAACGCCTCTTTTATTTTGGCGAACATCAACCATTGCCGCTCAGCCCAAGACATGTTGTCGCAGGCTATGGCGGAGTGGCTGGTGAACGTGGCGGTCGTCTCCGAGCCTTATTGGGTGCCTCCTCAATGGCTTGGGGACCAAAACGGTGTCGTATGCCTCTTCTCTCGTCAGTCCTCGGACTCGCCCCCCCTTGCACTATTCGAACGGGGGGCCGGCTATGTAGCAGCGGTCTGGCAATCCATTGTGGTAGTGGGGGTGTACTTTTCACCTTCGCGCTCTCTTCAGGAGTTTCTGGACTTCCTGGATGTGCTGACGGGCCTTTTCGGCCGCGCGAGAGGCCGCCAAATCTTGTTAGCAGGAGACTTAAACGCTAAATCGGTATCTTGGGGGAACCCCGCTAATAAGTGCAACAGGCGAGGTCAGGTGTTAGACGAGTGGGCGCTGTCCTCGGGTCTGACGATCCTGAACCGAGGGACGACCCAAACGTGCGTGCGACAGCAGGGCGGATCCATCGTGGACATATCCTTCGCAACACCCGCACTTGCCGCACGCGTCGTTGATTGGCGAGTAGACTTGGGGGAGACACTGTCAGACCACCGGTTCATCCGATGGGACTTTCGCCCCGTCAGTAACGTCGTCGTGTCCGCTTTGGGACAACATCTACCAAGGTGGGCTCTCACTCGCCTGGACAAAAGTCTGGCGAAGGAGGCTGCCCTAGTCCAGGGGTGGTTCGCCCCCTCAGTGGACGGCATGGACGTGGACTCCGCGGCTGCACAATTGCGGCTGACTATGACTGAGGTGTGCAATACTTGTATGCCTCGATCCCGGCGTCCCGCCCCACGTCGTGCCGTCTATTGGTGGTCATCCGAACTGACGGACTTCCGCGTTGCCTGTCTTGTCGCTCGACGTGCGTATCAGCGCTGCCGTCGTCGTCGCCGACGCGACCTTGAAGAAGAGGCGCTTAGGTATGAGACGTACCTGGATGCCAAGCGGAGCCTTAAGGCTGCAATTGGTAAAGCCAAAGACGCGGCTAGAAGCGAAATGCTCAAGAATCTCGACGCCGATCCGTGGGGTAGACCATATAGGGCTGCGCGTCAAAAGCTGCGCCCATTTGGTCCTCCAGTCGCTGAAACTCTTGAGCCGTCTCTACTAGACGCAGTCGTCGGCGGGCTTTTCCCGCCAAGTGATGACGGATTTGACCCGCCCCGCATGCGTGCCTTCCAGGGCGTGACGCCGGAGTCGGAGACTATACCACCGCTCACTCCAGAGGAGTTCGATGCGGCCGTCCTTCCACTCAGGGCAAAGAAGACGGCGCCAGGCCCAGACGGAATCCCGGCAAAGATTGTGGCTCTGTGCTCCCAAGAAATGGAGGAGTTCTTTTGTGATCTCTTTGTCCGCTGCTTCGAGAGCATGAGGTTTCCAAAAGTCTGGAAAGAAGGGCAGTTGTGTCTGATCAGGAAGGAGGGCCGCCCCGCTGACTCGCCATCCGCCTACCGGCCGATCGTCCTGTTGGACGAGGCCGGTAAACTTTTCGAGCGCGTCATCGCGTCGCGTCTCAACGACCATCTGGAGACAGTGGGACCGGACCTATCAGAGGCTCAGTTCGGTTTTAGGACGGGGCGGTCCACGATCGACGCTCTCTCTAGGCTGAAGACGTCCGTGCAGGAGGCCGTCGGGAGAGGGGGTGGAGTGCTGGCAGTATCTTTCGATATTGCCAACGCTTTCAACTCCATCCCCCACTCAACCATCATGGAGGGCTTAAAATACCACAGGGTTCCATTCTACCTAAGGGCCCTGTTGGAGGACTACCTCACGGACAGAAGTGTCGTATACATTGACAAGTCCGGCGTCTTGAAGCGGCACACCGCCGAGTCTGGAGTCCCACAAGGATCGGTTCTGGGGCCTCTTCTCTGGAACTTAGGATTTAATTGGATCCTGCGGGGCGTACTCCTTCCGGGCACGGGTCTCATCTGCTATGCAGACGATACGCTACTCACGGCCCGGGGAAAGAATTTTGAAGAGGCGGCGAGAAGAGCTGCGGCTGCTGGCACACTGGTGGCGCGGCGCATCGCTATGTTGGGCCTTCGGGTGGCGCTGAATAAAACCGAGGCCGTATACTTTCATGGGCCTCGGAAGGGACCGCCCCCTAACGCTTACATCATGATTGGGGGCACCCGGGTGGGCATCCAGCGCCATATGAGGTATTTGGGTCTAGTATTGGACGCTAGATGGCAATTCTTGCCACATTTTAAGGAGCTGTCGGCGCGTTTGATGAAGACGGCGAACTCACTGGGCTGGCTCCTCCCAAATCTAGGGGGGCCCAGAGCCAAATGCCGGCGTTTATACGCCGGAGTACTGCGCAGCATGGCTCTATACGGAGCACCCATCTGGGCGGATTCTCTTCGTCACAAAGGGAATATCGTCCTGCTCCGAAGGCCCCAGCGGGCGATCGCATGTCGGGTGGCGCGAGCGTACCGGACGGTCGGGTTCGCGGCGGCGTGTGCCCTAGCAGGCACGCCGCCGTGGGCTTTAGATGCTGAGGTCCAGGCCCAATGTTATTGGTGGCTAAGGGAGCAGAGGGATAGTGGACTCTTTCCTGCCCTCGAAGAGAGAGCAGCATTTTTACGCGGGGCACGAGATGAACTGGCCGCTAAATGGTCAGAAGAACTCGCCATTGTACCATCGGGACGCCGCTTGCTGGATGCGCTCGGGCCGGTTTTAGAGGACTGGCTTGAGCGGGCGCATGGCTTCCTGAGCTACCGCCTGGTGCAGATACTGACCGGGCACGGCTGCTTTGGTCAGTTCCTGCACCGCATCCAGCGGGAGGACTCGCCCCTCTGTTGGGCATGTGGTGCAGAGGTGGACACGGCGGATCACACTCTTTTCATGTGTCCGTCGTGGTCAGCCGAAAGGTCGACGCTTTATTCCGTCGTAGGCCAGGTGGACTCCCTCCCACAACTTGTTCGGGGGATGGTAGATCACAGAAGTGTGTGGACGGCGGTCGCCTCCTTCAGCGAGTCAGTTATGTCACAGAAGGAGGCGGCCGAGCGCGAGAGGGAAAACGACCCCTCCGCGCCAGCGCTAAGAAGGCGCCGCAGGGGACGCGCACGGCGGATTTACGAACGCCAATCAGCGCAGTCCAGCGAAGACCTGCGGGCGGATGGCGTGGGGACGTCGCCGCCTGCATTGCACAGGTCCTCGCTGAGGGACTAGGGTAGTTCCGTGTACCGGACACCTGGTCGTCACCCTAAGAGGGACTTGAGGGAGCCCGATCGATAGGGCTGTCCGCCGGTGGCGTCGTGGCTTAAGGGCTTAGCCGGAGCACCATGATGCCGCCAAGGCGATGAGGTACACCGCGGTGTTTTAGTCGGTAGACCCCCTGGCACGCCCAGGAGCCGCGACTGGCATTTACCATCTTATCGCCAGTCGTTGGGGAGTCCGACACACCACTGGGAGAGAACCCCCTTTCCCAGTGAAGGTGCATAAGGCATTTCACCGCGAAAAAAAAAAAAAAAAAAAGTGGGGACGTAGGTATATGGGCTGATGATGATGATGATGATGATGATGATGATGACGAATAAATGGTTTAAAAAAATTTTCGTCGTTTATGGTGCTACATGCTAATAAGAGGTCGTAGTGTGAATATCCACTTGAATAGGTACTTACCTATCTCAAATTTCAAGAAACTCATTGATATATGGGTTCTGCATGTAAATTAATCGATTTTGTATTGTGATAGTAATAAAAGGAGTTAAATAATAACTTCATGGCATATAAAAATAAAATGATTTACAGTGTTGGTAAACTATGTAGGTATCAAAATATGGTACGAAAATGATTGATCTTAATGCACCTTTTCTAATTCTTGAACTTACCTATGCAGCTGTACCTGAAGATGATAAAGCTGAACTAGAGGCTATAAGTAAAGTATTCTGCCAGAAGCGAAATGGTCCGCTATTGGTCGGTAGCGTGATGTCAAACATCGGGTACGCTGAGGCAGCTACCGGAATATCTGCGATAACTAAGGTTCTATATTTGTATTTAAGCATTTTGCCAATTTAATAAAACATCGGCCTGTTTGTTTGTTTGATTATTGGTAGGTTTAACTAGTTTAATAATTCAAAGGACAACAAACATAATTGTTTAGTAAGAAATTATTCAGAAGAATATGGTAATAGACAAGCATTCGAAAGATTAATTTAAAGAGCTATGAAATCAGATGTTTCCCAGAAATGGAACTAATATTCCTGTAAAACAGGTC
The DNA here is from genome assembly GCA_039566165.1 of Maruca vitrata. NCBI lineage: Eukaryota > Metazoa > Arthropoda > Insecta > Lepidoptera > Crambidae > Maruca > Maruca vitrata. Next base: position 3,560,980 of record CM076933.1, read on the forward strand.
CTATTGGGATATCACAAAGGTGAACTAGCAGCTAATCTACACTGCGAGAACCCTCGGAAAGACATACCAGCGCTCAAAGATGGTCGGATTCGTATCGTCACGGAGCACCAACCATTCCGAAGAGGTTATACTGCTGTCAACAGTCTCTCTGTTACTGGTTGTAACGGCCATATTTTGTTGCATGGACATTACAAAGAAAAGGTAAGAAGAGCAGTCCGAAATGAAATTTAAAAAAAATATCATCCGCATTTAATGTAAATACGCTTCAAAGTATGTGACCTAGAACTTTTTAGTGTTCACATCAAACTACTTACAAAGTGTTTCTAAGTGTACTGGTTTTATGAATAAACAAACCTGCTTGGTTTAAACTAATAAGTACATATTTAGAATTTCTACAGATAGAGCCTCAATGAGTTCTATTATATTTTCAGGATCCAAGTAGGTACAAGACAAGTATTCCGTACCTGGTAACCATATCTGGCAGGCAAGAAACAGCAGTTCAGAAGATTTTAGATGATTTGAAGTCCCGGCATATAGATCCGGAAGAGCTAGCACTGTTCCACAATATTCATAAATTGAAAATTGTGGGTCATCTTGGTAGAGGATTTACAATCCTTGGTAAGCATTTAACCGCAATACCTACTAACAAGAATTTGTGTAATTCCACAGCAAAAAAGTTTTTATTTCTGATGATTACTTTGATAAATGAAGCATAAAATTATTATATCTACGTGAATTCTATGTCAACGTGTTTCATACGCAAATGGTATCTTTTAATATGATAGCAAAATCTGCATGTCTGTGAAGTCGCGTTTATTTTTCATGAAATTATTGACGTGATCACAATTTGTGATTTTCAACCCATAGACACAGACCCAAATCAAAAGACTATCAGCTTAGCCAACGCATGTGAGTACTTCGACGATGCGCGTCGCCCTCTCTGGTTCGTGTACAGTGGTATGGGGTCTCAGTGGCCAGGAATGGGGGTGCAACTCATGCGCATACCTGTTTTTGCGGCAGCCATTGAGAGGTAAGAAGTTATTAAATTAATTTTACGATGCATTGGATTTTGCTCGCCCATTTTGAACATTTATTACTTTGTTATTTTATTGTAAAAGCTTTAATACACGTAGATAAGACCGTTAACGCTCTTCAAATGCTAATAAATTTATAACACTATCATCTAGATACACTCACATTCTATATACAACTTGCGTACTTACACTTTAAGTTAGAAAAATGCATACATGCCTAATTTTAAATTTCCAAAAAGTAAAAGTTTTTCATTCTGTATTTATAGGTGTCACAAGGCATTACAACCTAAAGGACTTGATATAATCCATATCATTACAACTTCTGATAAAACAATTTTTGATAACATACTTCATTCATTTGTTGGAATTGCTGCTGTACAGATAGGGCTCACTGATGTGATGCGAGAGTTGGGATTAGTCCCGGATAAAATCATTGGTAAGTACAAAAAATAAAATTATCTATATGCTACTGTGCGTTAAAACAAATAACAAACTGTTAAGTGTATAGTATATTGTATATATAAAGGAGGCTTAGTATTGTTTTAGTTTGGATTATTATTAGACTGCATAATTACGTAATTACTTCTCAGGCCATAGTGTTGGTGAGTTAGGCTGCGCTTACGCCGATGGATGCATTACTGCAGAAGAAATGATTTTATCAGCTTATAGCCGTGGATTGGTCTCACTAGAAACTGAATTTATTCATGGGTCTATGGCTGCTGTAGGCATTGGATACCAGCAGGTTTGTAGATATTATGAACAATTGAAAATTTACCAACACATTTGTGCAGTTTAGTCCAGTCAAATTAGGAAAAAATCTCGGAATTCGAGATACCCAGCTGTAAGTCTGTAAATACTTAGATATTGACACTCTAAAAGTGTTCTCAAAACCTACATATTGTAGGGTGTACGCAACTATTAAATTTTCAAGGTCAAATGTCACAAATATCAGTTTTATGAACTTTTGAGCGAAACGGGAAATTTTATCATAAAAGTGTGTAGGAGAAAATTACTTATCTTCTATTTATCTATAAAAATTGTCTGTACGTTTTATTTCTAAGGTTCACCATTTCAGAGATACAGCGATGCAAATAGTTGAAAAAGTTGTATTTTCAAAGCTTCCAGGCCCACGTGCGATTGTGCTAGACAGTTAAAATTTTCACGAATGATGTATTTTAGTAGCCTCTATAACATCTAATACTAGAAAAAGCTTAAAACCAATGTTTTAGTGGGTTCTCATACAAAAACTATAGTATTTTTTTCTTACACTTGGCCGGTTTTTAACGTGGTTACCCCAGTAAACCTATTCCAGACGACACCTTTTATACATGAAGAACACGTTCTTTATAAGGAAGCCTAGTTAAATAATTGTTTTGTGTTGTTTTCAGTATTCAGAAGATTTAAGATTTCTGCGTTTCATTAAATTAAATTTGGTTAATATGGATCTTCACGTTCATAATCGAGTTAGATGGACAGTTAACATTTTTAAAATGTATTTTTTTTCAGTTATACTTCAAACAGAAATTCTAATAATTGGTTATTTCGTACTTTTTGACCCATAATAAGCAGCTTAAATGTACTGAAACGTATATGTATAGTACTAAAAAAAACATAAAACAATTATTTAACTAGGCTTCCATATAAACAACGTGTTCTTTACGTATAAAAGGTGTCGTCGGGAATAGGTTTACTGGGGTAACCACGTTAAAAACCGGCCAAGTGTGAGAAAAAAAAACCATAGTTTTGTATAAGAACCCACTTAAACATTTAGGTTTTAAGCTTTTTCTAGTATTAGATGTTATAGAGGCTACTGAAATACATAAGTTGTGAAAATTTTAACTGTCTAGCACAATCGCACGGGGGGTCTGGAAGCTTTTGAAAATACAACTTTTTCAACTATTTGCATCGCTGTATCTCTGAAATGGTGAATCTTAGGAATAAAACGTAGAGACAATTTTTATAGATAATTAGATGATAAGCAATTTTCTCCTACACACTTTTATGATAAAACTTGCCGTTTCGCTCAAAAGTTCATAAAACTGATATTTGTGACATTTGACATTGAAAATTTAATAGTTGCGTACACCCTACAATATGTAGGTTTTGAGACCACTTTTAGGGTGTCAATATCTAAATATTTACAGACTTACAGCTGGGTATCTCGAATTCCGAGATTCTTACCTAATTTAAGCTTAAATGACTGGACTAGTTCGTAAAGCTTTTTGTTGAGATTACAATCATAAAAATGAGGCCCACAAAGTGTATGTATATCTTTGTTAGTCAAGCAAAATGATTGATTGTGATTGTATTTGATTGCTTGCTTTTAGTTTACTTTATACATATTACTTTTTGTAGATCATCAATATGATTCCCCCTGAAATTGAGGTGGCGTGCCACAATTCATCCGACTCCAGTACTATATCTGGCCCTTCTGAAGTGATGAAGGAGTTTGTGGCATCACTAACTGCTAAGCACATTTTTGCGAAAGAAGTGCCTTGTTCCAATATTGCTTACCACTCGCGATATATTGCTGATGCAGGTAAGTTTAACTACATAACTTTGAAAGTTTTTACATTATTAAACAATTGATATTACTCACATTAAACTCAATGTATTATGCATTGGTTTTTTCATTCTTCAAATGCAAAAAAATCAAAAAACGTGCACATTTTAATACTGGAATTCTTTTCATAGGTCCTGGATTGCTAAAATATTTATCGCAAGTTATAAAAGATCCAAAAGCACGCAGTGACCGATGGATTTCAACTTCTGTTGCCCAGGACCGGTGGGGAGAACCCGAAGCCAAGTATTCATCTGCTGAATACCATACCAATAACTTACTGGTAGGCTTATTATAGTTATCACTGGTTTATCTCAATAGAAAATAATTTTAATACACATAAGCCCGCTGGCAGCTATTATCGCCTTATATTTTCTCCCAATGTAGCACAAGAGACTGGGGCAGTACATACCAAATAAGTCATCAAGCCAGCCAATAATGTACTTTGATTTGTATGTGCACAGAATCCAGTGCTGTTTGAAGAAGCATCCCGATTGATCCCAGCTAATGCTGTGCTCGTAGAAATAGCTCCTCATGGTTTACTGCAAGCTATCCTAAAACGCTCTCTACCAGCTAGTTGCAAGCACGTTCCTCTCACGAGACGGGGACACCCTGACAATTCGTTTTTGGTACTTGAAGCTATTGGCAAGTTCGTTCTTTTAATATTTTCAACTTTGTTCTCATTGATCTCACCAAATAACTGGTTCTTAATTGCTTTATGTCAGTAATTTTATTTTCTCTCCATTTTTTATCGGAAATGATTTATCTTAAGAGTTTCGTACGATTTGACAGATTATTCATGGAAGGCTACAATCCAAAAGTTGAAGCATTATATCCGAAAATAGAATTTCCAGTATCTACTGGGACTCCGTTCTTATCACATCTGGTTCAATGGGCCCATAATGAGAAATGGTAAGACACATTTACTTATCTATTTGATCCCTTAATTTTCAAATTTGTATTTTTATTGTAAGTGTATTTGTTTTGTATTATTTATGACTTCTGTGTCTATTTCAGGAATCTTCCTTTGTATATATCTGCGTGTAGAAAAACGGCGGCTGCGTGCAAATTCAATATCACTGTTGAAGACGATGACCACAAATATTTACGTGGCAACATCATTAAAGGTAAAGAAGGAAACTATTAATTGGCCAGATTTCTGATTGGTGGCTTGTGATAGAAGTGGAGTACAGTTCTATTTAACTTCACCTCGGTGTTATTAATGTATGATTTCAATTTTATTTCTTGGTCATGACATGATTGTGCTCATTTTCATAAGCGAACTTGCTTTTAGGAAAGAACGTCTATCCACTTGCAGCTGCTTTGCTGACCGCATGGGATACCTTAGCTATGACTTGTGGAGCTAGAAAGAAGGAACTTTCAGTAGAATTCCACGATGTTAATTTCTTTGTTCAGCCATTATTGAACCACCAGCTCCCCTTAAAATTAGATGTAGCTTTACATAGGGGCACCGGGCGTTTTGAGGTACGTACAGTCTCCCCTCTCTATACCCCGTAAATAATATTTTACCAATTAAATGAATGGTTTTGGTATATATTTATTCATAAAGTACTAACAGTTGAATAATGTGTCTCATAAAATCACCAAACTTAAAACAGACATTATATATTTCTATGCTACTTATTTGATTGCTTTCCAGATTGTGGCTGGTGAATCTAAAGTTGCCGCTGGCTACATTGTAGCATCTCCCAAAGAAAAGCTTCAGATATTGGAAGAAGCAGATTCGCAAGAAGAAATGGTTTTCAACGCAGAAGATATTTATCAGATTCTCTACGAGAGGGAATATTTGTATTCGTAAGTTTGAAGTTTTATCCCGTTACGTATAGAAATATTCCCTCTCATTGTGGGTCTGAATTTTCAGCGGTTACTTTTGGCTTTCGATCTTTATAATGAAAGATGAACAGAAATTAATAAATTAAATTACAGGGGGAGTTTTCAGAGCATTCAAGCCGCAGATGATTCTTTTTCTAAAGCTTATTTAGATTGGAATGAAAATTGGGTCACTTTTATTGATGGCATGCTACAGTTGAATGTGGTAAGACAAGAACATGACGCCATTTCTGAGGCAGCTCATATCAGAAGCTTAAAAATTGATGTAACTAAGCATGTATCTACTGAAAAAATTTGGTATAATGGCAAGGAAGTCATGAAAGCTACCGTGTGTGATTTATATAACTATACAAGGTAAACCCTTCGAAATACTGAAAATTCAATAGTTTTTATTAACTGCACTTTAAGGGAATTTCTGCAATCTTAATAATATTTTATTTTCTTTCTGTAGATGTGGAGGAATATTAATGAAGGACATAAAATTCAGAAATTTACCTCCCTCAAAGGCTTTCCAAGTTGATCTCAAAACACTTAAATTCGTACCTCGATTCCAATCGGAAATTATCGATGTAAGTAAAATGTTTGAAGTATTGTGTTACTGTACAAATGACTTGAACATTTTAATCTTCAATAATTATCATCATCATTATACATTGGGTTTTATATGTCTTAAATTTTCAACAGATAAAATCAGCAATGCAAGTTTTCCTGCAAATTGTGGCTGAAAATGTAAATAAGAATGAAATAAATATTATCGAAGTGAATGAAAATAGTGACAATGATACTGTTGTTGGTCTCAATATAGATGATATACCAGGGCTTAAAGTGAAATACAAACTTCTAAGAAATAAAGATTTACTTAAGGCTAATAGTCTTAATAATGTTGATCTTACAATAATAGAACAGTTTTCTTCTAATGAGGAGGTAAGTGAGTACGTAGGTCTTTGTGAATTCTACTAATAATTTTCATAAATTTGATCACATACAGTACATATACTGACATACATTTAACATATACCAATATAGATCTGTCTACTTCTTTTCAGCTTATGTCCAGCATTTTGCCTGCAGACGCTTTTGTAGTGACTTGTGTGAGTAATGACGACTCACATTCAAATTGGCCATCGCCTTTATGTCGCATTGTGTCATCATACAATACCGGAGACATACGACTATCACTAGCTCGATGGAAACCTCAGGCAACACCTATGCCAACAAAGACTATCACTGTTCTTAGTACTACAGACTTAGCTTTGCTTCTATCAAAGAAAGAAAGCTTGTCTACTGATCAGAAGCTCTTAGTTGTCACTACGTATCCTCCTATAGACGGAATAACAGACCTAATAACAAAGTGGAGATGTTCCCGTGGACTCCACGTGTCTTTGGTGATGGTAAACCATAAGATAGCTAAGGATCAGAGTGCAACCCAAATGCCAGATCTTGATTTGGCATTCAACGTATTGCAATATGTAAGTATCACTGTTTTTGTAGTTTCTGTTAAGATAAACATTTAGAAGTTATAAATAGGTTCAAAGTTTTTGTGTGATGTTGAGTCGGCAAGTAAAATAAATTTATAAACACTTTTACAGGGCTCTTGGGGTGGTATGTATTACGTACCTCATACAAAATATCGTGAAATAGATTTTACGAAAAATGTTTCACTTCAAACTGAAAGGTTTGGAGAACTCAGATCTCTTAGATGGGTTGAAACAGCTCAGTCTCTTAATCAACGACCAAGAGTTAAGGTAACTGTAACAATACTAAGCAGTAAGTACAACTTAGACCACGTAGTAAGCACTTCGTTTCCCGTACCGTAACATATTTAATCAAACTGCCTTGTTGTTCTTTTGGTAGCAGGCGGTGCGTAATGACCGAGAGGTACACGGTTCAAGTCCGGGGATGGGCAAAATATGTTTTTTTTAAGTCGAGTTTTTCTGTTACGAAATTACTCAGCAAGGAGTCAGGAAGTTGGCGGTTGCACGCTTTTGCCGCGGAAAGCACGTTAAGCCGGTCTTGCACCCTGCGCCCGATCTCTCATCGGCCATGTTGGATTGCCATCTCTCCAAGCTATGAAAGTAAGGGAACAGACAGTACGAGTATGGTTGGGTTTGCGCGCACATTTGTGCACTATAAAATATATCCTGCGCAGTTGTCTGATCTCCACTGAAATCGGCCTCCATGGTCGAAATAGGTCGGACAAGTTATTTAAGAAAACCGTTTAAAACTTGTTTATCTTACTTTATTGGTAGGTTTACTGTGCTGGTCTGAACCTTACTGACGTCAAAACTGCTACCGGTGTCTGTCCTGAGAGACAAGTCGACGGGAGCTCATTTGGAATGGATTATAGTGGTATAACTGAAAGGTATTGTTAATTTTTACAAACTTTTCTTTCTAATAGCTATGTAAACTATTTAGTATCATCAAAAGCCTTTAATTATATTCCACTGCAGCGTATAAGCCTTCTCCGTAGAGCGCCATGCACTTCGGTCCTGCGCCAGTCTTATTTACCACTTGCCCGTCTAGGAAGGCCGTCCTCTTTTTCTTTACCGAACCTGGGCCACCATTCTGTTTTATTCCGATTTGCTCCACCTGTCGTCACCGCGTCTTGCCAGGTGTCCTGCCTACTGCCATTTCAATGCTGCACACCGTTTCCCAATGTCGACAACCTTTGTTCTTTTCTGACGACAACTTTTTAGTATAGGTGTTAATTGATTTGTGTATTTTAGTCTTGTTATTTAACCTTCTTTCTTTCTTCAGCGGGGTTCGAGTAATGGGGATTGTAGCTAGTGGAGCGTGTAGTAAATGGGTAAGAGCTATCCCTGAGTTGGTGTGGCCGGTTCCAGAACACTGGACCTTGCAGGAGGCTGCCACTGTGCCGCTGGCCTACGCTTACGCACTCTACTGTCTGGTAAGTTCTAATCACCACATAGTATAGAGCAAAGTCGCTTCCCGCATCTGTCTGTCCCTATGTATGCTTAAATCTTTAAAACTACACAAAGAATTTCGATGCTGATTTGTTTATAGATAGAGGGATTTAAGAGGAAGGTTTTCATGATTCATTTTGTAAAATTGTTGAGTTGTACATGAATTCTCTTCAATACTGAGCAAGTTTTACGTTGACTGTTTAAGTCAGACCAGCATATTATTATTACAAAGACAACAATTGTCTTTGACTAAAAAACGAATCGATTTTGGTACCTATATTTTCTCCAGGGCATTAAAGTCGAGATTAACCGGGGCAGCAGTATCCTGGTGCATGGTGGAACAGGTGCACTCGGGCAAGCGGCCATCACCATCTGTCTCGCTTTTGGGATGCAAGTCTTTGTCACAGTCAGCGACAAATACAAGAAAGAGTTTCTTATGAGACTATTCCCTGAGTTGAAAGGTAAGAACTGACTCAGCATCAGCATGATGACTGTTATGATTACGGTATGTCTTATCATTACGGTAACTTATGACTCTAGTAGATCATGAGTTATTTACGATGGTTTTGCAGGCAATTTGTATAATTATGCACTTTTTTATGTGGTGACGAACCGTGAGTTCAAATAATCTAAGTCGTGCGTGAATATTTTATTACAGAAGATCATATTGGTTGCTCCCGTGACAGTACCTTCGGAGATATGGTAAAAGGACTGACTAAAGGTTTAGGCGTTCAATACGTTCTCAATTGTGTCCCAGGACTACTACGCAATGTAAGTAATCAGAAAGACTTACTAAAAAAGTGAAACTGATGTTGTTTTATCGTTGATTAAATGTACAAATTATTTCAGGTTTCCATAAAATGCATCATGCCTTTTGGGATAGTAATAGACACAGCTCAAATGGCAAGTAACGAAGATTTCAACTTCGGAATGTTCCATTTGATGGGCGCCAAAACCTATGTCGCGCTTGATTTCTCTTCACTTCTTACTAAGAACAACGAGTATGAAATGAGGGTAAGTTGGATCTATTCGAATCACAAAGATCTATTTTTAACCGACTTCAAAAAAAGGAGGAGGTTCTCAATTCGTCTGTATGTATAATATTTTTTTTTTTTTTTTTTTTTTTTATGTATGTTCACCGATATTTTCGTCAATTATAGACGGATTTCAAAAATTTTTTTTTGGTTGGATAGAGTTCACTTCCGAGGTGGTCCCATTTTCACCAGTCTTGGATCTGATGATGGGATCCTGGAGAAATCGAGGGCAACCTTAAAATTTTATAGGGACATGTACCGCGTTTTGCATATTATCTGAAGTCATATTGGCATTTGCTTCTGGCTATCATAATTTTATGATGCTGAGCTGATGATGGAAGGTCAACTCCTTAATAGTTATGAGTAAAAGAATAATTATTTTAATACTGTATACATATTAAGACTACTAGTTATAATATCAGTAGCATTACAGGTGAGCTAAACTATTAGGTTGACCAGTCTAGGATCTGATGATGGGATCCAGGAGAAATCGAGGGCAACCCTCAAATTTTATAGGCACATTTACCGCGTTTTACATATTTTCTAAAGTTATATTGGCATTTGCTTCTGGCAATCATAATGTTATGATGCTGAGCTGATGATGGAAGGTCAACTCCTTAATAGTTGGGATTAAAGGGATAATTCTTTCAAATCTGTGTACATATTGATACAATAGTTATAATATCAGTAGAATTATAGGTGAGCTGAACTAATAGGGTGTAAAAATAATTAACACTAAAAAGGATGAAAAAATTGTAAACAAAAAAACCGCCCTCAAAAACTCGACTCACTAAAAATTACAAAATAATATAATACGAACATTAATCTGGGTATGAATTTGATATGTTGTTGAAGGCGGTGCCGTTTATATTTCACGCAGTTTTCCTCAAAAATTTAATTGGCACCGCCTTCAACAACATATCAAATTCATACCCAGATTAATGTTCGTATTATATTATTTTGTAATTTTTAGTGAGTCGTGTTTTTGAAGGCGGTTTTTTTTTGTTTACAATTTTTTATTTGTTGTTTTAGTACTATTTAAAGCTCAAAGTAGCTCTACTGAGCTACCTGAGTGAAATTTCTGCTAATATTTTGCTGATTAAAGATCAGGCTTCAAGAAACTTAGTAGACAAAGAAGTAAAATTCTTAGAAAATCCTAATGGAATCGATTTGGTTATAGAAACTGCACCTGCTCATGGCTGAGGGCATAGTGCGAGGCTATGTGCGTCCGCTGTCAAGCGTGGTGTACCCTGCACCCGAGGCTGCAAGGGCACTTCGCCTTTTAGAAGGAAGCCAGCATCGAGGCAGGGTGCTGCTAAATATAGCAGATGGACAGCTACTAGCTCAACCCAGGTAGAATACTTGCTTATTTCTCCAGCAATGTCGTAACATGTAACACCTATATTATCACCAAATACTGCTTCTGTAAACATGCTGTATAACATGATTTGAAATTATAGTAGTCGAGTCTTTATTCACCGCTGTGATTATGTAAATTTTACTTAGTAATAGAATATTTTATGTTTCCAGGATCACATGCTCTGCAGGGCAGACACATATTTTAGTGTGTGATGATGAGTTCTCTGGACTTCAGTTAGCAGATCAACTAGTGTCTCGTGGTGTTAGGAAGATGTTACTAAACCTGCCAAAGCTTCCTACTACAGTAATAAGGAAAAAACTGTAAGTTTGTAAAGACTTTTCCTTATTTCTATCAATGTTTTAAGATTCTAAGAAGAACATTTTCAACATTACAGATTTTGGGAAAAGCGCGGTGTGGAAGTTATAATGACAGCAACGAATTTGAGTGAAAACAAAGGGTTTTACTCGTTGATTAAGGATGCATGTGAAATGGGCCCTGTTGAAGGCATTTACGTTGTATCTATTGCGAACCATAAGACCAATAGGGAAGTCCTGAGTGGCATAGACGTTGTGTCCAGAAAATTGTGCTTAAATTTGAAGTAAGTGACATTGCAATAGTATGATCGATAATACAGGAAGACTTATGTTCCATTCTTATAAGACTTTTGTTGCTTGACTTTAAATCATAATAAATATAGCTGTTTGATAAAATCAATAAATTAAGATATTCCCAATGTAAACTTAACCTGTATCAATACTTGTATGGTTGGTAATACAATGTCTGACCAAATGTTTTTGATCTTTGATTTAAATGTTTGTAACTAGCAATGATAAATAAATCTATGTTTGTAGATATTTTGCTGTTATGAGTATGGACAAAACATTTGGTAATCGAATATGCATTTCACGTGCGCAGAGTAGGTTACCAGCCACAAAAATAACCATACCAAAGATGTCGAAGGTAACGATCACACCTATCAGTTCAAATATTTGCTGGGTATATTAAGAGTATGCAAATTAAACACATTCAACACAATTCACAGACATATCACTCAGAACGCTGGCCAGTATTTTGGCGAAGTGCATTTGATGTGCTAGAAAGTGCTGTAACGTCGAATGAACCTGTGATTTGTGCAGAATTAGGAAGTAGACATGAACAAAGCCTCTTGGAAAAAATTGCCGCCTTATCTGGTAAAGTTTGATGTTTAAACTATAGAATCAGCATGTTCGTTTATAAAAATACTGTATATTTTACGTTTATCGCTAATGGTATTAAAGAGAACGCAACGCAATTAACTTGTTAAAACAATGCACAAGGCAGAATGGCGGCGACGTGGTCCAAGACCCGTCACGTCACGTTTCCCACAGAGGTGAAAAGTGGATCGCTGGAAGTGATCTCTGCCTACCCCTCTGGGAAAAAGGCGTGATTTTATGTATGTATGTATGTATGGTGGGTAAACTTTTTTTTTATTTAGCCTATTCTGTCCCACTGCTGGGCAAAGGCCTCCCCCATTTTACTCCAGAGCTCTCGATCTGCGGCCAAGGCCGGCCAGTTTCTGTCATGGGCATCCAAGTCATCTCTCCATCTCTTTTTTCCTTCCTCTTTGGCGACGCCCATCGAGCGGTTGCCATTGGGTGACCATTGTAGCCCATCTATCCGGATTCATCCGGCAGACGTGGCCCGCCCAACTCCACTTTATTATTTATTCAAGAATATTATTTTGTAATGTGTTACAGGTATACAAGTTACAGAAAACTTGACCAATGAAACGGTTTTGAAAGACATCGGCATCAGCGAAGAAAAAGCAGGCGCAATTGCGGTTTTGCTTCATGACGAGTATCATGTTTCACTCTCCGTGAATGATATTGTTTCAATGAATGTTCAACAGTAAGATAATACTTTATTTAATTTTACTTAACTTATTATAATTTACACATACTGATGACACATTTATTTTAGAGAACGAGGGCTATTAATGAAATCGGCATAACGTACTGTTCGTTATTTTTCTTCTTTGTTCACTACTACTTACTACTTTTCATATTCCGCAATAGAGATAGTGAAGCCATTTTATTTTGATGTAGCTGGGTAGGCAACACAGCATAAAAAAAAATGTTTAAAAGAATTATTGCTTGAATATTTAACTTTAAAACTCACCGAGATATTAATGTTTCAATTACCAAAAAAAAATTTACACATTTTCAGAAATATTTCTAACTAACATTATTTTCCCTGGTAAACGTGAGATCACATGCAAATCAAATACGGTCATCATACCTATTCCACAGAATTAAAAGCATCCAGCAAAACGTAGAAGATGTCGAGTTAGAAGAAGTGAGAGGATTAGGAGTATTCTTCGGCCACGTGGACAGCGACGAGCTGATGGCTACCACTGAGACCGTCTTCATGTCCACTGTCACTAGTTGCGCTACTATGGTAATTTTTGATTCTTCTTAGAAAAGAAACATTAAAAATTCTTCTAAGTTGGACTAACTAAGACATTGAATTCGAAATATTGGTCCAAAACGTGTACGTAGTTTATGAGCGAATAGCTTTATAGATAGAGTAAAGAGGATGCGAAACGAAAAATGAAATAAGTACGGTACTTAAAGATTTCCTGAGTCTATTTTAAATAGCTTGCTATTGAATAATGACCCCATCAATATCAAAAACTTCTCATAACCTCCTCTTTTTCAATTCTCAAAATTAGAATGGGAACATTGGTTAAGGGAGACATCAGGATTGATTTTTCTTTATCATTAAGTAGGTACTTAAAGACTGCTGAATTTTACATTATTTAAACATTTTTTTTTCATTTTAGAGGGACGACGAGATAGACGTGAACCAAACCAACCTGTGCATCGTGCCCGGTCTGGAGGGTGACTGCGAGAGGTTCCGAGAGCTGTGCGAGGGGATCAAGATGCCAGCCTTGGTGCTGCAGCCAGGCCTGGACTACCCCAATGAGACGGTGCAGGAGTTAGCAGGGAGATATGTCAAGGTACGATGTTATCCTATGTAGGAAACCTATGGGGAAATTCTAATGTTGTGTAGTCGACCAACCAGTACCCGGCCAGAGTCGTTGACTTAGGCCCAATCGCCTTTGGGTAGGCCCGTGCTCCCGCAGTGGAAATGAACTCGTATATGGGCTGACGACGTTCATATTCATCTAGGGTTGATATTTCTAGTTGTCCGTTTCCCTGCACAACTGCCGGCACTCTGAAGATAAGCCTCCTTGCATTAATTATCATGCATGAATTTCTCACGTGCACCTCGATAAAGAAGACCTATGGTTTCAAATCCAAATTATCGGCCACTCGATTTATCCTTTGGAAAAGTCCAAAGTGGAGTTAAATATATTAAAACTTCAAATCCAATAATGTCAATGCACTGTTTATTAATACCAAAAAATATCAATCCACAGATTCTTCTAAAGAAAATCAGATTGAACAATGATTTCTATCTTCTGGGATATGAGAATGGCGTGGCGGTTGCATTAGAGATGGCATCAATTCTGGAGGGTCAAGGTTTGAATAAATCTAAGTAGATACAAATATGTACGGATCTGTAACTTATTTGATGCTAAAGTTAGACTAAAATTTGGATGTTTGACTGGCTCGGTGGAATAGTAGTTAGTGACCCTGGCTGGCGGTTCCAAGAGTCGTGGGTTCGAATCCCACTTGGGACAAATATTTGTGTTTTGAACATCGGTTTTTGTTTGGATGTGAATATGTATATAAATATCTACGTATGTATATCAGTCTCTGACGCCCATAGTACAATCTCTGCTTAATTTGGGGTCAGGTGACCGTGTGTGGAAAAGTCCCATATATTTATTTATTTTAGGGATGCAAGGAACTGTCTACTGTATTGGCGCGTCACCGCTAGAGTTCCAAAGACTGTTAGAAGAAGAACTTAGTCAGTTTTCATCAGAGGAGGCTTTGCAAGACGCGGTCATACGTCACATGTACGGCTTGATGCTGGGTGGTCCGTGCGACTTGGAGCTTGGAGACTTCACCTGGCGGGAGAAGGTGATTCTTGACATACACATACCATAATTGATAAGGCGTCTTTTAAAACCTAGTAGGATGGTTCCAAAGTAAACAATTACATAGCATATTAAGAACCAATTTTTCAATGGCTAGATAAAACTTAACGGAGAAATAAACTATAAGCCGGCAAAAATAAGGACACGTCACTACTGACACTCACTCTTAGAAACAAAACGCCCATAATTTGGTCTTCTTATAATTTACCTCACCTATTAGTTTTATCTGGCCATTGAAAAATCGGCCCTAAGTATGCTAAGAACCTATGATTTTTGAACTAAGGTAAGTAAGTCATCATCTGCCTTTTTGATAAAAAAACAGTCATAGGTGGGAACACATTTGATTTATCGTTATCGATAGTGGTTACACTGGGCAACAACTTTTTATCTCACATGAATGTAACGTTTTGTAACGTTTATTGAAAGTATTCGGTGCGCTAAACATGGTTTTCTTCAACAACTTTTTTCTATTAAGTCAGATTTTTCATAAATCTCAACCCAAATAATTCACAAACCGCGTATTCGGGTCATTTTCTGGAAATTTACTTTGCTTAATGTGGCAAAAATTCTGTCCACCAGAGTTATCATCAGCCCGTAGACATTTTACCTCAGCTATGCAGAATACCTTAAGATCTTAACTATTCATTGTTTTATAACCTTCCGTTTGATTGGGCTGTATCCATCCAGCAAACTGTTGTCCTTTGTTAAATATTGTCTGGACTCTGCCCCTACATATAGTTTAGTTGTAAGCAATTACTGAAAATTTTGATTTGATTAGGTGGAGCGCAGCGTGCGTGCATTACTAGGCCGTGCGGCTCTGTCGGCCCAGTATGCGCAAGCGCAGATTGAAGCCGCATACGGTCGTATCGCTCAGGCGCGCTTGCACCGCCCCGCGTCTCGCAAGTTGAGATCACGGATAGTGTTACTGCGTGCTGCTGGAAGGGAGGATTGTGGTGAAGGAAGGTTTGTGAACTCAGATGTTAGGGGTGAGACCCATCCGCGCCCCCGCAAGTCCGGTGATGGTGTCGAGGCTACTCCAAGCCATCATTGTATGTCAGTTAGGAAAAAATAAAAACTAAGATGTTCATGAATACAGATAGTAAGTAGGTAGGAGATATTGGTACAACGGATACCTTGACGGATCAATTTTTCAAAAATTGATCCGTCAAGGAAAATTGTATGAACCCTTAAGAGCGTTGGCCTTTAGGAGAGAGATGATCATGTTAGTTTAACTAAAATACGAACAACTAGTCTCAGATTGACTTATCTCAGATTTCGTTTAGATGTGAACTATTTTTACCAACTAAATAATTGGTTATTATTTGAAGTGTTTCTAAACCGAAAACGAATTTTACTTTCTCTCGGCCGGCTTATCATTCGACGACTCTCATAGAGAGATCAAGGGCTAAAAGTGCATTTTGTTACAGTACGGTCGACCCAGCGGAATCAGAAATGCAACAATACTCCCAGCAGCCAATCATAGAGTACTTATTGCGCGCACCGCTTGCACATGCCCTGCGCGACCTACGCTGCGCGGCCGCAGTGAACCGCCATCTTGCGCCGGCCATCTTGGAACAATTCGAGGGGAAGAACCTATGCGAGACGTACCTCATGAATGCGGATACGTTCATGACGTCACAGTCTTTGAGCGATGCTTGAAAGCGAAGTTGTGTTTACAGTTTAAGGACAAGACAAAGTAGATAGGTATATTGTTATGTTATTGGAAACTCCAGGTTTTTAACCCGGAACCAGCCATTGCCTCAATAGAACGCGTATTTTACTCCCAATCAATGTAAAATTTCAGCATGTGCCTGGTTCAGGATTAATTCTGTCAAAAGTTCAAGATCAGTGCAAGTACCAGTCACTATTCTCACACAGCTATTGTATTGTCACAGGTTCTGATTGGCTGTTATGTTACTAGGTATCTAAGGTTTTATTTTAAGGGTTTGTGGTCTCTTGTTCGGAAAATGTGATTTTTGTAATGATTTTTGTTATTAAAAATGAAACAATTGAAAATTTTGTTTTGCCATTCATTACCTACTTTAATTTAATAAATTAATACTCACAATATAAAAAAAGAAATATCAGAAAAAGTAAACAAATATTATTTTGTACTAAAAGATGAAGTGTTACCTACGCATCCGGGATCTGGACAATATATATGTTGTGCCGATGGTACTCTCCAGTACGGGTGTCATCCCAAAAGACCTTTACCACAGTATAAAGCTTACCTGAAAGCTCATACACTACCACGCAGAAAGCGATACTGAACACATGCAGAATAGTAAGGCGCTTTTTGCAAGTTGAATCCTGGCTGGTTCGGTGGAACAGTGGTTAGTGACTCAGGTTCAAAACCTACGGTTCCAAGAGTTGTGGGTTCGATTCCCACTCGGGACAAATATTTGTGTGACGAACATCGGTGTTTGTTCCGTGTCTGGGTGTATTATTAAATATATTTAAGTTTATTTGTGTATCCACTGTTGATCCTGATTTCCGTAACACAAGTGCTTAAGCTACTTACCACGGGATCAGATCAATGTATGTGATGTTGTGTAATATTTAATTTAATTTTAATCCTATATGAAGTAACCCACCTACTAATTTTTAAAGTGGCAAAGTGCCCGTGATGTTACTAAATGCCAGCTAAATTCCTGAGAAAATATCACTCTGTGGAACCCACATATAAGAACTAGCTGTGCCCGCGACTTCGTTCGCGTGGTCTACAGGATTTTACATATAAAAGTTTTTCCTGCTCACTCCCGTTACTAACTCTACGATACCTAAGCTACATCACTTCCAAATTTCAAGTGCCTACGTTTAGCCGTTTAGGCTGTGCATACGATATGTCAGTCAGTGAATCAGTCAGTCAGTCAGTCAGTTTCTCCTTTTATACTGGGTGTAACAGGGGTGGATCATCGTAAGTCAATCGATGAAGGACTTCAATACCTATCGATATAACCCCATGTATGTTCAGCGATTTTCGATGGTTCTAAAGTTATTGAGATTTTTGTGAAATTTTTGTTAGAAGACGGAATTCAGTATAAAAGTCTTCACTGTAGCTTAACTACTGGACCTGCTTGCATGATTTTTTCTAGAAATAGTTCAATAGTGGGTCTTTATAATTACAATACCGGTTTGAGTCATAACCCTATCATATTGGAGTAAAAGGTACATAATTTTTGTTAATTATTTTTTTGTACAGTAAGTGTTCATAATGGACACCATTATTATCTATGCATAGCTTAGACCTTCTTAAAAAGCTTTTTTGGAGGTTGTGGAATGCTCCTTTTTTGTCAAATCTTTCAGGGGCCCAAATTGTGATAAGGCAAAATGTAGTAGCATTCCGCAACATCCGAAAAACCTTTTATAAAAAGGTGTAGGATATGCATAGCTAATAATGGTTCCCATTATGAACACTTCCTGCGATATTTTTTTTAATATTCGGAAAGTTGCGTAAACTTTCCTAATATCCTTACTAATATTATAAATGCGTAAGTAACTCTGTCAGTTACGCTTTCACGCATAGAGTACTGGACCGATTTAAATAAAACTTGATACAGATATAGTCCAGAGCCTAGGAAAGGTTATAGGCTACTTTTTAACCGACTGCGCTATAAGTAATATTTTCATCGATTGATAAAACTGTAGGGTTTTTAGAATAGAATAATCTTGCAAACAATCTACTTAAATAAGCTAGTGTGGTAATAAATAACCTCAATGATAAACACAAATCCCATTCCAAGCCATTTTAATTAGAAAAATGAACAAATAAACCACGATTTCAACCATCAAAACTATATAAAAAAGTAGGTCTAGTCCTCCAATTTCACATTAGTCTTCTTTGTTGCCATTCTATGTCAGATCCACTTTCGTACTGTCTTGTGAAATGGCCAATGTTCGTTTCTTTTCCACCTTCTAATCAAAATCTGTCAACGAAGACTTGATAAACACATATTCGTTAACCAACACCGTGTTGCAGTGGCTACTAGCCTTGTAGATGGTCAAGATCTTCTCGTCCAAGTAGCTATTAATGATATTGGAGCAAGAAAGATCCAGGTGTGCAAAACCGAGGGTTGCTTTCAGGTTTTTCACCACTGGCACTTCGTTGGTGAAATCCTTAAGTGACTGCACTGTAGCGGTAAAAGGTTTTGCTTGTAAGAGGACGATTTTAGAACGCAATTTAGTAGGGTGGAACTCGTAGGTTTGTACCAACTTCACTCTAGTGTATATGCCGTTGACGATTCCTGTAAGATACTCTATGGAGAGGGATACTTTTTCTTGCAGAACTTTCACAAGTTTCTGGACTTTTTCTGGCCAGTTCTTGCATACGGAAAGCAGGTCGTCTAACTTAGGACAGTTTGAGTGACAAATCACATTATAAATGTGGTGTAAGAGGGCATTTTGCATTGTATCTTCGTCAGCGTCTCGCCAGCGGTCGTTGAATGAAGAGCGTATGTCTTCTGGAGTCCCACCGAGCAAGTAAATAGTTCCAGTCATGCCTGTAAGAAAATATTGCTATAAGTTAGCTTTGTATGAAGTTAAGGACCAACTCTGGGTTACATATTCGGGCTGTACCAGCTCGCGGTCGCTAAACGCAGTGTTGGCCCAAGGATATAAAGTTAAAGATTAACGTATACCTATCTTCATTAGGAATGTGTGGACTAATTTCTTTAATACGATACTTAGTACTAATTGAAGTGCCAAACATTTCTAAGTGAGTTTAAAAAGTAATTAAGCAAAGTGTTTAAAAACATACCGTAATTTTCTAAAATTGCAGCAACTTCCATTGCAATCACAACTCCGTATTCGTAGCCAAGCAAGTAGAACTTTTGCTTCGGCTTCACGTATTTCATTATGGACTGAAAAACAAATATAAAGTTCAAAATGGTGCATTAGGACTAGATATAGCAAACAAATAAAAATTAAAAATCTCAATCAGAAGTTGAATAAGGCCTGATCTCTTTTCACCAGGGCGCGTTTTGAAAATTCTATAATTGACTTTGGATTCCCATGACCCCGCCACTAGACCGTGAGGGCCTTGCGCATAGCATTTGCGCACGGGAGTACTTGCCGGCCATTTTCCACCTGAGGACTATCGGCCGGGAGTCCCACACTCAACCTTGGATTAAATCCTGCATCTGAGGGCGTGTAACGCGTTTTGCGTGTTAAAAACCCCTAATCCCTAGTTTAGCTCGACACTCGAACGTTTTTTTATTGAAAGACTGAAGAAGTGGAGTGAGGTCATCCTACAGGATGACCTCACTCCACTTCTTTTGATTGTAAGCGGTCGTGAGGTGCCCGTATGAGGTCGATAGTCACAATACAACCTTTGGTGTCTTTCACGCCCGGCCTGGAGAACCCGGGATTATAATCAAATGAGGAAGGGAACACATAAGCTAGAATTTCTATGCCTTAATAGCATGGTGCATTCTGCTCCATGCTATTAAGGCATGCTGTTATTGGCTCTCACGCCTAATCAACGCTGACCATCACGTGCTGTGTATATATGGGCTAAGTAAGAAAAAAAAATGGCTCATTCTCACATTGGAGATCCTCTGAGCCGCTTCTTGAACCGAGTCCTCCAAGTGGTCGTGTCCATGCTGGAACACCACAGCTGGTAGCTTCAGCCGCTCGCAGAGAGCGTGGAACCGGCCGTGGTGGCCTTCCACTCCTGGCACGATGCAGAGCGTGTCTGGAGGCATGTCCAGCTCGTCAGTGCGCTAAGAAAATAAGAAGGAAACTTGAAATAAAACAAATTTTACGGATTAAACTCCGGAGTCTAACCCTGCGCTGTAAAGTGCTCGAAACGTGTCTCTAAATAATAGGCTTAGAATAACAATACATGCGAGTTCGCGTTAATAATAGACAATACTAAGTAGGACATGTTAATTCTATGCATATTATGATAAAAATATAACGGATCGCTCTCTGTTGGATGAGGTTTTTGAGGGTGTTGATAGGAGATTTTAAAGAAGGTCGTTGCGGCTTTTAGAGGGTTATTGGGTGGTTTCTAAGGGGTTGTTGGGTTAGTCAACTACCGTTGAGGGGCGGGCTTAAGAGGGTTATTAGGTAGGGGTAATTGAGGTTATTCTTAACTCACCAGCTTGGATCGCAGCGCGAGGGTCTGCATGACCACCACCTCCGTGGTGGCGCGCATCACGTCCTCGTCCACGGCGGTGAAGCAGCCTCTGAAACCAGGGGCGTCTTGGCCAACGTCCAACGGCTCTTTCTTAAGACGTTTCAATCTGTAAATAAAGGGAAATGTTAGTGTATCATACATACATGGCTGGCCATGGCTGGCTCGGTGGAACAGTGGTTAGTGACTCAGATTCAAAACCTACGGTTCCAAGACTTCCAAGAGTTGTGGGTTCGATTCCCACTCGGGACAAATACTTGTGTGACGAACATCGGTGTTTGTTCCGTGTCTGGGTGTATTATTAAATATTAAGTTTATTTGTGTATCCACGTTTGACTCTGATATCCGTTACACAAGTGCTTGAGTTATTTACCACGGGATCAGATCAATGTATGTGATGTTTTGTAATATTTATGATTATTATTATTATTTGTATCATACATACATAAAAGCCTTTTTCCCAGAGGGGTAAGCAGAGATCACTTCCCGCCATATGCTTCTTCTTGGATGGCTATGGCGGATGGCTATCACTACTAATTAAAGACGTTTGCCTGAGGGTGCCCCCTAACGGGGCTCGACCTCGGCTCAGGGCGTCGTTGGGCGGTCCCTAATGCGGACGTAAGTTTGGAAGTCTGTAGTCTCGGTACTCACTGTCCTATAGTCATGGCAGGCGCCATTAAACTTGTTACTGTGGCTTATTTAATCGAAGTATGGCATTTTTTGTTGATCTTTTTTGGACACCATCATCTTTTTTACACAGTTTTTGTGTACTATCAGCGTATTTTTTAAAATTTTTTTAAAATTGGAAAACAAGATGACCTCACTCCACCTGAAGGTAAGCGGTAGTGAGTATGCAAAGATATGGGGCTCGAAAGCCATTTACATCCGACTTCATGATGCGTCATGTCCACTCCTGTAGCGCTACCATGAGCTAAGTGACAGACTCGATATCGCCTATGTATAAAATGTCTATGAAAAATGTACAGCGCCCCTAGCGGTGACGCTAAGAACTTAAATCGGTAGTATGAAAAAGACAAGTCGATAGGTTTTTAACGTACGTAAGTGTTAGCTAACTCATGGTAGCGCTACTGTTGCCTGTCTGTCTGTAGCTTGTGTTGGTACTGTCTACACTGTCCTATAGTCATGGCACGCAAAGAGCTCACGGGCTCGACTCGCGTCCACCCACACTTGCCGGAGTTGGGTGCGGTCCACCGTCGCGTTCGTTATGTCCACTTCTGACGTCTGTATTAGTAGGGGAACCTGTTGTACCTTGGACAGTGTTGTACCTAGGACAATTGTAATTTTTCGTAAACTCCCGCGCTTTACAATAATATTGTATATGGCAGTCAAAGCCTGCTTTGATAAGACTCACGTGAAGTTAGTTGTGATTCGCCGGCGCCGGGTCAATGCAGTTAAAAAAGGTAATTTATTATTTTTTGCCTTAAAAGTTCGTTTTTTGGAACTTACTTATGGCCTCTTAATTTGTCACGATATGTATTTATAAAATATCTTTTATTTCCGATATAATCTCCGTTTATTGAGGTTTTAGACAGTATAGTTGTCAGAACCCAACTTCAATTATAAGTGTGTTAAAACAAGTTGTAACTAAAAATTGGTATGATGATGTACCTTGGCCCCCCAACTGAGTATGTACCTTGGACATAGATAATAGATAGATAATTTTGATATAGATAATATAACCTTATAAAAACATATTTTTTAATTATATTTTTATTCTATTTATATAAGGCAATAAATAAATATTTAAATATGTAAACATTTGTTATGTTATTGACACAAAATAAAGAGACAAGAGACTATTAATTAAGGTAACTGTTAATTTGCTATTTACATTAAAGTTTTTGTTGATTGCAGGTATAAGCATTACTGTTGTTCTTACCTATGTTAAAAATAAAACTCTGCTGCAATTGCTAGTGTTTGTCTTCATTCTACCCTGGAATGTCCAAAGTACAACAGGAACGGTCCAAGGTACATCAGGTCTGTTGTACCTTGGACAGTTTTCCCTTTTTTTTTCAAGTTGCTTTTGTTTCTAGCTTTACCGAAAATCCTCATATTTTATGTATTTATTATATAGGTGATTAACTGATCTTTCCATTATTCCATATTTTACGGATCTTATTCTTACCATTTATTTTTCGAAAATAAAAATATCAAAAACTGGCCTAGGTACAACAGGTTCCCCTACTCACTGTCCTGTAGTCATGGCGACACTCCTGATGGTCCAAGATCCCAGAGCTGCCAGACATCACTTATTTTCTAATGGACAAAATATATACGATTGAGTAGTGTTGGGGTGTACTATCATTATATGACTAGTTGCTACCTTGACCAGACGGCCATTTTTCAGATATCAACCAATCAAGGTACATAGAAACACTGCTCACCTCACTTAAATTCTGATGGCTGATTTTAACATATATTTCACACAATATCATTAAAAATCAGGATTCATTACTCCCAGACACATGCGGTCGGCGGTTTTACCTTACAGACGCTTTAAAGCTATGAAAAAAATTTTACTTTTACTTAATTTTACTTATTTTCTGATGCTTGATTTTTATATATGTTATTCAAACAACTAAAAAGTGCTCATCTGACCGCAATAATTATAGAATTGTACCTTACAAACTATTTTATTAGAAAAACTTAACTAAATTCAATTTTTAAAAAAAAATCTAAAACAGTTGGGTCTGGTGAATGTTTGGCCCCTTGGATCGGTCTGTCCGCTTGCAACACGTTTTAAAATAGTTGTTTGAATAACATATATAAAAATCAGGCATCAGAAAATAAGTAAAAGTAAAATTTTTTTCATAGCTTTAAAGCGTCTGTAAGGTAAAACCGCCGACCGCATGTGTCTGGGAGTAATGAATCCTGATTTTTAATGATATTGTGTGAAATATATGTTAAAATCAGCCATCAGAATTTAAGTGAGGTGAGCAGTGTTTCTATGTACCTTGATTGGTTGATATCTGAAAAATGGCCGTCTGGTCAAGGTAGCAACTAGTCATATGATGATAGTACACCCCACCACTACTCAATCGTATATATTTTGTCCATTAGAAAATAAGTGATGTCTGGCGGCTCTGGGATCTTCCTCTATAATGTTATCTACTGAGGGCCTACCATGAGTTGGCTATCGAAAACTTACTTACGTTAAAAACCTATCGAGTTGTTTTTTTCATACGGCCGATTTTAGTTCTTCGCGTAACCACCAGCCGGCGCTGTACAAGTTTTTCATAGACATATTTACGTAGGCGATATCGAGCGCGTAAGTTTTAAACTCATGGTAGCCCCACTGGTGTCTGTCTGTCTGTCTGCAGCCGGTCTTGGTACTCACTGTCCTATAGTCATGGCGGGCGCGCGCGCGGGCGCGACTCCGACGCCGCAGCGCGCGCGCAGCAAACGGCATAGCTCGCGCGCTCGGCCCTCGTCCACGCCCACCTGCTGGAGTTGGGTGCGGTCCACAGTTGCGTTCGTCATGTCCCCTGGTGTCTGTCTGTCTGTCTGCAGCCGGTCTTGGTACTCACTGTCCTATAGTCATGGCGGGCGCGCGCGCGGGCGCGACTCCGACGCCGCAGCGCGCGCGCAGCAAACGGCATAGCTCGCGCGCTCGGCCCTCGTCCACGCCCACCTGCTGGAGCTGGGTGCGGTCCACCGTCGCGTTCGTCATGTCCCCTGGTGTCTGTCTGTCTGTCTGCAGCCGGTCTCGGTACTTACTGTCCTATAGTCATAGAGGGCGCGCGCGCGGGCGCGACTCCGACGCCGCAGCGCGCGCGCAGAGCTCGCGCGCTCGGCCCTCGTCCACGCCCACCTGCTGGAGTTGGGTGCGGTCCACAGTTGCGTTCGTCATGTCCCCTGGTGTCTGTCTGTCTGTCTGCAGCCGGTCTCGGTACTTACTGTCCTATGGTCATGGCGGGCGCGCGCGCGGGCGCGACTCCGACGCCGCAGCGCGCGCGCAGCGAGCGGCAGAGCTCGCGCGCTCGGCCCTCGTCCACCCCCACCTGCTGGAGTTGGGTGCGGTCCACCGTCGCGTTCGTTATGTTCACGCCTGATCAAAGATAGTTTTTTAGATAAAAAGAAATAGAATATGTCTTTATGGGTCTACACGCGATATTAGGAGTAGCAAATTACATAGCTACTTACTGCCCGACGTTTCGACTGGGTTACACCAATCGTGGTCGCGAGCGAACTCGATTGGTTAATATCGCGTGTAGACCCATAAAGACATATTCTAGTGTAATTCAACGCGAAAGTCTAAAATCTTACAAAAAGAAATAGGTTTTACTTACGGGGTTGAAATATGTTATATAGAGATAAAGATATACCCGAAGCGAAGCGAGGGCGGGTCGATAGTAAATGAACAAAAAGACCATTCATTTCCATATTCTAAAAGCACCTTCTTTTGCATTGTGACACTTTTGTTTCCGGTGTGCGATTTATAGACAGAGCATACATTACGTACGTACAAGCACCGAATTATCATTTAACTGACCAGGTATTTTGGCGACCTCTTCCAATATGCCGCCTGGAGCTATCGGCTGCGCGTACGCAGTGAGTACGCGGTCCGAACTCAGCAGAGCCCTCTCCACCGCTTCAATGGCCACGTGGAAAGGCACACTAGGTGATCTAGCTTCAGTTACAATATCGGAGGGATCGAACTGCGAAAAAAGCAAGAATTAAATAAAATGAATAAACAAATGAATATTACACAACATCACATATCTATATTGATCTGATCCCGTGGTAGGCAGTTTAAGCACTTGTGTTGCAGGTATTAGAATCAACAGAAGAGATACAAATATACTTATTTATTACACACGACACGCAGCATACACCGATGGTCGTCACACAAATATTTGTCCCGGATGGGAATCCGACGCTCGGAAACGTCGATAGTGAACCTGGGTCACTCCACCGAGCCAGTCAAAACAACACACAAAACGTAAAATAATTAATTCTGTACCCTCCGTGAACAGTGATATAAGTCGACTTATATCACTTATCATTTTATTGCATCATTGTAAAGAGAAAAATATGGGCTATTTTTCTGTCCAATCGGTGTAGCTCTAGCCCTAATAGAACGGGAGATAAGTTTTGTGACTCTTGATACAACTGTGTTTTTGAGATACATCCAATGGTTTCATAAATGTATAGTGATTTAACTTCACTTATATTAAAATACATTTACTTTTTTTTATTTTACAAAAGTGTATAATGATACAATTGACATGTAGATCATTTGGCAATAAAATATTTTAAATGCAATTGTGTGTATAATGATATAATTTAAGATGTATTGGTAGTCACAAAGGTCTTGTGATTTATACGATTTGTGAAAAGTGATATAACTGCTATCGTATCATTTGACACCTATCACAAATTTACAAATATTCGTGTATTTTGATACAATTTCAGGTATATCAAAATTTATATTATTTTTTTACAATTTCAAATTCGTGTAAAGTAATACAACTTAAGTTAAAGCAAAATTATATAGCCAAACGCGACCGTACAAAATACTTCCGCATTGTGTAAAATGATACAAGTAGAAATCCTGACCTCCCAAAATCTTTATATCTTTGTCTAATAAGGCGTGATAGTAGTGCATCCTTTGTTTAAGAAGGACTTCTCTCTTTTTTATAGGCTGCTGTAGAAGCGCGAGCTTTATTTTATTTTGAAAAATTTAGTTGAAACTAAGGAATATTGCTTCAACACAGACAGAAACCTGTGTTTATCCTACTATCCTGCGTTTAACATGGTAAATATCCTGGACATTTTCAGTGTTCTAATATAAAGAAGAAAAAAAAAGAAAAGTCTAATTTTATAGATAAAAGGAAAGATGATGTATAATGAAGATGGAAATAAAAAAAGAAAAATGCAAATACAGATGACATAAACCGTCTTAATATCGAATCGCAACATGAAAATGAAGCAAACTATGAAGTTAACTCAACAAAATAAGTCAACCAAAACGCTATTACATCGCAGAATAAGAACATATTAGTATAACAGATAAACAAACCAATTAAATAAATGTTTGAGAAGAATGTTATGAAAACGTTAGTGGAAGAAAGGGTCACAAATACGACAAACGCTGATTTGGAAATTTATATGATTTTTACATATGAAATTGGCATTTTTGTATGTTAGGAGCAAAAAGTCGAATATTTTTAAACATAATATTTTTAATTAATCAAAGTTTGAACTATTGTTTTCTATGCACTTTTGCCATCTCATAGGAAGTTCGTTGATCACTTTACTAAAAAACTAGTCGGACGGGAATTAATAAAATCTTTGAAAGCGATTTGGACTGCCCCATCAGAATTCAACTCTGTTTTTACTTGCAAGAAGTTATCCAAATTTCGAAAAATATGTAAATCTCTTAGAGCAAGGTCCGGGGAGTACGGAGGATGTCTAAGACATTACAATTGAAGCCCTTTTAATTTGGTAGCCATCCGTTGTGCAGTGTGTGGTCTAGCATTGTCGTGAAGCAGCAGTGGCATGCAGCGATTAACCAGCCTAGTTTGTTAAGCTGCTAGCATTTCATCATGGATTGAAATTTCTCACAGTAGAAATCAGCCGTAATAGTCCGGCAAGATGACAATGGCGGCACTGGTCCGCCAAACGCTTACAAGTAACTTTTTTAGGGTTAAATTTCGCTTGGGGCAGGATTTGGCTGGCTGGTCAGGTTCCAACCATTGCGCTGATCGCTTCTGATTGTCGTAAAGAATCCGTTTTTCATCACAGGTAATGATTCGGTTTCAAATACCTTCATTATTGTACCCTTTCAGTAATGTAACGCGTTTCCCGGTTTGCTTCAGACAATTTGTGAAGTACTCAGCTTTTAATCTGCCTTATTTGCTTTAAGTGAATTAAAACCGTTTTATCACTAACATCGGAGCCTGCAGCTAACTCAGACATGGTTTGCGATGGATCCGCTTCCACGATAGCCTTCAATTCTTCAAGATCAACTTGGGTCTCCGGCCCTCCACGGGGCTTGTTCTGCAGGTCAGTATATTCAGAACGAAAATGTTGGAACCAAAAACGAACTGTGTTTTCTTTTGCAACACGACCGCCATACATATTATTCACCCCTCGATTCGTTTCCGCAGCACTAATGCCTCGTACTCGTAAATAATCCGATATTTTAAGTTTTCCATCTTGTAAATGAATGACGCAGCCAAAAAAAAGACAGAAAAAAAAAACAAATAAATGCCAGTCATGAAAGGTCAAATACATGATTAAATAGCTGTACACATTTAAATTTGGAATACCTTACCCAAGTGGAGAAAATCGTGACTAAAGTGGCCAGTACGAAAACCGCCAATTTCATATTTAAGAACCTAATATTAACTACGATATATTCTAATACTAGTGACCCGCCCTCGCTTCGCTTCGGGTAAATTTTACATAAAAACCTTCCTCTTGAATGACTCTATCTATTGGAAAAAACCGCATCAAAATCCGTTACGTAGTTTTAAAGATTTTAGCGCACATAGGGATATAGGGACAGAAAAGGCGACTTTGTTTTATACTATGATAAAAGGAAAATAACAATGCGAATGACTTAAAATTAATAGAAAACGAAAAATATTGTAACGGTTTAGATATGGATGAAAGTACCACGGAAAATAAAGGTATTGATGAAGAATGTGAAACAGATATAGAATGGAAGATAAAAACAATTTAGAAATTGAAGCTAAACTATTTTAACTAACATGCAGTTGAAGGATGCAAAGGAAATAGTATTTATTTCCTTGAGATAATAAAAAAATAATCGATAAGAACGAAACAGAAGACCATTAAATGCTGAACCAAATATTATTAACGAAAAACCCATAATAATGGGAAGCGATTCATCTGATGCACCAAATACATACCTACAAAATTTGTAGTTATATTACTTTACACGTATATTTATGTGATACAAGTTAACATGAATCATTATACACATCTTTATTTGCGTATAAATGCGGTGTATTTTAATATAAGTATTTTAAAACACATATTTTTTGAAAAAAGATTTGGGTACTGCAACCAGGACATTTCAATGTAAATATTTTGTTCCGGACTTTTTTTGTTTCATTCTTTCTACTACTTTTAATCAAGTAAAAAAATAATATGTATCATTAAACACAATTGCGTTACAAATTGTGTATAGTAATATAAATTAACTTATATCATTTTACACAATTCACGGGTTTTGTGGTCATTGATACAAATTATAGTTAATTATTATTTTTTAAATATGTAAACATATTAATGAGAAAAAAAACATGTTTTCAGATACTCCTTTTTATAATATAATAAAAATGTTTTCATTAGGAACTCTACATTTGATAAGGAGACGACAGTAATTTTTCAAAACTTCTAAAACTTTGAAGTCGATTTTCTCAAAACATGATTTTTTGACTTATATCACTTTTCACGGAGGGTACAGAACTAATTGTTCTTTATTCTAGAACTATCTTGAATGGACAGGGCTTACAAATCTTGTTCTGATCGGTAAAAATGGCGACTGTATGTATAATCAACATACCCGGTCTAGTTTAGGCAGTTTTATTGAAAGTGCAGGCAGACCATTGCTTGCCCTCTCGTTTACGACTTCTCTCCATGGTAAATCGTCTTCGCTAATCACTGCAAATTGCCTGAAAAAAAAAACTTGATGTTACCAAGTAAAATATGCCCAGGGGTGGACTGCGATAGGCTGATAATGATAAAGAAAAACAAAAGTGATTTTCACAACCCTTGTGCCGATCTGGCTCGAAGGATCAAATATTATGTGCTAAGTTTAAAATCTGCTGCTTAACATTCTAAAATCTTTGTTTATTTTTAACTAAAATAAGTTTCTTAAGAAAACACAAAAAGGCAAAGAACCACAGAATTGTGAAGTTTCGGATATCTTTGTATGTCTTAGGACATAAGGGGAGCTATTATGTAACCAACTATCCTAAGAATAACGTCACTTACCTCAGGTTAGGGCAGACTTTCCTCGACGCTGCATCCAAATTAGACAAGATGGCTGCACCATCAACTTGCTGTTCTGGACTAGTTGCCACCACGTAGATTCCATCCACTGTCCTCAAACTTCCTGCCTGTAGTAGAAGAGACACAGCCTCTACTTTCTTCGATAGATTCGCTGATGACACTTCCACGTGGACACCCTGCTCTTTCCATAGTCTGAAAGATCAGGCAGTGTTTGATTCCGATTATGTATGCGTCATACCAGAGTGACAATCTTTGAGTTGGATAAACTTTTAATTGGTGATTTTAGGGCGATGGTTGTTACCTGTACCTACCTTAGTATTTTTGTTATGTTCGTTTAATTTTGCCATTTATATACTTGAATTAATAAATGTTTCATCCTGATAGACAGCACGGTGTCTTGCTTTAGTTTCGACTTCTTTGATTTTCAATAATGGCATATTATACGTGTTACGTTGATAATAAATATGAATCTAGCAAGACCATCCCAACAAAAAATTTGAAAAATGGGGCCGGTAAACTGCATCAGAGAGTATGCGAAATATTTTCTCACGACATAACTACTAATCAATGTTGTTAGTATTAAAACATTTTAGTACAATAACACCTTTTACTTCCTAGCATCACCTATCTACAGGGCAACCATTTTTAATTTAGAGCACACCCTTACAGTAGGGAGGGAGTGTGCCCCTACAAAAATTCCACTAGTGCGTGTAAGGATGATGTAAGTGAATCAAGTAGCCGATTGCAGTTATGGAACCAGAGAAACAAAACGCTTGCGCGTTGTAAAAAGGGACAGCGCCATCTATTGGCGGTCGGAAACTGTGTTTCTCAAAGCTCTGTTTGATCTACTACTAGCGACCCACTGTCGCTTCGCGTCAGGTATGTGAATTAACAAATCATGTGATGAATGAAGAAGCTTTTGACCGATTTTGTGCAGTGCATTGTGATTTAAAAATATAATTAAAATAACTATACCTAGCTTTGGAGTACATGCCCAGCAGGGTGACGTTAGACAAAATAGCCTAAATAAAAAAAATCGTTTTGATTTATATCAAACGACATATACTTATTAGAAAACTGAAACTGTCCGGGATATTTACCATGTTGTTTTGTTTTAATGAGCTCCCGATATTTCGGCACTGTTGCAAGCGCCATGATCACGGATGAACTGTAGGACTGCGAGAATGACGGTAGGGTAACGAGGGTAGTGGTGTCGCGCGCAATAAAAGACTGAGAAAGAGGGTAGACCGACAGGGCTGCCCTTAGTACTACCGTCATTCTCGCCATCCTACAGTTCATCCGTGATCATGGCGCTTGCAACAGTGCCGAAATATCGGGAGCTCATTAAAAGAAAACAACATGGTAAATATCCCGGACAGTTTCAGTTTTCTGACATATACTTGCCTATATTTCCCGTAAACATATTACGCTGAAATTAGTTTAATGATTAGCGAGTATGAAGTGGGATTTTTTTTTCAAAAATCTATAATATAAATGAGCCTATTAGGAACAGACTACACAGTACAGTTTTTAATAGCGGATAAGCGAAGAAAATGGGTTATAAACATTTATTAGGCGTGGAGTCTCTCTCTGAGGCATTATCATTTATCTCACATTGAGGAAACGGCATAACTCCTTCCTCTTAAATTCCTCTATCGATATAAAACGTGATACAATCTGTTGCATAGTTATGCTTATTTTTTATTTCAATATACATAGGGAAAGACGCGGTAAGCTACTTTATGTGGAGTGCGTGGAGTCGTTTCAAGTATCCTTTCACGGGAACGTGAATAAATTTATCATTTATCATACAAAAAGCGTCGATGGCCGAGTGGTAGAGGTCGTTGCTTACCATGCAAGAGGTCGCCAACTGTTGTTTCAAATTTAAAATACATATGATCGATTATTCGACGCTTTAACGGTGAAGGAAAAACATCGTGAGGATACCTGCACACCTAAGAAGAAATTCTAAGGTTGTGTAGTCGACCAACCCGCACTTGGCCAGCGTGGTTGATAAGTGCTTATTGCCCTAGATTAGGGTAGGCCCGTGCCCTATCAGTGGGGGCGTATATTGGCTGATGATGATTTATCACTTACTGTGTTTTGTATTTGAGGTAAGATGAGTGTTTGGCTTGCAGGTGTAGCTTCTTGGCACCTCGTCGCACCAGCAGATCAGCGAACTGAACTCCAAAGTCCTCGTCCTCGCAAACCACCACGTAACTACTGGCTGATTTACAAGATATCCTGAAAATAAAAAAAATATATGAGGGTGTCTGAGGAATTACTCCAAGGCATGAAATATCACGAGAATGTAATGGCAATTAAATGTAACCTACTTTACTTCTAGAGGTGCCAACATAAACTACCTTTTCACCTCTCTATATCCTTTTAAAATTAACAGATTTTGAGTAGTGTGGTTACACCACCAAACTACTTTGATAGTTTATTATCCGATACATTAGCCTTGCGACAGGCAGTGGCGTATTAATAGGGTGGTAGAGCCCGGTCTAAAAGTATGCTTGCTCAGACAGAATGAATAAAAATGAAGTGCGTTAGAGGTATCAGAGGTTTGCTATTTTTTAGGGACTCAAAAGAATTTTCCGCGGGCCAAAAATGGTATGCTCCACTGGCAAAACGGGTTTTATATTATCCCTCTACGTTGCCTTCATTTAGCATTTTTATAAAAGGCTAACACAAGATGATCTCACTCCACCTGATGGTAAGCGGTAATGAGAATACCATATTGGATCTGTCGCACTCACCCTGAAGGCCTGTTGAAATGCCGTTTCACGCCCCGCCTGAAGAGCCCGGGATCATAGGAGGGAGGGAAAACATGAGCTGGAAGGGCCTTTCATACCTTAATGACACGTGGCAGAAAAGACCATCAGCCGCGTCTACTGCTAGAGACACACTCACCTCGGCAAGAGCTGGTCAGGCACTGTTTGCAGAGACAGCAGCACCCGCCCGCGATGACGGCCAGCGCCCAGCAGCCTGAAGGCTCTGGCGGTCTCGTGCGGGGCGTAGGTGACACGCGAGAGGGGTTTCACGTACCCCGCCTTGATGCCCTCGCTAAGCATCAGTTGCATCCACTGTGGTAAACAAAACCGAAAACTTTGTTCGTACAAGCATGTTCAATAGGTTCACAGTCCACTTACGGGTATGAATTTGTGCTTCAGGGACTGTGACCTGGTTTATAAATGAGATAGTTTTGTTGAAGTAACGTGGATGACTGGACAGTAATTTTCTGGCGTGGATGAAATGGGCTTGAATTTCGCCCATGGACCAAGTAAACGGGCATATCCAGTTCCCACGCGACCATGATTGGTGTACCCCAGTCGAAATACGTACATACATAAAGTCACGCCTTTTTCCCAGAGGGGTAGGCAGAGATCACTTCCTGGCACACCACTTTCGCTTCATCCACATTCATCAACCTCTTCATGCACGCTCGCACGCGATTACGGGTACTTTTGATTTGACCTTATTCGAAATTATGGGCACAAATTGCCTATGTAGGATTCTTCATGACCTAATTGTACTTATGAAATGCAGTAAAGAATATGGATACGTTTTGAAAATACATAGGATGTACTGTGGATAATGAAGAAGACTATTGGTGCCTTACCCTCAATTCGATGTCGTTATCCTCATTAATCTTCCCAGAGAAGTCCAAAGTCCGATAAGTCCTTGAACCAACGAAGGTCATCATTCCCAGTACAAAGTTTTCACCAGAAACCAGCTGGGATGTATCAATGAAATGTCCGAAGAGACCTACACTACCTATAGCCACCTGAAATAAAGAAGTAAGTGAGTAAAATAAATGTGTAGGAGGGGATTTCCCACTTTTGCATACTTTGTACAAGTAAGCTTGGTCAAGACTGAAAATTACGGTGTTATTTTGCGACATACATCTTTCAGTGGTCCCTTAGCGCAGCTGACCACAATGTCAGCACCCCTGGTCGCTGGCCTTCCTCGTCTCACCATGTCTCTGAAGCTGAAGTCGCGGGAATTTCCGATGTGATCATCTGTAAAATTTTAAAGTTTATCTGACCGTTCGACGACCTTCGACGCTTAGGTGCAAAGCCCAGATTGCAATTAGACAGAAAACTGTCCAAATAATAACTATTTCAGCTGATATTGGACTTAGCGTTTACATTGATTGTCAAAATATCATCTGGCATAATCGACCAGACCCCACCATCGTACAAGATTTGCATAGGTACTTCTGCAAATGTCTCTAGATTGTTTGGAAATTGCAGTTAAGAACCAAATATATAATCTCTACCTTTCAGTTCCGGGAAGAGTTTCCTCAGGAAGTGTTTCTTGTGCACATCACTGACGGTGGCGAACACTTCTAGTCCGTAGGCTAAAGAGACAGATATAAGGGCCTGGCCTAGGGCACCCGAACCGCAGTGCACGAGGATCGACATGCCGCGTTCAGGGTTACATATTCTGCTCTGGAAGTAGTGAAACAATAAGTGAGCGACTTGTGCTGCTGTCAAGATAATAATGATGGCATCTGTTAACTGATGACATCTGGACTCGATCAGGACAGGATTAGACTGATAGTTAGGTGTGATGATCTATTTATGTATTAAAATTGGCGGCTTGGTTACAAGAAAAATGCAAGATTATGATCAGCGGTAAATAGTGATTTATGTCGACAAAATGATGTGGTGGTATTTACAAATCTTCTTGAAATTGGTAATAATATTGTAATGTTACTTTCTTGTGAAAATTTTATTAATCTTTCTTTTTCTTTTAATTTCTATTTGAACCGTGTTCGAGTAAGTCAAACATATTTCGATAAGCCTCATTGTTAAACTTACCAAGATATAAAGCGCATAGCAGTACGCGAAGGGCACAGTGGCCGCGTCTTCCATGGTCCAATGAGCGGGCACTGGCCAGAGCATCCTGGGGTCAACTCGAACTTTGGAAGTCGCTGACCCTCGCGCCATCAGACCCATGACGCGTTCGCCACTGAGTAAAAAAAATCATTAGGTTCTACAAATATGATGTCTTAAAATACTGTTAGAATGTCAGCGCTGTACTGATGATAAGGTTAGGTCACTTTAGCAAATGTTGAGACAGAAACCTTCGGTCTACTTATGTGTGTTGTGGATGTGCCTTTATTTTACGTTCCTATGTATGTATTGTAACCAGAGAAGTGTATTTTTATTTGTTGTTTTTAATGCTATTAAAGCTCAATGTAAATTTTAAAATCTGTTTTTTTTGTTTAAAAAATCGCAGTGCAGTGTAATCAATAAATGTATTTTTATTCTTATTCTATGTTGGATCAGACAAATAGACATTGAAATTTGAAAAAAATACTTATAAGATCACATGTTTTAATACTTCAATTTTAATCCGACATTTAAAGAAAACAAATTGGTTTGACGTTGACAAACCTAGCAGTAACACCGCTAAAATCCATCCCGAATCCTCCTTCTGTGGTCCCGAAACCTTCCCCTTGCGCCCGGTAAGCATCGGAGCCGACGAGTCCAGCATAATGGACCTGGAATCAGACAATACAATTCAACAAACAAACTTGTCCACATTAGGCATTACGTTGCTATTCAATCTTATCAGAACAGATGCCTGCGAATGTGGGTGGTATTTTTTTACAGTAGTCTATCAGGCTCTATACTATGAGCATAAATTGTTTATAAAGGCTAACTTTTAACAGTCTTCGCTATAAGGGAGTAATATTTTCCGCGGTAAACAACTTCAAGCGGATGGCGTTGCAGAGGCGGAAAATCACAAAATTATAAAAGGATTATTTTCCTAACTGACATACGATCATGGCTTGGAGTAGCCTCGTCATCATCACCGGACTTGCGGGGGAGCGGATTGCTCTCACCCCTAGATACAAAAGGATTGGATGGAAGTTGGTAGTCTTAAAATTTCAAAGACTGGCTCGGTGGAATAGGTACGCTTACGACCCTGGCGGTTCCAAGAGTCGTTTTCGATTTCGGGTTCGATTCCCACTCGGGACAAAATATTCGTGTGACGAACATTTGTATTTGTTCCGTGCCTGGTTGTGATGTATTTAAGTATGTATTTTTAAATATCCATGTATGTATATCAGTCTCTGACGCCCATAGTACAAGTTCTGCTTAGTTTGGGGTCAGTTGACCCAGATGTCCCAGATATTATTTATTTATTAAGAGTTACTACTAAGCTATTTACCGTTACTCCAACACCACGGTTGCTCGGTTCATCTCCTTCCACCCAGCTGAAGGAGTCAAGGTCACCAGCTCGCGTGCATGTCAATGATACCGTCTTGCCTTTCTTCGGTGCCGTCTCCAATTTTGTAGGCACGTAGTATTCTCCACCCCATACACCCTTAAGAAATCAAGTGACACATTTAAAACAGTATACCTACATTGAAGATAAAACTTTGTTAGGAGCAATAGCTCCTAGTGCTTTGGAAGTAATATACCACTTAGTTTCTCCAGTCAAAATGCATTATGGAGTAGTCTCCAAGGCAAAAAAATTACATCAAAAAATTCAGAATTGAAAATATTAATAGAGATTTTTACGTTTTAAGTCAACATTTTACTTTTTCATTAACAACTTAACTAATTTTAATAAAATATTTCTGAAAATATTTTCCTTTTACTTACCTCATGCAAGACACTGAACGCCATATCCGGAATATGTTCCAAGTCTTTATCAAGAGTATTCTTCTGATCAAAGACGACCATAGACACGTTCTTATGGCTGTCCTTCCTCCAAGACTTCACCTGCTCTTTCAACCCTACAGGTGGTGGTTGAGGTGCAAGTACCAGGAGCTTATGTTGTGATGAGAGGTTTTCACACGTGGTTTCAAGTTGGTGGATATCTGACACATTTCTGACAGTCACTGCAGTCATACTGGAAGGAACAGGTGTTGGTTTGAATCTGGCCAGTTCCACTTGGGTCTTTCCGCTGTCGATTGAAGCCACCTTGGAGTATATTGTTGAGGGATACATGTTGTTAGCGTCTAGTCCAACGCTAATGAGGAACGTGTTTGATGGTAGCGTGTGGTATAGAACTTCTAAAATCTGTCAAAAAAGTATTAAAAATAAATCAAAATGAAAGAATAGCACAAGTGGAAGGGAAATTGTATAATTTTTAATCACTATAATT
The DNA here is from genome assembly GCA_039566165.1 of Maruca vitrata. Taxonomy (NCBI): domain Eukaryota; kingdom Metazoa; phylum Arthropoda; class Insecta; order Lepidoptera; family Crambidae; genus Maruca; species Maruca vitrata. The sequence continues at coordinate 3,598,064 of CM076933.1, forward strand.
ACCATAACACTATTCAAAGATGCAGAATTTATAAATCTGTCGGCTAATGTTGAACCTATATACGTAGAGAGAGTTAAAATACTTTGATTGAGTGCCTTCCCATTAGTATAGTCCACTCAGTTTTACAGTAAATTAGCATTTTCTTGTTTATATTATTGTCTCTAAGTAAGGAACCTTAAAAAAGTCTTACCGTCTTATCCGAGAGAAGATCATGCATGAACACTGCATCAGGTTTACCCATCATAGCCTTATACTCCAGTATTTCTTCCTTTTTAACGGTAATAACATTCAAATCGATATCTGGGTAAATCTGCGATGTTTTCTTTATAATACTGACATAGTCGTGCATTTTAGGAACATTGATGTAGAATACAGTGATCTTGTTAGAGCTGCAGTTTTCAGCTATGATTTGCATCACATTACTGATTGCAGTGGTAATCTGGAAATATAATGTATTGGTTAAGTAAACCTCAGCTGAACCTCTTATTGAAATATGACCAATTCTACAAAAATCCTGTCTAATGAGAACGATTTTCGATAAACATTATTGCTAAGAGTACCTACTGAGTTATAGTGGTAAGAGTATACTTACATCCCTATTTTCTTTTTGGTCGAAAGGCACAAATTTTAGACTTTGCAGGGCCACTGTATGGCTTTTAGGTGGGACCTTTTGTTTGAAAGCAACGTGTTCCACTATCACACCACCGCAGCTAAACATAGAAAAAGAACAGTTAGTATCTGAATTGAAAAAACAAATATGGACATTATTCATCCTCATACACGCCATCTTCATTATAAATTCTAAGTTGAGAGAAAAATACGTCTAATTTTGAACTATTGCTTATTTAATAATAATGTAAAGTTTTAGTCTCGTAACTTTTTCTTGTGACAAACCATCACGTTTAAGCATGTCCAACCATTTATTCTGTCAGTGTCTTTTAAAAATTTGTTTTAACATTCACCAGGTCCTAGAATGCACTTCATCGTGGAAGCCTTCCAACAATTTATTTTCGGATCTCTCAGTCATGTTCTTCTTCACGTCGATCACCAATCGGTTCAGAGACGTCGGCTCCGACACCCAGTCGTGGTTGTTCCTGAGTGCTAGTGTCTGAAAGATCGCGTCTAGGAACGTGATCCAGTCATCTTGCCACTCGATCACGCTGTGAGTCATGGATTGGTCCATGCTGTGTATGGTCCGGAATGGAGCTCTGCAAAAATTATGGAGCAGATAATTTGCAAATCCAATGAGCAGTCACATAGTATATCTGCCTCTGTGTTGAAAGAAAGGGACTTGAAATCCTAATTAAAAATAATTGATTTTGGAGACAGGTTTTCCGGAATATGATTGCTCCTGTGATTTTAACTTTGACAGCGCAGTTGCTTTGCTTATATAAAGTGGAAGTTGGTTGGTTGACTCTTTTGCTTCTAATTTGTTAAAAATACTTGTACAACTTGAAATATTGAATTAACTGATATAAGAACTTGATTCCGCAATGTTTTTTAGCAATCTTGGACGATGGTCAATCTGAGATTACTAAAATCTTTAACTTACTTGTAATCACATCCTCTTTCAAACAGTAGTTTGTAAATGTCGTCTTTCTTGAGACTCATTGTGATGTTTTTATTTTTGGCGTCCATCACACCATTGGTTTTTGGTGAAGATGCAACAATTGTGCCCTCTAAGAGCACAAGATTACCATCGTACACCTAAAATATTATACAAGGTATTTTAGTAGGTAAATATCTGAAGGCATACAACTCAAAGGTAACTGACTGACATAGTGATCGGTCAACGCCAGCCCAAACCACTGAACGGATCGGGCTGAAATTTATCATGCAATTACCCGAAACGAAGCGAGGGCGGGTCATAAATACACCGTGTATTTAAAAATATATTAGTGGTATGTATATCAGTCTCTGATGGCCACAGTAAAAGATTCTATCTTAGTAGTACAGATAGATTTGTGGCAATTCCCAGAGATATTTTTGTTAAAATTCCGAAACGAAGCGAGGGCCGGTCTCTTTCCGTAAATATGCTTAACTTTACGTAAAGTACGTTAAGCCAGTGGTCCTGCGTCTGATCTCTCGTCGGTCATGTCGGATTGCCGTCTCACTGAACTATGAGGGTAAGGGAACAGAGAGTGCACTTGTGTTTGCGCGTAAATTTGTGCACTATAATATGTCCTGAGCAGTTGTCTGATCTCCATTGACATCGGCCGCCATGGGCGAAATTGGTCTAACTAAAACTATAATAAGTTGTTCAGGTACCTCAAAATATCCAGATCCGCGTTGGACAGTAGTGACCAGATAAGATAGCTCATGGTCCCTGATTGGTGCCTGGCAGTGGAACCTCACGTCATGGAACTGCACCGAGAGCTTCCTCCTCTCGTGGTTCAGGGTCATAGCTAGAGTATCCCAAGCGGCGACCAGACACGCCGCGTAAGGGAACACTGTCGAACCTTTGAAATACGCCGATTTATAAATAAATTTGTATTCTGTTTCATATACTACAATAAATAACTCAAAAATGTTTATTTTATAAAAGTAATCTTGTGTATTATGTAATTTAGGAGTAATCAAAACGTTACTTATTTTTTTTAAATCATAAAGCTCAAGAGTAGTAGAAACTATGGTTCGAATTCAAAAAATGTGTTTTTGTTTGATAGACCAATAATCGAGGAAGGCTTTAGGCTTTGCAACAACACGCTACGAACAATATGAGCAGAAGAAACAGAAGGTGATGTGTAAAAAACGCGGACGAAGTCGCTGGCACAGCTAGTAAATAATGAAATAGTTGCAAGCCCAGGCTACATTTCTGGCGCAAGAGTAAGACAACGAGCTGTGAGCTAAGGCCTTGCATCATTATACCAACCGTCACCAGACCGCACTATGGACTTACCTTCGATAATGTGTCCCCTTAAGTACTGATATTCATCATCCTCAACGGTCACAATCTGCTTGTACACGGAGCAATGTTTGCGGATCGGATTCAGGTAGCGGCACAACTTCCTGAGACGGCAAACCAAATTTAATAAAGTAAGCTCCCAGCACAGATTTATTTGTCGATCTTTATAGAATTCGGTCAATCAGAAATAAACCTAATTCATATGATTAAACTGATAAAAGACAATTTATGTTAGCAATCACACCTAAACTAGACTTTTGAATGATGTACAAAATCCATATTTAGTAGAGATATAATTAAGGGCCTAAGAAAGGACTAAAGCTTTATTTTAACCAATTGCGCTGTAGAGAGTAATTATCTATGACAGTTCGTTTACTGTTCTGTAGTTCAGGGTAGTAGTAAGATTTTAGACGTTCCATTACACTAAATATTAATCTTTATCGTCTACACGCGATATTAGAAGTAGCCAATACATAGCTACTTATTGCCTGACGTTTCGACTGGGTTACACCAAATCATGGTCGCTCGCCTAATAAATTTTTAACCAGTTGCGCTGTAAAGAGTAATCATTTACGACGGTTCGTTAACTGTTCTGTACGGGTACAGTAGTTGTCTCGGTCATACAACATTTCATGTTGTAAGTATAGCTAGTGTAGTGTTCAAGGCATACCATTTCTCGGAGTGCATCCATTCCACCAAGTGCGAGAGCGGGCGCGTGGAGGTAGACACCGGAAACTCTACCTTGGGGTACAGCTCCGCGATGTTAGGGTTGTATCCCGCCATGTAGAGGCTGCGGAAAATTGGTAAACGGGTGCTAGAGATCAGAGATAACTTAACCTTGGTGATGGCAACCATATTGACACAATCCCTCACATATTGCCACCACAATCTAAACTTTATTCCCTCAAAAAAAGGTCCACAGCAATTAAATTTTCAAAATTGTATATTGGTTTAAGGGTTAAAGATGCGCTTATAATTAAAATTATGAATACCCTCTTGGTCTATTGATGGTGCAAAATACCGCAAGTTTATCTAAAGTCCAGATATGGGCATTTTTTTTCTATAGCTCGGAATCGAATAGCATTTTGGATAGTTGTCTCACCAAACTATGAGATTGTGAGAGTCTAATTGTGTTTCAGTTCATACTTGTAACGGACATTACGTGAAATGTCCTATTGTTATGGCTGAGGTAGGCCTTCCTTGAGGTCTTCCTTGAGGTAGGTCTAATCCAATGGATTCCGATGATTGGGATTGATGATGGATTGATCATCAGACCTCGAAGCTCCAAATGATGTTTTGACCAAAAAGGGACGACGAATGGTGAAATATGACAGCCTCTCACTTCCCGATCCCCTCCAGTAGTAATAGCATCCCGTTCGGGTGTCCTCTCCGTGTGAGCGGCGCCAGGCGGCACGCCGGTAGCGCCCTCTTTAGCACTGCTTGGAGTAAGCTGTGAGGAGCTATCTCCACCAGCACAGCGTGAGCTGGGATGAACCGGAAGGCTTGTTCGAAGAGTACTGGGTTCTGGAAAGAAATATATCTAGGTTTTAAAGCTCGGGCCAAGCATAATAAGGAGACGGTTTAAAGAACTGTGCTTTGTGTTTATCAACTGAATCATAACGTCTTTACGTCAACAGCATGAGGAGTGAGCTTACTGTCTATTATAGTAGCTGAAAAAAGGGAGTGACACGAATATAGCGCCACGTTCCTCCCAACCCCTAAAAAGAGAGCTGAAAAAAGGGAGTGACACGAATATAGCGCCACGTTCCTCCCAACCCCTAAAAAGAGGACTATTAAAGACCATCTCCAAATTATGACTAACTTCCAAATAAACATCCTCCACTAGGAACTGTCTTGGAAAATATGATGGCTGACACAACACACCGGTTATTTACACCATTCATCATAATTTTTTTCATGATCTCATATTACTTCGTTAACTACGTTAGTCGTTACATTTCACAAGTACCAGTAAGTTGTTAGTGTGATACTCCGCTGACGAGTACAGGGCTTCGGGCTCGTTCCAGCGCTCCACCGGCACCGAGGTGGACACCCAGCGCTTGCTGCGGAGTTTCGGCTTCTTCACGATCTTCAGGGAATTCGCCAGGAATTCAGGACCTGGGAAGATCCACATACAATGCAGGCGCTGGTGGCTCGGACTAAGAGGTTTAGCTCCTCATTTCTGCCCCGTGCCATTAAGGCATGGAATGCCCTTCCAGCTCATGTTTTCCCTCCCTCCTATGATCCCGGGCTCTTCAGGCGGGGCGTGAAACGGCATTTAAGCAGGCCTTCAGGGTGAGTGCGACAGGCTCAATACGATCTATTGTGCCTGTCGACCTCATATTTGGATCTCACTTCCGCTTACCATCAGGTGGAGTGAGGTCATCTTGTTAGCCTTTTATAAAAAATAAAAAAAAAATAAAAAAAAAAAAAAAAAAAAGATACAAAGAAGGGTGAACAACAATTTATTTATTTATGAGAATAATGTTCTGTCATTAAATAATTTTAATCTGTCATGGTTGCACACATTACACTGATCGATCACCCGTGATCATGGTGCTTGCAACAGTGCCGAAATATCAGGAGCTCATTTAAACAAAACAACATGGTAAATATCCCGGACAATTTCAGTTTTCTAATGTTCTCTCATGCTGTTAACAGAATGGATGAGAGCGAATGACGGTGGTAATGACGACCCTAGTTGTGGGCGCATGTTCAAAACTAAAGGTGACTAAAGAACGTACCAGAAACATAGGGGTAGGTACCCCTACGACTAGGTAGTCGCAGTAGCCTATAAGAGACATCATTATCAATTATTAATCTAACTAAAAATAGTATGTTTAGTTAGATTAATATTGATGATGACCCAAAACTTTTGGGACAAGTAAAATATGTTTTATCGATAGACTATTATTTGCATCCTAATAAAGCACTATATGTTTCTAGGCAACTATGTAAACTCTAGAGAGTAAACCAAATACTTACCAATATGGGCAATGTAGCGGGAATGGTAGGCGATATTGGAACTCTCCACTTTCTTAGCGAACACGCCGTCTGCCGTGAGCTGCTTTACAAACTCGTTGACTTTGTCGTAAGGACCAGATATGGTGCTGAGCGTGGAGTTGTTGTGGCAGGCTATGTCGATCTCAGAGGGGATGATTTTGGCTAGCTAAAACATACATCGCGAATCTATACATCTGATAGTTAAAGGAATTGACCAGTTGACTATCAATTATATTAGTGCTATGAAAGAAAATGTAATGCTAGTCATATACTGAATGGATCTACTACGTGCTTATTAACGGTATGTCTTGATATAAATATACAAGCAGAATCAACAAATTGAAATGTCCCTCAAAAAGAAAGTTCGGTTGCACAAGACATTAAAACGGACCTCCGGACTATTGAATCAAGAGACAAAAGCCTAACTTTTTGGCAGATAAATCTGATACAAACTTGCAACCATATACCTGTTTGGACCCCACCCCTACTGCAGCCATCGCACCCGGCTCTAATTTGGTATTGATCGATGCATCGCCGCGTTGGTACGACAGTAACATGGCTTCTTCCAGCGTGAAGCAGCCATCTGCGTACGCGCAACCTAGCTCTCCTAAGCTGTGTCCTAAAAATACAATTAATATGCAGTCGCCATCGTGTAAGACTCGTAAGATCATGAAAGATACGGAAAACAAAATATTGTCTGCTAGCCTCATGAAATTGCAGAAGGTTGCAGATAATTCCTTCACAAATATCGATAGTTACTAAATCTACGTTATCCACGGTTTGGATTCTTAATTATGTTGCCCAAGCACATCATAATTTCTTTAATTGACATACAATTTAGTAACGAAAGTAACCGAAAAATTTATAAAAAGCCAAAATATTTATTGATTTAGGTATAGACAGTAAAGTCAATAGTGGACGATCTAGGACTGTGTCGTTTCGCGTGGAAGGCACTGCATTATCGTAAGATGTATTGTAGAATGTATGTTACTTACCTACAATATTGTCAGGCACCAACCCGATAGAAGTCAAGAGATCAGTCAGTCCGATCTGGATGGCGGTGATGCCGACAAACGAGTGCAGTATGTTGTCGAAGATGGTCTGGTCATCGGTGGTGATGATGTGGATCAGGTCCAAACCCTTCGGTTCTAGCACCTTGTGACACCTGAAGAGACGATGAAAAATGTTACTGCATGAAATCATTTGACCTTAAGATTCGATGATGATCACGCTGTTAGAGGTAGGTCTAATGAACCTACACTTTATTGGTGGAAAGTGGAATGTTTTATTATTTTTTAATTGAAAAGGCAGTGATCTAACGACTATGTATTTTAGGATTTTCCTATTCACAGTTTATAAACCTGAGTGGTTGCAGAGATGTGGTTAAAGTCATTTTTAAATTCCATAAATTAGCTATCACACAATTATTATTCCATACCCCTATATATGTATGCTGATCTGTTAAATATTATTTCACTTATGCATGAACTGTACACAGTTCTCAATTAGAGACCTTAATTTCTTATCTATCTTTTGCTTTATTCGTGTCCTACCTAGCAGTGCAGAATAGGTATTGACTACTGAACTGGGTGATAGCGGGTCTACTTCGCTTACCGTTTGATAGACTCTGCGAAGACCGGTATCTCCATGAGGTGTTTCCCCATTCCGACCCACTGCGAGCCCATGCCACTGTACACGAACCAGAGAGGTCTCTTAGCGTCATCACTAAACTCTTCTCTTTGGCAGTGGGTCACTGTGGTGTCGTCTTGGCTTGCTGTATTTTTAAAAGTGTAACAGTTATTGTCACTATCTGCATAATGCTTAGTTGGAACATCTAAACAACGACAATGGCTAGTCTAATTGTAACAGGTAACGTGAAGGAAAATAAACTTCTTAATTAATCAGGATAACTAAGCCAACGTGTTCGAAAAAGTACTACAGCATGACAAAAACATAAGGAGATATTATCGGTGTTTCAAAACTGCTCATCTTCCATTGTTGGTAAACAAAAATGAGAATCAAATTATTGCTAACTGGAAAAAATTGGTAAAGGCAAATTGCGGGCCAAAGAAGGAATGTCTTTTATCTACATAAATATTAATTAATTTTTTCTATTGTTTGATAGTATTTCTGGCCATTTTCAGAATTCATGACTCGGCAGGAGGTTATCACTATAACCTCCTGCCGAGTCATAAATTCAGTCAAATTAAGAGTATTTTTGAGACTTTACTAAACTTACAATAAATCCCAAAACCTCTAGCCAGATGTTTGAGAGTGGCATCTTTATAGATGTTGTGGATGAGGGCAATCTCCTCAGGGTCGAGTGACCTGGAGCCGATGTCGTCCAAAACCTTCTTCACCGACGACTCCTGTCTGCCCGACGCTACCACGAGGTAGGGCATATTGGTGCGGTATTTTGTGATATCCTGGGGAAAAAGGTTTATCCGTTCCTTAAAAAACCTTACAGGTATTTGAAAATTCTATAGACGAAGGTGCAAACAGCGATTTCTTTCAGCATTTATTCTAGCCAGAAAATTAACTATGCCCCATAAAACTCAATTCACTTAGGATTTTATCATCATCAGCCAAATGCAGGCGACTCCTGGAGTCCTGGCTCTCCAAATGCTCGCAGCATAGCATCTTAGCATTTGAATTGGTAAAAATAAGCAAAAACTTGGCTTTCCTTAGCCCAAATTCAATTAAAGTAAACATAAGATTTTAGACTTTCGCGTTCCATTCCACTAAATATTGACTTTATGCGTCTACACGTGATATTAGGAGTAGCAAATAAATACATAGCTAATTACTGCCCGTTGTTTCCACTGGGTTACACCCAGTGTAATCATGGTCCCTAGCGAACTCATGATTAAGCTGAGAAGGCAGTAAGTAGCTATGTATTTGCTAGTACTCTTAATATCGCATGTAGACCCATAAAGACCAATATTTAAAGTAAACATACCTTAGGCTTCCTAAACCCATGGAGCAACGCATGCCCATGGACCCCAGTCAAGTTTAACGCAGTCACAGCTGCGTAGGAGCAGTTAAAGAGCTCATGCTCAGTCGCTATGCGCATGCGGCCGTCCCTCAGCGCGGCGATGTCCTGCCGCGGCCGGTCGCAGTTGATGCTGGCTGCGAGCTGCCCGCGCTGGTAGCCAAGGAGGATCTGGAGGGTTTATAGGGGTGTTTGTAAAAGTAAGGGGTGCGGTAGCTAAATCTAAAACCATAGATTGCATATTATTTGCGCGAACACTACACATTTGAAATAAAACTCGTGCTCGTGGATAAGCTCGTGGTCACAAGCGCTGTAAAGAGCTCGAAACGACGAATCTCTTAATAATATGTTTGGAATAACAATACACGCGAGTTTAATCCCTAAAATTAGTTTTATTTCAACATCACAGGTTTTAAAGATCCGACAGCTTAAGTTCTTATGTTGCAGATTTCTGAAGAGCGAGGCCCACCTGCTTACCCGCAAATCGGGTCACGATAACGAGGCTACTTCGAGCTAATAGCACCCATCATCAGGGAAAATGCATATATCAGATATCAGACTCAACACTGGAATTTATTGTAGAATTAAATTTCATAACTAAGAGATGCTATTGTAGCTACTTAAAAGTAGAAAGATAAAAAAGTATAAAAAAAATTATGTTACTTGAGATCGTATTGACAGGATGGCTTAAAATCTTGCTACGATGATTGTACGATTGTGCTATTTGTTTTTCTTTCTTTTCTGTTATTGTTTCTGATAACCGTTAAGAAAATCTTGCGGCCTCTTATCTCTGAATCAGAACAATGTATGTGATGTCTGAAGATATTTAATCAGTTAATTGCAAACGCACTTTAATAGTGGAGGAAAATATCGTGAGGAAACCTGCACACCACGTATAAATTCTTAGATTGTGTAGTCAACCAACCCGCACTCGGCCAGCGTGGTTGACTTGCAGCCTGATCGCCCCAATTAAGGTTAGACCCGTGCCCCAGTGGGGCCGTATATGGGCTGATGAAGTATGATGTAAACGCACCTTGAAGATCCCACAAGACCCAGCAGAGGAATCAGTGTACCCGATGTTGGAGGCGACGCTGCCGACCAGCAGCGGGTCCTTGCGGCCGTTGCAGAACACCTCCTCCAGGGCTTGCAGCTCCACTTTGTCCATCTCGGGGACAGCTGTATAAAAGGGGATGATTTAGGAGTTAGGAAATAGAGAGTGCACTTGTATTTGCGTGCACTCTTGTGCACTATGTCCCTGCGCACTCAGTGGCTGATCTTAATTGAGATCGGCCGCCATGAGTGAAGTCTAATAGGAAGGCATGAGGCATAGAGTATGGAGAGGGGTTTCCCAGCTATCACGAAGTATGCAATCGAAAAATTTTTGCCACTTAATACTTTATGTTTAGACTAGACAAAGCATACTTCCCGAGCTTGACCCTGGATTCCGTAATCCGTATCTTTGTGAGTAGGGGTGTATGTTTTGAAATGTGCAGTACTGTACAATTTGCTTTTGATTATTTTTATAATTAATATTTTGAAAAACGGAAAAAGATCAATTGCTCCTCTGTCAACCGGGGACTTGAACACCCGTCCTTCCGGTAATAGCGCCCAGACGTGCGGACCATTACACCAACTAACAGCTATCAAAGCCGTCGAATTTGCCCCCATATTACCTGTTAGCCACAAGAGCATTATTTTGTATGCTTTGTTTTTTCGGGTTTTCAAAATAATAAAACAGCCAGTGCAAGCTTTAGCACTTCAAAAATTTAAATTAACATTTTTCTATTGAAAAATAAGACTAGTCTGGTTAATGCTATGAGCATACAATTAGATAATTACATTGTATGACTTTATTTATCTACATGTTTAGTGCAAATGTTCAAAGAATTATGTTACAATTAGCAAACAATGTAGAATTTGCATTCATTTGTAATTAAACTTTGTTGTAGGGAAATTACACTGTTGTCACAGTAAAGTTCAAAAGTAATTGTCTTTTTATTTGTTATTTTTAATGCTCAATGTAAATTTAAAATTTGATAAAATTCGCATTCATGTCCCCGTTTCGGCGGGGTCATGAATGCGATTTTTTTTTTCAAATTTTAAAAGTAATTATCTTTGAAATTATTTCAATAAAGCAGTTAGGTTTGTTTTGAACAATTTAACTGACTCAATTTATATCTCACAGGTCTCAATCCCTTTTAAAACACTATGTTCTATGTATGTGTACACATTCCTCTCCCGAAAAACACGTGTTGGTCAGTTATTACCATCCCATTTAGGCACTGTTGGCCTGTACCAAGAGGTCTGTTCCTCTATTATACCCCGTCCTTATATGGCATGGGACACCCTTCCTGCTCATGTATTCCCTCCATCCTATAATCACATTATAAAAAAAAAATGTGTCGAATCATTTACAGATTCATCTAGAACCTATACTAAACTCACCGCTTCCATATCCATCCACGTATTCTACAGAAGCAGGCGAGACCCCAGCCTTCTCGTAGAACTTCCGGTAGAAGTTGCTGAGCATCTTAGCGTCCCGAGGGATCGGCGCTGGCTCCCGGAACTGCTTGTCGTAGACCGCGCCGCACTCCGTCATGGCGTACTTGAGAACTCCATACACCCTGGATGGATGAGAGTCAAATAAGTAGAAATAGCCTAGTCAGCATCGTTGCCAGTAGCGTAACCACAGGGTGGCAAGTCGGCAAAATCCCGGTCATAGGCGAATCTCATCTGCCAACCCACATACACATTAAGATAAAAAAAAAACGGGGGTGCACGGGGCCCAACCGATGAATTTTGCCACGGACATCAACGGGTATAGTTACGCCACTGCTCGTTGGTCTATTGGTAGCGCTGCGTAAGGACCGAGAGGTCCCCGGTTCGAGTCCGGGGTCGGGCAAAACTTGTGTGAGTTTTCCTGTAATGCATTACTCAGCCCGGAGTTAAGAAGTTGGCGGTTGAACGCCCGTGTCTCGGAAAGCACGTTAAGCCGGTGGTCCTGCGCCCGATGCGCAGGCTAGCTGTTAACTTACCATTATCGTTGGTTGGTAACTCGTATCGTTGGTATCGGCCGTTATTTTGGATTTATATAGTTACCCATAATTTTATCTTACCTTAAGACATTCCAAGTCCATTTCAATACTGATTCATATACATATATAAATATATAAATAACATTCTCACCTTTTAGCATCCCTGTATCGTTGTAAAAATATAACACTAATTGCTTCCGACATGGTCTGGCCGTCCGCAGCGGCATCATAACATTTTGTTTTGCCATCACTGTTCATTTGCATTGTACTGTAAACAAAATAATTATTAATTACTCTGCATCTAGAGTTCATTCTTAATGTTTACACAAAACACGAATGTCATGACTTAATGAAAACAAAACACAATCGTACTAAAATATTTCAAGTGAAAATTAGTGGCCAGTATCTTAGAATCGGCCAAATATTTTTGCTGATGCGTTCAAAAATCGAACAGTAATGTCGGTTTCATAAATAATTGAATAATTTAAATGCTGATAGAGTTGAGAATGATTCATTCATTGTGCCATTTTTGTAATATTTTATTTTTATTTGTATAAGAATTTACTCTTACCGGTTATACATAATGACTGACTGAGGATGTAAAATTAGTTTCCCGGCGCCCACAATGACGGCATCACAGTCTCCTCTCATCATGGCCTGGTTTGAAAATTAGTAAAAAAAATATTATTTTATGTTTACCTGCAGCCATGGATGTACCCAGGTTCGGGCCAGGTTTTTTACTATGTTACTATCGTAATTTTTTCCTCGGATGATAATCGGGATTTTATGATCTCAAACGTCACCACTAACAACGATTGGGAAGTTTCTTTATCTCTTTTGATATATGGGATTTCATTTTCCTGCCGTGACCACTGTCGTCACCACTTCTTTTTTCTCGTTTGTCGCCAGTGGGAACGTAGCCAGTGGTGACGACTGGGAATAACCGCGATAAATGTACTTCTTCGTATCAAAGTCAAACGTAATCGGCACAGTATTCGGCTTCGGCCAAACGAATTATCCTTATCTGCCTTATCTGAAGCACCCACCTAGTCGCTCAGCGAGCAGGTTTCCGGACAAGCGGGATATGAAGTTAGATGGTACATGGACTGGCAAGAAACCGCATACGCAGGCCAGATCTAATACGTCAAAGAATCCGCATCTAAGCATACTTTCCTTACTACGACCAATCTGGCTACGAAGTCTGTTTAATGATTTCCATTTTGGCTATGGCAGAAAGTAACCTTTGGGGAGGTTCTTTGAGGGTGGCACAATAAGTACTTTGTTGGGAGAGGGTATTAGGGGCAGCTTGTTCCTTCCTTGGTACGCCTGCTGCTGGTATACGGCTTATAAATAGTACGTTTGCAGGCAAAGATTTGTGTATATCATAGTGTTATAAGTGTTCTCTTTCTTCACTTTCGTGTATTGTTTTTTTTTATTTGCTATCTATTGCCGAAAAAAAGAGTTCAAATTCATTCACACATCACATTCATTACGAATATGATCTTGACAAAATTATAAGAGGGTATGCATTATTAAAATGAAAATGCATTATTAAAGTTTTTTTTTTTAACTAGAACCTTAGATACAACAGATCATTTTATAAATATAAGGGACACCTTATCGGAGACTTACAGGTCAAGATATTAATTTGAATTAGTCCTTAAGCTACATACCTGGTAGCCTTTTTCCAAAGCCAAGATGGCGCCGGTGCTCCCGCCATCGATGGTGACCGAAGGACCCTTCAGGTTCAGGTAGTAAGATATGCGATTCGCGAACATGGCTCGGCTACTCCTGAATTTGTGAAATAACTCTATTAGCGATTGGGTAGCTCAAACTTAATTAGTTTGAGCCTGCTTATCTAAGAGTTTATATTAACACTTGTTGTCCTCAGCTAATCTGTGTCAATACGCTGTTAATTTATTAAAAAAACCAAAAGCTTTTATTTTTATAGAGTAATCTTTAAGATAACTCTATAAAAATAAAAGCTTGTCAAAATAGCAATAGCCAATACACACGAGGTTAATCCGTAAAGTTTTATTTCAGCAATAGCCTCGTTCAAATAGCAATTTGAAAGAGGCTTAGCTTTGAAATCTCGCGACAGTTGGTGCAACACAGACTGCATGCAGGATCATGCATCATAATCTTAGTTTCCCTTTTCGAGTTACTGCAATGAACCCTTTGTATTTGCCTAAATATTGGAGATTTGGATCGATGCGCCATCCCTCTCAGCTAATTATTATTATGTGCTTAATTTAAACATTTCTCTAATTCGTACCCGATTAATCCATTTTCACAGCAATGCGCCGAGCACACGTTTTCAGAGTCACACACCGTGGCCAGAACGTACACGCCGATCCTTTTTCCATTCACATCGCTGAATCCCAATCCTATGAAATACATTCAAGCAAAATTTTTAATGATTAATAAGGAGAATTTAAGAAAAAAAGTCGTTTTGGGGTGCGCCTATTACAAGTTATATCTAATGGTAGGGGAGGCCGGGATGCTAAATTTGCAGTTACTCGAGCGTCGTAGAGACCTATTTGGATTCAATAGTTTATGTCTCAAAATGAAAAAAGCTAAATGATTTCCTATCAGGTCTTCTCACAATGTTTTTCGTGGAAAACGTTATTTGTAAATTAATATGAATTTAAATTTTAAAACGCAGTGTTACGTGGCGGGGTTTGAACTGGAGACCTCTCGCAAGGTAAGCAACGACCATAACAACATGGCCATCGAATTTTTAAAAAAGGCTTGTTAAGATAGGTTGAAATGGATATAATACTGACCAGCATCATAAATGGCCTGGTAAGTCTGCTCGCACAGCAGCCTGGCTGTGGGCTCAGTAGCGTGCCCCAGCGAGCTGAACACGCTGAAGAACTGGGAGTCGAAGCGGTTCACTCCTCGGATGAACCCTCCGCGCTCCACCAGCTCCGGGTGGCGAAGGGTCCAGCGGCCTGACTGCTTCTGGGTCATGTTCTCCTGGTAGAAGCAAACAGAGCAGGTCAGCCATCATCACAAGGAGATTCATGTATTTCGTGGTGAAAGCAAACAGTTCAGGTCAGCCTTTTGCACAAGATTAGTCATGCTCTTCTTTTGGAAATACACAGCAGGTGAGTAAGATCGTTTAACACAAGGATATACTCCTATACTAATATTTGTCCTCCACTCCTCGCCTCCATCCTTCCACCTGGAAAGGTGAACTTTCCCTCCCTCAAAGCCAACTGCAGGTACACCTGACTATAGGTCACGTCCACTAACAATGTGTTGACGTGAAATCAAGACTTAAGGAAGATTTAGTTAAGTAGTCAGTAAGAAAAGAAAAATGAATTGCAACAAATGAAAGAACAAAATTACCACTGATATTTATTTTACCTTCTTGTAAAGCCTCTCGGAGAACTCCAAGAAGTTGTCGCAGTTCGGCAGCAGCCCTGACACTCCGGTGATGACCACGTCATCATCAGATATCGGATCCATGGGCGCTTCTGACTGGGGGTACTCTTGGGGGGTCGGTGCCATGGTTTAGTACTGGAATGATCAATAGTTCAATATCACACAACGTAATTGAAATAAACACTTAAAGGCATGATTTCGTAAGTTTTGTAGAATGTTTAAACATTTAAATAAACATGACTAGTTACAAAAAACTTGATTGAATGTTATTTTATTCGTTCAGTCCTAAAATATGGATACTGGTTAAGAACTAGGGTTGAAAATATGTTTTTAATATTTCACAAAAACCTCCATAGGAATAATTTTTGTTTAATATAAAACTCACAATAATATGTTTTTTTTTTCACTCAAAAACCGTGGTTGCACTCAAAAACCAATTGCACTGGAATTCATTCGTTGCAATCACTGTTTATATAATTACGTATAACAATACGATTTAATTAAAAGGTTGCAATTTGTAGGTACTGAACTTACTGCACTTATGCACTTAAGTACTTGTTGCATGCGTCGGCTTTACTTTCTTTTTATGACTTTTTTCATATACCTTATGATGTCCCATTGCTGGTGGCCACAAAATAGTTTTTTGTATTTCATATTGTAAATACTACTAATTATACTAATTTGGGCGCCCTAATATTGTAAAATAGTAAGCAGACCAGATATTTCAAAATGGCATTTTATGTGAATTCGATGGTCGTATACTTAAGGCTCCAGTTTAGGGTAGGCCCGTGCCCCAGCAGTGGGGACGTATATGGGCTGATGATGATGATGATGATGATACTTAAGGCATAAACTACCATACAATTTTTTGTAAATTGTACCTATCATAAATAAGGCGTCCGACCGATTCCAGTCATGGCGACCAAACTCAATTGAGACCAGCCAAGGGCGCAGGACATATTATAGTGCACAAGTGTGCGCGCAAACACAAGTGCACTCTCTATTCCCTTACTCTCATAATTCGGTGAGACGGCAATCCGATATGACCGATGAGAGATCGGGCGCAGGACCACCGGCTTAACGTGCTTTCCGTGCCACGGGCGTTCAACCGCCAACTTCCTAACTCCGGGCTAAGTAATTTCATGACAGTAAAACTCACTCAAATTAGCTCGACCCCGGACTCGAACCGGGGACCTCTCGATCCTTACGCAGCGCTTGCTACCAATAGACGAGGCAGTTTAAACCTATCATAACAATTTTATTATACTAATCCATATTTGTATTTATAGATCCTTGGGTAAAAATTGCCTTTTTCGGTTTAAAAATCAACCGTTATCGTCGTGTATTATTAAGTACCTATAAATCCTACTGATTACCATACAATGCATCGTCACTTAAGTTCATGACAGGTAATAATCAATTTTGCAAAATAAATGTTTTCACAACTTTGCATATTCAGCATTATATTAGACCTTCGTCATTATTGAAAATTGAACTGTATTCTCATTGTGTTAAAATTCATATCAAATCATCAAGCTTTCAATATAATCCCATATTTTTACCCGACTACGGCAAAGCAAAAAGGAGGGTTATGATTTTGACAGGCTATGTATGTATGTATGTATGTATGTATGTATGTATGTATGTATGTTTGTATGTATGTATGTATGTTCATCTGTTTCCACATAACTTCTAAATTGCTTGTCAGAATTTGACAAATGACATATCATTAGAAGCGTCTTAATTGTCCGCTGGTTATAGGCTATATAGGGTTTCACAAAATCTAATGTGGCGCCCACTAGCGGACAAAACATACAGAGTAAAAAAATAAAGTTAAGATAAATACGCCGTGTTTGGTATCATTGGAAAGCGCTTTACTTGTACATTTTAAATATATATATATATATTACTAGCATTTGCATGTGACTTTACGTATATTCATGGACTGATTGCATATAGTTCACATCTTTTCGTTCATAGCTTCTTTACTACTTAACAGAATAACACCAAAATAGTACAAATAATAAAAAAGTTAAAAACTAAATCCCAACTACGACAAACGACGCCTGAAAAAGTATAAAACAAGACTTTTAGAACACCGAACTGAATACTATTTTGAAGTATGCAATATTTACTATGTAGAGATAGTTTTCATGTTTGAAAGGCGTAGTCACACGTTCCATACACAAGTACCTACCTACCGTAGCACTTTGACAACGTGTGACTGCGGTTTTCCAAACATGAAAACTTATCTCTACATAGTAAATATTGCATACTTCAAAATAGTATTCAGTTCAGTGTTCTAAAAGTCTTGTTTTATACTTTTTCAGCGTCGTTTTTTGTCGTAGTTGGGTTTTAGTTTTTATTACAATATTTAACAAGCAGCAATGTTTAAAAATTTCAATACATTATTGAATTTGTCATCTATCCGCACAGAAAAGGTTACTTATCTCAAATTCTCTATTATAAACAATCAATTCCATCTTCTTTTCGTCTTGCCAGACCACGAGCGCTTTAAGAAGCTCGAAACGTCGGATCTCTAAATAATACATATGTTTAGAATAACAATACACGCGAGTTTAATCCGTAAAGTTAGTTTTATTTCAAATCAATTCTAATTAATTTTCAATAATTTTTTGCCTGAAACACAGGAAAATCCTAGTTCAGGCACACATACCTAGTACCTGGTACCTAGTTCAGGCACCAAGTTTCCTAAAAAAGATTTATTTATTTTATTATTATTATTTTATTAATTCAATAATTATTGGAGCAGAAAAGCAGTACATAAGCATATACTCAGTTGCATATTATTGGAGTATCTTTTTAATAGATGCACAATTGAAAAACGTATTACTTGTGAGAAGAACCTGAATATTTCTTCTCTATTCTATTCAATCGTAGATTTAAACAAAAACTTAAGTTATACGACGATACGATACGATATGTTTGACTGTAGTATATATTAGTATATACTACAGTCAAACATTGAAAGTATATGCTTAATTAAGGTTATAAAGAAACAGCCTCTTACTAAATAGCGTTTAATAAATTACAAATACAAACTTACAAAAAAATAAATTATAGTAGCACCTAATCTTTTATTCGGCGAACGTCTTAGACAATTTGTCGATTATAATCCTAGTCCTCTCAGATAAATACTGGTCTATCTGCCCTAGAACTTTAACGACATGCAGCATCTTCTGGACACCCTTCTTGAACTTCTCCATTTTCTCCGCACTGGATTCTTCATCGGCGCTTTCTCTGAAAGCTGGGAAGGTCTTCGGAGAACCGAGTCTTGGAGGTGGAAAAGGCAGGATGCTCTCTTGAGTAGCTAGCGCAGGTACGTTTATCCTTGGAACTTTTAGCCGTGGAGCTTTCAATTTAGGGAACTTCGGTATGAAGCCGTTTGGTGGCGCCACCGATAAAGGCATTAGTGTGTTCCCTAGTCCAGCCTGGTCTGAGTCTCCATTGACCAAGACCACTCTCCCATCCTTGATAGCCTTAGGGATAGCTTTCTGGATCATGCTGCAGAACGAGTCGACATTGAAGTCGGACGCCGATCTGGAGTTCTGGTTGAATCCATCGAAAAGGTCCTGGAAGTAGAGATAGTGTTTGGTTAACTGGAAACTTATTCACTTACGGGTGAGAGCCATCCGCTCCGCCGCAAGTCCGGTGGTGTTGACGAGGCTACTCCAAGCCGTCATCGTAAGTCAGTTAGGAAAAAAAAATTCATAAGTTTTTTTTTTAAAAAGAGCGAACATGTCAGAAGGGTATTCTCGTTTTTACCCTTTTGCCAACTGAAGGAGATTTTTCTTTGCTAAAAGATAAATGGATGGTTGCATTGTATGTATTGTAATAATATTTATAATATACCTACTGATACGCTCGGTAAGTAAGTATTTCTATGTATTATGTTAATATTGCAATAATTTTAACATTTTAATTTGTTGCTTGCTTATTTGCTTGTGGTTACGTATTGTTATTGTCTTGTTTCTCGTATTAATGGTATTGTATCCATTTTACGCAGTCTTTGCCTAACTATTCGTTTAGTACAATTTTGTAATTAGTTTGTTAGTGAGAGACTGAATATCCCTCAGACAAACTATGCAAATAGTTTTGTGGGATTACGGATTTAATATTTAGATAAACATTTTTTGTGTTTAATAAATTCTTTAAATTAATAATAATAATGTACTAACGATCACCCACGACATCGTCCGCGTGGAAATGGTTTTTGCAGCAATGATTCATTCAAACAGCCTTAAATATACCTTGTAAAATTAGCTATTTAATACTGAAAGTCCCTTCAAAAATGGTCCAGCCGTTTTAGAGATTTGCGAGAATAAACAGATAGACAGACAAAAATGTTTTTATTGTTTTTTTTTTTATTGGTGCCCGATATAGATTCAAACCTATTTAGAAAAAAATTGTTATTTTAATATTACAAACAGACACTACAATTTTATTTAGTTGTATGGATTTGATTTGTGTGAACATTGATTGATGGACGTCGCTGACTGCCTGTCAACAGACAGTACGTGAAGACAAAATATCTTTATACATCTAAACCTTCTACCGTGACTTGGAATTCTCAGGGTCAGAATTCACGGGGCGATTTTCTTCCGCCCTCCCAGCGGTTGCAGTTTCCAATTTTATTTCAAAACTCACGAGACTAGTAGCGCTACCATGAGTTTAAAAGTGAAGTGAAAGACTCGATATCGCCTATGTAAATATATCTATGACAAACTTGTACAGCGCCCCTAACGGTTACGCTAAGATCTAAAATCGGTAGTTTTAAAAAACAATTCGATAGGTCTTTAACTGACGTCAGTTTTCGATAGGTAACTCATGGTATCGCTACGGTTATTTGCATGGTTAGGTAAACAATCGACGATCATCGCCATCAATTCCCAGGGGGCTTAGACAAAGTAACAATACCGAAACGATAACGAAGTTCGAAAAGAACAAAATATATGGAATTGACCACGTGATTTATCGCGTCTAATGTCAATCCCATACATTTTATTATTTTCGAACTTCGTTAGCGTTTCGATTCGATATTGTTACTTTGTCTACGGCACCTGCGGGCGAAAACCGCGCGTCGTGAGTTTTGACCCCCAAATCCTAGAAAGAAAGAAAGATTTTTATGATAATTTGAGTGCTCACCCCTTCCTCTGATCCGCAATCGATGGTGAGACGAACTGGCGGGGCCGACTTCACATAGTCACATATGATCTGAAACAACAGCTGGGTTGAGTAACAAAGAAAATAATTAATTTTAAACTGTCATGGTTACATTACAAAACTGTAACTGTCCGGGATATTTACCATGTTGTTTTGTTTTGATGAGCTCCCGATATTTCAGCACTGTTGTCTTAGACCTACCGTCATTCTCGCAGTCCTACAGTTCACCCGTGATCATGGCGCTTGCAACAGTGCCGAAATATCGGGAGCTCATTAAAACTAAACAACATCGTAAATATCCCGGACAGTTACAGTTTTCTAAAGAAAATAATTGGTTACAAACTATTAACTTGAATTAGTCACTTTCTTTAAGAATGTTGGTGTACGTGTATGTAGTAGATTGACACGTAATGATGATCAAAGGAAATTATAATAAAAACAAAGTAAAATAAAAAAATCTACTTTTTCATTTGCATTAGAGCTCTGTGTAGCACTAAAATCAGAATTTAAAAAAACCGGCCAAGTGCGAGTCGGGCTCGCGCACAAAGGGTTCCGTAGCAGCAAATATAATAAAAATCAACCTATCTCAAAAACTATAAGAGATACTTTGATCAAACCAAAAATCGTTGAAAGAGTTAATTAGCATGCATCACCTCTATTTTTTTTAGAATTTTATACCCCGTAGTTATAAAAATAGAGGGGGGGGGACATACTTTTTACGACTTTGAGAGCTGATATCTCAAAAACCGTTCACTTTAAGAAAAATGTTTTTTAGAAAACTTTATATCATTTTAAAAGACCTTTCCATTGATACCCCACACGAGTATGTACATCGAAAAAAAAAATTTCATCCCTCAGTTACATGTATGGGGGGCCCCACCCCCAATTCTTTTTTTTACTATTTAGTGTCATATTTTTGTAGCGGTTCATACAACACATATTCCCATCAAATTTCATCACTGTAGTACTTATAGTTTCCGAGTAAATCGGCTGTGACAGACGGACAGACGGACAGACGGACAGACGGACAGACGGACATGACGAAACTATAAGGGTTCCGTTTTTGCCATTTTGGCTACGGAACCCTAAAAAAGAGTGTTACGAAGTACTTTGTTTGTTCTTTTTACTTTGTGTTACTGTTTTTGTAATAGTTTTCTATAATAGCCAAATCTAAATTCGATAAGCAAGAAAAGAAATTGAACAGTATAGTTGGTTATATATAACATCAACATCTTATCTACTTGCTGGCGGTAAAATAAAAATATCATAACACATCTCGCTTTACCTGTACCTGGTCGATTACTTACGAGGATTTGCAAAACGATGCCAACAAAAACAATACACATGCATTTACTTGACACCAACAGTTTTTACATCATTATCATTAAATTCAACAATTAATACGAACCAGAATACAGGCCACGTATCTCCACATCGCGTTCATTTGCAATCCATCTTCTCGCGTCTAGCTCGTCTTGCGACCGATCACGTATTGCCATCGAGTCGACAAAACGCCGACTCAGCACGCGCCAGCAAAGAACATCCCCAAGGCCAACTTACACAATTACTCGAGATGACGCCTAATCGATTCCGCTTGTCTTATCGATAAACGTGCCGAATATTAAATCCCGATTACGCAGTGCCGCCTTCAATTGTTTTATTTGTTTCGTCATAAGA
Source organism: Maruca vitrata (assembly GCA_039566165.1). NCBI lineage: Eukaryota > Metazoa > Arthropoda > Insecta > Lepidoptera > Crambidae > Maruca > Maruca vitrata. The sequence continues at coordinate 3,620,250 of CM076933.1, forward strand.
AGTTTGAAACTATGGAGTGGTTAATAAAAGCCTGCTATGTGGGTAGTCTAGTGCTGTACCTATGTGTGAGAGTGTATTGCGAGAATGAAGTTAAAAGGGCTGCTGATATTGTTGTCCCTGTCTGCGATTGCCCTATCTGCCGAGGTTAGTTTTCTATATCTTTTACTTTCAGGGAAATACTCGTAAATAATAAGAAATATAGGTTTGGACTAACACGACTATCTAACTGCAACTGAACTGAAATTACTTAGTTCTGAACATTATCTGAACCCATTTATAAAGATCAGTAATAAACCAATAAATTATAGAGTAAAATAATTGGGACCAATATTTTGCGTCGGCAGTTTAGATATCTAGTAACCTGAGAAATATATCCTATCCTGTTGTTGACTTTCTTACATCCTATCCCGCATGTCTGGCTACAGACAACGCGATTTGCCATCGACTCGAAAAGAAGATACATTTCTCTAACCCGCTAAACTCTTTCCATTTCAGGCTTTCATGTATAACACTAACATACTATTCATGCTCATCCTATAACTGCTTGACTGTAAGCTATTTTTAAACTACTCAACCCACAAGTCTTTGACAGTAAACTTTTCTTTTCCAGGGAAGCATTCTCCTCCGCTCATCCCTCCTCCGTCCGAGCAAGTCCGAAACCTGTTTCACCTGTAAACCAGGCGAGAGACCTTTCGCATACCCTCTCATCGCTCAACTCGGGAAACTGAAGGACCTGTTCGTGAAGATGTTCAATATTATCGTATCCAGTGCTAAAGAACATAAGCTAGAGTATAAGGGCTAACACTGTGCCCTGAAGGACTCTGGATACTCTGTAGGACACTGGGTTCATCTTCCCAGGGCAAAAAATGGTGGAAGTGTGTTGACACTCATATTATGTTGATTTTTTAAGTTAAATGTGGTCTAAATTAATAATGTTTGGAAGTATTTTTATAGTAATTTATATTTTGTAATTATTTAAATAAAATGATTTGGTTAGTCGTGACTTTTATTTCTTTTTTTAAACGACTTCACGAACAAATTGAGGTTCTCATTACTTATTTTTTTAACACTTATTGGCCTAAGAACTAAATAATAAATTACTACTAATTAGTTCTAAGGAACATAATTAAGCGGATTTCAAGGGCTAACACGACGATGTCTGAGGGTGTGACACCTATGGCACAGGTTTCACAGGTTCTTAAACCTATTTCAGGCTCTAGCTGTCCCTATTTAGGCTACAACATGTACATTCGGATACCCTTGAACCGAAAGCCAACTGTGGCTTCATTTTCCCAAGGTAGAAAAAGATGGTTGTGTGTTAACACTTTAGTAAAAAATGTCAAGAACAATGATAAGGAAGATAATTTATCTATGTTAATGAGTTTTTTGGAAATATTAATTTAAATAATTTTATCATTTATTTCTTTTAACTTCCTAAAATAATATATGTCTTGCAATTACGTAAATATAAAGAAATCCATTTAAGGTCAAATTCATCTACTGCTACTACATAAGCGAATTTGACTGTAGGTTGTAGGTACTTTATGTTTAAAAAAAATACAAATCATTTATTTCAATACAGGTTTAACAATGTAATTATCAGATTTCTCCCTGTAAGCTAATAAGAAGCCTGTAGTGGGAGAGATCGCTCTTGCCAGGTTTCAGACCTGTAGGTAGGTAAAAAGGACCACAGGTCCTTGTAGGTGTTTCCACAACAAAGTCGGTATTGAATATCTGTTTCTACCTCAGTACCTAATACGTAGTCTAACTTACTACTTAATCGAATCTTCGAGATGGATAAGCAGGACATAACTAAGAGACAATAAGTACCTACAATTGCGTTTTTCAAAATACATACATAGACAAAATACAAATATAAATACACAAAATCAAGTTATTTCTTTATTTTTATTGGAAAATAAATCGATGGCCCCACCGAATAAACGTGTAATAGCCATTGCACAAAAAAATTTTTTTTTGGTATTTCGTTACATTAGCCTCTCCTCTACCTCCCCAATTTTTTTTAGAATTTTTTGATCATAAACAAGCCTGTAATTGCATTATAAACCTTTTTTCCACGGAAATAATATATTTTTTTGTCACAAGAATATTATTTTAAGTGACTATTACATGCTTCATACTTTCTCTGTTTCACAAGAATAAACGTGTATAAACAGCAAAACGTTTGATATTGTTTGTTCTTTGTTGTTAAGTATAGGCAATATGCGTTTGCACGTTTATTCGTGTATATTTTTTGGTGCTTTTTTGAGTAATGTGTCTTGCACGAGAAGTAACTTAGCAAATAATTTTGCATTGTTTCTTACCATAATAGATAAGTTTTATAATTTATTGCTATAAATCGAGCACCAGTATTCCATTATTCTTAACAAAATAAAAAGTAGAGTAAAAGTGCCTTAACCAAATATAAACGACAATCAATTTTTGCAATCGGGTCTCGCAGGGTAATAATAGATAAGTTTTATAATTTATTGCTATAAATCAAGCACCAGCCGTGTGGTTACGGCGTAAGAATACCAAGTGTTGAAGTGGAAGCTATGTATGAGGACATTAGTAGGGGTCATACATAACTTCAAAACACATTTCACTGTTGTAATGGGAGACTTCAATGCAAAGCTGAGCCGTAGAAGCGATGGTGAGCTGAAAGTGGGACGATTTGGATATGAACATCGGAATCTCAGGGGACAGATGCTAGCTAACTTTATGGAGAAAGAAGGACTTTTGTGAAGAATTCATTCTTCCGAAAGTCGCCGCACAGAAAATAGACCTGGTTGGGTCCGAACGGCTGAACTAAAAATGAGATAGACTACATCATGAACATTAGGAGACGTCATTTCAACGACGTCTCTGTGATCAACAGGATTAAAACCGGAAGTGATCACCGTATCGTTAGAGGCACATTGAATATCAACGTCAAACTGGAAAGAACGCGTCTGGTGAAGTCTACGCTCCGACCATCGAAGGCACATATCCAAAACCCCGAGAACTTTCAGCTTGAACTGTCGAACTTGAACAATGGCTGGACAGCTGTTCATCAGTGGAAGATATAAATAGCAGGCTGTAAACTGAAACTGTTCATACGGTACGGTCCAAGTTTTTCAAAAGCCACCGTAAAAAAAGACCTCAAAAACTATCCGACCATACCGGACACCTTATCCTCATCAGGCTAGTCGACGTGTTTTGGCGCTGAAAACTTCGGATGAAGCTGAGTCATATAGCCAGCTGAATAGACTGATTAGGAAGTCTCTACGACATAATTTACGCTCCTTTAATACTCAGCGTATTAAGGAGACAATTAAGCGGAACCAAGGCTCCAAAGTGTTTGCAAGAGACGCGTCTATTGGGCAAAGCCAACTGACAAAGCTGAAGACTGAAGATAGACGCGTGACGTCAAACAAGTCAGAGGTGCTACGGGAGATAGAGAGGTTCTATGGGCAGTTATATATTATTCTATGGGCATATTATATCTATGGGCGAGGTATATATATATATATATATATATATATACTTAAGAAAAACAAGACACCGGGTGAGGATGGTATCACTACAGAGCTTCTGAAAGCGGGTGGAACACCGGTACTAAAAGTCCCTCAGAAGCTCTTTTATTTCTCCCCGCTCGACGGCAAAACGCCAGAAGCATGGAACAGGGGTGTTGTGGTCTTGTTCTTCAAAAAAGGTGACAAAACCTTACTGAAGAACTACCGGCCCATAACACTGCTAAGCCATGTCTACAAGCTGTTCTCTAGAGTCATCACGAATCGTCTCGATTGCAGGCTTGATGACTTTCAGCCTTCCGAACAAGCCGGTTTCCGAAAAGGCTTTAGTACCATAGAGCACTTACATACGCTGCGGCAGATTATACAGAAGACGGAGGAGTATAATCGGCCACTATGCTTAGCGTTCGTGGACTATGAAAAAGCCTTCGATTCCGTCGTTTTTAGATCCCCACAGCGATGCCATGTAGATTATCGGTATATTGAAGTGTTGAAGTGTTTGTATAACAGCGCCACCATGTCAGTCCGAGTACAGGAAAATCGCACGAAGGAAATCCCCTTACAAAGAGGAGTACGAAAGGTAGTTGTCATATCTCCGAAACTGTTTACTGCTGCTCTGGAGGATTCCTTCAAGCTGCTGGAATGGCAAGGACTTGGTATCAATATTATTGGCATGGCGAAATACATCACTCAGCTTCGATTTGCTGATGACATCGTAGTCATGGCCGAGTCGCTGGAAGATCTAGGACAAATTCTCGATGACACCGATAAAGTTTCCCAACAAGTGGGTCTTAGAATGAACATGGATAAAACAAAAAATATGTTTAATGTTACACCCACCGTACAAACTTTACTCGAAATTGTGTGTGGATATATCTATCTCGGACAGGCAGGCAGGCAGGTTTAGGAAAATAAACTTTAGAGAGAGAGGTCAGCAGGCCGATGCAAATCGGCTGTGCTGCGTTTGGGAAACTGCACAACGTGTCCTCGTAAAAAAATACCTCAGTGTCTCAAAACAAAGGTGTACAACCAATGTGTGTTACCTGTGATGACTTACGGCGCTGAGACGTGGTGCTTCACTTAAGATCTTTTAGAAGGCTTAATGTCGCGCAGAGAGCTATGGAGAGGGCTATGCTCGGCATTTCTCTACGTGATCGAATCAGAAATGAAAAGATCCGTAGAAGAACCAAACTTGCTGACATAACCCACCAGATTAGCAAACTGAAGTGGCAATGGGCCGGCCACATAGCACGAAGATTGAACGGTCGTTTGGGCCGAAATGTCCTGGAGTGGAGGCCACGTACTGGAAAGCGCAGTGTGGGACGACCACCTACCAGATGGACCGACGACCTGGTGAAAATCGCTGGGTTTTGTTGAAAAGCTTCGGAAGAGGCCTATGCTCAGCAGTGGGCAGCAATGGGCTGAGATGACGACAATTTCATTAAAGTTTATATTGGAATTTATTTAGTTCTCAAAATGCTTATAAGATAAGCCGTTTGTTTTTTTGTTGATTTTTGCTCAATTTCTATAGTAATGAGAAATATCTCTATTAATGGCAAAGGCTGATTATTATAAAAAATAGTTTTTTTGTTATTATTATGATAATAAATAAAAATAATATATAAAAACAGAAGTTTTGTTTATTTTCCCTTTAAAGATTATGCAACATTTTAATATTACATAGCGTTAATTCATAATGTTAATATGCATAACACATTGTAAAACTAACTTAATGACACGAATATAAATGTAATTTTTATTACCATCCATAGATCGCCAAATATTTCTGTAATACAAGCGTGCAAACAATTGCAGCCGCCATCAAAAGACGCGTGATTTCCCTAGAATAATAGTGTATCATTGCGTTACGTTCATCAACATCGTTTAAATTCACACGAATAAACGTGTAATGATCTATAACAGTCAACTGACTACACTAATTTCACTCGAGTAATTGTATAATATGGATTTTCTTGATTATTGACTAAATTAACGACTATTCCTTAAAATAAATTATATCAGCTTAAAGATTATTTTTTTATCTTTAATTTCATTATACATTGTTTTAACCTACCTATAATAATACCCGAGATAGTAAGGATTAAACGTTTTTATTCTCTCCTGTAAAATTGACGTTTTTCTCTTGCACGTTTATTTGGTGGGGCCATCGAAATTATCTTTCAATAAATTAGTTCTACCCTACAAATTAATATAATACAAACAAAGAACTTATTTTAACATTTTTTTCAGTTCTGAATCACTGCAGTAAACATTCAGTATAAAATCATTTGTATTGTTAAATATCTTAATAAATATAAATACACTATTTTAATAGCAGTCTCTTATCATCCAACTAGTAACTTCTTAAATCTATTAAACTCCGTAATAGTTAAGGACCCTCTCTTCAACAGATTCCTTAATTTCTTCTCCACAATTACATTTTTCGTCCCTTCTTTTATGTCTACCACCACCGGGCTGATCTCAGAGCCTAGAGCTTGCTGCAAAGCTGACTTTCCACCTAAAATTGGCACCTTCAGCGGTCTCAAAGGACTTCCTATTGGAAGACCTGGTACCAACGGCAACCCAGGTATCATAGGAGGTATGAGAGGTATCAACGGGAATGGAGGAATCATAGGTGGTATTAATGGTAATGGCAAGAGAGGTGGTGGAATAAGTGGAATAATAGGTGGTAGGACTGGTACCGATAATTTTGATAACGGCGATATTTTTGGTGCCGGCAATAAAGGCTTTACTATTGACGGCAATTCGGGAAGGGATGGTTTTGAGAAAATAGTTGACCTTGATAGCTTACGAGATAAGATCGATTTGGATGGAAATATTGATTTTGGAGGAAAAATCGATTCGGTAAGTTTTGGTAATATCGATTTTGGCTTTGGTAGAATAAATTCGGATAAAGAAGGTAGTTCGGCGAATTTGGATAATGCCCTTGACGATAGTGATGAATATTTGGATTTGCTAAAGAAGGACGGTTTAAGAAGTTCGCTTAAATCTTTGGGGGGAGGTTTTGCTGGCTTGGGTAAGGAGAGTGGGGGTAAGATAGACTTCAATTTGTCGGTTCCAATGTTGATGTTTATCGGTGCATGGTGTGAGTTAATGGTCAAAGGCTTCGATTTGAGTTTGAGGTCTCCTGTGAGTATTCCACCTTCAATTCCTTGCGTGATGAGAATCTGGAAATAAAAATGATGCATGTTATTACGATAATACTTTATAGAATTCATAAAATTATACAATAAGCGTCTACTCAAGACGCAAGTATTTTACTGTAAAATATGTGTTTTATCAATCTGCTAATTCATAGGTACACGAGCACAAATACTTAACAAATTCTTTCAAATACAGTCATTATCATCATTAGCCCATATATGTCCTCAATGCTGGGGCACGGGCCTACCCTAAACTAGCGACCAGGCCGGGTCCGGCGGGTCAGTTACAGTACAACACATGAATTAATTATAATTAGAAGTAAATCCTGGGCCCATATTCTGTCTAATGAAATATATACGTTTATACATTGTAAATTATATTAAAATATTATTATGAAAAAAATGTCTAATAAAATGCTTAAATATAAATGAAACATCGTATGGCAATTATTATTGCAACGCAACGAAATTAGTAATTGCTTGCTTTACATACTCGTATTAAATGCATTCAGTTTTATTTGCATTTACATATTTATCTAATTCGTTTGAAACGCAAAAGTTAAATCTTATGAAATCTCAGTTAAGAAAGAGCTCATCAGTAACACTATAAACTAAATATCAATAATACTTACGAATAACACAAAACACCTATATATAGTACACATTACTTTTATTTTTATTAATAAAAATCAAACAACGATCACTCTCGATAATTGAGCGGTTAAACCAAATAATCACTACAATCAGCCTTATATAACATTAGTGCTCCTTTGACATAATGGCATTTTTCGACATCGATAAAGTAACAGGGGGGCCGATAAAAAATAACAAAGAATCAGATAAAGAGTCCTTCATGATTACCAAACAATGAGGCATCGAGCTCAAAGTTTAAATGTGACCAGTCCCACTTATATATATTTAAATGTATCATCCCAAATACGTCCCCAACGAGGGACACGGGCCACCCCTAACTAGGGCGATCACGCCTAGTCAACCATCTTGGCCAAGTGCTGGTTGGTCGACTTCACACAAACATTGTGTGGAAACCTACAAGGTAATTCCAAATTTCGTTCCTTCACCGTAAGAGCGTAATACATGTACATAGATTTTCTATATGTGCACCGGCTGGATGCCTTAAACTACAATCGGCCATATGAAATAGTCAGCGTAAGGTTTTTTCCATTCATTACCCTGATGCTCATAGTAACGTATTTATTGAAAAGTACGAATATGAACCACATAAATACAACGTTATTGACCTTTTCGGATTTCACGCTAAACGGATAAATAGCCCAGGTTACCTGTGGTTAATTCATGTCAAAAATACCAAGAACAAATCCAAAAAACGTGGAAGTTCAAAATGTCCGATGTGTTATTAAATTAGAGTTTGATTTTTCGTTCGCCTTATTTAGAACTAAAAAATCTTCTGTATCCTTGTGAGACAGAGTCCGCAAATCTCCCCCACGATTACCGCATTTATGTAAGTAAGTTAAGTAGACAATAAGACACCAAAAAGTGTTTAAATCAATTCTCCTTCCAACCCCTATTATCTTACCCAAAACACATTATCCACTATCAGATGTTTCGTCAACCAACCGACAAAATGATATCAACACGTCCAATCGCCTATCAAACACAGATTTCATTTACGCTTAAACTGTTGCCTAATAGATAAATAACAGCAAACGGAATCACGTAGGTCTTATAAATAGTGCATCTAGCCTTTATAAGAGATCGAACAGTGCATTAGTGCCATATTCATAGTGGGACTCGATGGGGGCCCTGAGTTTGGTTTGGCCCTGCCTGGGCCTAGTTCTTATTACTTCATCTTACGTGACGCCATGTGACGACAAGGGATTCTGTTTGGTACGTTCAGTTGTTTTTTAAGCCTTGATCTAACATAGTTTAATATGTGTGACAGGGAATTCGCATAAATCAATGAAGCTTCTCAGTGTCAAGATTTTTTTGTGAATTAAATCTCTCTTTAGTAGATTTTCTCAACTAAATAAAAAATAAATTATCATTTTATTTCATCGCATGTTTCAAAAAATGTTAATTTTTATTTTTTTTTACAGTTAGAAGCACTTAAGGAGATGAAAGAATGCAAAAAATCCGTATTATCCACGTAAGTACAGTTTTCAGTATTATGAAAACACTGATATTTTAAATTTTAAAAAATTGCATTTTTTATAAACAACTTTTTTTTGATTTCAGGTTACTGAAGCCGCTTTTAACTAAAAAAATACTAGGTAGGTATTTGCTTTTGTCTTTATTACCACAAATATGCAAACACACTCGTTTAAAAATATGTTACCTATCTATCTACTTATACGTTACAACAATCGTAATCGTAAATCGACTGTTTATTTTTTTACAGAAAAGGAAGAGCTCTGTGATAAGCTGTCATCTCCAGTGTCTTCCATAGTGCTAATGCCCGCCGGCGCCCCGGCGCCTCCACCCTTGCTGCCGCCACTACCGCCCTGTCTGTTGCCGCCACCGCCATTCGCGCTACCACCGCCGCCCCCACAGTACTTCCTGCCGCCGCCCCCGCCTTTGGTTCTACCGGCTCCACCGCCGTATCTCTTACCGCCGCCCCCACCTCCGCTAGTCCTCCCATCGCCGTGCGCCTTACCGCCACCGCCTCCCCCGCCAGTCTACTTACCAGCACCGCCTCCCCCGCCAGTCTACTTACCAGCTCCGCCACCGCAACCAGTGTACCTTCCTGTACCAGCGCCAGCTCCCGCACCGCCGCCTGTAGTCCTCCCCGCGCCTTGTCTACCTCCCCCTCCGCAACCTCCGCTAGTCTTACCAAACCCGCAACCACCGCTGATATTACCCGCGCCACCTCCATTTATCTTACCAAGCCCACCCCCACCAGTATTACTGCCGCCGCAACCCCCGTGCGCTTTACCCGCACCACCCCAACCTCCGCTAATCTTACCAGCTCCTCAACCGCAGCCAGTCTTCTTGCCACCTCCCCAACAGCAGTTAGTATTGCCCGCACCGCCACAGCAGCAGTACATCTTACCAGCGCCGCCTCCACAGCAGCTAGTCCTGCCTTCTCCGCCGCCTTCCTTCGTTTTACCCCCACAGCCGCAGTATTTACCCCAAGCGGCTCCCCCGGCTGTGCCGCCCGCTGCACCGATAGTGATCTCGCTGGTACCGCCATCGCCGTCACCCCCGCCTCCGTATGGCTTCCCTCCTCCCCCTCCCCAATTCGCCCTGCCTCCGCCTAGCCCGCCCCAGTACGGAGCACCGCCGGGCCCACCGCCCCCTTCTATCCCCATGAACGCGTACGTCGTACCTCCAGCGGTACCTTGCACCATAGAGGCGAAACCTCTTCTAGATTCGAAGCTGGAGCTCTCGAAGCTCGAGCTTGGTAAGCTGGGTAAGCCATCTTGCGGGTGCGGGGGATCCCCTCCGCCCCCTCCACCTTCCTACCCTTACTACTATTAGAAGGGTCGAGGGCTGATTCCTGTCTTTAACTGAAGACTTATAGATTAAGAACGTATTATATTACCAGATATTTGTCTAATTTTTTTTGTGGAATTGATTACAGTTAGTAAATATTCTAATTGTAAAAAAAAATTAAAACTCAAAATAAGTTGAAGTATATAAATTGAAGTAATTTAGCTTAGACAAATAACAGCCATATTATACGTAGATGTAAGATTGTTAATTTATGAAAAAGCATAAAGTATTTATTGTATCCATAATATAATGTATATCAAATTATACGTTTTGTTTTAATGAATCCCTGAATGCACTTATGTTGAATATTGTCTGTTATTATAGACTGTGTTGATAATAGTTTAAGTTAGCATATAATTGACTTGGGCCCGCCCAAATTGCACAGTTTATACGATTTTAAGTAACAATTTCACTTAAGAAGTACTACCAGAGGGCAAGATACAAATAATATTAGATTTTATGTAGGAATAACAAGTAATAGTATGAACATTTTGTTATATTAAACAGAGACGACACTTATAAGAGATTGCAAAAAGGGAAACGTTTAAAATACATAATTAACAAAATGTCACGGTATGGGAACTGCAGAAAAATATAATATACAAAAATACTTGCTTAGATTTTACGATGTTTATTAGAATCACGGCCAAGTTCGTATTATAAAGCTGATGAGTTACATTGTTTTTTTTTTTGTGTGTTGGATAGGCCGTTTATTGAGGAAGGCTTTATGCTATATAACATCACGCTGCGACCAATAGAAACAAAGAAGCAATGTAAAATGTGCAAAAAACGGGGGAAAACGCGGGCGAAGTCGCTGACACAGCTAGTTTCTTCTTATGATTTAATTTTTAGTTGTAGTTTGCTGTTAAAGCGTCGATGGCCGAGTGGTTAATGCCGTTGCTTGCCATGTGAGAGGTCGCCAGTTCAAACCCCGCCAGGCACCAATGTGTTTTTCAAATTTGAAATTCATATGTACCATCATTCGACGCTTTAACGGTGAAGGAAAACATCGTGAGGAAACCTGCACACCTAAGAAGAAATTCTAAGGTTGTGTAGTCGACCAACCCGCACTTGGCCAGCGTGGACGACTAAGGCCTTATCACCCTAGTTTAGGGTAGGCCCGTGCCCCAGCAGTGGGGATGTATATGGGCTGATGATGATGATGATGTTAAAGCGGCAATGGAAATACATCATCTGTTAACATTTCAACTGTCTAGCTAGCTATCACCGTTCTTGAGATACAGCCTGTAGCGCTACCATGAGTTACGGACTCGATATCGCCTACGTAAATATGTATATGACAAACTTGTACAGCGCCCCTGGTGTATGCGTAAAAGCGTAACAGACAGACAGACAGACAGAGTTACTTTCGGATTTATAATATTAGTAAGGACTAGTAAGGATGAAACTATTTACACTATTCGTTATTTTTTTGCTGACTCTACCTAGCTAGGTCAGCAAGTTGGCATTGTGAAAGGCTTTCAATTCTATAAGAGAACGGTAATTCTGTAAAGTGTCATATTTGGCAGACATTCTTCTGCTAACATTAAAATGTTGTTTATCGCGGCTATATCTGAATTCTTCAGACATAAAGTGGTGGGAAGCGTCATAGTTCTTGTATGTTGGTCTGCTTTAGGTACGAATATTTAGTCGATTCTTGGAATATGACTAAAATTCCAAAAAATAAGAACATTCGATTCATTTTTGAAGGCGTTCCAAACTCAATTTTTAGAAAAGCGAAGTACACTTTGCTTATTTGCATGAAATACTAACGGCACCGCCTTTAATCGAATCGAATTCTCACCCAGATAATTTTGTAATTTTTAGTATGGGGTTTTGAAGGCGGTTCTCTTTTCGTTAAAAATATTATAATTAAACTATTAAAAACAAATATTACTTCCTCAAAATCTTTTGCAGATGAAGTTAAATATGCGAAGGAGTTTTCTCTTCACGGTATGAAAGTAACATTCGCTTGTGAACCATCCATTTTGGAGAATCCTTTCGAGTACAATTTTCAAGGAATTTTATATATTCAACAGGAGGGACATAATATACTGGAAAAGGTACATAATAAAAATAAATATAAGGCTTAGCGGCCGCCCACGACTTCGTCCGCGTGGAAATGGTTATGGCAACAATGATTTTTTGAAATAGCCTTTAATATACCGTATAAAGTCAGCTATTTATAAGTGAAAGTCCCATCAAAATTGGGCCAGCCGTTTCGGAGATTAACAAACAGACAGAATTTATTTTTCTAAAATGTTTTTGTTGTTGGTACTCGACATAGAGTACTATTACCCATTTAGTTAACTCGTTATTTTGTTATTACAAACAGACAAACTTTTTTTAGGCGTTTAGAATTACCATTTCCTTACATTTTTTAGTCCATTTTATTGACATTCCCTTATATTTTTCCGGTACCTACCCGATTTATCTTACTTCGTTTTTCCACACGTGTTATTAATTCTTCTTCCAGTGTAAATAGTATCTATTTATTATTATTTCTAGGTAACCAATGATCGCTTTACACATCGGTACAAATGGCTCCTTATTGGTCAAAACATACCGGATAAAATAAGTGAGGTCAGATACGATGCTGACATCGCAATTCTCAGAGAAAAGGCTGATGCTGACAACAATAATACGATTATTGGCGTTGATAATAATAGTAAGTCATTAACCACAGTATGTCTAACACATAAAGTCAATCTAAGAATATTCAAGAAGTTCACTCGCCATTGTTATAATGATTGCACATTGTGATGTGCAAAGCACGCAAAACTACAGATAGATCGTTGATGCATTTCATTGTGCGATCGATTTTTGTATAATTAGATCGAAACACGAAGTTGGACTAGGGTGGGTCATAGAAATCCCTTTTATACCTTTTTTGTTCAGGTGGGAGACATTTTGTCGACCGGTTGCTGTTACCACCATACAGTTGTGTAAAACCCGCCAAGTGACTCTGACCTCTCTTGGTCAGGTCGCGTTCCGGGATCAGCACTGTACGAACCGGAGCCAGGGGGGACCATTGTTGCGGCAAGCGCCGGACCAGTGGAGTCTTAGCGGCGGTATTGTGCGGGCGGAGCGGGTCAGCCCGCCGGCCAGGGAGACCCGTAGACACGGGGGCCCTTCCGTCCAGCGGACTGGCCAACTCCGACCCGCACAGCACAATACCAATGGGAGACTCCACGCTTTGTCTCGTTGTTGCCGCAGCAGTGGTCTCCTTTTTCACGGCTTTCAGGGTGAGTGCGACAGGCTCAATATGGTCTATTGTGCCTGTCGACCTCATATTTGGATCTCACTACCGCTTACCATCAGGTGGAGTGAGGTCATCTTGTTAGCCTCTTTATAAAAAAAAAAAAAAAAAAATCAATAGTACAGTACAAGCTCTGCTTAGTTTGGGGTCATACATTTATTTATTTATATTTATCTTGTTTTAGATTGATTGTCTAAATGACAGTTATAAAAAACTGAAAATGACCTGTGATCATGTGATTCTTGCAACAGTGCCGAAATACCGGTAACTTGGTAATAATATAAGGAAACATGATCCTAGACATTTTCAGTTTTCTAATGTGTAACCATTACAGCTTAAAGTTATATAATGACCGGTTTATTAAAATCAATAAAAGTGAAAAAAAATTGCTTGCTCTCTTTCTGATTCGTTTTTCTGCAAAATTTATTGCCGAGCGTTTGACTAAATTTTATACCCTTCCAGCAACATCAATAGCCCTGGAGCCATCCATGCTCCACTTCGACGATGTCTACATCCACCCGAGAGACGGGGTATCGACTCACGAGTGGGCGCACTGGTCCCAGGACTATGGGTTTCGAGTGACCCGCAACTGGGAGAAGATCCAACGACGTCTCGACATGAAGCAGTATCCTTTTAGGATCGTCGCTCCGGTATAATTTAGTTTTAATTATATACCTACTTGTACAGGAACTGCTTAATAAAAGCACTATGTTACTCGTTATGACCGAGTTATGTTACCCACTTTATCTGCAACATAAATTTTTACAGGCTTTTAATATCTTTCACGGCATTAGCTCGGAGTAAGGAGGTTAGTAGAATAGCGGTTAGTCTACTCTTACTCCTTTAACGACCATGTATGACTTAGTTTTACTCCTTTAACGACCATGTATGACTTAGTTTTTCTAAGTTCTCCCAATTTTTTGCGAGATTAAACTACACATCACCATTTCTGATCTCCGTCTCAATGAAGTGAGAATATATAGGTTTTAAGAAAGTATTTGGTTTGGACAAACATTTCATATAACTATCATAAACAATATGTTAGCCTGACCAACTTCCGAAATTTTGAAATATTTTGTTGGGCATCATTTGTATCCACGCATTTCTGACTTGAGCCAATAGTCATAAGGTTTGTGGGAATCAGTGTGAATGTTTGTGATCTGTGATATTTATTTATACAACACGTCCAGGTAGCTCATTACACCAAGGAAGGCTACAACATGACCTTCGGGGAATACCTGGTAGACCTGACTGTGCCTGATGCAGGGCTCCGAAGCGGGTACGGCGCAGCAGCTCTGGTGATCGAAGCCCTAAATGCTTCGTACGTATGAACAAGCTGTAGCATTAATAGAACTTAAGATTTCGGGTTAAATTAGGTAAATGTTTCGAAACCTAAAGTATACTATTTTGAAAATTCCATTGCTTTTGGACCTTATGTTTAGGGAATATGGATGAAATTTTGGTGGCAATTTGGATGCCACTACTTTTTACTTTTTTAAAGGGTACCTTATTGTTTTGGTAACGGATAAAGTTAAAACAGATCTTTAGACAGTTTTGGTTAAAAATCAATACCAAAATCTTCAATCGTACACTAATTTACTTATTTGGCCCCTCAGCAATTCCGACCTAGGGCATGTGAAGGTCAAAGTCTGGTCGGGCATCAATGTCTTTCAGACAAAGTTGATCTTTCAGATTCAAATAATTAAATAATAACAACACCCTCAGGGAAATCCTACTACCAGTACGGTACTGGGCGTCGGACAAGGATAACAGCAGTATCCTGCTGACCATCGGCTCAGGGTCTGCCGATATCAGCGCCGGAGTACTCCGAATCATGGAAGATAGGGATATCTACTTGGACTTCATTATGCCGATTTGGTTGTTCAGGTAAAGTCAACAGGATGAGTAGATCTTTTTAAGGACCTTTCTTTTTAGTTTTACCCTAAGCCTGCGCTGTTTTAGCTATCCAAATTAAGTTTGTGTAAAATTACCAACAAATACCAAATATATTAGTCATCTAAGCGATTCCTGTAATAATTTTCAAAAATTAAGATCTTCCTAAAGATAAAGATGCTAAGAGATTCGAACTACTCCTGGACGAAGACATGGGTGCAACATTGCCCTGATAATGAGACTTTTAAAAAGAGATAATGTATGAGGAATTAACCCAAACTCTTCAAATATTGAAAACGGATCAGTACTTCTAGATTATTTCCCAGGTTATAACTTCCGTTTCGCCCTAATTTGCACAACTTTTAGATGGACTTTGTCAAAACTACCATAATATCGATCAGAGATACAATTTTCTAAGATGGAGTCTTCTGATAAGCACTAAATAATTTGGTACTGTTCCCAGTGTGGGCTTCACGTACCTAGCGGAAAGGGAGAGCAGCAGCAACATGTACGTGGAGCCGTTCACAGCGGCTGTGTGGTGGACCTGTCTGGGCACCGGTCTGGTCCTGGCGCTTGCTCAGAGGGCCACCTCCAGGAAGCGCTTTGAGAAGGACGGCGCCTTCGTTGCGGTGCTGGCTACCTGTCTTCAGCAAGGTAGAAGAACAGGAGAAATGACAATGTGATGCCTAAGGACTGTTTCATTCAACATCATCATCATCTCAGCTAATTGCCTGCACAGCAATTACAGCGGCGCACTACTATACATAAGTATATGCAATCGATTCCCAACGCGACTGATCTACTGCCGCCTGCACCCGACTAGACTCAGCAATCTTCACCTGGAAGTCAGTCCATCTGGTAGATCTTCGTCTCCACTCAGGGATATTTTTGTCCGAACTACCGTCCAATAACCGTCTAAGCTGGAATTAAGTATCTGCCTGGGCACCGGGCTCGCGCTGGCGCTCGCTCAGAGGGCTACCTCCAGGAAACGCTTCGAGAAGGACGGCGCCTTCGATGCGGTGTTGGCCACCTGTCTTCAGCAAGGTAGAAGAACAGGAGAAATGACAATGTGATGCCTAAGGACTGTTTTATTCAACATCATCATCATCATCTCAGCTAATCTATATAAAAAAAGGAGAAACTGATTGACTGACTGACATAATCAACGCACAGCCTAAACGGCTAGTCATAGGCACTTGAAATTTGGAAGGGAGCTTAGGTACCGTAGAGTTGCACTAAGAAAAGAATCCTTTTGTATGAATAATCTAAACCGCTTAAGTTACACGCTCGAAAATCGGCATGCAAGTACCTTAGTAAAAAAGCTTAGTTGCAACAGGATATTGCAAAATTCTTACGAAAACGGGATTTAGCGAGACAAAACTTTTGTATGAATTAATCTAAACCGCGTAAGATATACTGAAATTTGACATGCAGGTACCCTAATGAACGTAAAGCTTACTTGCAACGCGATATTGAAAAAATGTCCTAAAAGTTAAAACTTACACTTAACTTGCCTATACCATATTGGTGCGGTGAGAATTTTGAAGTTTTATTTAATAAGTACGCCTCGCGCGCTAGTCCCTAAAAATTTATCAGCGTTTTTCTACTATACTATGCATGTATTAAACAATGAATACTATTATTCGTTAGACGCAATAGGAAGCGTAAGATGACCAACATGCGGACGCTAAAAGATTAAATGTTACGAGTTAGAAGTTTCGCAAGTATTTTTTTTTGCATAGCCCTTCCCCCTTTTTCAAAGTCGAAGAAAGATATGTTTTTAAATATTCAGGAATGTATACATATGTGGCCTTTAGGTTACGGGTTCATTAGACTATGTTAATATTTATGCAAATTTACCATAATTTATCGTAAATAAGGTTAACAAGTTGAAGTAGCCACAGTAATAATCAGACGGGCTTGTGAATTGGAATAAGCTAAGCATGTTAAATGATGCGGCTATATTCAAGTCCCATGATGGTTTAAACATATAGAATAATGTTGCAAATTAATTGTTACTAGCTCAATGGCGCAGTGGATAGTGTCTATACTGTCTCTTGTGCCAAAATATTCCTACCGATTTTGCTAATGGTAGCCAAACCCAACATAAAAATCGCGAATCACTATTTACCTTAATTTACTTTTTGACAATTGGTTTTATGAGGTACACCTTATGTTCGAGCAAGTTTTTTTTTCCTAACTGACTTACGACGATGGGTATGCAGGAGCCTTGTCATCATCACCGGACTTGCGGGGGAGCGGATCGCTCTCACCCCTAAAGTTCGAGCATGTTGTGCATATATTTGTCTCTTGTAGATGCAAACGCAGTACCCGAAGGTATTTCTGGGCGGTGGACCTTCACAGTTCTCTCCGTCTGCTCCATGCTGGTCCACGCATACTACACGTCTGCCATCGTCTCTGCCCTCATGAGCACCGGCAGGGGAGGACCCACGAACCTGAGGGAGCTCGCCGACTCCAGATATGCTATTGCATCTGAGGATCATGACTTCATCAAATTTATTTTGTTCAGTGTAAGTAGTAAGACCTTGAAATTGAACAGGACAAACCGATTTCATGGGTGTTATGAAGACTGATATAATGTTGATGACGATATTCGACGAGGGTTATTTCTTTAGTGCCAAAAACAACAATAAAATAATGTAGATAAAACTTTAATTTAATGCTTAATTTTTAAAATAATTGGTATGGTTCTCTTCCATATTATGTTCCTTAGACGAGTCAAAGATTTTCCTTTTCCAAATTAGACTTTTTCTTTAAAAACATTTCTAAGAACTAAATTTAAAGTAATTGATGAGCAATCGATATTGAGCAAGTAGTAAGCAATTTGTATTGAAGGTAAAAAAAAATAGTATTGTTTGTTCAAGAGCTCTTTTGGTGGCTCTACAGTTAATTTCTATCAGTGTTGTTTCATCGAATCATTCAGAATCATTCGTAGCACATTAGACATTTTGTTACAGGCGGAAACCAACTGGACAGACTTAGAATATCTTAAGAAGAAGAAGATGACGTCAAAGTTCTACATAGACATAGAGTATGGCATAAGGCAGATGCAGCTAGGGACCACGGCATACCACGCTGAGTACCACCAGATCTACCACTACCTGGACATCCTGAGTGATGACGAAGTCTGCAAGTTGCAACAAGTCGATACTATTCCTGAGGTAAGTGGAATGATTTTGACCTAACAAAACAGCCGTTTATTCTCTTCTTCTATCTTTTAAGTCCTTTTTATGTAATCATAGGAAATTATCCTAGCGACCCGCCCACGCTTCGCTTCGGGTGTAGGTTTGAGTAAAGATCTAATCTTTTCTAGAAATAAATATAGCCAATGTTATTATTTATTTTTGTGGAAAGTCTATGACGGAGTGTAAGATACGTCACTATTGGAGCCTGAACTCTCTGTCTTATCGGCATATTTAGTACTCTATAACCTTGAATATAATGAAATGATTTTGAAGTATCTGTTCAATGAAATATTAAATGAGTAAAGAAAAAAATCCTTGTATATTCCCTATTGTATGTCAAAAGAACTGATTTCCACAGTCAATGACCTGGATATCGACCACAGCGCGTGGTCAGTGGACCAACATCTACCGGTCTGTGGGAGCCTGGCTCTACGAGACAGGCCTGGCTAGGAGGCTGATTCTTCGAGTGCAGACGCATCCGCCTCCTTGCAGGTAAATGAGGCAATCATCATCATCATCACCCTATACATGTTAGGGCCCCACTATTAGGGCACGTTAATAGCAGGCAATATTTTCACCGAGTAGGAATCGAACCAGGGGATACCAGCCACAACTATCTTTCCGGTGGTTGGTGAACGGTATACGGGTAAGGGACCCCGGCTCCTCGAGCTACTATTAACTCAGTCCAAACCATCCGAGGCGATAGTATCCTTCCTCTCCTTTTCCTTCCCCCGTCATACATCCTTGCTACTCGTGGGAACGCAATGACCTTGTTAAAACAATGCACAAGGCAAAATGGCGGCGACGTGGTCCACAACCCGTCACGTCACGTTTCCCACAGAGGTGAAAAGTGGATCGCTGGAAGTGATCTCTGCCTACCCCTCTGGGAAAAAGGCGTGATTTTATGTATTATGTAGGAATCGAACCCATGTCTCTTGGAACCGTCACTAACTACCTGTTCCGCCGAACCAGCCACAGACTATGACAAAAGCGCTTGAGGCATTCACATGTTCCTATATAACGCGTGGTGAGTGTGTTTGACTAAGACCTCATCGCCCTAGTTTAGGGTAGGTCCGTGTCCCAGCAGTGGGGACGTATATGGGCTGATGATGATGATGATACCTATGCAATAAAATTTCTCTGGAATCTTTTACTCTATTCTAGAATGGCCATGCTAGCTGAACAGGTCACCTTCTGGGACGTGGCTCCGCTCCTGGCGCTGACCACCATGGGTGCCGTGGCTTCCTGCGGCATCCTGGGCCTGGAGATACTCCTGGCCAAGTACATGAAGAGGAACGAGATAGCTGATGCTCAGTCTACCACCAGCCAAACGGACTTGGTCCCTATTGACTGATCTCGCTAGGGGTGAGAGCCATCCGCTCCCCCGCAAGTCCGGTGATGATAGCTACTCAGAGCCATAATCGTATGTCAGCTAGGAAAAAGAAGACGACTGCACTTTCAACTGCGAACATAATATATTTTCTCACTTTTATTTCATTGACAAGTAATTTACATAGATACTCTCTCTTACACACACGCACACACCCATATACTTACATGATAGTAGTATATAGTTAACTCAATATTAAAACACTAAACTCCAATCTGCATGTTTTAAAATGTTCCTTTGGCACGAGAGAAAAATAGATCACATTGTTATTACTTATTTTATCTTTAAATTAAAATTGTAAGACACGTCCCAATTTGTATGTTCGGGGATTCCAACTCACAACCTTTAGTATAAGTCCTGCGTGTTATAAACACATAGTCTCCAATAGCCATTACAATGGTCAGCCATTAACCATATTTTAGTAGAAAAGTCTGTGTTTGTGAGAGGGATAGGAAGCAAAAAAGGCGAAAAACCCTGGTGCAAAAATAAAAATTCCAAAAAAAAAATTTAAAAGAAAATGCTATTCGGTATTGAAAACCAATATACTTTCATATCATACGATTTAAGACTTTCACATTTAATTGCTTCAAAAAACTATTAATGTAGTACACACGAAAAAAAGAAATTACAAAATAATTTCATCTTATCTAAACAAAACCAACGCATCTTTTCTTAGTAATGATAAAACGTCTCCGTAATCTTAAATCTTTATCATCAAACAGGCTTTATCTTACAGTAAGTTATCATTAAATCAGGCGCCTATCAATTTCATCTCATCACGTATCTAATTAGATTCTAAACCTTTAAATATCAACTATTGTCTCCACGATCATCAATAGAATTTAGGAATCCAAAAGATACATGCATCGTTGAGTAGTAGGAACAATAACAGTAAAATGTTGGCGATTTTATTAAAGTTAAGTGCATTATCGATAGGTTTAAGTTATGCCTCGACATCCAGTTGTCATCAGTTGCAACAATCGCAAGTAAGTACAAGCATTTTTTTTATATGAGCTATCCCTAACGAACTAGTACCTACCCCTACCCTAGTAACTGGCTTAGGGCTAACAAGGGCCTAATTATCCCGGCAAAGATTTCTGCCAAAAAATTTCAAAGGACCGAATTCTGGACCGAACCGAAACCCAAAAGATTATAATTTTAAACATTCAAAGTTGATCACATTTTTACTCAGGTGATGTAGAAATATCATCATCAGAAATATCATCCCATATACGCCCTCACTGCTGGGGCACGGGCCTATCCTAAACTAGGGCGATCACAAAACAGGAATTTTATCTACTCATAATAACTTCATATAATAGCAAAATCATGTCAGTTACTAAAACTGCTTGCAAAGCTAGACATAGAACATAGAAAACGATTAAGCCATTTCTGCTGAATCGTGAATCGTGGCCGCAATAAATGTTTTGCTCCGGTTTTGTTGTGAGGCAAATATGTCATTTCCTCGACGAATCTAAGCACATGCCATAATTCGCACACTGGTCATTTCATGGTGTAAATTAATCGGGCTTTGTTGATATTTAAAATAGTTTTCATATATAAGTACCAAAACATTAAAGCCTATTCCTGGTCTAATCTATTTTATGTCACTTCATGTTCCCTTGTACTGTTCCCTAGTTCAGTGACCTACCCTTATTTTACAAATGATATAAAACGACCGACGCTGAAGAGGGCACGGGCTTATACAAAATACCCGATGAGTCAATTTTACATGAATTGCCCTGCGTCCGCGTAACGCCGAATTTTTGGTCCTCATGGTCTTACTCCTATAGTCCTTTACCCTTTGTAACTCCTGTACCTAGTAATACCAGTGCTTCACCCATAGTTCGATCTTCTTGTAGCAAAAAATTACCTTTTCCAGATGGCATCGCTCCACGAGAGAATGAATCAGATGATCAGCGCTCTATACACGTCTCGTAAGTTTCTATTGTTTGCAAACGTAGTTAATATTACAATTATGTCTATGATTGCGTAACACAAACTCCGCATTCCATTACTACGCATGTAAAGCTGACACAATCAAATATCATTATTAATTGATACTATCATTTCTCCATGGTACGTTTAGAATTTCAAGATGATCCCAACTAACTTTCTAAATGAAAACCAATAAAATTATAATATCTAGGACAATTATCGTAGATCTGAAACATTTTTAGATATAAACATAGATCTTGTGACATTGGTTGTACAGCAGTTATTTTGTAGCATCAACCAATTTCAATTATCAACATTACTTAGCATGATATTTACCCTTTTTTGCAGCATTTGCAACGAAAACCACATCCTCAAGCTCAAACACTACTCCACCATCGTACATGAGTGCAGCTTCGACTCCTGACTACACCGGCAACACAGCAACATCCTTCGAGTCTTCTTACGCCTACCCGTACTCAGCTCCCCCTCAGTCATCCCCCCAAGTGATCTACGTATCACCCCCACACGCTGCCAACCCCACAACCGTCGCTATTTCACCACCTTCCCCTGGTAACCCTACCGTCACCATATCTTCCACCACAGTACAAAACCCACCACCTTACTACTCATTAGACCCGCTGCAATCCACAGAATACTATTCGGGAGTGTCCAACCCTACACCTAGAGCGGCGTACCCTCCACCAGCGTACCCGGAGCCATATCCATACCCACCTCCTGCGTATTCTCCTTACCCGGCGCCATCGTACCCACCCCAGTACCCGCCACCCTACAGTCCAAGTAACCCACCCAGTCCTCCTACTTCTAATACCCCACCCCAGTACTCACCGCCACCTAACTCATACAGTCCTAGTACTCCATCGCAATATCCCCCAAGCTCGTACACTCCTAACAGCCCTTCGTACCCCCCGCCTCCTTACAGTTCGCAACCGCCACAGTATCCACCAAGTTCCTACAATCCTGGTAGCAATCCTCAACCGTCTTACCCTCCTAGCTCGCCAGCAAATCCACCATCGTATCCACCCAACCCGCCACCACAGAGCTGTCCTTGCAACTCATACCCTGAATATCCTCCTCCGCCTCCTCAGTACAGTCAAAGACCACCCCAGCAACCTTCATACCCTCCACCGCCACCCCCGGTTTGCCCCACTCAACCTATCCCGTACAGTCCGAGCTCTTACCCCCCAAAACCTAACTCTCCTTACCCTACGCCCAACACTATGCTGCCTTCTTACCCTCCAGTCCCTTATTCTGAGGCCCCTCTCCCTTATTACCCTTAGAACATCAAAGAAACCAAATACCAAAATCTCATAATCTCTTTCACATAGAGAATCTCTGAGAAACGCGTGACAAGAATATTGTATCTCATCTATCATTAGATGCAGATCTTTACATTATTTTTGATTGACAATCGATATCATGTATGACTTATTTATTGTAATGTGTGTTAATTTATTTTTTGTAATATTTCTACTAGATGAATCAATAAATGTTCAATTGTGAAGTATAGTTATTTTATCATTATCACCCAAACATGACACAATTTTAGCCTAACCCATTGCAATACCTATTGCACCGCTAGTTAGATATCAAAGTAAGTCAGTATGAAATTTATTTGTCGAAATAAACATTTCAAAACTTATTGATAGCTGGGGTATATAAAATACAGGGCATGTATTATTTTGATACTATTCATCATGGCGCCCTTATTTTTAGTACTGGCTCTTATTATTCAGGTAATTATAATATCCACCTATACTAAAATATTTCCATGTTCTTTGATTTTCATGAATCCACTAAGTGTGAAAGAACATAGTCGTTCCTTTTCTACCTTGATGTCTTCAATATATATTTCATATTATATACTTGTCACTAAATAAAGTATTTATCCTGCAACATAATTTTATGACCTTCTCTGACCCTTTCAAATTTTTCAGAGCTCCTTTATATATGCAAACAAAGAAGAAACCGAAAATGTAAGCCGTGAAATTTTGGATAAAGCGCCCGAACAGGCTGAACTAAAAGATATCCGAGCGATCGACACGGACTGGATTGAACTATTCATGATGCCCAATGGACATTTGCACCCATCATCTTCAGCCGCCAAAATAGCCCAAGTTTTGAACAGCGAAAAACCAGCAGAGGAACAGCTACAAGAGATGAAGGAAATGGCCAACCAGATCACCCTCGCTATCCAGAGCGAAATGGCCAATCTTCTGTCATACGCTTTGAAAGACTGCGAGAAAGAAGAACACAGTTCAAGAAAGCGGAGATCAACTGAAACTCCAATGGACAGCTCGCAACTCGTAATGAGACTGTTGAAGCATATCAAATCCAACAACGAATACCAAAACATCGCTATCGAGAAAATGATGAGTGCCCAAGAAATTGCTGACAAATTCGGAATCGATTACACCCCCGATCCGGAGGTTCTTTCTGACTACGCTGTGGCTTCGAACAAGCAAGCTGAGGAGTTGGCATCGATTCTGAAAGACGCCTCAGGAATGATGAATGTGACAAAGGAAATCGAGTTCGTGCCACTTGCTGACGAGCCTGTCGTGAAATCCACTGAGAATGACAGTTACTTCTCGTACTCCCTCCACCCTGAAGACATTGTTGCTCACCAGAACACTGAGCCGAATTTCGAGTTCGCCCCAGAAGTGGTACATGAACGTCCACCAGTGGCCCACGTCCACTACGAACAGCACCCGCACTACACGTACCATTTCGCTCACCCCCATCATGAGTCTCAGATCCCCCCGCCTCCGCAGCACAGGAATCCTCCAGTCACTCCCATGCCGACTTTCTACGAGCCCATGCATTACACCCCTGCTCCCGAATACTACCCTGTTTACTACCCTGAGCCTATTACGACCACGACAACTATCGTCCTACCTATCGAAGAACTGGTGGAACCTGAACCAGAGCTGGTGGGAGAAGAGTTCGAAGAGACGGTCTCTTCTAAGGTGATCGTGGACAGAGGTGACGAACCTGGTTCAGCGACTGTCAACCATGTGATGACGTACACCCTCTCTGAGAAGTCTCACTTCAAGAAACCCCAGATCGAGAACTTGCCGCAACAAATGCAGTACTATTTCTTTCTGATGTGAACATTAAATACTTAATTATATTTGATGTAAGATTAGTGGAACTTGTTAAAAAAAAGTTTAAATTATTTGCTTTTTAACTTAGTGTGCAACCAAATATTGATTTATACATGCATTTTATTCGCGGCTTTAAAAAATAATATGTTTCGGAAATATAAACATAAAAAATTTGTTCACTTATAAAATTGCAAATAAAAGATTCTTAAGATTTTACCCAACTTTAATAGATGTAAATAAATATACATTTAATTACTAAATCTTACATTACCTAACCTAATAAAAATCATTTGGTTACAATTTTTGGTTTTAATATAAAGAATTGACTGGTTTCTTCATTGGCACAATGGAGGAATATTCTAATGAATATTTTTATTTAAATATTATAAAATATGTATTTGGTAACGTTGCAAATGTTCGACCTAAATTATTTATTTAATATAAACATAATGTTCACACTACCGAAATATACTAACATTATCTATCTATTTAATATAAACATAATGTTATTCTTAATTTCCTTAATTATTTACTTATATATGTAACTTAGCTATTTAAATATTTAAATCCTTAAAAGTATCACATAAAACGGCACTGTTTTAAATTCACTTTGTTTCAAACTTATAACTAGACTCTTTAGTGTTTAAATAACATTTACATAACTATTTTAGATACTGCACTTCACTTTAGTTTATGAAATAACTAAAGGCAAACGTTACAAAGTTTCGCATATATTATTTCTTTTATATTCTTTACATATACATAAATAAGTACCTAGGAAGATACAACAGTATTTCAGATCGTAATAAAAATAGCTGTAAGGTACCCCTCTGGGAAAAAGGCGTGATTTTATGTATGTATGTATACGGTTGTGAAACTAAAATGGCATTTAAGCCAACTATAAAGTCTGCGTAACTTTAAAATCATCCGAAATGGTGTATAGTATGTAGGTAAGAATAGTCGTTATTAAGTAAACAGACGATTTTCAAGTATTTCTATTAAAATATGAAATTTTGAATCTAAACTCGCTACACCTTTACAAAATACTATATCTATCACAAATTTTGATGGCCTAAACGTTATTTTGTACCAAAACTCCATATTTTCAACATAACAGTCTCTTAACACTAATTTATGATTGTGTTTAAACCATTTGCCAATATAGTACATTCATTTAGTATTTTTACCCTTTTTTTAATCTATAAAATTGCCAAATTTTAAAACTCCCGGAAAACTTTCCAGGTACCCTCTATTTTTTCGACCAAATGACTGTACTAATAGTTGAAATCGTCGATATAATAAGCTTCCGGTCTCGTGGCGTTAATAAATAAATATTTTCTAACCATAGTCTCTGCACGACTGTACAATTTATGTATAGAAGTCAGAGCACTTTAAAAATATGTATAATTTCTACTCGTCAAGGAAAATGTTGCATTTTTATTGACGAATATACAGTTAAAAGTACAGACGAATTGAGAACCTCCTCCATTTTTGGAAGTCGGTTGCAAAGTCTCCCTCAGAAACGCAAAGTAGCTTAATTTTTTTAGGGGTAAAAGCCGTCCGCTCCCTCGCAAGTCCGGTGATGATGACGAGGCTGCTCCAAGCCATCTTCATACGAGTATTCAATTAGATAAAAGTAAATGACGCAATTTGTTTAAATAGAAGGAGTGATTCCATAGGGAGATTTATTTACATGTAAAA
The DNA here is from genome assembly GCA_039566165.1 of Maruca vitrata. Taxonomy (NCBI): domain Eukaryota; kingdom Metazoa; phylum Arthropoda; class Insecta; order Lepidoptera; family Crambidae; genus Maruca; species Maruca vitrata. The sequence continues at coordinate 3,646,906 of CM076933.1, forward strand.
TATCTACGAAGCGAAGTGAACGCGGACTGCTAGTTATTGGGACCGTGCGAAGTGGGTGGAGGGAGAAATGGCGCTGATTGTCAAAAACGCATGTAATCTTATGAGATGTCCGTTGTTATTGCTAGCGGTGGCCGTTGGTACTAATTTCACTCCATAAGATTTAACGAAAGAAACGCCACCAAAATGAGGGCAGCACCGTCGTGGACGCTCCCAATATTAATTCAAATTCACTGTGACAAATGGCATAAACACATCGGTACTCTCACAAGTTGTTCACATTTGCATCAGCAATATTCTCTTGTTGTCTTTGCTCTCAATGCTATCACTAGTTAGGCCTTCTCGTAGGCTACCTGTGGGCGTAGTAGGCGCTGTAGGCGCTATTGTGACCTGCATGTGGTTGATACCTGCAAACAATAAAGGAGAAATCTTAATAATAAATTTTGAAAAATATAATCTACCAATATAATTTTCATTAAGCAATAGAAACACTTATTCTTTGGTCCTCATGAATAATTCTTTTTCCACAATGAGGTTGAGTCTAGCCCCAACGCTGGTCAGTTGGGGCAAAACTAAACCCAACCTCGAATATTGTCCTCAGATGGGCGTATATAAAATCATCTCAAACTTCTGTGTATATTTCAGTCGGGCTACGTCTTAGAGGTCAAAAGCCCAATCAACTTAATTTTGACCTACCTTAACATATTTGAAATAAAACTAATTTTATTTCAAACTAGTGGTCCCGGCGAATTTCATACCGAATTTCAAACCTTCCCTGGACTATCACGAACATTTTAAAACTTACCTAAATTACCTAAATCGGTCCGGGCGTTCTTGAGTTTTAGTCAGACTGACGAACAGCAATTTTTCCTAACTGACTAACGATGGTGGCTTGGAGTAGCCTTGTCCTCATCCCCGGACTTGCGGGGAACAGATGGCTCTCACCCCTATGAACGAACAGTAATTAATTTTTATTTATAAGAAGAAGATGTGTAGTGCTCGCGCAAATAAAAATAGACAATACTATGTACCTTAACATAATTTTCCTCTAAATACAATATCAGTATAATAGGTTCTGCCGGAATATCAGCGCAGTCGCGTCCTTTCGGCTGCTACGGCACATGCTGAGACAGAACCTTTTGATCACATTATATATTGGTGTGTTTGTTTTATTTTGGTTTTGTATTTTTTAATTTTAAGATCAATACATGTTTTCTTTCTTTCTTTCGTTCTTTAAATACAACTAGGTTTAAATGAAGGTTTAAATTTCCATGATATCCAACGTGTTATCACGTTATTTTGCTATGAGTGCCCTAACAGTATTGATTTACGAACATGCAGACCTTAAAATACTGACAAGTCCTAAACAATTTGCATAACAATAATAACATATAAATGACATACATATATAAATGTATACTTTACATAAAGCGGTTATATACCTGACGGGGTGCGCATGCGCAGCATACAGAGGCCCGCAAGCACTCGGCTCGGCGGCGTAGGGCTGACTGAGTTGCGGACAGGGCTCCGCTGGCGGCTCGCGGCGCCGAGGCGTGCTCCTCTGCTGGGTCTGGTCTGGAGGGCTGGAAAAAATAAAAAAATATATTTTGACGGTATTTTTTTTTACAGATTAATTTATACAGCCAGCTATTATAGTAGTAGTAGTTCTATAATCTGTGGCTATTGTGTACTGTAACAAAACTACCAATCAAATTGGGGTCCCTATCTTGTGGGGGTCAAACTATGTAACCTCGATTAGATATGTGTATCTAGGTAAGTTTAGACCTTTTCTGCACTAAGAGTTTAGATTTTGATTTTAAATAAAATACTAAGTATAAGAATAAAATTTCGTGGTTTGCTTTTGAAATTTTTACATCTATGGAAATGCCATTAACAAGAGCATAAATAATGTCAAAATTCGTCAGTTTCATCCTCAGAAAACTGAAACTGTCCAGGATATTTACCATGTTGTTATGTTTTAATGAGCTCCTGATATTTCAGCACTGTTGCAAGCGCCATGATCACGGGTGTTCAGTTCCACAAAACAACATGGTAAATATCCCGGACAGTTTCAGTTTTCTAATGTGTGTAACCCTTTGAGTATAAAGCCACAGTGGCTTTATACTCAAAGGTGTAACCGTGACAATTTTAAATGAAAGTTTCATCCTTAGTTGGCTGGTCAATATTTATTTGTGTAACTGGTTTAGGTGAAGGGACAAACAAATGGTATAGTCGCACTTAGAAGACTCTACATTTCTTACTGTTATATTATGGTAGCGTGAGAAGCCTGTACTGTAGCCCTACCATGAGTTTAAAAGTTACGGACTCGATATCCCTACCTAGCCTACGTAAGTATGTCTATGAAAAACTTGTACAGCACCCCTGGTGGTTACGCTAAGAACTAAAATCGGTCGTATGAAAAATACAACTCGATAGGTTTTTAAAGTACGTAAGTTTTCGATAGCCAACTCATGGTACCGCTACCGGTCTCGTGAGTATTCAACGAAAACCGCGAAACTGCAACCGCAAAACGCGAGTAGGTTTTGATCCTTACCAAACTAATAGGTACTGATAACGCCTACGTTCACAAGATAATCCTAATAGAAAAACTAATTAAAGTGACTGGCAGCCCGCCCAGTAGGCGGAGTCGTATTACGGCCACCGTGTTAAATCCTTATTGTGACAGGCCACGACAAATGGCCATCATACGCGACAACCCCAAGTTATAAATCGATCCGTACCAGGAAGAACGATCCAAGTTTGTAATTCAAACTTTTTGTCCCGCTCACCCGGTGTTTTTTCTCTCACTCCAATGTTTGTGCATGTGGCGATTAGTTTTTTTGCTGTCTTCACGGCGTAATAAATGATCGTGTTTATTTTCGTAAGACTTATCTAGCTTCAGTTCAGTCATTATACAAAATTGATGTTTCATTCATCAGTTTTTGTGGTGATTTTCTAGGAATCGCCTTTCAGTGGATCGTGGATGTTTATTTCTATGACATCTTTATGAATTGTTTCAAGACAAATTTACATTTATCTGCATATCCATCCCTGAGTTATTTTAGGATAAACATTTAGTGCAATAAATATTTTAAACCATTAATTTACATCTTAACCTTTTTAGCGTAGCGGATTGATACCATCAGTCGATATAAAGACCTACTTACGTAAAAAACCTACGTTTAATTATAAATGAATGTCATATTTCACGAAGACAACAATTACAGTCATAATGTATAATCCAGGCGGCTTTACCGCTACCAGCATCTTAGTATCTAGCACAATTTAGAATTTACTCATCCGTTACATAGACAAACACGGCCGATAGGTATCCAGAATGATGTAGGCAACATTACAACAAACTCCACCCACAACCTTTCAATCTGGTAAACTTATAAACCAGAAGTACTGTTCAAACTCGGCCAGCGATTGGCCAAACCGTCTATAAAGCCGTACATAAACGGTGCAACGTCTGGAGTGAGAATAACCGCTGACAGCGAAGATTTATCTTCGCACAGCATCCAATGCAGCCACCAGAACGGCAGTAACTCGGATAAATAAACAAGGTTGTTCATGGACGGGAAATCAATTTGCCGATGATTATGTGCGCGGTAAATTGGGCGGGTTAGGTAGAGTGAACGGTGGGTAGTTGTTTCTCTTTAAATTTTGCAGCGTTAGTCACTTGTATAGTTAAGGCGTTCTTCCAGTATCTGTCTGCGGATCAGACTTGATGCGGTTTTGTAAAGAAAAGAAATGAATTGGAGAGCCAAATAGGTAAAGTGATTCAAGAGATTCTTCACGGAAGAGAAAACAAAAAAAATATTATAGATTCAAAGACCATGTCCAATCGTATATTTCGGGCTGATACAAAACAGTGCTTTCTGACTGATTTGTAAGATAATTTATGAGGTCTTAGGTGAGTTGCGCTTTCATCGTACCTGATTATTCACGTATATGCGTATATTATGTTCTGTTGTTTCTTAAAACCGTAACAAAAATGCTAAAATAGCAACATCATTAGTCGTAACTCCGATACTCAGATGAAACACTTTAGACTCTTTGTACCTTTGTTCGATACAAAGGTACAAAGTCTAAAGTGCTATTAACTACCTATACATATAGGTACCTAAACATATGTATACATATAAATGTACAGCCACTGTGTATTGGTGTTGCTACCGTAAGTATAAACTAGACCGAGTTACAGATTTATTACTACCCACCTACTGCAGCCCGAACGGGATTGGGTAAACATGTGCACTTGTCTAAATTGTTTATGGTTCGTGTACAGTCGGGTACGAAACTCACTGCCTGCTGTTTGTGGTTGGATTTCAGAAATTTAGGAATAAGGTCGGTTAAGTTTCGTTAGAGATGCTTTTTATGGGTTTGATGTCAACTTGTACAAATTTATTTGAAGCTGTTAAATATTGGTTGACTGGCTCGGTGGAACAGTCGTTAGTGACTCAGGTTCATAACCTGCGGTTCCAAGAGTCGTGGGTTCGATTCCCACTCCGGACAAATATTTTTGTGACGAACATCTGTGTTTGTTCCGTGTCTGGGTGTATTATTAAATATATTTAAGTTTATTTGTGTATCCACTGTTGATCCTGATTTCCGTAACACAAGTGCTTAAGCTACTTACCACGGGATCAGATCAATGTAGTGATGTTGTGTGTAATATTGGTTTTAAAATTGGATTTAGATAGAAATATTGCAAACAGTATTTGTTTACCAATCATGTGGTTTAGGTACCTACTTCTCCTAAAAGTGTATCTAAAAGAACTTCAATCAGTTCTTGCAATGATCTTCTAATCAATTTCGAAACCCAAGAAAAGTAATGACCCTCCCAATTGCCACATAAAACTCTTTTACGGCTGTATAAACGAAACCACATTTCTGTGACATCCTCTTTGTCACAACACTAATGAATCAACTCGGGACATCAATGGAACATTATTCGGAACACAAAGTCATGACACGACGCACGCAGGACAAACTTTCAACAGCCGGGGACAATTTACTTTTACGACCCGACCATAGAGTAAAGAGTTACGCGACAGTTATGGCGGACACGCCGCGTTCCCGCTCCCGCCAAAAAGAAAAAACATGGCGGCGTCTAATGTTTAAAATTAATGGCTCCTAAAATTGTTAGTTTCCTCTAAATTGTGCACCCTTCATGTTGTTGGAAATAAAAATTAATTTGCTGTGTAGTGGAAACATTTCTTACGGAAAGGTGCAGTAGGTATTTATGTAACTTCGTAGTAAGATCTCTCTTTACCTGTCGGACTTTATTCCTAACATTGTTTTTACGAACTAAAAACGTATTTGTTGTTTACATGAACTTGGTGAGTAAATAATGGATAATTCTGAATCTCAAAATATCGATAGCATGGTTTATTATTTGCGCGAACACCTCACACAAGTTAGTTTTAGTAGTGTTTTTTTAACATATTATTTCAAACTTACCAGTCATCGGGATCACAATCCCGGAATCCTTTTGCAAATGGGTTACTTGCTATTTTCAATTGCGTTATCTGAAAAAAAAAGAACTTATGTCAAAGTTGTCTCAACTTTTCAAGTGGATAATTTATTGTCCTAGCCATCACAAAAAAAACAACCCATGTGAAGTAGTATTTCAGGTAGTGTTCTTCAGCACGTAAGAATAAAAAATGATAGCAACATAATTTTTTTTTTTCGACAGCCGAGTGCAAATAAAAAAAAAGTTTTTTTTCTCGTCTTTTAAATAAACTGCCCCCAACTCGCAACTTCTTTCTGGCATTCGAATTTGGAAAATACTGTAAATCATGTCGTTTAGAACGACATAAAGCATGGTTTACAAACCTGAATCCGATTCTAACGAGTAGTTATTATAGAAAGGCTATACAATAAAAGTAAGTGAACTGAGGGACTTAGTTCGATATGTTGTAAAACTTATCAAGATATACAGGGTGTAACAGGGGGTGGATCATCGTAAGTCAATCGATGGGAGACTTCTATACCTATCGATATAACCCCGTTAGACACAATTCGATTCGTAAAACTTTTGTGAAGAAATATTTTTTATTCCAATATAGGGTTATGACTCAACCGGTATCGTAATGATAAAGACCCACTATTGAACTACTTCTAGAAAAAAACAATAATATCAGCCGCTCATTTTAATAAAATATTTGTTTAAATACTTACTAATTAAATGCGGAAGTAACTCTGTCTGTTACGTATCACGCATAGAGTAGGATAGAGTAGAGGACTACATAACCGACTTACATGAAACTTGGTAGAGATATAGTCCAGAGCGTGAAAAAGGACATAGGCTACTTTTTAACCGACTGTGCTATAAACAAGTTATGTTTTACTCGTTAAACGTCTCTACGCGGTCGGAGTACATATTTATAAAATTAGTTGTAACTATATCTCTTCTAAAAAACCCTTACCCTATGGTTCTGGTAAGCGGTGACAGCTGTGAACCCCGTCTCCGGGAAGATGAAGGTCCTGAAGGGCACCACTCCTGGCGCGGCGCTCTGCCCCTCCCCTGGCAGGTACACCACGTGGAGCCGCGGCTGGTAGCGATGCATCGAGTTCAGGATTATCTGGTAAGGTATGATATTGTTAGGAAGTGATCAGAATATGCGCAATCCGCCAATAGGCGATGGGGTACACCCCGGTGTTTTATTCGGTATACCCCCTAGGCATTTCAGTCTGCCCAGGAGTAGCATATACCGTCTCTTCGCCAGTCGCTGGGGAGTCCGACACACCACTCGGAGAGAATCCCCTCTCAGGGTGAATGTGCGCAAGTTGCGCAGCGCAACGCATTTCACAGGGTTAAAAAAACTAAAACCCAACTACGACAAAAAACGACGCTGAAAAAGTATAAAACAAGACTTTTAGAACACTGAACTGAACAAAGTTGCTTATGTAGTTCCAAGTAAATGGACACAGTAGACTCTACCAAAATGCTTATGTTGAAAATTGACAATAATGTCATACAATACTATTTTGAAGTATGCAATATTTACTATGTAGAGATAAGTTTTCATGTTTGGAAAACCGCAGTCACACGTTGTCAAAGTGCTACGGTAGGTAGGTACCTACTTGTGTATGGAACGTGTGACTACGCCTTTCCAAACATGAAAACTTATCTCTACATAGTAAATATTGCATACTTCAAAATAGTATTGTATGACATTATTGTCAATTTTCAACATAAGCATTTTGGTAGAGTCTACTGTGTCCATTTACTTGGAACTACATAAGCAACTTTGTTCAGTTCAGTGTTCTAAAAGTCTTGTTTTATACTTTTTCAGCGTCGTTTTTTGTCGTAGTTGGGTTTTAGTTTTTAACTTTTATTATTTGTACTATTTTGGTGTTAAAAGTGTATTTGTGGCGCATAATATTATCAAAAGTTAAATTGATGAACCAACATGTTTTATATTTTAAGGGGACGTAGTAAAGAAGCTATGAACGAAAAGATGTGAACTATATGCAATCAGTCCATGAATATACGTAAAGTCACATGCAAATGCTAGTAATATATATATATATTTAAAATGTACAAGTAAAGCGCTTTCCAATGATACCAAACACGGCGTATTTATCTTAACTTTATTTTTTTACTCTGTATGTTTTGTCCGCTAGTGGGCGCCACATTAGATTTTGTGAAACCCTATATAGCCTATAACCAGCGGACAATTAAGACGCTTCTAATGATATGTCATTTGTCGAATTCTGACAAGCAATTTAGAAGTTATGTGGAAACAGATGAACATACATACATACATACATACATACATACATAGCCTGTCAAAATCATAACCCTCCTTTTGCTTTGCGGTAGTCGGGTAAAAAAAGATCTCTGCCTCTGGGAAAAAATAGCGTGATTTTATGTTTGTAGAATATATAAGAGTGAGCTTGTTCGCGCATGTCGGATCATTTCGTTATCTAGACACGCGGTAGCGTGTCAAGCCAAGTTCAAGAAACAGAACTGGCGAGCCGCACCGTGTGTAATATTACACGAACCATTTGGAACCACTTTTGAACCCCTCATAAATCAAAACTATTTCACATAAACGTATCAAATTTGGCTCATATATTGTGACTTGCGAGATAAATATGTGTTCTAAATTTCATAAGCTTATCTCAAACAGTTATTTAGATATTAATGTCCAAAAATCCTCATTTTTATCATTGACTGACTGACAGATCAAAATTCTAACCCAGTTCCAAATGACCTAGAGAGTTAAAATTTGGTATGCAGATAGGTAATTACATGAATACAAAGGAAAAAATAAAAAACTGGCAATTTTTTAATAATTAGGTTTTTTTTTATTTTTTTATTTTTATAAGAGGCTAACAAGATGACCTCACTCCACCTGATGATAAGCGGTAGTGCGATCCACATATGAGGTCGACAGGCACAATAGACCATGTTGAGCCTGTCGCACTCACCCTGAAAGCCGTGAAAAAGGAGACCACTGCTGCGGTTAGGTTCTATTATGAACGCTTAACATAAATACCTAATTAGTGCCTAATCACGCCTATATACCGGGGAAGGCAGAGCACTAAGTATATATTTAGGTATACATACTTACTTATTTACAATTAAGAGTAGGTACTAATAGTCGGTTTTCATATTTATTACTTAGGGTTATACCCCGTAAACGTAGGAAAATACAGTAACTGATTCAATTGTTTTATATTTATAAAGTCTAGTTTTAGTTTTGAATTTGTCCTTTTCAAAGGACCTACGGCGTTACGATGATATATACTTTTCTACAAAAAGTAATGATATCTAATCAAAAACATAAATGTGAAATGAGAGCCAAGTTCAATATTATGATAATTGCCTTGGTTGTTTACTTCAACGACAAAAGAAGTGAGATCTAAATGGGTGCCAAGTTCAATGGTCAACCCTGAAATTTATTTATAAGTAACACTATAACATACCTATCATATCTTCTTATAACATAAGATAATGTATGGTGGTAGCCTATGAAGGTCTGTCTTGGCTAGTTTTCTTTAGTTAGTTAGTAGTCTAGTTAGTTGTCTTGGTTAGTTTGGTATTTGTCGGTCGAAAATTTGGATTGTTGGTAGAAACTAGCGAGCGAACATAATAATACGTTGGTAGGTTTATAGAAACTAGCCAAGACAGACCTTCATAGGCTACCACCATACATTATCTTATGTTATAGGAAGATATGATAAGTATGTTATAGTGTTCCTTATAAATAAATTTCAGGGTTGACCATTGAACTTGGCACCCATTTAGATCTCACTTCTTTTGTCGTTGAAGTAAACAACCAAGGCAATTATCATAATATTGACCTTGGCTCTCATCTCACATTTATGTTTTTGATTGGATTAAATTATAGAAGATTAGATTAGATTTTTCGAAATGTGTTGTCGCGTGTTCGGGTTAGTTTTGACACATAAAGAGACCAAAATTTTGTTTTTAATAATAATAAAGAAATGATGAGACTTTGCGTTCCATTACACTAAATAGGAGTCTTTATCTCTACCGGGTCTTCGCTCTTTGAAAATGAAATAAATAGGGCAAGCCAATTAAGACCATTATACCGAGAAAAATATCTTAAGACATTCACACACAACTCACGTGTTTTAGGGGTGAGAGCCATGAGCCATCCGCTCGCGCAAGCCCGGTGATGATGACGAGGCTACTCCAAGCCATCATCGTATGTCAGTTAGTAAAAAGAACTCACGTGTCCATTATCGTCTAGTTGGTTGTTGGTGAGCTTGAGCTTGTCGAAGGAGACGAGCTGACGCATCCAGTGCTGGCCGGGCGCGGGCGAGTCTGGGTGTACGTGGATGCGAGGCGGGGATACCGGGTCTGCTTTACCCGCGACTACCCAGCTTGAGCTGATCAGATGAATAATGAATTAGTTTCTCACCAAAGACCATTATTGACTGGAGGAGGAAAGGGGGGTATTTTGAGGCTATCCAGCTGTTAGGACCGTAGACTATGCTCCGACCAATATGACACCGACTAATGCTCGGGGTGTTTTTTAGCCCTTACTTTTGGCCCTTACAATTTGGTGCAAAACATTGGATCAATATGGGAGGGTGCAGAGAGCATGAATTTTATATCAATCTGGAGCACTTAATTCTTCAGAACTATAATACATTACAGGTCTGAAGAATTAAATCTCTGGTACACAGGTAGATAGACCAAAGAAATTGCATTAAACACGAGAACGTGCGTATTTAAAGTACTAGGGATACAGAAAAATAAGGGAGGTATATTGAATACTGACCTGTGAAAAGCGTACCGATACCGCTTGTCATCAAGCGGCACGAAGTCCACCAACAACAAGTAGTCAGCGTTAGGCAGCAGGCCAGCTAATCGCGCCTGCAGAGCCGGGAACATCCTCCTTCCAGCCTTGGTAACTATCATCTCTGTTCCCAGTTCGTGGAAACTCCGCCAGAGGGCAGAGAGCTCGAGTGTGGCGGTGCAGCGGGCGACTGCCGCGTGGAGGGTCACGTTCTGAGAGGAGACCTGCAAGGAGAACTGCTGATGAGGTTCAGAGTGGCTGCCCTTGACGAGTTTGCGGGATTAGCAAGTGCACTCGTAAGTACTCGCAGGTATGCATTGACTGGCTCGGTATAGCAGTGGTTAGTGACCCAGGTTTACTGCCCACGGTTCCAAGACTCGTGGGGGTGGATTCACACCCGGAACAAATAATTGTGTGACGAACGTCGGTGTTTGTTCCGTATCTGGGTGCGTTATTCAATATATTTAAGTATATTTGTGTATCCACTGTTGATTGTGATATCCGTAACACACGGGCTTAAGCTACTTACCACGGGATTAGATCAATGTATATGATGTTGTGTAATATTGATTTATTTAGAAGAGTATTTCTACAGTGGCGGTGCATCGTAAGATGTGGCGTGTGATTGCTGTTATTCAAACGTGACTTACTTTAGGATCAACAAAATTGAACGCTAATTTATCCATAACGAGGGCGCACTTGATTTTTGTTTTTGAAGCACGCGGGGGGCACGTGGCTCGCACAGGGGGCCCTAGAACGAACAGCATAACAACATAGTACCACATCCTACCTGGACCCTGGGCGGCTGCGGGGGCGGAGGCGCCGCCTGCGCCCCGTGGTCGCGGCAGGTGCTTTCGCTGAGCGCCTGCAGCGGGGAGTATGTGGACCGCGCGCATAAGGGACCCTGGAAAAGACCCAAGTTAGTCTTCTATCGAATTTTGACCAGCACAATCCTTACATAGTGTAAAACAAAGTCGCTTCCCGCGTCTGCCTGTCCCTATGTTTACTTAAATCTTTAAAACTAGCCAACGGATTTTGATGGTTTTTTTAATAGATAGAGGTATTCAAGAGGAAGGTTTTTGTGTATATTATACCCGAATCGAAGCGAGGGTCATAGTCCTTCACATTCTGGTGTCAGAAATCCTACAATATCAGATAAAATGTTTACGTAATACTTTGAATAGGGCCTATGGCCATATGTCAGGAGGCCTACGGGCGGCTTAAAAACTCTGACACCAGGTTGTTCATCAACCATACGATAAGAAGAAGAAGAAGAAGGGCCTATGAATAGTTGCCGATTAAGCGGGAGTCTATAAACTCCATTAACGTTGATTTTAGATCGTCGCTTTTATATAACTAGTTCACTTTTATAAAAGCGACGATCAATTCTACTTAATTTTACTTCATAATTATGGTAATTTCACACAGCGTGTTAAGAAAACTCAGTTTATAAGAAAGACTTCAAACCTAGAGATATTATCGCAATTAGAAATTAATATTTAGGGTAAACACAAAATATCGTATTGTAATTACAGTGATCTGTTTGTGTACCATATCAAATAAATAAATAAATAATGAATAGAAGTGAATCGTTCACAACGGCACTGTTCCAAGAGAAGATTATAAAGAGTTTCTCTAAGAACTGAACTAGTTATATTAGGGGAGCGAACCATCCGCTCCCCCACCAGTCCGGTGATGATAACGAGGCTACTCCAAGCCATCATCGTAAGTCAGTTAAGAAAAAAAAACTAGTAATACAGTAGAACACTTCTTACATCTCTGATTGGATGGTGAAGAGGAGGCAACACGGTTTGCTCGTGGTCGCGACGCCCAGTCTGGGGCAGGGTGAACCCGCGGGGACACTGGCTGGCTGGCACGATTCCTGGGAACCAAAAAAAAACGTTGAAAAAAAAATACTACTTGAATTGAGTTGATTGACACTTGAATCCATTCTTAGGATAATATCGATCTGGATATGATTTGGATTCCAGGTTTGAACCAGCTATTTCGACGGGCGTGATTTACAAGGAACGAAATCGAGAAGAGCCATCCGCTCCCCGCAAGCCCGGTGATGATGACAAGGCTCCTCCAAGCCATCATCGTTAGTCAGTTCGGAAAAAAAAGAGCTGGTTGATACGGTGATAGTGAAACTTGATTACTTTAAAGTTTATAACTACAAACTCATAGTGAAAGTTTGTTTAAGTCGAATTATGTTAGAGCATGAACGTTATAATTTTCGGCTTCTTTATAAGATGAAGAAAATTGGCCGAAAAAGGTTTACAAAGTGTAAGTCTTATCAGTGACACTTTTTTCTCCAGAAAATAATACTTTATAATCGGTAATCACCAATATTAGTATTTACGGAAACACAGTAAATATATTTTCTTCCACTCTTTGATAACATAAGCATCAAAATATAATTTCACAATATTCTGAATATTGTCACACACAAAAACCGGAAACGTTTCCCATTTCAGTTCTGTTGCAATACCTACATAATGCGTTGAAGAATAAATCTGTGAAATTGCATGACAATAAACAAAACAAATGCGAACCATATCAGATATCGGTACGCTCAGCATTTTCAGCATGACTGGCGCACACGTAATATCAATAAGTGTGCAATAAAGTTTCAAAAAGCAAACATCACACTATAATTTTTCACTTGTTTCTCACATACACTAGTCAAGTTTAAAAAAAAAGTTCATATCCAAGTATCACACCGCTCGAATCCTATTTTCAATTGTTTTCTTCACAGCTGATCACCACACTAGAACTTCAAAACCACAACTCACAATGCCATAATAAAAAAAAAACAAATGAATGGCCCATAACGTGCGTCCACACACGGACATCTCACTCAACTAATTGGTATAATAGCGGGAAACCCGAAGCAACTGAAACGGTTGCAATAATTTCATCGGCAGTGTCAAGAAGCGTTATAAATAAGGCAGGCGATGATAACTATACTCTCGTAGAGGCGACAATGATCTTCGTTTTATTTTAGATGCGTTATTTTCGAGTGAGGAAATGTTGGAGATTGTCTATGGTGCCGATGTCGGCGATGTTTCAGAGGTTAAGAAATTAGTTTGTCTTGATTGTAGTAAAAAACAAGGAAAAGAGCAGAAACAGCAGAAGATTTCAGTGAAAATTATGTGTGGAAACCAACGTAACCCTAATTATTATCCAAGATAACTGTGAATTGATTATTATCGAAGCTATTTAGCACCCCTAAGTAACTGCTGAAACCATAATAAAAATAGCCCTCATTTGCTGAATACCTAAGTAGATTCCAAAATGAAAACCTTGCTTAACCCTTAACTGGATTCGCAAAAAAGGGCAACCTATTTGGTATCGGGGGTAAAGTATGACCCCACTTCTAAAACTAGGTATAAATATTGTTTTTTTTCTTTAATTATACTACTATTTACTTTTATATAGTAAAACCACTTTTAATCTAAGGAACAAACATTTTTTATTAAACTTTTAAACTAAAAATGAACTTGTTTTTGAACATTTTTTAACCTATTAATTTTTTAACACTATTTTTTAAGATACGAGTTTGGTAGTCCTAAATTCTATAAAAATCTAATAATTATGCCAAAAATATATATAACAGTATAAAGCGTTAATACTGTTTTTTTTATATAATAGTTATAATAAAAAAAAGACACCTTGAATGAAATCAATCAAATATAAAAAAAATGACAAGATAAACGAAATTGCTATAAAATGAAAAAATTATACACTACAAAATACTTAACATTTGGTACATGTAATGGCTTTTGCAGTATGTTCTTTACATATGAAAAGAGAACATTTACCCCACTTTTTGGTAGGAATCCGAGTCTGTTTCTAAGACACTCTCTTTAGAACAGCTAGCTACTTCTGGTTCCTCGCAATCACTAATGTCTTCGTTGTCACAAACAGCTGCTGTTGTGGTTTCAGGAATAGTTTCTGGACCAGATTCATGATCCTCTTCTTCGAATAATTGTTTGATTTGATCATCATTCAAAAAACCGGCCATGACTATGGTTATTCATTGAAAAAAATAAAAAAAACGTTCTCAATATAGTGTCCATGCAAATCGCTATACTTGGTACAGGGTACGTACCTCTGTTCCAAGTAATGTTAGAGCTACCAAAGTCCGTCGCCCGCCGCACCCCGCGACGATATGAGATTAGCTAGATGCGCCGGAGTGTAGGTAATAAAACTGCAAAGTTATGTTATGAAATATGTTGCAACGGGGTAAATTTTGACCCCTGATACCAGTTAAGGGTTAATCTTCGGTTCAATTAATTAATTGTCTTTCAGTCTGAGCATTGCAAATGTTCAGAAACTTAGGCATTTTACCAAAATGTTGAGTAAGTATTTTATCACTTAAGCATTAAAAAAATATAAATGTACAACTCTAGAAGAGCTGGAATGGGCCGATTATCTTTACTAAATCGTTTTTATTTATAAGGAGCTAACAAGATGACTTCACTCCACCTGATGGTAAGCGGAAGTGAGATCCAAATATGAGTAATCGTTTAAGCTTGAGACTCTTATTACTGAAACAAATGTGAACTAAACGAAACAAACACAAAATCTCACACGTTTCAAGACGAACATTTCGCGTTTATCATATCAAAAGTGTGAATTTCGAAATATTTCTCACCATTTCGTCACATTAAGACTGCGAGAGGCTTGTAGGCGGAAACGATAAATTTTTTCGCATACCCGTTGAGTAAGGCATAATTGTCATCTTATGAGTTATTTGTGTGCGCTAACGTCGCGGTAAATCAAGGGAGAGTTAATTTGGTCTCTATCTGAACTTTATTGTGTGTCTTGATTTTATAATTCTTGACATACCTACCTGACGCCCTGGGAGACAGAAACAGTTTGTAGCAACTGTGAAAGGGTCAGAAAAATAGGTCGAAATAACGTCGAATTGAAATACTTAGGTAAAATAGTTATGCAGACTTGTCCATCTCTAGCCAACACAAATCTGCATCTGAAGGAGGTTGATACTTGTAAACGTTAGGTTATAATCAACTTAACGTTTATAACTATCAGTTAACTCTTACTTAGATATTACATAATGGCTCGTTAGTCGTTTTCCTATCGTCTAACAAAACAATATCGAAATGATCAAACTACCTCGAACAATTCGACACTATTTTTTTTCATACAAACTTTGTTGACATTCCATCAACAACCATTATGTTCCATAGAATAAGTTCTCAATGCATAAAAACACCGCATCCATAACTGCAATTTCTGTGTGTTACGATCAGTGTTCACAATATGGCAATCCGTATGCATAAACGAACTTCTCTGGCATCCAGCTCATACCATCTGTAATGGTGCGATTTGAGACAGATGTCCATTAATGATTATCAATCTTAGCTAACCCACATTTCCGTATAAATAGATCCCATCTCGTATTGCAATGAAACGGCAATAAATTTGGAAGGTATAGACAAGTGGCGCGCGCGGCGCGTCGTCCCACCCCACTTGATTCGCGGATCGAGAAACGTCCCAAATTGATTGTCGTAAGAGTATAGGTATAGTCAGTAGGATGAGTCAGACCTAGATGGAGTAGACATACATACATGTATTGAATCACTCCTTTTTCCCAGAGGAGTAGGCGGATAGTGTGTATATTTCCGATTGATTGGGAAGCTGTGGGATGGTACATTGTAAAGATACGGATACCAATATCATTACATTGTAACATCACACAGAACAGGTGATGTGATGTTTAGTTCTAAAATCTGTATGCTTTGATACTTCTGAAGACGGTAAAATAAGAGAGAAACGGTTGCTAAATAAATAACCTATACGTGTTTTTTAGAAAACCTTAGATATTGATAGATATACACATTGGTTGGAATAACTCGGACATACGCACTTCAGCGTATTAAGCTTAACCTATTGCTCATACTCGTTAAAGTATAAAGTATTGTGAAGTAGCTAGCGTAGTAGCATAGTATTGCTGACAGACCAAGGAAACCTTAACACTAAACCAATTTATAATTAGCTACAAAAAAAAATTGAGCTACGAAGAAGGAACTAGTGTCGGTGCACAGTTTAATAGTAGGTAGGTGCAACTGGATTGTTAACATTTGACAATGTAACAAACACTTATAATAACCTGAAGAGAATATGACTTCAGACCATAATTCTTCCAACTCAGTCCAACGACTCTCTTAAGTTCTAAGCTCGTCTAAAAACGAAACCCTCAAATTCAGATACCGAGGCATCAATAGTTACGCTACACTTTGTATCTACGACCGCCTCAGGTGGTGCACAGCCAATTATAATGGCATTTGTTCTATATTTAAGTGCACAACGAGTGTCTCTTCCTCAGCAATAAATCCGCATTGATTGAGCGCTATAAATTTAGAGGTGCGCGGGCGCCGCTCCGGTTGCGACTGTAGGGCTGCCAGGATTATGGAATTAAACCTTTTAAGTTAGGTTAAACTTTTTGGATAAAATTAAAAAGTTATCAATCCCATTTTTAGAGGAATCTAGTTACGCAGGAGATTTTCTGTGATTTTTCTGTGCACTGTGCATACACAGT
Organism: Maruca vitrata; assembly: GCA_039566165.1. NCBI lineage: Eukaryota > Metazoa > Arthropoda > Insecta > Lepidoptera > Crambidae > Maruca > Maruca vitrata. The sequence goes on from CM076933.1 coordinate 3,663,757, forward strand.
TCTGTGTCGCACACACGTGGTTAAGCATTACATATAATGCTTTACCATATGCTTAAAACAAAATCCGTAATTTCTTTAGAAAGAAATGTTCATTCTCATTTTCTATAATTCTACGTTCAAGTTACACATATTATTATGGTACTGTGGACTTTTTGTATCAGCATTGCTGAGCAGTGCTTGCAAGATCTGACGGCAATATTAACATTTCTGCAGCTTAGTGTACATTGTTTGATATTTAGTTAGAGTACCTAGCATGTTTTTTAATTAGTCAGTTAAGTAATCAAGCCTAATGTAGCATTTAACTGACGAAATAAGTTTTAAAATCGGACCAGGACATACGTTGCACACAATTTTGCAATATTCAATACTAATATTCCACGTTCTTTATAACAGTATAGTTGTAACTGCCTCGTTGGTCTATTGGCAGCAAGCGCTGCGCAAGGACCGGAGTCGGGCAAAATTTGTGTGATTACACAAATGTACTGTAATAAAATTACTCAACCCAGAGTTAGGAAGTTGACGGTTGAACGCCCGTGCTTCGAAAAGCACGTTAAGCTAATGGTCCAGCGCCCGATCACTCATCTGACGGATTGCCGTCTCACCGAATTATGAGAGTAAGGGAATAGAGAGAGCTTTTGTGTTTGCGCGCAAACTTGTGTTCGATAATATGTCCTGCGCGCTTGGCTGTTCCCGATTGAGATCGGCAGCCATGGCTGATATCGGTAGAACGCCTTATTATAGTTATAACTAGCTCCAATTGCCATCCCTCAGTTACCCCCACCCCTGGCCCCCGTGGCCGGTGTGTGCGCGCGCGCACGGTGATTTACGCGCGCCGCTACAAATTGCCCGTCCCGCAAACAAAGCCATATTACGCTTAAACATAAATTATCGCTTATTAATCGCGTTTAGCTCGCTTATTTCGCTCAATCTCGAATTAGACGCATCTTTGTTACGCGCGTTTCCCTGTGCATATTTTGAGAATTTATTGTGGTCTCTTTTTTTTTGGTTTGTCAGTACAAATGTCTTCCTTTCTCTCGTCTTGCTAATTAGTTAAAATATTTGTGACTGTCATACCAAACGATACTTTTAAGCGCAACTTATTGTTTCATATATAAGTTTTTCTAGATAGATTTTAAATAAAAGCTTAAATAAGAGTAGATAGATTTTAAGTTAACTTATCTTGTAGGTATGTTTTGTATAGACTAACTTTAGGCCAATCCGCACTTATTATGTATAAAATACGCTAAATAATCCTCATAAGACATTCAATATCATTTTGCATTAAAAGAACACCTAAACACGGCTAAATTGTACCTAAAAATCTCAAACTTGACCAGCATGAGGGTGCCCTAAGGAAACGAATTAGCAAAAACAAGCCTAATAAAACCTACCTTCAAATATGGCGCTGAATCTACCAGTCGCAAACACTTAAGGTCTCAACGTAAACATTCATCCGATACCAATTAAAGTAGTCCATGAATCATTGCTGACGGTTTACAAATAGAAGCGATGCCGTCAGTAGCTGTCTTTGATCACCGACTGTCAGCATACTTCGCGGTTCTTGTTAACGAGCCATCGACGCGTGCAGCTGAAGATATTCTGCTGGCCATTGAAATGAGAAAGCGAGGAGAAAGAAAAAGAAGAAGGGATGTTGCGTCATCGGCATGGAGTATTTGGTAGTGGCTGTAACTGCGGCGCGAAAGATCGCGTTTTATCCACCCAAGATAAACATCTGTGTGATGCGATGTAATTGTTCCAAGTCTGAATGAGTTCAACACCTTTTCTGTTTTAAATTTGAAAAAAGAATTGGTACATGCAGGACTGGGATCCTTACCAATCCAATCAAAAGCCCTAATCACTCGACCATCGACGCTTTTCTACTCGATACAACATAAAAGTGCGAAATTTAGTACCATCTGTTAAAGTCACATATCTTTATGAATGTGCAAAAAACTCTTGTCAAACAATCGTCATCGGCCAGCTATTTTCCACTGCAATGAGGAACCAACCACCAGCTGTGCATTTGTGCAAGCAAACAGAGGCATTGCACCTAGAGATGAGCAGCTATTTTTCAAGCAAAATCTATCGCGCCGACTCATTGAGTCAACTCAAAATTGTGTCGAGAAGCAGCGTTAAGTTTACTAATGCCAGTCAGAAGCCGGAGGGATCAGGCGATTTAGCCCCGCCCAAAATGCATTTTGAAACCCGTACATTTTAAAATATGTCCGTCATGAAGTATTTCGGTACGAACATGGCCATTTAATTTAAAAACAACTCTGTCAAGAAGTCTCGATGATACTTGCAAAGGGGCTTACTTTACAATATTTATCTTTTTCCCAATTACGCGACCAAAAGTCGTGTTTATAGGTACTGCTCTATGCGTGTAATCATATTTGCAAACATGCATTGCAATACCCTGAGTTAACTTTAACTCATACCCGTCTCTACCAGTCAGTCTCTTTCTAGGAAGTGCCGACGCTGTCGGTGCGGCTCTGTTGTGACTGCTGATGGACTGATGCAGCCGATCCGAGCTATTATTGGACCAGCATCTGTATCTAGTGTATACGATGTTTCATTGGGCATCTTTCGATAGTTCCATCAAAGTTAATTTTAGAGTGTGGCTGAAATTGTTAAGTTGCGGGTAGATAACCTACTACGGTGCTGGTTTGAGGTACGTGATGGTAGTGAGAAGATGTTCATGAAAAAAAAAGTTGGTATTTGAAATTTAGAGTCCGATTATTCTAGCCAAATAAAAACTTAAATGTTTCGATGGCAAAGGCACATAGAGTTCTATGAATCTTAATTGTACCTCTAGACACTCGACGATCAAAGACATCATAGAATTCAATGCCCAAATTCCTTACTTGATTACAGACATCGGTTACTACTGAAATAATAGAACGTGAACTATAGCCATCTAGCTGCTGCTGAACTAGCTGCATCATAAGTCATTATTTTGTAGCCGTTTGTATAGTTGTTTTAATCAAAATTCTCTGAAGACAACAATTTTGACTGATAATTTGGATTCAGGGTACTAAAACCTGTCCCATTACCCGAAACCCAATCACACTCAATCGACCTCTATGGACAAGACAAACGTCAAAAATCACCGAACTTCACCCTTTCAATGCGCCTGCGCACCATTGCCCAACTGTTGCACGTAACAAATAGCATTGAACCGCTTGGAAGCTCGTCAAGAGGTGTTTTGGGTGGTGATTGACCAGTGCCAACGAGTTATTCTCGACGTCGACGCCTATTGGCTGGTGATGTGCTCGGGAATGTTAAACTTTCTGGTATCGTCATCCTAGGTTGTCGGTTGAAAGATTTGTGGTACAGAGATGATGTGTCAATCAGTAAGATATAGGCGGTCTTATATTGTAGCCTTCAGTTCTACACCTGGGCTATCATTTTAACGACACAACCACAGTGTAGGTATAAGTATAATTAGTTAAATCTAAATGGACTCGTTAAGTTGTTTACTGCCTTGCATTACTTGATTTATTGATTGCAAACGGTTCTTATCCTAAAATAGGTATATTTGTTTTATATTTAATGGAGATAAAGGACAGTATGGTAAGCCAACGTCATTTTGAGATTTGATTTAAAAGATCACCTTTTCTTTCTGACTGTTGGCTCAGCATTAGGATCCGCCATTATATGAATAGAATAGAATAGAATAGAAAACTTTTATTGACCACATAACATAAACAAATAGGTATACAACAAATTATGTCAATACAAAACACAAAACTTAAGCAAAAACACACATATATGACAGACAAAAGAAGCACAAAGAATTTACACGAACAGATAAGGACATGATGTGGTCAACGAGGTACAGGCCTCAGCATATTATCTATCTCAGCATATATATCTGTGTTATTTATAGGTAACATTTGAAATGTTTCATTATTTGAGAAAAGCACAAAGTCTTTTAGGTAGTTAGATACTGAACTATTGTTCCATAGAAGCAATCGCGTTATTAGTAGCCCACGCTCCGTTAGTAGCCGCCCGAGCCGGCGAGCCGTCGCGTTCCACTCAGCTTACTAAATAGCTCTCGATAATTTTAAGGGACTTCAAAGATGAATTTCATGATGTTCTTTTATTTCAGGATTACCTATTTTTTTATCTATGTTGACATAACTGATGGTTAGCTATATTAAATACAAGAGTAGCAACTCTTGTATGTAATATGGCTCTACAAGTTGATCGGAAGGAAAGTTACTATAAATCTTACGATGTAAGTCACTCTTCGCCATTATCACTTTGAGATTTGATTGACTGGTTCTTCGCGTAAATTCAACATCGCCACACGATCAGGTTTGTTTTGGCTGAAGGATCGGCATTACGATCCGCCATTATATCTGAGTAATTTATAGGTAACATCACAAATGTTAATATTTTTAAGAAAATGGCAGTAATTCTCACGCACAAATTCTTCAGGCTGTCAGATTGACTGTAATAATGTTTTATAGAGGCAGTCAATATGTATACTTACTGGCTCGGTGGAACAGTGGTTAGTGACCCAGGTTCACTACCTGCGGTTCCAAGAGTCGTAGGTTCGATTCCCACTCGGGACAAATATTTGTGTGACGAACAACGGTGTTTGTTCCATATCTGAGTGTGTTATTAAATATGTTTACGTGTATTTGTGTATCTACTGTCGTTTCTTATTTCCATAACACAAGTGCTTAAGCTACTTACCACGAGATCAGATCGATGTATGAGATGTTGTGAAATATGTATTTATATTATTATTTATTACTTAGGGTGGTACGCGCATGATTAGTGTACCTCGCACCGCTAGGAACCGCCCGAGCGAGCCGTCGTTACACTCAGCTTACTAGTTTATATAACTCTCCTAATAAGCTAACGGGATTGTCAATCATTTTTATGGGACACACTCACGGATGATTTCATTAACGCGGATCCATATTGTTTCCATGTAGGTACAAGAGTAGAGTCAAGTAAAGATGTTTCTAGCACTTCATTTACAAGTTGGCATGTCAATGTCGTTATTAAGGATTTATTCATTTGAAAGTCTTCAATCATCATTGTCATTGTTTGTTTGGGTAGTAGTTACTATATACCAAGTGCCAAGCACATCAGCGTGTCATTCAGTTTTTGTCAGTAAAAAATAGGTCTTAAAAACATAAAAAAAAAAATATTTTATTAAAGTTCTCAAGATCCCCATTTTTTATATTGGTCAAAATTATTTACAGGGAAAAACCAAAGTAGGATTAATATACCAGTGTATATCGATTTTTAGCAGAAGTAGAAACTACGTTACCATACCAATGCAAAATCAACGCTAGCTATATTCCGTTATTCAATAAATAACACAACAAAATATCAGGAATGATTAACCAACTTCTTCGTTATTGATATCCAAATATTGACTCACTGTGGAATTCCTTCAAATGTCAAACGAATAAATCGTTCGTAGCACCCTTACAAAAAACTTGTCTTTGGAGCTTCTAATTACGACGGGCTAAGAAGGTACGGAAAGGGATCATTTCATATGCATAAGTTTAATTATAATAATAAGTAGTTGGTTAAGATCCTTGTTTATGTTATAAGGGGTGAAAAAGAAACATTATATACCTACATAGGAAAGTACTTTCAAAAAACATGACCGTTCCTTTGGCGCTGTTAGGCAAAGGTGGAAAGAAACATAGTACATAGCACTATAAAAAGTAAAAAGTTACTACTAAGACAGGAAAGCCTTAGTAGTAACTTTTTACAAAAATGATAGTGTTATGTATGATTTTGTAAAATAAATAAATGTTATTCTAGTCGTAATATTTGTATGATTCATACATAAAAAGGTCGTAGATATCCACAGTGAATTTTACGAAGCATAAAAAGAAAATGCGCATAAATTCGAAGGAATTATGAATTTTCTTACGTACCTAACAACTCTACAAAACGTAAACGTGAGTTTTGTTCAAATATTCCTAAATTGATAAACATTCTACGATATATTCGATACCATTATTATAGCGGTGACTCCATACAATCCAACCCGTGCTTAGTTAAGCAACAAATGTGTAAAGTTATGAGTGAGGGCGGGAAGCACGATCCCGCCCGGGAGTAAATCAACCTTGCGCCGGCGCACGGCATTGTCTCAGGGAAATAAAAGTATGCGGAAAGGGCTGCCTCTATGAGTATTCAATTGATAGAAATAATATGACAATTGAAAGAAAAGAAAGAAAGAAAACATTTTTACTTATCTAAATATATAGACTGACTGACTGACTGAGTTACGTACGCGCAGCCTAAACGGCTAATTGTAGGCACTTGAAATTTAGATGGGCCGTAGCTCAGGTACCTTAGTGGTGCACTATGACAGGAATTCCCGAAATTGATCATGAGAACGGGAATTAGCGGTGAAATTAATTTGTATGAAAAATATGTAAGGATTGTGAACTCTTCACCGACCATCCTTTTCAAATAGAAATCGTCGTCCCCTTGGTATAATTCCATTGACCTCTGAATCAAATAATTTAGCAGACTCTAAATATTCTTAGATCAGTCTTAACAGCACTGATGAGAAGAATCAATTAATATTTCATAATACAATTAATACGGAAATGGTGGCAATTTCCAAACTTCAGTATAGTTTTAAGGCAACCCTAAAATTCTGAAATCGTCACAAATCGTGCGCGTACGCACACCGAACTAATTGGGCTAATTTATCCTGAACCGGGCCGGCGGGTTCGGTTACATTGATCGGTGGCTTGTACGACATGACTTGTGTTCCGAGGAGGAAGGGAGAGACGTACAAAAAATTCTGGGACCAAATTCAAGATAGGTTAGTATACCACTTAGAACAAAATTTCAGCTCGTTGGACTGCGAAATGGATCATTAGCAAATGTCTTCATTGCTTAAATAACACGAATGTTATGTCATTTTAATAACAATTGTTAAGAGAAAATATTAAAGGTAATTTTAATAACATTTTTATTGTTAAAAGAAAATAATTGGGAATATTTTCACAGTCAAATTTCACTGGCGGATTTAACCTTTAGTGCGGTCACACCTGTTTCAACCCCTATCCGGGGTAGCATTGTCAAGGTAACCTTTGTATGTTTTTACGCAACTTCATTTCCTGTTGCATCGCATTTGGTAGAACTACTATCTCTCAAAATGATATAGAATAGAATAGAATAGAAAATAATTTATTGGTCATATATACACATATTACAAGAAAAAAAAATTTAACATATAATAATACTAATTAACACAACAAAATATAAAAAGAATATTTCACATCAGTGACCAACAAGGTACGTGCCTCAGCATAGACTGCAGAAGCTCAACAAGAGCTCCTTCATGAGAGATATGTGTCAACTGTATCAACAGAAGTCCAACCTTTTACCAAAAGATACTATAACTCGAACCATGTCGATTAAAAAATATACCAACATGTCAATTTTTCTCGACGGCAAGGTAACCTTTGTACATTTTTACGCAACTTCATTGCAATTGCTATTGGCTATCTTATGGTAACTCAACTCGGAAAGATATCGTTTCTAAAGCTTCTTTATTCTATTGCCTTCGTTATTCGTTCGTTTCGTATCGAGTTCGTTCGTTATTCGTTGTGAAATATTCGTCCCGATGTACGATTACCCATCTCGGTGAAATATATTCCACTTTTAGGAGCTCCTAAATGAGATCCATCCGTATCCGTATGCGTTTCGTAAGATGCCGATTGACGCTTAGCTTAAAAGTCACAGTCTTCGCCCGCTCAGACGCTCTCAAGATAATCCATTCGTAAATATGAATCATATTATTATGAGATCGCAACATTTTAATCTAGCACACATCTGTCACGCTTGGATCGCATCAAGCGCCGCATATTTCGCCGAAAGACCGTATATTTTCATTGGAGGCAAAACAAACAATTCTCATCTTAATTCGCGGTGCGTCCGACACGTCGGTGTCCATATGGCGAACGCTCCGATCCCGTTCTCACAATAAAATTTATGTTTCGCGTAAACATTAACAAATGGTCGAGCGAGCGATGGCTCCTGGATTTGCTTGCGAAATTCATAAAACTAAAAAAAAACTATAACTAATTTAATTAATCAAATAGCAAACTGACAAAACAGTCCTAACTTAAATATCTGGGACATTTCCACACACGGTCATCTGACCCCAAACTAAGCCGTTAATACATAGATATATTTAAATACATACTTAAATACATAATCACACCCAGTCACGGAACAAACACCGATGTTCATCACACAAATATTTGTCCCGAGTGGGAATCGAACCCACGACCTCTTAGAACCGCCAGCCAGCGTCACTAACCACTCTTCCACCGAGCTAGTAGAGTTTGAAACTCTAACTAAATAACTCTAACTAACTCTAACTAACTAGACGGTTTTGCGGGACATAATTTAGTTTATAAGTCAAAATTGTTGTTTTTAATAATAAATAAATAATAAATAATAATAAATGTACCATCATTCGACGCTTTAACGGTGACGGTGAAGGAAAACATCGTGAGAAAACCTGCACACCTAAGAAGAAATTCTAAGGTTGTGTAGTCGACCAAACCGCACTTGGCCGGCGTGGTCGACTAAGGCTTTATCGCCCTAGTTTAGGGTAAGCCCGTGCCCCAGCAGTGGGGACGTATATGGGCTGATGATGATGATCAAGCTGCGACCAATACGTTCAAAGGTACAGTGGAAAATGTGTAAAAAACGGGAACAAAACTCGGACGAAGTTGCACAGCTAGTAAATATAGGAAAAAATATTAATATTCCACAGCAGACGGAAAATCTCTCAATTTGATAGGTGTCAACCGTAGCCAGAGTAGTCCAACCGTTCACCAAGATACTACAACTCGGACCGTTCCGATTCAAACAGACGAACTTCTTAATCCTCAATGGCACTTCAAAGAACCGCTAGTTATTACAAACACGCTCAAAATTAAATATGAAGAACAATAAACAAAACGGTAGCACCACACGTTTATTTTCCTTACCCTATATCGCTTCATACCGAAGACGCATATCATTTCATAAAAATAACAGTAAGATCTTAACACTCTAAGAATAAAGCTCAATTTTGAATGGGTCCAAAGTCAGACTTAGTCAACCTATCAAGACTCAGAAATAGACGAATATTTCTATTCCATTATGATTTTAATTTACGACTCGTTTCCGATGGTTCGACAATGAAAACAAATAATGTTGCGTTGTGATTTTCGTCAGTTCAACCCGGGATGTATTAATTTAGAGAATATCTAATTATAATTTGATATCGAAGGTTTTGTTTTTACTACAACATCTTTTGATAAAAACGGATGTTAAAAGTCATTCGGCTCTAGATACACATTACACAATTCATTGAAGGATTTATCTACCTTACGTATTTTGACAAAACAGTTTTCTCCAACAAAGCTTTCAATCTGTAATGTTAGCAAATGCAAGGAAATACATGGTACTGTAAACTGTTTCAATGTATGTGAAAAATTATTTCAGTTTTATACAAGTAGGCATAACACAATTCGTCATAGTACTTTTAATGCCTACCTATTTAGTTTGCTGTCTTCTTATTAAGAAAACGTGCTGTGCCAGCGTTTTCATCCACGTTTTCCCCCGTATTTTACATATTTTTCTTAGTTTCTTTGCTCCTATCGGTCGCAGCGTGACGTTATGTAGCTTAAAGCCTACCTCGATGAATGTTCTAGATCCAAAAAAATATTTTTCTGATTAGAACCAACTACTAGTTCTAATTGAAAAAATATTTTTAGATGAGTTACCGTGTTCAAGCAAACAAACTCTTCACGTTTTACTATTATTTCATTGCAATTATTTCAATAAGCATAGAAATAAAGATATATTATACTAAAATTAGTCATTATGGGTCTACACGCGATATTAGGAGTATAAAGACTAATTTTAGTGTAATCGAACGCGAAAGTCTAAAATCTTACAAAATCTTACAAGATATTATATTATAGAAATTCCGCATTTCGCAAATAAAACTAAAATGGTTGGTTAAAATAAGCCACTTAACATTCTCCTTAAATTCTCACGCCTTCACAAACGAACTATTTCAAGTGTTTAAGGAAAAAACAAAACGCCATCGTTCCCAACAGAAACAAACAATGGTGTTATAAACAAAGTCAACTTTAGGCAAGTGTTACAATTTGGGATAAAACAAATGTTGAGTGGTAGAGTATCCTGTTAGGATAACTTTTCTAAACTTTCCCCACTGCTGAGTGGGGACGTATATTATGGACTGATGATGATGATGATGATGCTATGCGTAAAAAATGTGATCTTTAAATTCAGGTATCATCATCATCATCATCATCATCAGCCTACTTTCCGGCACTGCTGGACATAGGCCTCTCCAAATACTCGCCACTTATTTCTCTCCTCGGCCACTTGCATCCAGCTCCTACCAGCCGTCCAGCGCAGATCGTCACACCACCTGGCCTGCGGGCGTCCTACACTACGTTTGCCGAGACGCGGTCTCCACTCCAGAACTCGTCTACCCCGGCGGTTGTCGGTTCTACGGCTGATGTGGCCAGCCCACTGCCACTTCAGCTTGCTAATGCGATGAGCTATGTCGATGACTTTGGTTCTCTGACGGATCGCCTCATTTCTGATTCGATCCCGCAGAGAAACACCGAGCATAGCTCTTTCCATAGCCCGCTGAGCGACTTTTAACTTGTGGACCAGCCGTGCCGTCAGTGTCCACGTTTCGGCTCCGTATGTCATGACGGGTAGGACGCACTGATTAAAGACTTTCGTCTTAAGGCTTTGTGGGATTGACGATGAGAAGACTCGGCGAAGTTTCCCAAATGCTGCCCAACCCAGCTGAATTCTTCTATTCACCTCGTCCTCAAAGTTGTTTCGACCCAACTGCATAGTCTGCCCGAGGTACACATATTTTTGAACAACTTCGAGGACGGTGCCGTGAATTGCAATCGGTTCAGGTATATTGACTTTAATCCTTAGTAATAATAATAATAATAATAATAATAATAATCTTTATTGAAACCAGTAACATTAAATTATTACAAACAATTTTAGCGTTAGTGACCGCATTAGTCATAGACTGTGTCGCAGTCACCAGCGCCCGCCTCAAAGACAGACGTTTCAGACTTAAAATATTAATAAAGAAACAAAAAGGAAAGGTTTACAACATAATTTACCTTAATTTTATAGGTACTTTATATAAAATTATATTATCTTAAATAATGTGTTTCTGTGTGTGTGTGAGTGTGTGTGTGTGTGTGTGTGTGTGTGTGTGTGTGTGTGTGTGTGTGTGTGTGTGTGTGTGTGTGTGTGTGTGTGTGTGTGTGTGTGTGTGTGTGTGTGTGTGTGTGAGTGAGTGTATGAGAGTGTTAGTGTGTGTATCTGGGTTGATTAATATATGTTCATGCCTATAGAAAACTAATAATTGTTAAGAACTATTTCATAAGTGATTCTACATCATCGTATTCTAGATTAAATAACCATTCAGTTAAGATATTTTTACATTCAAATATGTTCATGGGATATATATTTAATTTTTTATTAACTTTATTATAGAGGAGGGGGGCGACATAATTATAATTGTGCTTGACCTGTTCTAATCTACACTTACGTATCGGACACACTTTATCACTTCTTCTTTTATTTTTATTCAAATTTGGGTCGTAAGGAAGGTTTTTATGTTTGCGCATGATAGTACTCAAAACAAATAGTTTTCTAACTGTAAGAACTTCCCAAAAGCTATATATTAATTTGGTGGGGTATCTTATAGGTTTATGGGCCATAACTTTCAAGACAGCTCTCTGTGCTCTTTCGACCGGTAATATTTTAGTTTTGCCACAGGAACCCCAAGCTGTTATACAGTATTTAATGATCGACTGTGCAAGGGCAAAGTAGGCTTGTCTGAGGATTGATGGATCAGCACCAGTTCGCAATCTGCTAAAAACAAAGATCAGTTTTCTGACCCGTCCAGTAAGAACTTTGAGGTGGTCATTCCAAGATAGGACACTATCTAGTATTACCCCCAGGTACTTTATATTGCGATCACGTGATATTGCATCGCAGGAGCATGAGTTCTGAGAGCCCATATCACACTTGTGAGCCTTAATAACAAAAGAAGAATCCGGTTGTGTCGAGAGTCTGGACGAAAAGGTGATAAATTTTGTTTTTGTCAAATTTATTGTGAGCAGATTGCGATCTAGCCAGACTAACACCGATTTCATTGCTGACTCTGCGTGCAGACGAGCTTCCTCCCACGATTTGCCATGAGTGATAATTGCTGTATCATCAGCATACGCTACAATTTTGCTATTAGGCAATTGCAACCGGCACAAGTCATTCACATAAATGAGGAACAAAGTGGGCCCAAGGACGCTTCCCTGGGGAACACCGTATGTGATAGGTTCATCCTGACTCATGTGGTTACCTATTTTAATGCGCTGCCTTCGATCAGTTAGGTAGCTCCTAAGAATATCCAGCACAATACCGCGAACACCTATATTATACAATTTGGAAATAAGCGTAGGGACAGACACAGTGTCGAATGCTTTAGTAAGGTCGATAAAAATACCTATAGAGGACTGTTTACGGTTAGTGTTCTCAATTATATGACCTGTAACTTCTAGAACCGCATCTTCAGTTGATTTGTTGGCTCGAAACCCAAATTGGTTAGGAGCAAGCAAGTTTTTTGAATCCAAATAGTCGATAAGTCTTCTGTTCAGAATTTTTCTAGAATTTTGGATAATACAGAAAGCACAGATATTGGTCGGTAATTATTTGGACTGTGTCTATCCCCACCCTTATAAATTGGGTGAACTAAGGCCTCCTTGAAATCGGTTGGGAAAATGCCAGTTAATAAACACCGGTTGAACACCTCCTTTAATACTGGAATCAATTTGTACCTCGCATCTATAATAAAAGAGGTTGGAACACCATCCCAGCCCGTTGCACAGTCCCGCTTCAACCCCAAAATAATCTCTTCTATTTCTGTTTCGTCTGTAAGAAGTAATACCATGGACTCCCTCACTGAAACATCTACTTCCTCAAAAGGAATTAGATTCGACGTATCAGGAGGAGTTGATATTAGTTTTGACGCTAAGTCCTTACCCGCATTGGCGAAGAAACTATTTACAGAGTTCACTGATGTTTGTGGATTTGCGCATATCGAGAGGAGTTCATCAGATGATGGCACCCTCTGATTCAGATTAGACATTTTTTTAATAAGTTTCCACATTTGTTTAGGATTTTTTTTATGTTTTTGGAATTCAGAGCGCTCGTATTCAGTTTTCACCTTCCGAAGTAAATTATTGCAAAACATTTTATACCTTTTATATATTACCATTACGACTTCATCACATGGTTGCTTTTTAGTTTTCCGAAATAGTTTGTCCCTATGCCGTATGCAGCGCAAAAGTCCGGGAGTAATCCAGGGCTTTATAATACGTTTCCTACTTGGTATGTTGGCAATTACTGTGTTTGCATTTAATAGCCGTGATAATTTATTAACTAGTGTATGGACTGAACGATCTGCATCAGTGTCATAAATAACGTCAGAAAAATCCAAATTTTGTAATTCTAGTAAGCATTCATTTAAGTTTAAACGTTTTGATGTCTGAATACTTGCGGTCTCTCCAATATCACATGAAGCACAGCAGAAAATAACCGGAGAGTGGTCCGTAAACAGTGAGTCTAACACCATCGTAATAGCTTGTTTGTGTGTTTTTAGAATTAAATGATCGAGACAGTTACCACTTCTAGTTGCAAAGAGATGTGCTGGCAGCATAGAGTGAGTCGCTAATAAATTTAAATACAAATTGGAATTCTGGTCTTCACTGTTTGGCGCGATATTAATGTTCAAGTCACCGATAAGAGCTATGGTTTTGAAGTGCCGTAATGTGGACAATAGAATATCTAACGAGTTAGTGAAATTTTCAATATTTCTGCATGATGGTGAACGATAAATAGCAATAATCACGACATTATTAGGAAGCTCTATGGTTAAGCAGTTTGCATCATTTATATTTTGGTCGATGACCTTGGCTAGTAGATACTCTTTCACATATACCACAATACCATCGTTTTGGTTACTGTGTTTAGTTTTGTATGACGTATAGCCAGATAGATTTGGAAGAAAAGGGCACTTGCTCAACCAGCACTCAGACAGTACAATGATGTCCAGACCAAATCCAATGCGCTCCAGGAGAATTAATAGATTATCAAAATTTAGAGAGTTACCTATGCTTCTTATATTTACATGGAATATCTTAAGATAGTGGTTAGGATTAGTTATGAAACCAGGTGCTTCTTCAGGGGAACACATGTGTGACTTACTTACTGAAACAAGATCAATTTCAGAAGAGACGTCATCCATAAGGTTTGTGGAGAGAATTGCCATTTACATAAGAACAAAAATATACAATGGTGGTTACAATATTGTTATAGTTTAGTACTTTAAAATTTATGTCCTTAATATGTGTCATCATGTGTACACTATTCTGAATTTTTAATGGTAACCTGTTTGGCATAGATATAATATTATAATTTGTGAGATCAGTAGGTTTTTACTTACAACGCCGAAGTTCAATGTAGCTTTTAGAGATAGTTAGAGCGTTGGTATCCAAAAATTATTCAAAAAATATACCTACTTAATATTTTACAAATCATTGTTGGATTTCACAATTGTTGAATTTGTCCATACTTACCTATAAATTAATTTATCGGCGTAATTTATCTTAATGTAAAATGTATGTTTATTTAATATAAATAAAAAAAAATCGGATATTTCCGCGCAAATATTACCTACCTACATTTAACATATAAATATGAAAATTAAACAAAATCCCAAAAACACCGGCCTTGCAGACGTCTGCAATTCAATTTTACACACAAAAAAAAGAGTATATTTAAGTACACAAGTACCTAGAAAACGTGTTTTTCTATTAAAAAAAAACCTATTCGCACTGGTTAACGATTAAGGCGATGTGTCAATCGACACTTGGTACGGAACCGGCTGTGACGGTATCGTTGTTATTCCGTTCTACATGTGCAAGTATAAATAGAAACGATATTTTGAAACGTTTCGAACTTGTAACATACTGTGTCATTGTTTTGAGTGATATTCGGATAGTTTACAAATTGTTTGACGTGCGACAGGAAGATTAGTTTGTTTTGCGATTTTCCGGTGATTTTTTATGATTTTATACAAAATTCGAACAAATATGAATTTTGGTAATAGTAGTTTATATTTATTCTACCCTGTACATAGTTAGCGCACATAGTTAAGACCTACAAACTGAACCTACAAATTTATAACTTCCGGCAAATTATAAACAAATAGGTATTTTCCGCTAATTTCCTTTATTTTTTCGTTCTTAAGAACCTTTTGATTACACATGATAAATAGGTAAAGATCATTAGATCTTTGAATCCCGCCAATGGACTTCAACTATGTATTATTACTAGTGACCCGCCTTCGCTTCGAATGAATTTTACATAGGTAAGAACCTTCTCTTGAATCCTTCTTTCAATAAAAAAAACCGCATTAAAATCCGTTACGTAGTTTCAATGATATAAGCATACATAGGCTAAGTGCAAATTTTACGGATTAAACTCGCGTGTATTGTTATTTTAACATACGAGTATGTAGAGACCGGACGGATAGTCATTTAGAGACCCGACGTTTCGAACTCTTTACACGCGCAAACTTCTTTACAACTCTGCGCTCGTGGTCACGGGCAAGACTAGTCTTAGAATAACAATACACGCGAATTTAATCCGTAAATTTAAGCATACATAGGCTACATGGATATAGAGATTGAGTAAGCGACTTTGTCTTATACTATGTGTAGTGATTATACCTAACACAGAACTGCGCAAATAATATAGCTACGTTTAAACCATATATACCAAAGTCGTAAGAAGAAGAAGCTCAATATTTTTCCCTACGGAACTCTAAAACATGACACACTAATTTTAGCGTGTTCAATCTTGTAACGAGGGGTCGTAAAACAAATGTCCCGATAAGATAACGTCCACGTGCAAACTAAACTGCATTTTGTTAAACTTTTTAGAGGTATGTCAAGATGTAAGCTGTCAAGAACGGCAATAGATTATAGATTTTTGTGCAACCATAAAAAATTGTGAAAGTGTAAAGGTAAACTTTAAGTGTGGAACTCATTTCAAAGAACCTATTTCTGATAATTTATATATTCACTAATGCATTTTAAAATTCATATGTACCATCATTCGACGCCTACGGGCGGTTTAAAAACTCTGACACCAGGTTGTTCATCAAACATACGATAAGAAGAAAAAGAATAATGCTCACAGCTTGAACTGCGTTTTTTACTTAAATTTTGTTCTAATTTAAATAAAAAAAATCAGAATACTAATAATAGTTTTATTTGTATTGTTAGAAAAACAACAAATATTGCAAATTGGAATCAACGTAGTCTCAAACCTTAGTGCCACCAAATAAAGCTATACGTGGTCTAAAATATAATAAATATTAAATAAAACGTACGACTTGCAATCGATTTCGATTATAGTAAGATCACAAGTCCTACTCGTAGTATTGTCTAATTATTTGTGCGAACACTACACATTTAAAATAATTTTAAGGATTAAACTCGCGTGTATTGTTATTCTAAACATATTATTCAGAGAGCCGTCGTTTCGAGCTAATCTGATGGATTAGTTTTAATTAAACTAGTGGTCCCGGCGAATTTCATACCGCCAATACTTATAAACCTTCCCTGGACTATCACGAACATTTTAAAACCAAAATTACCTAAATCGGTCCGGGCGTTCTCGAGTTTTAGTCAGACTAACGAACAGCAATTCATTTTTATTCATAAGAAAGAAGAAGATTACAATACTTCTCCTATATACTCGTAATCCCACAGGCCACACTCAACCTTTCATATCCATACGTCGTTAACATTAGTGTTTCAATAAGTTTTAACATTCCGAACATATCGAAAGCTTTCGGTTTTTGTCGGTGCGTGTGGTCCGCCCATGAATCAGCGTTTTCAGCACTCACCATATTTACGGCCGTATTTTATGGACTTTCGATTTAACTATTAGGTTGCATACTAATTTGCTATATAAAGAGTATTTTTAATATGTAATCGAATGTGGAAATAGAGAAAAACCTTTGAAAAAGTCACATCATTTAACGTATATTAAAAGCTCGCTTCCTTATTTACTAAGAACTAGTGGTCCCGGCGAATTTCATACCGCCAATACTGATTCTTTTTCTATATTTTCTCATTGAAACCTTCGCTGGACTACGACGAACATTTTAAAACCAAAATTACCTAAATCGGTCCGGGCGTTCTCGAGTTTTAGTCAGACTACTTGCGACCTCTCGCATGGCAAGCAACTACCTAAACCATGTGACTGCTAATAAATAAATAAATAAACCACTCGGCGATCGACGCTTGTTTTTAGAAATTACTTATTAAATATGATTTATCGAAGATTTTTACTGTGACTCTTGGCTAAGCAAACAAACATAAATAGATAACCTAATAAATACAATGTGCTGTTAGAAATTACTTATATACCTATCGTACTTTTGAAACGAATTGCAGGGAAACTTTTGAAACTAATCGTATGGTGCATTTAAAAAAAATATTAACTTGAAACTGACTTTTTTGCACTGTGCAAACATTAACAGATATACCTATCACCGTAACACTTCCCACAGCAATGCTTCAAATTCAAAAGTCAACAAGAAACCCCATTGAGAACCACATAAATTACATTTTTTACCCATTCCTATCCGACATCATCATGAGTGCACGAAAAAAAAACACTCTTGCGCACATGTGCAAACCGATTCCACTGATAAACTGCAAAATGCAAGGGTTTACCAGGAAATTTCTACACATGGCGAAAGTTATGGGTGTAGATAGCCAAACGATGTTTATAATGTAAAACTTTGCCTGTTACCTATGAATACAAATTATTAATCTATTATGTTTGAGTGAAAGATTGGTCGTACCGTGTTCTGGGTAATTTTTTTTCAAAACTCCTTCTTGCTTTATACAATTAGGAAAACAAAACGCTTGCGAGATTCAAACGAGTCGCACATGCTTCGATGGTACTTCCATCTATTGACAAAAAGTAAAACACAAAGACAAGTACACAACACAAAAGCACACAAGTGGACTGTTCAATGTACAATGTTTCTATAGAATTATTTTCAGTAGGAGTTCGAAAATTTCACGTCTTATTTGCGTGATTTATCCTTAGTAGGTAAGTAATTGATAATAATGTATCAAGTGTTTAGGAAGGACTGTGACAAACTGGACATAAATCCATGAATATCATTTATCAGTCTAACCAGAGAAAAGGATCAGACAGACAGATATTGACTGTAATTTTCCTACTGAAAAATGACAACGTTAACTTCAACACAAAAAGAAAAACTATGCTTCATTTGTTTGAAGCTTCACCTCCTTTCCCGAAGTCGGTTAAAAAGATTAAAAAGTAATCATGTGTAGCAACTAAACAAAACACGTCAATTCAAATTAATGAGCTCGAGCGGGTGGCCAAACTTTTTGTGGTAATTAGCAGGACAGGCGGAAAAAACGTCGCCCACTTGAAGAGAAGGAATTTTAAGCTGTCGCTAATTGCTATTAGGCAATGGGAACTGTTCGTTAGGTACTTTTACATTTGTATTACACGTACATGTATGTAATCCTTATTAATATTGCGAAGGGAACTTGTTCTGTTTGTGTCATTTTCACGCCCGACTCTACGTCTATTTGATGGAGACTTGGTACACAAATAGTTAAGGTAGGGACTGAGGGCACTTTTTACGGGTTCGATTTATGGGAATAACAATAGATGGATACTCCTAATAAACAACCTAGTGTCAGAGTTTTTAAACCGCCCGTAGGCTTCTGACATGGCTTACCTATATTATTAGACCTATAATGACTACTATTTACTTGTTTCTTAAAGCGATAGGTATATAAATCGATCAACGATTATGTAATATAAGTCCAACCAATTCTATACCAGACGATATTGATGCCCAGAATTCTGTTTTTTTAATAACGATTCCCGGGCTCACCGTAGACCGCAAAATTGTCCCGTTTTCGCCAGGCTGAGTGGCTATTTATATTTTCTTTTCTTTTAAGGTAACAAAATTACACTTTCATGGCGCCTTAAATTGCCTAACGAATACCAAACCCAAAATCTACACAATCCCACCTATCTAGTCCAACATTGTGCGAGATGTGAATTTCCCTACCGACACGCGACACGTCATGTCGCTCGCAACAAAAATGCGTCGCCCGTCAATCGTCGATGCGCACGCAACTCGCCGACGGATAGATGAATGAACCCGATCAGCCTGGCCCGCGGGGAATCCGCGCGGATGTGTTCTTGGCGTGAGTTAATGCTGCACTAGCGTTGTGACTTGTTCTTTTTTAAAGAAGGATTTTAAAAAGAAGATGGCTTGGTGCTGGCGGCTAAGAAAAAAAAGCAATGCCGCGTAAAAATTGCGAATCAAAATGGTGGATTCAAAAATACGTGGCGTTATAACTGACGGCTAGGAAAAAAAACAAAATTAAGAGCGACTTTGAGAAAATAGAAATCAATATAATGTAATCGTAACCGGTCATTGTTTGCATACGGAAAATAGTGACCGGGCCCTCATGAACGCAATAGAAATAAAAACAACGAGTTTAATAAGTATCTGAGTATTATTATTCTGTTTGTCTATACGTTTTTGGTCGGTATTCAACAAATTTGGTTCGGTATTCAACAAAAAAAAAAGTATTATTGCGTATTTAAAGTGTTTTCCAATCTAGCCTCAGCCTGTATCTTGGCATATTCCTATTTCAGATTACAACATACTGTGTTAATGCACTTTACGGTAAGAGTGTTCCGTGATCTTCACATTGTTGCAATTCCGAAGTAAGTTGCTTATGCACTTATGTGTATACTTAAATTATAACGTGAAACACATAAATTAAATATGGGACGCCCGCGCGTACACTCTATTAAAAAGTAAGATTGCCGTTGAAGTTTCATCACTTTTCAGTTTAAAGCCCAATTAAGTATTTGAACACGGAAAACCAGGGATACCAGCCACAACTATCTGTCCGGGGGTTGGTGAACAGTTTCCGGGTAAGCAACCCCGGCTCCTCGAGCTACTATCGACTCAGCCCAAATCATCCGAGGCGATAGTATCCTTCCTCCTTTTCCTTCCCCGTCATATATCCTTGCTACTCGTGGGAACGCAATAACCTTTTTAAATGCACAAGGCAGAATGGCGGCGACGTGGTCCACAACCCGTCACGTCACGTTTCCCACAGAGGTGAAAAGTGGATCGCTGGAAGTGATCTCTGCCTACCCCTCTGGGAAAAAGGCGTGATTGTATGTATGTATATGTAGTTTAAGTATTTGAAATAAAACTAATTTTACGGATTAAACTCGCTTGTATCGTTATTCTAATCATATTATTTAGAGACCTGACGTTTCAAGCTCTTTACAGCGCACGTGGTCACGAGCAAGAGTCAGTCTTGCCCGATTATTTCAAATGTGTGGTGTTCTTCAAATAAAAGACAATACTATCCCAAATAGGTAACTAAAAATGTGCGGTGAAAAAGTACAAGAACTTTATATCCTCTTTGTAATTATGAATCAACTCCTTTACATGCTGATGAATCAAGAAGATTATTTTTCCACAGAATATAATTTCAGTTCCTAGTATTCATGTCCCGTCGGTTTCCTACACGATTTATAAAGTATTTGTGGATGTGCTGTGTCTGGGCTGTGTGATGAACTATTCTGTCAACGCACACCTCATTACATACCTACAAACATGTATTTGTATACTTATTTTATGTCCGTCATAAAATCTATAAAAATAAAACTTTTTTTGTTCGCGGTGACTCATACTTAATAATTCAAATTTTGATCAGAACAACAAAAATACAAAGAGAAGCAAAATGTTTATGTCTAATAAACAAGAAAATATAAAAGAAGAACACGCTATTCGTTTATTACACTTTTTAGTGTCTGTTTTTTACTATGCCAAAACTCTTTTAGATAACAAAATTTTATTCAAAAGCTGTTAGTTTCAAAAGTACTCTAAAGCGCGCAGCTGTTGTTTGCGGAAAACTTGAGGAAAACGTATTAGGCTTTGGCCGCACTACGGCTAAACCACCGCGGATTTTAACCGCCTGATTTTATGAGTAAAAGAAACTAATGGAAGCGGCCGCACTGACGTTTTTTTCCGCGACTGACTTTAAAACCGCGTTTTGTTACAGAATTGTTAGCGGGAAAAAACCGCGCCAAAATTTGTAGTCAGTAGGCTAGTTTCGCGGTTATTAACCGTAGTGTGTGTCTCGGTCGGTTTTGCAGTTTCACGATTTACCGCTTGCGGGAAAAAACCGTAGTGCAGCCTAAGCCTTAGGTATGATTGCACACAAAACTTTCCGATATGTACTTAGATGTTGCAGTGCCTGAAAAGGGCAACTAAGTTCATATTACTGTAAGACCTATAATGTACACTTAGTTTGCAATAAAAACTTTGACTTAGATGCAGCTTTTGTGCGTAAGCCTTACTCAAGCACTCTAGCTTAAGTTTTATCTAATTCTTAAATGTTACATCACTGATTAATCATGTTTCGTGAGTGGGACCTGTAGCGGTACCATGAGTTGGCTATCGAAAACTTACGTACGTTAAAAACCTATCGAGTTGTTTTTTTCATACGACAGATTTTAGTTTTTAGCGTAACCACCAGGGGCGCTGTACAAGTTTTTCATAGACATTTACGTGGGCGATATCGAGTCCGTAACTTTTAAACTCATGGTAGCGTTACTGGAGTCCTGAAATACAGGATCTCCCTAATTTAGGCTCCTTTCACACGCTTTTGAGTTAGTTCTCTAAATATTATTAAATTAAATTAACTTAACAGTTTTATATTATGTTTTAAGCTGGAAACTGAATAAAATCAATGTTTATTTTTAATTATTTTTTTCAGAATTATGAGATTGTTTGACACATTAACAATGCCATTTGAAAATACATTGACGGTATTGAAACCATTTGAATAAAAATAAGATTGTCGCCCATAAACAATGAATAGGACTGGTTTTTATGCACTTTACAAATAATATGTAAAATTGCGTGTAAATCACAATGAGAAGACAGCAGTAGCAGCAGCAGTTTGCAGTCTATGCAGTTTTAGAAATATGTGCATCAATTGTAAGAGGACAACACTTTATAGACCCGTGCGCTTTAATTACTTAAATCCGATAATTTGAATGTGTATTCTAATGAATACGCATTCGTATTATCATCGGTCTCGGTCGGGTAAAAGTCATATAATATTGTCGGCGAAAATACGCGGGCGCTTTTAGTTTTTAATCACGTTTTGTTGCGCGTATTATTAAAAAGGTGTTTATGAAGTAAAAGATAAGGTAACTTTTTTACCTTAGTATATCAGTAGGAATTTTAAATTTAAATGGCACACTACAGTGAAAACGATACGATATGGTGCCGTAACTTAATTTTCTATAGCGATATCTAGATATATTCATTAGATAGGTATTATGCTAGAATAAAATTTAAGATTTTTACGTGGCGTTGTATCGCCGACGCGTCGTTAGAGCCACGCTGACCACATGCTGACCAACGGGGATGACACATTTTTGCTTTGCTGACCGGTTACCGTAATTTTAATACATTTCCTATATAATTCATATTGGTATGTCACAGGGCCGATGGTAAGCGTGTGGTTGAAGCCAGACATATTTTTAAAAACCTCCGAAACTGACGACATACAAGTAAACTTTGTGTAAATGGCACAATGATAAATACAGATGAGCGCCCAAGGCTTATGCTGGTTGCTGACTGAAAGCTAACTTAATTTAACTTAACTCGGATAGCTGACAACATTTTTCATCCTTGATTAATTATGAAACTGCATACAACAACGAAAAACTGCATAAGCTATCCGATCTATAACAACTTAGCTTAACTCTTGGTCAGCAACCCGCATTAGAACCTTAGGCACGGAAATGCGTAAACGCCATTGTGGTACACATAAAGAACAAACCTAATAAGCTTCTGAACTTATACGACACAATGAAAGACACATATCATAAAGCCAGCATACACTCAAGAACCTACCGAACTTCTAACACGGAAACATCCCAATTGTCTAAGAACTCGAAAAGACGACACAGAAATAACGTCACAATGATAGATACAGTATCCACTGACCGTCGAGTCGCTGCGGCTGCCAGTCGGCGCGCCACTCCTGTCCCTCCATCTCATATCCTCGCGAGGCGATTATTTTTTCAACGGGACACAATAAATCAGTTTTCACGTTAATCAAGGTATGCGTGCGCGCGGCGCGCGGCGCGAGAAGACCACTTCTGTCGTCGGGAGCCGTCTTCGGCGCGCGCGACGCCCCGGCCACGCCCAACGCCCAATTAGATGCTCCCCTTTCTGTTATGTGGATATGTAGGTAGGATAGTATTGTGGTACGTGGTTATATGTTTAAAAAATAAATTTTACAGATTAAAAACCGCCTGATTAGCTGCTCCCCTTTCAGTTATGTGGATATGTAGGTACTATAGTATTCAGGTACGTGGTTATATGTTTAAAAAATAATATGGATTTACGGATCCCAACGCCCAATTAGATGCTCCCCTTTCTGTTATGTGGATATGTAGGTAGGATAGTATTGTGGTACGTGGTTATATGTTTGAAAAGAATATTTTACGGGTCATATTCGCGTTTAATGCTAAGTGTAATTATTTAGATACCAAAAGTTTCGGGTTTCTAATCTAAATTAGTATAAAGAAAGAAATAAAGAAAGAAAGAAAAACATTTTTTGACCACGACATAGAAATTACAAATACAATGAGACATAAATACACAAGACACAAAAACTCAAACAAATAAATAACACACATAGACAAGGACTATAAAGTATACCTAAGTTATAAAACTAATTTAAAAAAATACAAAACATCACATACTTTGATCTGATCCGGTAGAAAGTCTCACTACCGCTTACTATCAGGTGGAGTGAGGTCATCTCGTTAGCTTGTAAAAATTTGTCCCGATTGGGAATCGAACCCGTGACTCAGCACATGAGCAGAAGCACTATCCAATATATGGGTTTACACACGACAAAAACTTTAGCAAAAATATAGCTACTTACTGCCCGACGTTTCGACTGGGTACACCATTCATTATAGCGAGTGATCTGTGTAGAGCTATGTATATACTATAGTACCTATTATGGCATCTCTGCTATGTACTCACATATGACTCAGTGGCGTGCGGTAGGTATAAATATAATTTATTGCAGCACTGGGAAGGTTTTGTGTTGATCGTAAAATTAGTTTGTTTATGTTTTTGAACATTTTTAGCCGCATTAATTTACGGACTTGTGGTGTGCACTGATATAATATTTGCCATAGGGTTGGGGTATACTTTTTAGGTTACAACCCTAAAATGTCATTTTATACATATGTGATAGATACAATTTATACAATCCCGATGTTATTATTTGTGAACTAGGTACTATGGGATTTGAAAGAATTATTACAGTACAACTAGGTACTACGTACCTACAAAACACGCAATATTGAGCTTTGGCTCAGTTCTGGAATTAAAAAAATACCTACGGAAGACTCTACCTACGGTTAAGGCTACCTACTCCACTCCACTGCAACGATGAAGACTATCATCGTATCATCGTAGTCAGTTGGGGAAAAATATTTTTCTAACAACCTCGCAGGCTTGGTTGTGGATAGAGCCTAATCTTAATACACTGTAATCTTGTTTGATATTTATAGACACTTCTGGTAAGAGCGCCTGTCGATCGTCGAGTATACTGCGCAGTGTATACTCAATTGTAAACAGAGTAGGTACTGCACTATTTAACAAGATATATTGAAAGGAGAGCCCTTAATAGGTAGATAAATAATTATTTTTAAATGATTCCCTGGCATCTTTCATTAATTACAGAATAGATTTCACTGGTAAAAAGTCGAGAGATCTTAGTCTGCCCCTTTTTTTAATAAACGTAAATAGTTTGCATGCCTATTTCCTTTTCCTTGGAAAATGCTGCCCAAAAGATACCAAAAGATAAAGTATAAAACCTGATAATAGATAAAATATTCAGATTTTGATGGTGACAAAAATCCTTATCATTCCTAAATGCGAAAGTGTAACTCTGGATGTCTGTCTGTCGGTCTGCCGTGCTTTAACGTCAAAACCACGGAAACGATTTAAATGAAATTTGATATACGTATAGTCTACAGACTGAGAAATTTCATAGGGATTTTTTTACCTACTTTATCAGAAGGAAGTAATGTTTTGCGCTTTTAATGACTAACGTAGACGGAATCGCGGTAAGCGTACCAATATAAGTCACATATTCTTACTCCAATTAGACAAAAGCTTACCTTAAAATAATGTACTTAAATGAAATTCTCGTGAATCTGGGATGAAGCATTTGAATCAATTCTTAATATTATAAAGCTGAAGTGTTCGTTAGTTGGTTTGAACGAGATAATCTCAGGAAATACAGGTTCGGATTGAAAAAAATATTTTTGTGTTGGATCTATAGACCATTTATCCAGGAAAGCTTTAGGCTATTTAACAACACGCTGTGACAAATAGAAGTAATGAAACAATGGAAATCTAAATAAATATAATTTTATTTACTTTACGTAACCGTACATTAAACTATTCTAGTGATATTCCTAATTAACGTCGCTTGTATAAGTAATTATTTTTTAAAAGCCGCATTAAACATTCAGAATTGTTTAATAAGGCCAATTAGTACAATTTGATGTTACCAACATGCCGAATGGTTAACATAAATCTGTCTACTGAAACCCACACAGCATTTAAGAAACACCACGAAATTATTTATTAAATTTATATACCTAACATACAAGAATAATTTGTATTTAATTTATTCGTAAAACATACAAACAAAATGTTTCTGAAAACACACCAACATTCACTGGAAACGCAGAGCTTTCTCTCAGCAACAAGCGTGATCGAGAGAATCACTGCTTCTCACTCTGCTATATGCGAATAAAGCTTTTAGAAAGAGACAGGCGCTTGTAGGGCGGCGCGTACGCAACCTCGGGCATCCCACTCAATTATTACGAGAAAAAAAATATAGTTACAAATGTACTGATAATAGATATTTAATTAATCACTCGAATGCTACGGAAAATGGGACTGAATACTGAATTGAAAGTAATTCCGCTTTGTATCAATTTATCAATGTAAAGTATTGTGATGGCGGTTCTTTGGAGACAAAGGCACAACGTGATTTGTATTGTGAATGTTCATTTAGTATGAATGATTGGGTAGTGCAATTGATACAGTCTCATTTAAACACCTGCTAATGGATTTACAGGGATTTGCTATTTATAAGTAGGATCTGGGTTATATTTTCTTTGTTGGATATTTTTAAGTTCGCGTTAGTCATTCTTTCGTCGTAGTCGTTTATGATTAGGTAACAGCGGAATCATATCAAACTAGTAAGTACTTTAAAAACTAGGTTGATACTTTTATGAGGCAAAATAATAAATCAGCGTTCTTCTATTCAGTGAATTGGACTTAACAATAATGAAGACAATTTCTAAGACAAAGTAAGTAAAAGAGTTCCCTAAATGGTCTAAATGTCAATCCAGAA
Source organism: Maruca vitrata (assembly GCA_039566165.1). Classification (NCBI taxonomy): domain Eukaryota; kingdom Metazoa; phylum Arthropoda; class Insecta; order Lepidoptera; family Crambidae; genus Maruca; species Maruca vitrata. Next base: position 3,690,462 of record CM076933.1, read on the forward strand.
GGTGTATCGTCAGCAGAATCAAACTCAAAGCATACTTTTTAACTTTTATCAACCTATAAAGTAAAAATATAATGAATGCTCTACAAAAAAAAATATATCCACTAGCTGCTAATGCCACAAGGAGGTACCTATGCTAAAAACTAAGTACTATTAGATGTCGCCTGCAGGCGGGCTATCATAATGTTTTGGAATATCCGTTAATAATATTAAACCTGAATACCTACCTATACATACTTCAAAATATCACCTTAGTATTCTTTTTTTCCTAGATCAACAGCAAATAAATATCAAAGATCACTCCCAATCCCATCCTCCGACTATTGATCTTAACTGTTGCATTTCCGAGAGAAAAATTCAGTGTGTTTACTGCTCAGGCGATGACAGGGCGCCTTCCTGGGCGCATTTGTCTCTCAACGGTCCTCGCGCGCCGGATGCGTTCAGAAAAACTTATGCGCGCGGCACCAACTATAAGCTGTGGTTAGGACTGTCTTTATGACTAGAATATAGTATGCCTGGGGCAAACAATGGAATTCGTTGATTTGGTACAAATTCTTAAAATGGTAACAATAAAAAATTATTAAGAAGAAAAGAAACCGCAATCTTTTCCTCTTCTGTGGGATGTAAGATTTTAGACTTTCGCGTTTCGACTGGTAGCTATGTAATTTGCTACTCCTAATAACACGTGTAGACCCATAAAGACTAATATTCTGTGGGATGGTTTACAAAGCAAACAAGCAAGCAAGTTTTGGGGGCAAAGTGCACCACCCTTTGCCCCCCCAAACTGCCATTTTAAGAATGAATGTGCAAACGAAGACAAAGGAATATATTATTGTAACGCTGAAGCCACATAAAGCAAAACGACAAGGTATCGCGATTATTAAATCCAATACCTACCTCTCTTCAGGGATTATGCGAAAACACAGTCATCTATAGTCACAGGCACAATACATTCCTTAATAGAATAAGACATCAATTCGATAGGAGTCAGTTAATCAACTCACAACTAGAATTGGTGAGGGGAAATCAACAATCTTGTAAAGTAAATACTTATTGCCGAACAACAAAATTGAGGGTAGTTATATCACCTGAATCCGTTTACGAACCAACCTGTACCTACAAGATAAATATTTTCCAATTCCAAAATGGTAGGTATCTAATTTATAGCAGTGGGTTGGATTGTGTAACCATCATAACAAATACTGGTAGGTACACTAGGCTAGACTGTTTACTAAAAGCGAGTTAGGTATTGGTTCTTAATCTAGAATTTGTTTAGTCTATAGCTAGTTAACGTTCTTGGAATTTGAATGTAATAGTAGGTATGTAGGAATTAGTTAGTAAATACATCTTTGCATCTTTCGACCAGCGAAGTAATAAGTAGTGTTTCTAACTACTTAATTTATTTTGTAGGATAGAATGGAACCATGGAAATACGAAACTTTACGATTTAGAAAGTTTCTTGATCGCAAGAACTAAGTACATTAAGGTTAAGTAATGTAGAACTACGCAAGTTACGTTTCTGGTCACTACAGCTTTTCTTATATTAATCGATCAATCTTTAACCACGATTTAGAATGTCATTCATTTAAAAAACTTCATACTTCGGGGTAGGAATAGAAAAGACAAAACCGTTCGTGTCTTTTCTATTCCTACCCCGACAGCCAAATAAAAAACAAACAGGACTAAGATGATATACATTTAAAAATCTCCGTCTTCATCATCATTACTTTATTAGCTTTATTAGTCCATTGCAGGATGCTGGGCATAGGCCTCACCAAATGCTCGCCGCTCCCTTCTATCTAAGATCTGCGTTCTTTGCGGGAAAGACCTAATGAATTGCTTTTAATTTGTCCCTTTCATTATAGTGAGTATGGCTGCCCTACCGCGGGTGAACTTTCACTGTAAACATTAGATCTTTGTTTACTGTGCGCGATCGTAAACTACTGTGCGCTCTTGGGAAATATTTATTCGAACACCGCGCCTGAGTGGCTTCAAAGAGTTTCGAAGGGAAAAAGTAGCTGAACGATTTTGTACATAGGTTTCTATCTAAACTTTTGTTTCACGGCATCTCGCAGTGAGATATACCTAATGATAGTAAACCTACATCTGTTCTAGTTTCTTCGGATAGAATATCGTACGCATAACTAAGTACATAACATTGAATAGAGCCTATGTAGCTTGCGCCAATAATCGTCGATTTGATTCCAACTCCGGACTAATCTGTGTAAGGAATACTGGGTGTGTAATCACTACATAGTATAATAAAGCAAAGTCGCTTCCCGCATCTGTCTGTCCTTATGTATGTAGGTATGCTTAAATCTTTAAAACTACACAACGGATTTTGATGATGTTTTTTTTTAAATATATATTTTTATGTATAGAGGGATTTAAGAGGAAAGTTTTTAATACCCGAAGCGAAGCGAGTGCGGGTCACTAGTTTATAAAATAAATTACAAAAACAATGTTAGTATGTGATGTTGTGTTATATTTATTTAATTTATGAATTCTACATGTCTCTTGGTCAAGGTACCCAACTCTCGTATTTTTATCATCGCAAATCCGCCCGCCGTAAACCCATCGTCGCGGTTCAGGTGAACGGCCGCGCGTGCGCGTCGTTCGCAAGATGGCTCCCATATTTCTGTCATCGGAACGTCTGATGCGCGCCAAAATAAGATTATTGGAAATTTGACACAGAAGAGTGAGCGTAGTTTACGATCCAAGCTAGACGGTTTATGTGATGCTGTGGCGATGACGCATGTAAGTGGTCCTTGAGTATTTCGGGAGTGGAACTATTCTCGTTAACCACCGCTGTTTGCCGTTAACGTTCATGGGATGAGGTTGGTACCTCCTTAAAATGTTTACTGTTGGTACTTCTATGAAACGTACTTAGAGAGATAGAGTACCGTAGCCGTAGACAATATTCGTAGTAACTCACCTGAGAACCATCTGCTCCCCCGCAAATCTAGTGATGATGACGAGGTTACTCCAAGCCATCATCGTAGGTATGTCAATTAGGAAAAAAACGTAACTTAAACCTTTGTAAATTAGAGCGTATTTTAAAAAGAAAGCCTAAACCTTCTTCTTAGGTAAATAGGTAATTCTGAACTGCGGTTCCAGACGTAAGAATACAGCCCAGGTTTTTCCTGTCGTAAGAGACAACTAAAAGGGCACTTGGGGTCGTCGTGGGGTGTGTGCGAGGGGGCCTACGCGGACTCTGAAGCGACCCCAGGGAAGACGGCGACACGTGCCCCCATTACGTGGGCACAATGGTCTGAAGCGTCATTGAGGAAGGTCCACTCTCCTCGAGGTGGGCCGAGTCCGGCCAAGTGTGCTATGGACAACCCCCCCTTTCAACTGTCCCCTTTGGGGGTTCCCATTGTCTCTTAGTACTGTGCGAAGACCACAGTCAGGTTTAGTCAGTAGGGGTCCCTCTCCCAGGGATCAAGCCCGTACCTAAGTACATAGTTATTTTCTTGCCTTGCCTGTACCAAGGGCGGCTTCAAACGATGAAATCCTTGCGTAAAAATAAATAAATAATGTTCAAAAAAATTATGTTTATTATTTTTAATGTTGACCTTATAGTGTTGGAGGGTTCATAGAATCATAGTAAAGCTAGGACTACATAGAAATTAATTTTTTTCACTACGGGAGTGATGGATAATAACGTGACCAGGCGTCCAGTTTTCAAAGGGACGCCCGTTTTGAAGTACCTAATGTCAAATACAAAAAAAAATGCAAGATTGTCCTGTTTTCGGCATAATATACTATCTTACTTAGTCCCATTTTAGCAAAATATTTTAAAAAACATAACACTAAAAAGACACGAGACCACAAATCAATGGGTGCGTTTAGCCGATAAACAGACTGGTCAGAATCTGAGAGTGCTGAACAGCATTTGACAATTCTGACTACAGTATCGGCCAGAACCATGCTGAGTGGAAATGAGAGAAGTGAAGTTAGCTGATATTCCGTCATATGACGAATCAATCAATCAATCTGAATATCGCCACTTAACATTCCTCAGCCGCGTCAGCCTATGCTACTCTACTCAGCAATCGCCATTTTTCTTTCTGTGCTGACAAGATTTTGTATCGGCTAAACGCACCCAATGTTTAGTATTCTCTATGCCACAAATCGACTTCACTTGTACAAAAAAGCAAAAAGCCTTTTCCGCAAATTTCCCTTTCTGGCCCTTAATATTAATGGTCACATTATAGTGTTGGACCAACTGAATACTTTTTGGACTTGGCAAAATGAATATTAACGCCATCTAGCCTAAACCTAAGTCAACTGTTAACGACCTACGTCAATGGGGCCCTACATCACACAGCATAGATGGCGTAGTTTCTCTGACGCCTTGTGACACTGCTTGTGCTGAATTATTGTATTTTACCAAAAAAATCAATATTAATAATTAAACATTCGAGGAAAAGGTAATTATTTATGAGATATAAAACCATATACATATTATCATTTTTAAATAAAACCTAAAACGAAACGCTGCCCAAAAAGTTGCCAGTAGTAAAAAGCAATTTGGACGTATAAAACGAATTGCGCATGATTTTATATGAAACTTGTGCCAAGAATTTTCTCTAAAAATATAATTATTCTAATCTAATAGTCCAGCAATGATTCATGGAAAAACTACGGTGTCTTCAATTTTTTTTATTATTTACCGTTGAATTTCATCTCGTTTGTATTTTTTTTTCGTATGGCAACAAAACTTGTTTTCGCGAGAAGACCGTGAGGAGCATCGTGAATTTTATTTTGATTGCAAAATTGCTATGAGAACACCAGTGAAGTGTTTGTTGTTGTGTTTCTAGTGTGATGTTACTTTACTTTACGTTCCGTATGCGCCGGCATTCCAAGTGGAGCTGTTAAGGAGACTTCTGGCCATGGCGGGGCCGTCTGACGGCGAGCCCGAAGGATGGGTTGAGTTTTGCGAGCGTCAGGCCAAAACGGCCGCTCAGGACTTCGCCAAAGTCTGGCTCCAATACCTGCAACCCGGGAACGACCCCGCCGGACGCCCACAAGTCACCAACAAGGAGATAGTGAAGAAATTCTGCGATTGTTTCTCCGAACAATTTGAGTTCGAGATCATGAAATTGAAAACATTACACAAAGTTCCGAACGGAACGCATACAGGCCACGATGAGAGCGATTACTCGGAAGACACGGATTCTCCTAAAACACAACATAAACCGTTCTTCCGAAGGTTATCTTTCAAGTTGCGTCGTGGTAAGGGGTTATTTCACAAACAGCACTCAGATGAAGTGGAGTTGTCGTCGAATTTGAATAAACACAACAAGACTAAGCTAGCTAAGATAGTTGTAGAGTGTAGGAAAGAAGGACTGGTAAATTATTTGACCCCGGAGAGTTTGGAGCAGCCAGGGGGTCCGCAGAAATGGGAGAGATGTAGACTGGCGTTGGTGAAGACGGTTGGGGGGTACATGCTGGAGTTCTACTCGCCGCCAAAGGCTCAGAAGCCCAGGAGTGGTGTGTTCTGCTTCCTTATATTGGAAGCAAGAGAAACAACAGCATTAGAAATGCCGGACCATGAGAACACTTTTGTTTTGAAGGTTTGTTTCTTGTATTGTCTATGTAATAATTTTCGCTAAACTAAGCTTTGCCAAACCATGCTGGCACGAAATTATGAATGGGAGGGTCCATGAATCCTGTCTGCATAATAATTATTCCACATAAGAAACTTATGTTTTACAATAAATAACAACTGAGTGTATAATATCTCAGATTTTTCAGTCAGGAGTCATATTTTATTTAAATTTCCTATGACAAGTGATTTAGACATTACATGAAAAGTCAATTACTTTCTCACAGTAGAATGTATTCAAATTCTACTGTGATAAATAAAGTTCTGTAGCTTAAAGCTTGCATTATGCTTGTTTTATGGATATCAGATACACAAATATACTTATGAATAACACACCTGTAGCGGTACCATGAGTTGGCTATCAAAAACTTATGTATGTCAAAAACCTATCGAGTTGTTTTTTTCATACGACCGATTGTAGTTCTTAGCATAACCATCAAGGGTGCTGTACAAGTTTTTCATAGACATATTTACGTAGACGATATCGAGTCCGTAACTTTTAAACTCATGGTAGCGCTACTGGTCAAAGGATAAACACTGATGTTCATTGCAAAACCATTTGTCCCGAGTGGGGTTTTAATCTACAATCTATGCAAGAGATATGGACACTACCAAAAGTGCAAAAGGCCAGTCAAAATCTATAACACTTATTTGATAATTACTTTATGAGTAAACATTAAAAAAAACAAGGAGTGAGAAGAATCCGAGGCCCCCACAAGTCTGGTGATGATGACTAGGCTACTCCAATCCATCATCATATGTCAGTTAGGAAAAAAGTATTAAAAATGCTATTGAAAATAATATTTCTTTGTTTACAAACACATTACAGAATGGTCATTAGTAAATTGATGAATAATGCCTAATTAAACCTAAATGGTAAGTGATTCATTAGCCACCTAATTTTTCATGAGAACAAATTTGACTAATGAGAATTACTAGAAGTTCTTCCTCAAGGAAGAATTTTTGGTCCATATTTCTGAGACTAAACTGAATATTGTTAAGAGAAAATAAAGTATTAATATTCTTGTAAACAAATGAAAGAAAAGAAAATTCCATTGATTTGGATGTAAATTTTGGTGGGGAAATTACTAACTTACTGTACCCCTCCATTTGACATAATGTAGTAAAATTTGTGTCTAATAGGTACTTGCATTTTTACAAGCTTTTATTTAACTTGCAATGTATGTATGTATGTTCGGGTGGAATTTTATAACTCAATTTTAAGACACTTGCCCTCAACCGATTGAGCTGAAATTTTGCATGCACGTGTATATCCGATGACAATGCAATATTATTATGACATGGAGCTGATTTGATGATGAAGTCGGAAGATAGCCATAGCAACTCAGTAATTAAATAACATAACCACATCGAGTTTGGGCTCATTTCATTCGACTAGATGAGTACTTTGGTGCTAGATAGTAACCAAGGTCTGATGATGGACCCGGAAGACAGCCAAAGGAACTCAGTACTTAAACGACACAACCAAATCGAGTTTGGGCTCGTTTGATTCGCCTAGATGAGTACTTAGATGAAAAAAGTATAAAATAAATTAAGGTAAAAAAAACTTTAAAAACAAGCTTTTATTTAAATGCACTAAAAAGAAAAAATAAACTTTTACACTATAACTTTACTGTCAACTTATAACATTTCAAATTCAACATATTTGACACAATTTATATGTTTTAAAAGCTTGTCGCGACATTTAAGTACCTACTCGTAATTTTAAAAGCAAGTTTTAAAATACCTGCCTATTAAAAATTTTAAACTAAGAAAGTAAATACGAGTACTTAAATCTCGCGACAAGCTTTTAAAACATATAAATTGTGTCAAATATGTTGAATTTGAAATGTTATAAGTTGACAGTAAAGTTATAGTGTAAAAATTTTTTTTTTTCTTTTATTAAATGAACATGTTTACAATGAAATGAATGTTTACACTTGAGCACCCTTAAGAGCCCTTGAGTAGCTCTACCATGAGTTTATAAGTTGCGGACTCGATATCGCCTACGTAAATATGTCTATGAAAAACTTGTACAGCGCCCTGGTGGTCATGCTAAGAACTAAAATCGGTCGTATGAAAATAAACAACTCAATAGGTTTTCGATAGCTAACTCATGGTACCGCTAGAGGTCTACATTATGGCTTGCCTTAAAGTAGCATTGTCACCGAACTTTGCAAGAGAACTCTAACATCTTTCAATTGATATGAGAATTCAATCTTTAAAATTTATTTATTTATTAGTAAGTACAACTACTGAATCTGTATATTAAATAAGTAAGTCAAGTATTATTACATAGTTAAATCTGTAGTACAGAATTCAATTTGTATTTACACTAAATTACAGGTTCATCAATCAAGCTTCATATTGAAACTGTATCCCGAGAAGGTTACACACAGCCGCCTCATTATTTCATTTTAAGTAGTGACATTTTAAACTGTCATGATTACACACATTAGAAAACTGAAAGTGTCCGGGATATTTACCCGGATTTATTTTTATTTTTTATAAATATCCCGGACACTTTCAGTTTTCTAATAGTGACATTATGAAGATAATACTCTGTAGAAGATTCTTACGGCAAAAAATATTACAAAAACCTCTCAGAAAGATTGAAAAATATGCGTTTATTTTGTCTATACAAAATAAAGTAGTAAGGAGTACATCAAAGCTACGCTAAGGCGGTACGAAGTTCGCGTGGTCAGCTACGTCTATGTATATAAATTTTAGTCTTTATATCCTCAAATTACATACTAACTAAACGATACCATCATATAAATTCCAGGCGGACAACAACATGGAATACGTAATAGAGGCAGCGGACGTAGACGACATGAAGTCGTGGCTGGCCACGATCAAGTATTGTATGCGGTCGCCGCCCACCACCCAACCGCCGCCGGACGCGCTGCCCGGCCTCCCCGAGCCCGCGCCGCCGGACCTGCCCCCGCGGAGGGATCTGCCCTCGAGCGCTAGTAATGTGGACTTGGCTACCGACACGCCGGATGATGCTGAGCTGGGTAAATCAAAATTCAAGTGCTAAATGTGTAGTGGTTCGGTATTCACCAGCCTGACTGTAGGAGTCCTGATTAAGTAATTTCTTAGGATTGTGGATTTAGTAGTTATTCTTCACGAAACCTCATATTAAATCATACATGTAATTTAAACCTTAAAATAATTATTGAGAAATCCAAAAGCTCTTACATTCGGGCTTGTGGTTGTCTTGAAATGTTAAATCACTGCCATTGTCATTAGGTGAATTGTTTTCTTCTTTTTAGTTCATGCACACAGAATTCTCAATATCATTTTAGTTTTGTAACATATTGCTGTTATTGACGGGTCTAGGATATGATAGATCTCATGATTTCTTTCTATCAAGAACTGGTTACCTTAAGTCTGTCGAACTTATCCTGAGGATTTCATGCCCTGCATGAAAATATGAGCTGGAGGGCATGCCTTAATGATACCAGACAGAAAAGAGGAACTGTACCTCTTGGTCTGAGCTACCATCGTCTGCATGGTAAGATGGCTGGGCGCTCCTAGGGATGAGAGTTGTTCCCCGCCGGCCCGCAAGTCCGGTGACGATGACGAGATTACTCCAAGCCATAATCATATGGCAGTTAGGAAAAATAAAGCAGGGCGGGTCATTTAATTTTAATTTCATTCATTCATTCATTCATACAATCACGCCTTTTTCCCAAAGGGGTAGGCAGAGATCACTTCCAGCGATCCACTTTTCACCTCTGTGAGAAACGCGACGTGACAGGTTGTGGACCACGTCGCCGCCATTCTGCCTTGTGCATTGTTTTAACAAGGTCATTGCGTTCCCACGAGTAGCAAGGATATATGACGGGGAAGGAAAAGGGGAGGAAGGATACTATCGCCTCGGATGATTTGGACTGAGTCGATAGTAGCTCGAGGAGCCGGGGTCGCTTACCCGTATACCGTTCACCAACCACCGGACAGATAGTTGTGACTGGTATCCCTGACTGTCTGATTTTAATTTCATTTACAATTTTTCTCCCTCCAGGCTCAATAGCAGAGGAAGCGTGCTCCTCCTCATCGCTAGTGTCGCTGGCGGAGTGGCCGTGGTTCCACGGCACGCTGGCGCGCGCGGCGGCGGCGGCGGGCGTACTGGCGGGCGGGGCGGCGGCGCACGGCTGCTACCTCGTGCGGCAGAGCGAGACGAGACGCGGGGAGTACGTGCTCACGTTTAACTTCCAGGTGAGTTGGTTATGTGTACTGTTACTCCCTCCAGGCTCTATAGCAGAAGAAGCCTGCTCGTCCTCATTCCTAGTGTCGCTAGCGGAGTGGCCGTGGTTCCACGGTTCCGGCGGCGCACGGCTGCTACCTCGTGCGGCAGAGCGAGACGAGACGCGGGGAGTACGTGCTCACGTTTAACTTCCAGGTGAGTGGGTTATGTGTAACGTTACTCCCTCCAGGCTCAATAGCAGAAGAAGCCTGCTCGTCCTCATTCCTAGTGTCGCTAGCGGAGTGGCCGTGGTTCCACGGTTCCGGCGGCGCACGGCTGCTACCTCGTGCGGCAGAGCGAGACGAGACGCGGGGAGTATGTGCTCACGTTTAACTTCCAGGTGAGTTGGTTATGTGTAATGTTACTCCCTCCAGGCTCAATAGCCGAGGAAGCCTGCTCGTCCTCATTCCTAGTGTCGCTAGCGGAGTGGCCGTGGTTCCACGGTTCCGGCGGCGCACGGCTGCTACCTCGTGCGGCAGAGCGAGACGAGACGCGGGGAGTACGTGCTCACGTTTAACTTCCAGGTGAGTGGGTTATGTGTAATGTTACTCCCTCCAGGCTCTATAGCAGAAGCCTGCTCGTCCTCATTCCTAGTGTCGCTAGCGGAGTGGCCGTGGTTCCACGGTTCCGGCGGCGCTCGGCTGCTACCTCGTGCGGCAGAGCGAGACGAGACGCGGGGAGTACGTGCTCACGTTTAACTTCCAGGTGAGTTGGTCATGTGTAATGTTACCTCCAGGCTCAATAGCAGAAGAAGCCTGCTCGTCCTCATTCCTAGTGTCGCTAGCAGATGGCCGTGGTTCCACGGTTCCGGCGGCGCACGGCTGCTACCTCGTGCGGCAGAGCGAGACGAGACGCGGAGTGCTTACGTTTAACTTCCAGGTGAGTCGGTTATGTGTAATGTTACTCCCTCCAGGCTCTATAGCCGAAGAAGCCTCCTCCTCATTCCTAGTGTCGCTAGCGGAGTGGCCGTGGTTCCACGGTTCCGGCGGCGCACGGCTGCTACCTCGTGCGGCAGAGCGAGACGAGACGCGGGGAGTATGTGCTCACGTTTAACTTTCAGGTGGGTAACATTATACAAATAAGTAGTTTTTATTTTCAGAGCATTACAATAGCTCCCACATTAGAAAAAGTCCTGTATCGTGGGGTATCTGTGGTAGTTTGGTTGGATTTTTTTTTAATAAAAGAAGAACTATCAGGATCAACTCACTCCACCTGATGATTATAAGGTCCACGCATGAGGTCGACAGGCTCAATATACCTTATTGAGTCTGTTGTATTTTCCCTGACGGCATTATATTAATCGCCGAAAAGATAGTAAAATGCCAGCAGCTGTGCCTGTCTACACAATAGTACAGTACCCTGTGTAATACCCATTAAAAACCAATTTAGAAGACGAGACATTAAAAGTGGTAATGTCTCGTCTTCTAAATTTTAATGTGTTACTTTTGACGAGCTTAGTAGAATAGCGGTTAGTGACCCTGGCTACGGTTTCAATTAGTGAGCGGTTTCAAGAGTCTACAAGCTCAATGGAGTAATTGTAGAGTTGTAAGAGACTCGAGTATTTTTGTCTTTATATTCAAGACAAGAACTCGTTTTAAAAAACACCAGATTCTTACAGAATCTATCGTATGTGGATACTACGGTGTAGACGCAACATTACTCATTAAATAATTGTTTATCAATATGTTTGTTCATTCACAGGGCCGCGCGAAACACCTCCGCATGACGCTGAGCGACAGCGGCCAATGTCGCGTGCAACACCTCTGGTTCCCCAACGTGCACGACATGCTGGAACACTTCCGTGCGCACCCGATCCCGCTCGAGTCGGGCGGCGCGGCCGACGTCACGCTCACCGAGTACGTCGTGTGCCAGGACGCGGCGCGGCAACAAGTGAGCTTGACAACTGTATCGTAGACGATTGGAGCGCGGCAGTCTGTGTGCGGTGTTGAACGGCTTTACAGATGGGGTGGTTCCGCTTTGCGCTATTGAGTCGCCGCTGAATTTTGCTTCAGTGGAGCGAATTGGCGGTGCAAAGTGGCATCACCTTTCACAGTGTAGCGCTATCGGAAATGGTCTAGTTTTTATAGTGTCCATTAAGAAAAGCCAAAATCACCGAATTAGAAAACTAATCTGTTTAGTATATCTTTTAACATAATTTGTAAACTACAAAATGAAATTCTGGAAATACCAGCTAATATTCTTGTATACTAAAATGATATATCGATTAGATAATTATGATTTAAACACAGAGACATTGATTTATGGGCAGCATAACTTTTCTTTATGGTACTACAATACAATTGATTTAGATCCTTACAAAATGAATTATTGTATGTGTTCTTGTCTGTATTTTATGGGAGCCCATAAATATCAAATTAAAAACCTCAATCAGACTTAATAGTGACCTGTAATAAAATTAGACCATATCTTAAAAATCTATGATGTTTCTGAAATTGGACCCCACCACTCTGCCGTGCACCTATTAGTGTTATGATTCTCGATTATAGCAAAAATAGTCTCATATCATCATGTAACCGAGAATCATCAACAAACAATATGCTTATAATTTCATTATAATGAGATTTCATTATGTTTGTGTACTTTCTATTTATTGCTCAAGCTTTATTTTAAAATGTAGATTGTATCCGTAATAGTATTTTGTTCTAGTATAGAATTATTTCATAAATTGATTGCTAAATCCTGGTTGCATACATCACAAAACCCGATATTATGAAATGGTTTTAAAAATATTATTTGTTCATTATAATTTTTCCTCATTGTATGAATTTGACCATACATATATATTTAAAAAAACACACATTTCAGTTATTTTATGTGTGTACACTAATTAAATGTACAATTTAGGGATTATTCTGACTACAGTTGGAAGTAATGTGTATCATTTATGTATATTAACTACAAAAATAACTATATATACATTTGTATAGAGCATGCTTTAAATTAATTTGACTATATTAAATTTGGTTTTAAGTGATAGTAATATTTACAAAGTTTTTAAATTTATAAAAAAAAATATTACATCTGAGAGGCATTCACGTCCCACCGAATGTAAGTAATTCACAATTGACGCTATTACAATTTCTTACCCAATTTCTTTCAATCTGTATATATTATATTACTAGGAGTTTTTAGGTATCCTGAGGTAGACTGTGCCTACAGATAACTTAAAGGAAGTAAATAAACATGGATTATAATAGCAAATGTATAAAAGGTGTGGAAATCGAGTTGTATTGACAAAAACTCAGTTCCTTCCCCTATGGCGAGAAAGAATCATCAATATAAACCCACATTCAGTGTTATTTAATCCGATCTTAAAAAGTTCAATAGGGAATCCTGTTTGAAAAAGCGTAAATCTTTCGTTTGGGTTTAATAAAACTCGCTAAATACAATTACAGCTGAATAAATACATTGCTTTTACAATTTAGTCGACTCTAGCGTCATAGTACAGTTTAATATGATAAGGCCATCATAATATACTATATATTTTGATATTTCCTTCCATCTTAATTACCTAAACTTACATTTTTGTCTGTAAAATATATACGACGAACGTTTCTGCAATAATATGTATTATTATCGTTTGTTTGATAACATTTAAGGTCCCAAACAAATGAGTTCCCATCCCTTATTTTTTTCTCACATACATCAATACTCAGAAAAATAAAAAAATACTTCATACTACCGCTTATTTTATAATTGTCTGTACCAATTTGACGAAACTTTAAAACCTTCTACACATTGGCTATTCAAGAGATGATATTTATTTTGTCGATTTGTAATGGAATTAATGATTTCGCTAATTGTGTATGGGGTTGATAAGTGAGTGTGCATTTTTGTTATGTAGTATTTGAGTAGTTGCAAAATATACACACAAGAAAGAAAACTAGTACCAAGAAACCACTATAAAACATCTGTTTGTTTAGAAAACTGTGTTAGCAAACTTACTTTCTGAAACTAGTTTACTTTCCGGTATGTGTACTATGGTAGTTAGCTTTTAGTGTCATTTTGCTCAACTGTATGTTTGTTTGTGCTTCAATATTTATTTCATTAGCAACTGTAGATGTCCATTGTCCAGTCTTATTGTCTATGGTACATTTTCCTTTGTCTATGGAATAATCACTTGTATTTAATTCAAAGTAATATACACTTTGTACCAGGCATTTATAATTCTGATATTGATTTAGAAACTTACTTTTATTACAAAAAATTTATTACAAAATTAAGGTACTTGCTTCTATAAAGTACCAGAGACAATAGAGGTTTGATTAGTTATTATCTTGAGACAAAGGAGTAGTAAGTTTTTATGATGTCATTTAGATTCATGATCACAGTTTATATTATTACGGTCCCTCATAAACAGGCTATTAGTTATAAGTTTCCATGTTTACTGCCGACATTACCTTTTTTATTCACGAACAACTTACAAAGTAGCAATCACCCTCATTATTTAGTGTTCATATTTGCATTTACGTATTTAGAACAGTTGTTTTAGGTTGATGCATTTTTTTTTTCTTGATGTCAAGTGTTTTTGATGTGTGATCTTTCTTTCATACTGCTTTCATAATGTTTTAATTTTGCATCAAGTATGTATTTAAAAAAGAAAATATTGAAGTTATTTTAATATTACTTAAGTATGAATGCCATTCGTATCAATTACATGGAAATAAATTTGGGCTCACATGTTGCCAAGATTATATTCTAATTGGTTACAAAGTTTGTAAGTGTTGTGTTGCAACATTGCGATGCAAAAAGTGCATAAATACATGTTTTATTTATTGACAATAATTATTGTAAATTATTTATATTAAATATTTAAGTTTTATCCTGTGACTAAGCGCAGTTAAGTGATTTATAAGTTTTAAATAATTACTTAAATGTTCACGCCTACAACAGAATGTAGGTGAAATATCACAGTCCTAATTTTTGTTATAATTATTATTTTAATAACCGTAGTTTAGTTTGTTCATTTAACTTTTATTTTGCATTTTATGATTTCGTTTTAGTACGCGATTGTACCATTGCCATTTATGTTAGTAAGTAAATATTCACAAAATATTATTTGATACAAAATCGGAGCAAAATGTAATCGCTTCGGATTTTGTTATATTTGAGAAGATAATGTATTTATTGAAATAAAAGTGTTTGTTAATTAAAATGCCTATTTAATATTCTGTTCATTTAAAATAATATGATGTCTTGTCAATATGATTTTTAAACATTTTATCAAAATTACTTGTAAACTTTTTTTACTTTTTTTTTTGATGGATTTTCATTTTAAAAACAAAAGAGGAAATTATAAAATTACGCTCATGCATTCACGTGCTGGTGTTCCGTTTACAAGTTATATTTTACCCATTATTCTCTAAACATCATATTATTGTAGTTCTTTTTTCTTATTATGTTTTTGTACAAACGAAATCATTGTTCTTCCGAGCTTTAATCGTAATATTTTGGTTGTAAATTTTATTACATTATTAAACTTGTAATGGTATGGAATGGCTTGTATTTTTTTTTTCATTTGCTCCATTTGTGCCTGTTTGAAGTGTTGAATGTGCGCATCGTTTTTGGTAAGTTGTTTTTTTTTGTTGTCTTTTTATGTTACGCAAACACTACTGACACTTTTCACCTGAAAAATATTAGAATAGACACAAATATTATATACTTAATAATTCCTCGTGATACACATTTACTTCTGTAGATATCTTAAATTTTTATCGTATTTTGTAAAATCGGAAAGATTCTTAGTTAGAAGTTTATTATCATATTATACCTACATATTTCATTTAACCCATATAATCCCCACCCAAGGGGTATATTAAACTAGAGCTTTAGGTCTTAGTCGACCACTGGCCAAGTGTAGGTTGTTGGTCGACTTGACGCGATCTAAGAATTACTTCACATCACACGTCGTAAAAAACACAATATTGGAATCATTATTAGCAGCCTAAAATGTAATTATTTTTAAATATACATAGAAGATTAAAAATAACTATTTAGTCAGATTAATAGTGTCCGACCGAAGGTCTATTTTCGGCCGAAGCCGAAGCCGAAGCCGATTAATCGGCAATCGCCACAATCTTCGGCAGAAGCCGAAGCCGAAGGTTTATAAGCTTTTAGTAATTTTGTTCAATATTGTCTACAAGCTACAATTAATGTTATAGATTATTTCGAAACTTCAATATTGAAGGTTTATATTGACTGTCTCATATGGAAGTGGATTCAAAGATGATAAAAAAAGTTTATGATTTATTCGTAAAAAAATAATCATTTATTTTATTAAGTTATTTATAAATCACAATCAGACCAATCAATCAATCTTTGTTTACTCGACAAAGCCGAACAAAACACCCGACAAAGCGAACACGGCCGGTCGGTCGCGCTGTCTCTCAGTCTTTCGTAACAGTTCGTTCAATCCCGACGGTTGCTCGGATCTTCGGCGAAACCTTCGGCTTCGGCCGAAGATCCGATCGGTTTTGGGCTGAAGCCGAAGGTTTCGCTTTTTGGCCGAAGGTGGCCGAAGCCGAAGCCGAAGCTTCGGTCGGACACTACAGATTAATATTAAAAAACATTGTACATGTTTTGTATTTTGAAATTTGTTTAACAAACAAGAAATGATGAAGATAATATAGTGCTTGGATCTTCGGATCTCGGATGACGTCACTTTATGGTACAATTTTTGCCTGACGTCACAAGCCCCCACTCCAGAAGTTTGTAGAGCTATAACTTTGTCAGTTTTCAATCAGTTGAAAAACCAAAAAATACGTGTCCCATATTTTTCTATAAACTAACTTACGGGCTAAATAGAATGATATAATTTTGACCCAGTCACCAGTATTATGTTAAGTGACATTTGACTGGCTCGGTGGAACAGTGGTTAGTGGCCCAAGTTCACTACGGTTCCATTAGTCGTGGGTTCGATTCCCACTCGGGACAAATATTTGTGTGACGAACATCGTTGTTTGTCTCGTCTGAGTGTGTTATGAAATATATTTAAGTATATTTGTGTGTCACTGTTGATTCTGATATCCGTAACACAAGTGCTTAAGCTACTTACTTATGTGATGTTGTGCAATCAATAAAATATCATTGGAAAACTGAAAATGTCCGGGATATTTGCCATATGACCAGTTCGCCCGTGATCATGGCGCTTGAAACAGTGCCGAAATTTGGGAGCTCATTAAAACAAAACAACATGGTAAATATCGCGGACATTTTCAGTTTCCTAATTTGTGTAATAGGGTGTCCCTTATATTATGAAAATTACCTGTAGTATCCAAGGTATTAGTTGAAAAAAAAAAAAAAATTTTTTCAAATCTAATAATGCATACCCTCTCATAATATTTGTATGCGAAATTAGATAAATTTTCGATTATTGAAAGATATAAAGTAAGAGAAATAATATGAGGGCGTTTATAATATTTGACGTCATGTCGGCACGGGTTCCAACAATCATAGATCAATTTAATTTCGCATACGAATATGCTATAATATTGACAACAAATTAAGAGGGTATGCAATATTAGATTTGAAAAGAGAAAAAAAAATTTCAACTAGAACCTTGGAGACTACAGGTAATTTTCAGAATATAAGGGACACCCTAGTGTATAACCATGACCGTTTAAAATTGTAATATCATTATTATTATTTGTGTGTCCGTTTGTCCGTCAGCTGGGCGTGACGCACGGCAGCGACGTGCGAATGCGACGCGCTGAGCTTGAAGCGCTTCTGCAGGCCAGCGGCGCTCACCACGACACACGCGCTGTGGACAACCAGTATAGCTTCGTGTAGGTCACCATTACAAGGACTGCTCCAAGACAGCTAACAGAGACAACCAGTATAGCCATGTAAGACTACCATAACAGGGGGTGACCACCAGTGGGGCTACCATGAGTTTAAAACTTACGCGCTCGATATCGCCTACGTAAATATGTCTATGAAAAACATGTACAGCGCCGCCTGGTGGTTACGCGAAGAACTACAATCGGCCATATGAAAAAAACAACTCGATAGGTTTTTAACGTACGTAAGTTTACGATAGCCAACTCATGGTAGGCCCTCAGTACAGCTTTGTAGAGACCACCGCTGAGACAACCGAGCGACAGTACAGCGGGATGTAAGACTACCAGTACAAGGGAGGTGACCACCAGTACAGCTTTGTATAGCACCAGGGGTAGTGGATGTGGACAACCAGTATCTACATCTTCGTGTAGGCAACCTTAACAACTAGTACGGCGTATAGTCAATAAGTGTTATGGCGATATTCGAAAGATTTTGTAAACGTACCTACTTTAATCTATGAATACTAAGAAATGCTTACTGTACTTATTTATTGAAACGATTATTATTTATTTGTACAGTTTTTCGACGTAAGAATGGTAAATAATTTTGTATTAAAACGACCAACTTTCGTTGCGCAATTAGCAGTTGCTGTTACTATTATGTGTTTTATACATATTATTATGTCATTCTTAAGATACGGTTTATAAATCTCAGAATATTTAATGGGATATAAGACTATAAGTAAATGGTCTTGCATTAGTTAATTATTATTTTATATGTGTGCGGAAATTATTTAAGATCAGAAAAAATAATCCTTGGCACATGCCCGATTGACTGAGGGCATGAGTACAGCAATTACGCCCAAATAGATTTTTTCTGATTTTAAATAGAATTGAGTAATGTTTGATACAAAACCAGGTATGAAGAATGATCTAGACAGACATTCATGCCTGCTTAGGGCAAACTAGGTATAATTACACTGGTCGACAAATTACGACTTTTTTTCATCTCTGGAACTAAAAGTAAAGCTTTTCGAAAGTTTTCGATGCGCCAAACATTGTTTTCTTATACAAGTTTTCTCTATCACGTCAAGTTTATAAGATATCTTATCCTAAAAATCCAAAAAATGTGTTTTTGGGTCACTTTCTGGTATTTGTAGCAAACCTAATATATTACAAGCTTTTATTTAACTTGCAAATGTATGTATGTATGTATGTATGTATGTATGTTTGTGTGTTCGGGTGGAATTTTATAACTCAATTTTAAGGCACTTGCCCTCAACCGATTGAGCTGAAATTTTGCATGCACGTGTATATCCGATGACAATGCAATATTATTATGACGAGTTTGGGCTCATTTCATTCGACTAGATGAGTACTTTGGTGCTAGATAGTAACCAAGGTCTGATGATGGAGCCGGAAGACAGCCAAAGGAACTCAGTACTTAAACGACACAACCAAATCGAGTTTGGGCTCGTTTGATTCGCCTAGATGAGTACTTAGATGCTAGATGGTAACCAGGGTCTGATGATGGAGCCGGAAGACAGCCAAAGGAACTCAGTACTTAAACGACACAACCCCATCGAGTTTGGGCTCGTTTGATTCGCCTAGATGAGTTGAATGAGATGAACAGACTTAGGAACTTACAAGGTGAAAACTAAAAGTATAAAATAAATTAAGGTAAAATCTTTAAAAACAAGCTTTTATTTAAATGCGCTAAAAAGAAAAAAATAAACTTTTACACTATAACTTTACTGTCAACTTATAACATTTCAAATTCAACATATTTGACACAATTTATATGTTTTAAAAGCTTGTCGCGAGATTTAAGTACCTACTCGTAATTTTAAAAGCAAGTTTTAAAATACCTGCCTATTAAAAATTTTAAACTAAGAAAGTAAATACGAGTACTTAAATCTCGCGACAAGCTTTTAAAACATATAAATTGTGTCAAATATGTTGAATTTGAAATGTTATAAGTTGACAGTAAAGTTATAGTGTAAAAGTTTATTTTTTTCTTTTTAGCGCATTTAAATAAAAGCTTGTTTTTAAAGATTTTTTTACCTTAATTTTTTATTAACTAACATTTACAAACATGTCATTTAAGAATAAATATTGCTCCTATAAATACTGTTGGGTTTGCTTAATTTTGAAATTTTTGAATTTCGCCCTTACAAACAGGACAATCATAAATGTATAAAAAAATCACAAATTTGAAAGTTGTATATTATCTTGTAGTAGAAAAAATGATATCTGAGTAAATTCACCGGTATAGGCTCAAGAGTTATACTTAAATGACTATCTTTGTAAATGTTTGTAAGAAAATATATCAGGTTTCCTACACTTCACAGAAAGTGACCCGAACACGCATTTTTTGGATTTTTAGGCTCATGATACTCGAAAACCTGATGTGGTAGAACTATACTGCAAAAGAGAATTACATTTAAAACAGCAAAAACCTAAAGAATAAAGTAAATTGGTATCTTTTACAAAATCCTGTCGACCAGTGTTACCTAAAAACTAGGAACAGTACATAAATAAAACGAAATATGAGCATATTTTCATGCGTCACTGATTGATGGCCAATAAGTTTTAAAAAATAAAATTATACTTTATATTGATTTTAGATGTATTTTCCAAATTTTTACTTGCAAAATTATTAAAACATTTTTTTTTAAATATTAAATCCTGAATGTTTTCTCTGTACGCAAACATTACTCAAATTTTATACACGATTTTAGGTAATTTAGATAATAGTCCAGTCAAATTAGGTTTCATCTGCGGAAAATTACTAGTTAGCTGAATTTTGGTACACACCTTCATTACGGCATTGTAATGAAGGTGTGAAAAATCGACATTGATATCGTGCCGGCGTAAGAAGTTATAGGGGTCAAAAGGTCGCGAAAATCAGTTTTTCGCGAATATCTCGCGATCTATTGCTTATAGGTTAATTAAGGTTATTAAAAAAAATATTTGTTATAAAATTATCTACAAAAAATGTCTCTTGCATTTTTTTGTAGAATCAAAAGTTTTCGAAGGAGAGCGCCGAGAAAGTGCTTTCTTCACATACGGTATTGTATACCAAGGCGTACGCCCTATGCTTTTCATTGATGTTTGTAAGCGTGCTGTTAGTAAAATCTACTACATACAGACATATAGCATTAGTAATACTAGTACAGAAAGTTTTTCTTTTTGGAAAAGGAAAACTAAAAATCATGAATATGTTTGAAAAAAGATCTGATTTAAACAATTTTGCAGAAATATTCCAACAAGAAAATTGCTCTCGAGATGCATTGTCAATGCTAGGACATATTTTCTACCGCTGCAACTTTTTGTACAATTACAAATCTTTTTTCAAACATCTTCATGATTTTCAGTTTTCCTTTTCCAAAAAGGAAAACTTTCTGTACTAGTATTACTAATGCTATATGTCTGTATGTAGTAGATTTTACTAACAGCACGCTTACAAACATCAATGAAAAGCATAGGGCGTACGCCTTGGTATACAATACCGTATGTGAGTGCTTTCTCGGCGCTCTCCTTCGTAAACTTTGATTCTACAAAAAATGCAAGAGACATTTTTTGTAGATAATTTTATAACAAATATTTTTTTAAAAACCTTAATTAACCTATAAGCAATACATTGTGAGATATTCGCGAAAAACTGATTTTCGCGACCTTTTGACCCCTATAACTTCTTACGCCGGCACGATATCAATGTCGATTTTTTCACACCTTCATTACAATGCCGTAATGAAGGTGTGTACCAAAATTCAGCTAACTAGTAATTTTTCCGCAGATTGGCCGTTTTAAGAGCTAATTTGACTGGACTATAATTGTAGAGATTTTCGTTTGTGCAATACTGTGTGGTTATTTATTATTACGTATTTTTTAGGTGATGTGGTGATGATTTGTTCATAAGGCTTAGCCAATTTTTCCTAGCATATATATTTATTCTATGACGTAATATATGCTCAGTGTGTAAAATAACGAAGTAATTAAAACTATATTGAACCGTACATTTCAGTATTTATACTCAAGATCAGTTGGCTATATCCTGAAACATTTATTGGAAAATCTTTATTTTGTGCTGAATAATGAAATACCTACTTAATGTATGTATTAAAATATCCTATTGACCCTATCACCCTATAAGGGCATTTCAGTAAAAAAAAACATTAAGATTGAAGAAAAAAATATCTAAGCTAATTTGATGTTAATATTAAAAGAAAGAAGTGGGAGATAGCTATATTTAAATATACTCGTATGCACGACAATATTGATATTATGCTGGCATGTTTACATTAACTGCCTCTTTATTAAACGATATATTAATAATTATTTTATTGGTTTCCGACAGTGAACTCAGCAAACTTTTTTCTAACTTCTAAAAATTAAAGTAATATTTCATGTCAACATATATTTTTTTATGAAACACTTCCAGGTTGACCTTACTCTGATGGCTAGCAGTCGTGAGGTAAATTTATACGATTTTTAGTAAACGGCAGATAAATCATAGTAAGACTGTGTACACATACATACATACATGTCTATTTTGCTTTTTTGTAACTCATTTAATAATGTGGTCAAACGTTATAAGTATATCGTTCAATGAGGCTTATTATATCTAGTCATACTCTATCTACATTTTAGCACTACAGGGGCTAGGATATATCATATTAGAATTCTATATAAAAATAGTAAGATAATTCATTGATGCTAATACAACAATTCTCTTTTTATTTCATCTATGAAAAAACTGCGTGAAATTCACTGAATTAAGCTTGTGAATAAAGAGAAAATTTGAGAAGAGATTATTTTAGGATAAATCGCATATAGATTGTGTAAAGCCAAATAAAATTGTAATTGATAAAATAATTGTTAAGATAATTAAAGGAGTGATTGCAAACGCTAGACTGGTTAAAGTATCAGAATAAATGAGAAATTTAGAATAATTAAACACGTTTTTGCAAAGTTAGAGCATTGTTAAATATATTGACTAAAATGCTTTATTAAAATTGGTCCTTCGAGCCAGATTCGGACTTATGTCGTCACATGAGTAATTTGCACCAAATGATTTTTACTGTCAAGTTAATAGCTGATTTATATAAAAAAAAATGTTTTTAAAAACACAGACATCACGTGTTTTCTGTGTAGTGTGAAATTATTACTCATGTGATAAAATTATACGTGTTTAGAATAATAATACAAAATAATAATTATTATACTGTATGTAAAATAATTGTATGTAAATGTTGTTGGAATTGATAAACTGAAAGTTATTAACAATCCATATATTACATAAGAAGTGTTTGTTGAATAAATTGTCGATACTTATAAAATGTGTTTCGAGTTGTTTGTACGGTTGTAAATGGTTGAACACGCGATGTGTAATTTGCTTGTCTTTCTATGTGTATTGCTGAATGTATTTATAATTATAGATTAATCTTTTACAAGAACTCTGACGAAAATGAAATCAAAACACAACTTTAAGTTTTAATCTAGAGTCATTCTATAGTGTTCCATATTGTTGTATGATGGATAATGTATGTATTGCAGTTTGTATATTTTCTTGTATAGGTGTCTAAGTGGTAATTAAAATAGTTAAATATTAAACTACGACGCCATTCATTAGTAAAATATATCAATTATTATTGTATTCATTCCCATTATTTATTCCGTATGATATATATTTATTTCGCGCGTCATTTACTATTAATTCAGCTAAGTTGCTACTCTCATATAAACAGGTACATTCCTTGTATTACATGTATGTAATTTTGGAAAGTGAAATAAAAATATATATTTTGTAACAATGGATTTTATTGTTATTTATAAGCGTATCACATTTTTATACTAACGAACAATGTCCATGGGCGCTGAAATTATCTGTATAGGAAATCAGATCAATCCACCACTTAAGTATGTCTTACACAGTAGGCTAACATCCATACTTTTTTATTTACAAAGCCGCAACAAATACCTGGCTTTTTCTTTATGATGTTATTTATTCATTAGTCGTCATCTAACAACGGCACTATGTAGAACTCGGAGAACATTTGTTTCTGATCGTCCTTTTCTAACTTGAGTTGTAGGAGTAGCAGTCCATTCGCACTACATCGCATCACTACCTGTAAATGTCAAAAAACAAAAATCTTTTTTGTAATCCACCTTAATATAATTGATGTCTGGATTGAAAGCCTAAGCCTAAGTAAGTATATATAAAATAGGCGTCGATGGCCTAGTGGTTCTTGCCATGCGAGAGGTCGCCATTTCGAACCCCGCCACATACCACTGTGTTTTACAAATTTGAAATTCGTATGTACGATTATTCGACTCTTTAACTGTGAAGGAAAACATCGTGAGGAAACCTGCCAGCGTGGTCGACTAAGGCCTTATCACCCTAGTTTAGGGTAGGCCCGTGCCCCATCGGAGGGGACGTATATGGGCTGATGATAATGATGAACTTGGATGTCCAAAGATAGCCGGGAGTGGCTTCCATTGGGGAGGCCTACGTCCATCAGTGGATGAAGTTACAGGTTACAGGTTAATGACTGGCTCGGTGGAACAGTGGTTAGTGACTCAGGTTCAAAACCTACGGTTCCAAGAGTCGTGGGTTCGATTCCCACTCGGGACAAATATTTGTGTGACGAACATCGGTATTTGTTCCGTGTCTGGGTGTATTATTAAATATATTTAAGTTTATTTGTGTATCCACTGTTGATCCTGAT
Source organism: Maruca vitrata (assembly GCA_039566165.1). Lineage (NCBI taxonomy): Eukaryota > Metazoa > Arthropoda > Insecta > Lepidoptera > Crambidae > Maruca > Maruca vitrata. The sequence goes on from CM076933.1 coordinate 3,714,849, forward strand.
TTCCGTAACACAAGTGCTTAACCCTTTCCACGCCACGAGTTTTCGTCAAAAACGTTCACCACACGCCACCGCAATATAAGTGGTTGGTTTACTAGTGCTGACAACGTTGAGTATCGATATTATTAATTTGTTATAAATAAATCATTATAAAAAAATATATATTGTTATTTTATGTGTTATATATATATAGTTAAGATCTTGGGGTTTATTTTATTATTTTTTACTGTTTGAAACATGTATTGAATGTATTGAAATCTCAGTGGCGCAATAATACAGTGAAAAAACCAACAAGTAATTATGATGATAATTGCATCACTACGTGTCTGATATATCAGACAGTGGCGTACGCATAATATGTATTTTTAGCGAGTGTTAGTGAAGTGTCAACTTCCGGTCATAAACTTCGATACCTTACGAATTACTTTTAACTTATTGATTTAATTACTAAATTAATAAAATGATCGAGACAATAATTATTTTACTATTTCCGATGATCGTATATCTAATAATCCTTAAATCAGGTTATATTTATTTTAACGACAAAAACGATTGAATGTTGTAAAATTTCACCCTACACTACATGACTTGCGGCTTGCCTACCTACATTACTAGCTTGAATCATCTAAAATTTTTGATTCGTCATCTCAATTTTGTTGTTCTTGCAATTGCCATGGCTAAAAGCCTTTACTCTTTTTCAAAGAGTTATGATTTTTAATTACTTTTTGTAGTGAAATAATGTAAAGTCCCGTAACAACAGAGAAATATATGTTTTAATGCAGCTATTGCTGCAATAATTTCCTTTAATGATGACCTTGCTCGCTTAAAGCACCATTTACATGAAATTTATATTTCTAATGGAAAGCATATAAGAACTAATAAATAATTTCTAAATTCATGTCCAATTTTACAGATAAAAACATTACAAACACTACATATGTAATTTTACGGACTAAACTCGCGTGTATTGGTATTCTAAACATTATTTAGAGATCATGAAGAAGAATATTCCAAGCCCGTCAAAAACAACAACATATTGCAAGACCTAACAATGGTGTAAGTTCTGTATGCGTGCAAAAGATGTGTGCAGTTCTTTTTTGGTAAAATCAATAAATGCCGGTTTTACGAAAGGTTTAACCGTAACTCGAAAGCACGTTCGTACCGATGTATGACTTAGGGTGTAGATCTTCTTTAGCTTTAAGCATCGATTTCATGCGGCAAGCAGTACCTGAATACGTCACATCTTCAAAAACAACGATAGCTTCTCTCGTTTTCGAGTTGGAAAATTATTATTCTGAAAAATCGAAAAAAAAAAATTTTTTTCGAGGAATAATTTGCATGATTCGATAGTATTACTAAAGGCAAATCGTTCTGCCACGGGAAAACAACCACTCAAATTTTACGGTGTATAGTATTATAATTTTTTATAACTTACTTGATTATGTAACAAGACTTCATCACTTTCAAATTCAACATCATCAGTTCCTTCTAAAATCCTAATCAACTCCTCTGCAGTGGTAATATTTCAATAAATATTAATTTACAATCGTAATAAATCGGCACAGCAACGCAAAGAATAACACAGTAAATAACATGATTTTGCAGGGTACTTCCATAATTTATCGATATCTCCTACCGTCATTGTACAGCACAAAATAAGTAGTTCTAGAAACATCTATCGCCTCTGACGTCACTTCCGTGTCTGATATATCAGACATTGGCGTACGAGACTCATGCATGATCGTGTCGCTATAGTGTTGTGACATACTATGCAATTTACTGGATTTGATGCAAAAAAATAATTCGATAATGAAGCGTTTTCTGTGGTAAAACTTCGTGAAATTTCGTCACACCCCAAAAAATATGCCCAAAACAAAACCTGTATAATTTTTACATTTTTGAATGTTTATTTTTTAAAGTACCAGATTTATAGTTTTGGTAGGAACATTGTAATGGAACATCACTGTCTGTCTGATATATCAGACATTGGCGCTGAGGGTTCAAATAAAAATAAAAAAGAGTTCGAGTCGATTCAACACGGTTTTGTTTTTAATAATTTATCATTAAAATAAGATTATAATACTTTGTAAAATTTATATTTTTGTTAACTAAAGTATAAACTGTCCGAAACTTGTATGCATGTGTCGTCACGTACTATAACGATAAGAAAAAAATGGTAAGTTATATTTGTCTGATATATCAGACTTTGGCGGCGAGGGCACGAAACTTAAATGTCTGATATATCAGACTTTGGCGCTGAAAAGGTTAAGCTACTTACCACGGGATCAGATCAATGTATGTGATGTTGTGTGATATTTATTTATTTTATATTTATTTAATGATGATGATGTTACCTTAGTGGATATGGCGAGGGCCTTCATGATGAGCCGTATGTGCTGCAGCTGGTAGGTGAGCGTGACGGGCTCCTCGCAGCTGAAGCTCTGCACCATGTCCGAGGTCTTCGGCATGTCGATGCACGAACGGTCCTGGTAAGAGGACACCAAAGAATATATACACCGTGAAATTTTAGTGGTTGTTTTCCCGTGGCAGAACGATTTGCCTTTAGTAATACTATCGAATTATGCAAATTATTCCGCGAAAAAAAAATTTTTTTTTTTGAAATTTTAAAAATAATAATTTTCTATCTCGAAAACGAGAGAAGATATCGTTCTTTTATAAGATGTGACGTAATCAGGTACTGCTTGCCGCATGAAATCGATGCTTAAAGCTAAAGAAGCTCTACACCCTAAGTCATAAAGCGGTTCGAACGTTATTTCGAGTTAAGGTTAAACCTTTCGTAAAACCGGCATTTATTGATTTTAACAAAAAAGAACTGCACACATCTTTTGTACTACTAAGATAGAATCATTTTACTGCGGGAAAACAACCACTAAAATTTCACGGTGTATATGACGGAATAATGATAGAGGTAGAATTGAATATTGCAATATTACATTATTTTGTAATAATTTAGGTCATTCTTAACCCATCAATGGGTCATAACCTGTTGAAATTGATTTTGAACTTTCATCATCATCATTAGCAGCCCATTCCTGTCCACTGGACATAGGCCTCTCCAAATGCACGCCACTTCTCTCTATCCTCGGCCACTCGCATCCAAATCCTACCAGCTGTCCTGTGCAGATCGATACTCCACCTGGCCTGCGGGCGTCCTACACTACTACGTTTACCGAGACGCGGTATCCACTCCAGAACTCGTCTACCCCATCGGTCGTCGGTTCTATGGCTGATGTGACCAGCCCACACTGGACTTTATGTCAAGTGAATAACATTTAGAATTTGGTGGGAATATATTTCCCTATGCCCGCTAAAGGATTAAGTAGAGGTTAGATGTTCCGCGTTATAATGAAGCGTAGAAGAATGTGGCTATAGGTGGGGTGCCAAGATGAAGGTGCAAAATTTAACATTGTAGATGGGGGAGAGTGTCAGAATTAAAGTCACATGGGAGCAGCTTGTGACCCTCCAGACTGTGGTCGGGGTCGTGAGAGTAGTCACCCACCTGGTAGGCGAGGGGACGGTTATTAATTCCTGACTTGTGCAACGGTTCACAACCTCACATACAAATACTTGTCTTCGTCGGAATTGAACCCACGACTCTTGGAACAGCCAGCCACAGTTCCACCGCGCCTACCTGCGCGCCATAAGTGATAATGCTCAGGTTGTGGTGTTCGGGCGCCATCCGCGCTCCAGGTATCTCCTCACACAAATATTGGTCCCGGGTGGGAATCGAACCCACGACTCTTGAAACAGCCACTGTTCTACCAAGCCTACCTGCGCGCCGTAAGTGATAATGTTCGGGCGCCATCCGCGCTCCAGGTATCACCTCACACAAATATTGGTCCCGGGTGGGAATCGAACCCACGACTCTTGGAACATCTCACTAGTTGTTATATTTTAGAGTTTCAAACTACTTTGTTGTTCACAGATATATAATTTGAATGTTGTGTACACCTATTATTGGCTTATATACTAGATTAGTTACTATATAATGTATCTTCTGTCAAGTTGTGTATATGTTACGGTCAATGTGAGCAATCGGTAATTATCTATAATCACCGGAATTGTAGATAATTTCCGACGCACATGGTTAATGTAGTGAATTATTCAAATTTACCGGTAACTATATAAAACTCCCGCGCGACTGAGGTAAATGTTGACATTGCTGACAAAAATCACAATTTTATGAATACATGCGTTTGTCTGTTTTTTGATGTAGTAAATGTATCAGATATTGCCCTTGTGTGCCCACGGTAGTTTAATAAATTATTTGTAGTGTTTGTAAAACTAAAAAAAAAAAATCGAGATCGAGTGCATAACAGAATGTAATCTGTTGAAGAGTCGTAAATAAACCTACAAAATTTGTTCTTCCTATTTCAATCATGATTGTATTGTGCAGTGTACTATTCCTTAATAAATAAATAAATAAATAAATAAATTACTCTGCAATTCCAAATGTCACAAATCTCAAGTTTCACTGATAATTGCCTGCCAGTTTTTTAATTTTATTTAACTTAATTTTTATAAGATTATATTTTTTTAAAAACCAAACATGAAGTTTGGTTTCTAGATACTTGACTTTATTTTTATAACTAGTTGTGCCCCCGACTTCGTTCGCGTGGACAACAGGATTTTACATACAAAAGTTTTTCCCAGTAACTGCCGATTCCGTAAGAATTTTGCGATATCGCGTTGCAAGTAAGCTTTACGTGTATTAGGGTACCTGAACGCCAAATTTAATCATCTAACTTACGCGGTTTAGATGTTTTCATACAAAAGTTTTTTCCCGCTAACTCCCGTTTCCGAGGGAATTTTGTTTAATGAGGTACCAGCATGCTAAATTTCAAGCATCAAACTTAAGCAGTTCTAATATTTTCCCGCTAATTCCTGTTTCCTGTTAGAATTTCGGGTTCGGGTTAAAATTTAGAATTCTATTCTAAGTGCACCTTTACAGTATCTGAGCTACGTCCCTTCCAAATTTTACGTGCCAACGGTCAAAATTGACGGAGTTTCATACAAACTTACACCCATATTTTATTTGTTAATTTAATGAGAATATATTTTACTTAACCGAACAGAAAGTTTGATCTCTTGATATTTGAGGAATATTTGGGACATTTCATATAAGCACAGCTTGTACTATTGGCAACATACATATTTATTTATAAATACATACTTAAAACATAATCACATCTAGATACGGAACAAACACCGATGTTCATCACACAAATATTTGTCCCGAGTGGGAATCAAACCCAGGACTCTTGGAACCGCCAGCCAGGGTCACTAACAACCATTGTTTCGCCAATCAAGTCAGTTTGATTTTATTATTAACCACATTTTCATAAAGGGCATGGTAATTTTATATAACTACCGGTAAATGTGATTAATTCGACAATTTTTACCACCTTTACCACGAGCACTGTTAATTTTGCATAGTTACCGGTAATTATACATAATAACCGCACTATCCACATTAACCGTAACATATATATACTGTTGGTGTACCTTTTACCAAATAAATGAATAAATAAACAGCAACTGTTCTACCGCGCCTACCTGCGCTCCATAAGTGATAATGCTCAGGTTGGGGTGTTCGGGCGCCAGGCGCAGCTGCACGGCGTGGCAGCCGCGCTCCAGGTCACTGAGGAGCCCTAACAGCGCCGGCGCACGGAGCACCAGCTTGGCCGCCTCCGAAGCCCCCGCGTCCCGCAGCTCTAGGCCCCCGTCAGCTGTTTGCGTCGCTATCTCGCAGTCCGTCATGACGTTGTGCACTGAGTGGGGTTGAAGCCTGAAATAATAATACATAAAAAATATTACACAACATCACATACATTAAATATTAGTCTTTATGGGTACACACGATATTAGGAGTAGCAAATACTTTTTTTTTTACAATGAGCTAACAAGATGACCTCACTCCACCTGATGGTAAGCGGTAGTGAGATCCAAATATGAGGTCGACAGGCACAATATACCATATTGAGCCTGTCGCACTCACCCTGAAAGCCGTTTCACCCCTCCCTCCCGGAACATCGATATGAGAGGGAAAAGGGGGATACTTAGCTACTTACTGCTTACTTAAGAGTTCGCTCGCGACCATGATTGGTGTAACCCAGTCGATACGTCGGGCAGTAAGTAGCTATAAGTATTTGCTACTCCTAATAACGCGTGTAGACCCATAAAGACTAATATTTAGTGAATGTGAAAGCTTAAAATCACATACATTGATCAGATCCTGTGGTAAATAGCTTAAGCACTTGTGTTACAGATACCAGAATCAACAGTGGATACACAAATATAAGTGTACATAATGAAATGGTTTTTATTTTATTGAAGGGATGACTTTTGAGTAAGACCTGATCACCCAAGTTTAGGGTAGGCCCCAGCAGTGGGGATGTATATGAGCCGATGATGTGAAGGGATAATAGATCTTGCAATACAGCCAATTTATTTTTACTTTTGTAATACAGATAGTGTCATGCAAAACTGTGATAGGTCTTTTAGTTTTATTTTTAAATTATGAACATGTATTTTAGTGTATCCAATAACCAGTAATGCTGTAATGTACTTGAAACATGAGGTTCTAAATAATTATGTCATAAATATTATTATGAGAGTGACATTCGTAGGAATAATTAATTTGAAATCAACTTGAAATTAATTTGAAAATAAATTTCGTAATTCGCTTTTATTGTTTCATTCTAATTTGAAGTTCATACTGTTCGCGCGCGCGAGCGAGACAAAGCATCGCAAGGAATGCTGCCCTGCTCCTGCGCGCGCGCCCCAGTCGCCGCCAGTCGCCGCACCACACCCAGCGGCTCCACACACACGACCCGTACGCGTCCCTGGCCCGTGACCTATTTAAATATTTTCTGTACCATTCGATAAGTACACAGTTTGCAATCACCACCATGATTTTTATTTTTTCTCGCTAACACATACTTACACTAGTAGTAGCGGTGAACCTTCCCCTCGATAATACATCTTCAAGCTCGACTCCTCGCCAGGTCCAAATATATTAAGACATTCTGATAACACTGCTATGCTTATCTGAAAAATATTTAGAATAGGGCAGAATAAGTACTTTTGCATTAAATCCCCAAAAAGTGTAGATATTGAAAAAGTTAGTTACACACACAAAATATTACACAACATCACATACATTGATCTGATCCAGTGGTAAGTAGCTTAAAGCACTTGTGTTACAGATATCAGAATCAACAGTGGATACACAAATATACTTAATACACACACGGAACAAACACCGATGTTCGTCACACAAATATTTGTCCCGAGTAGGAACCCACGACTCTTGGAACTGTAGGTAGTGAACCTGGGTCACTAACCACTGTTCCACCGAGCCAGTCACTGAATCCTAAAATTAACACTTTAATTTACTTTTTTGGTACATTTTGAAATTATTGGCGGATAAAGTGTATCAACAATACATCATCAAACATTCACAAAAGAACGGAAAAACATCATACCTTAAATGTAACATCCACATCATCCCTGACATGGTACTCATTGAAGTTGTCTGATGGTACGTAGGCAGAGGCCTGCACACACTTGCCCTCTTCAACTGTCAGCTTGAGCCCCTCGGCCAGTGCGCAGAACACAGCTGACTGAAACATAATATAAATCAAGAAATATAAGGCGTCCGACCGATTTCAGCCATGGCGGCCGATCTCAATTGAGATCAGCCAAGTGCGCAGGACATATTATAGTGCACAAGTGTACGCGCAAACACAAGTGCACTCTCTATTCCCTTACTCTCATAATTCGGTGAAACGGCAATCTGACATGACCGATGAGATAAATCAAGAAATAATTGACAAACAGTGGACCTTGAGGTTCATAAATCACATCATAAATACAATCATTTAACTTTAACCAGTCAAGAAGAGCTATTAAAGACTCTTCATTATAAAAAACAAAAAAAACCGCCTTCAAAAACCCGACTCACTAAAAATTACAAAATAATATAATACGAACATTTATAATAATCATCTGGGTATGAATTTTATATGTTGTTGAAGGCGGTGCCGTTTATATTTCATACAGACAAGCACAGAGTGCTTCATTTTCCTCAAAATTTTGATTGGCACCGCCTTCAACTACATATAAAATTCATACCCAGACAATTATTATAAATGTTCGTATTATAAAATATTGTAATTTTTAGTGAGTCGGGTTTTTGAAGGCGGATTTTTTTTTGTTTACAATTTTTTTCATACTTTTTAGTGTTACATTTTTTTTTCACCCTATTAGTTCAGCTCACCTGTAATACTACTGATATTATAACTAGTAGTCTTAATATGTATACAGTATTGAAAGAATTATCCTTTTACTCATAACTATTAAGGAGTTGACCTTCCATCATCAGCTCAACATCATAACATTATGATTGCAAGAAGCAATGCCAATATAACTTCAGAAAATATGTAAAACGCGGTACATGTGCCTATAAAATTTGAGGGTTGCCCTCGATTTCTCCTGGATCCCATCATCAGATCCTAGACTGGTAAACCTAATAGTTTAGCTCACCTGTAATGCTACTGATATTATAACTAGTAGTCTTAATATGTATACAGTATTGAAATAATTATTCTTTTACTCATAACTATTAAGGAGTTGACCTTCCATCATCAGCTCAGCATCATAAGATTATGATAGCCAGAAGCAAATGCCAATATGACTTCAGATAATATGCAAAACGCGGTACATGTCCCTATAAAATTTGAGGGTTGCCCTCGATTTCTCCTGGATCCCATCATCAGATCCGAGACTGGTGAAAATGGGACCACCTCGGAAGTGAACTCTATCCAACCAAAAAAAAATTTTTGAAATCCGTCTATAATTGACGAAAATATCGGTGAACATACATAAAAAAATATTATACATACAGACGAATTGAGAACCTCCTCCTTTTTTTGAAGTCGGTTAAAAAGCATCCATGGCCGAGTGGTTAAGGTCGTTGCTTGCCATGTGAGAGGTCGCCAGTTCAAACCCCGCCAGGTACCAATGTGTTTTTCAAATTTGAAATTCAGGTGTACCATAAAAAATTGTGAGGAAACCAGCACACTTGAGAGATTTTTCAATGGTGTCTGAAGCCATGTCAGAGGCCTACGGGCGTTTCAAAAACTCTGACACCGGGTTGTTCATCAACCATACAATAAGAAGAAGAAGATTATAACTCTCAAGAGGTAATCTTTTCTTGTTCAGTAAAGAAGGATTGCCTTTTGCTTTTATTGAGGCGACTAGGTGCGGCAAATATTTAAAAACTAGCTTGTGCAAGTTCGTCCACATGGAAAAGAGACTTACACCAGTGTTTTTTAATATATCCGCGCCTCCAAACGCCCAGCAAGCGCTGAATGGTGCATGGTCACATAATAAAATGGTTATTGTATGATAATCTTAAAAGATAGACTAACACTGTCGCAGACTCTTTTTTTAGATCATTTAAAAATATTATTATAGATAAATGAAAAAACCATACCTCTTGAAACTGTATTGCTTTCAGCAAGCTGCACAGTGTTTTGCCGGAGTCCATAGACGCCATAAAGTAGTAATCAGATATACCGTCATCCATTATTATCCTCCAAATGGAACATGGATCGGACTAGCATAGAGTACTGATCATTGGTCACCTCATGGGGCACAGTCTTGCCTAATATCAACGCTATTCGTGTGGCTAGTACGTGTTTGCAGAAAACTTCTGTTTTCTTCTCGATTACCTTAAAAAAATATTTTGATTACCACTTCTGCATAGTAATAATGTACCTATAACTTTGAAATCAAAATAAAAGTCAACTACTGTTGTTACTGGTGTTATACCTGATGCTTAAAAGCTTGACACGGGCAATAGTTTATTCTAGGAAATACTCTATAGCACCTATCGTTCTCACCCTTCACTTCAATCAAACTTCGAGACCTCTGTGAAGTGATATATTCAACTAAGGTTGATTGTTTCTCTAAAATGTCGAAAGCTCTTTGTAATACTGGCCCAAATACAGAGTGAAGCGTCAAAAGATCTTCATCTGAAACTATTATTAACAGATATTTAAGGTTATATTGATATAGTAAAAGTTAAAAGTAATCTAAATAATGTAAACATACGTTGTTTATTTTCAGCTGCAGATATTCGAGATTCCAATTGGTTTAATACATGCTTCGCTATATCAGGTATTTTAGAGCAGCTAGCACTATTCATAATAAATCAAGATTATTTTGCAGTTCTATCTAATTTTCTTAGAAAAAAAAACAGAAAAGTTATCAAATAAGCCGCGAATCTGAAAAATTTAACAACGAAATGTCAAAGTGACTTTAGTTTTCTTTCAATGAAATTTATTTACATAGCATATATAGTGAACATTCAAGGCTCAGGCAAATACAATTTTTTTTCAATTGAATTTATGTATTGCATTATGTTTTTGTCATGATTTTTTTATGAAAGAATCTACAAGATTAAAAATGTATTTTGATTAAAAATCTTTACAAACAATACTACATGACAGTTAAATTCTTTTGTCACATGCCAAAAAAAAGGTAAACTTTTTACAGCTGAAGCTGAAAAATGTCAATCAAACGCCGATTTTCTTTATAATTTCATAGAAATCTAAATTTAACATGCATGAAGACTAATACTTTTGAAATAAAGGTTTCCAATTAACATTCTCGAATACGGTGCCGCAATCATGGATAGCAGCATTTAGTTTTATTCTGATAATACTTATAACTGGGTCGAGGTGTGTGTCTAATGTATAAATAAATTATTGTAAAGGTTTTATTCGGTTAATGTCATTGACTGGTATTGTTTCAGGATATTAAACATATGCGATGCCGGAACATCTTGAGCTTCAGCACTTAGTTGATCTGTCGGCGGGAAGCGGTGACGAGACGATACCAAATCTGTTGGAAAACAAGCGGCCACTTATAAAGCGATGTCCGTACCTTGGCCTGATACTTGCGACACTATCATCACTCTTCTTCTCACTGTGCTCGGTAATAGTTAAAAGCCTTGTAAACATCGACCCTATGCAGCTGGCTATGTTCCGTTTCATTGGCGTACTTTTACCTACTATACCAATCGTTATTTACACGGAACAGCCAGTGTTCCCGCCAGGAAAACGTCTACTGCTTGCTCTACGCTCCATTGTCGGCACCGTTGGATTAATGTTGAGCTTCTATGCTTTCCGAATCATGCCACTAGCAGATGCGTCAGTCATTGTCTTCTCCGTACCAGTATTTGTGGCATTATTTGCAAGAGTATTTCTGAAAGAGCCCTGTGGTATTTGGAATACAATCTCTATAATATTAACACTAATTGGAGTGGTATTGATTACACATCCTCCATTTCTATTTGGCAGTGACACAACTCCTGAACATAACAATCAGAGTTACAATAGTCTGAAAGGTGCTATTGCTGCATTTATATCTACAATATTTGGGGCTAATGCATATGTTTTGTTGCGGGTGTTGAAAGGATTGCATTTCTCTGTGATTATGACCAATTTTGGAGCCATTGCAATTTTGCAGACATTATCATACTCCTTCATTTTTGGTGTACTGTGTATGCCTAACTGTGGGACGGAGAGATTCTTAGTAGTTTGTCTAGCTCTATTTAGTTACTTAGGACAGATCCTACTGACTATGTCCTTACAAATGGAGCAAGCAGGGCCAGTCGCCATTGCTCGTTCTGCCGACATTGTCTTTGCCTTTCTATGGCAAGTAATGTTCTTTAATGAGATCCCAAGTAAGTTTTCTATTTGTGGGGCAATTTTAGTTCTCAGTTCCGTATTACTTGTGGGCTTGCGTAAATGGGCGCTTGCATTGCCGGCAGATTCTCAACTGAGAAGTAAACTTGGAGTGTTAGCACAATAAGGTTGCACACTGAACTATTAGTACCGATGGACAGACTGCTAGTGAGGGGTCACTGCCACCGTTCACAGAAGTGGAATAAACAGAGTTTATATAGTATGGCCATCATAATAACCACTGCTTTTGTGACCACCAATAGCATTCTAGTTTATTGTGTTACTATGGAGTCACACACATTCTAGTCATAATGAATTTCACTGCATGTTACCACACCACATACCTTATTATTTATTGTAGCTTCTTGATGAAATGGTACTATTTACCATGGCTCTGATAAGTGACAATTTCTGTTAAGTTTGCAAAGAAAAACTGTTATTGCTTAGTAAATCCTCATGTATGATGTTAATGAGCCAATATTGATTATGATATAAATAGTTAAACCGCTTTGAATATTTATAAGTATTCTAAAACAGCAGATAAGTATTAATATGAACAGAAACAATAACTATTTTAGTGTATTCTAAGTATAACTTTCACCCTCAAGACTGCTAAGTAAGTCCACTTGAATCTGTGTCTTTGCTTTTACTAAATAATTTGCATCTACAGTGATTTGAAGTCATCAAAGTTCATTTACATTAGGTAGAAAAAGCCGACTTGCAGTTAACTTTTAGATTGTTTACCTTTATGTTTAGCTGATCTAAGATATTTGTCAGTATATTGCATATTATGCATTTAGAAATCTGAGGGATTTCTCATAACAGCTAATATACTTCTGTATTTGACCAGTAGAGCTACCATGAGTTTAAAAGTTACGGACTCGATATCGCCTACGTAAATATGTCTATGAAAAACTTGTACAGCGCCTCTGGTGGTACGCTAAGAACTAAAATCGGTTGTATGTAAAAAATAACTCGATAGGTTTTTAAAGTACGTAAGTTTTCGATAGCCAACTCATGGTACCGCTACAGATTCAACCAGTTAATGATACATACATACATACATACAATCACGCCTTTTTCCCAGAGGGGTAGGCAGAGATCACTTCCAGCGATCCACTTTTCACCTCTGTGGGAAACGTGACGTGACGGCTTGTGGACTACGTCGCCGCCATTTGATTGAGATTGGATTTGTAGTCTTCTAAAGTTGTTAAAGGTTCCATCAAATTGTGATTCAAAGGTTTGCTGCAAGCAGGCCCTAAATCTAGAGTTCTAGAAACATTTTAGATGTAATACTCTTAAAATTAGGGTGAGCCAGTTTTCTAGATGTTCATGACTTGCTTGTGTTCCTCTTAGCTTTAATTTTGCTAGTCCAAATGTATACATGTTATTGTTACATACATTTTTGTTAATTTAAGATATAATCAATCACTATTATTGTAGTTATTTACTTATCCAGATAGTAATCATTAACATAGTTTTAACTATTTATTATGACTTCTTATTATTTTGTATTTCTCAGATTTTTTCTAATTTAATTATAGTCTTACTTTACATTTAAATGTCCTGTTAGATAATATTTTTTTATCAATTATTACTTTGTACTTTAAAACTAAGTTAGATACTTAATTTTGTAAGTATGGTCATATCATATTTTGAATCAACATTATCAAGTACCTTACATCACATATCATACATTTTAACTAATTTATTCGATGTTATATTAATTTGCATTATAGTCATAATATTAAGTACATAAATTGTGTCACCCTTTTATAAATAATCACCTATATTTTTACCTACTACTTACGCTATTTACACAATTTATTAAAATACTTAAATTAAGTAACAAACGAAAATGGCCTTAGCCTATTTTCATTTTAAACACAGTAAATCTACATTTTATTGATTAGATAATGTGCTTATTAATTTTATGTATGTGTAAATATAATGTAATGTTAAATTGTGATATTTTTACTTCTAGTCCTATAGAAAAATATGATTAATGCTTGAATAAATAAAGACGTGATGTTAATTTAGCCAAATTGTTTTATTTTTATAGTTTCAAATGCCCTCAGCTGGTAAATAATTGTAAGCAAAGAATTCATCAAGTAACTTATACTGATGACATTTTCAGATATTTTTTTCGTGTTAAATAAGTAAAGTAAATAATACAAAACACTTCCAAAGATACAAGGCGAATCGTCCAATAGCCTCATTCGTTTCTGACCTGGGCCCTCTGGAAGTGCTCTTGCAAAGATAGGATAAACGCGAACAGGAGTGCGAACATATGGGGAGTCTTACATCCAACAGTGGACCCACGACGTTGGCTACCAAAGGAACTAATTATTTCAAAGTCAAAATACCTATTTATTGCCAACTTAGTGTAAAGTATTCTGAACTTGGCTTGACATGCTACTGCGTGTCTATAACATTGAAGACATTGTGTGGCATTCTGAGACTAGCATTTCAGATAGATACATGTAAATCATGTCAATCGTGGTTCTTCTAGCCTGGTGCTTGATGCAAGGGAACCTGGACTACTGTCTGCCTGTGCTAGTGATTGTCCATTTCAGCTCTGGGAAATCCCTTGCGGAGGCTCAATAAAAGTGCCAATGCTTTTAGTTTATAGTAAAAGTCAGTAAATTAAGAAACTGATATTATAAGATAAGAGTAAGTAGACGAATAATATGTATACTCGATAGGTTGCAAGTTCTAAAAGAAGAGTAACACAAACAAATACTGCAAAAAATATAGGCAGTATATACTTAGTTTCTTTTGGCAGCTTTAAATCGAAGATTTTACTGTCACATCGATGTCATTGTGACAGTGACATTTGGAAAATCGAGGTCGAGTTTTGTTTTGTGTGCTGCTTAAATTTCTTTGCCATTTAAACTTAATTCAGTTAAGCTTTACAATTAAAATTCAACTAGAAAATGGCAGACCGCCTTACCCAACTTCAAGACACCATCAACCAGGTAACTTTATTAACCCTAGAAAGATAATCTTATTTAGGTGTACGGAAAAGATAATCATACGTCAAAATGACTCCTTAGTTTTAAATCGCTATTATTTCAAAGATTATTTACTTAATTTGATAAAGTATTGTGTGTATGTATTTCTCATATTAGTTTTAATAAAAATACAACATAGTTATGTATTAGTTTTCCTTATTAATTATTTTAAAAAGCACCAAAACATAATGGGTACCAATTTAAAGGTAACGAAAAATAGGTACTTCTCTAATGAAAATAAAATGATATTTTTCGACAAATCAATCATTTCTAGTAATATTGTTACTTTGGAACTACTGACCCTATAGATTTATAACTCTTCAATCTACTGAGATCTATAAGATGCAGCTCAGGCACATGTCAATGTTATGTTCACGACAAATTGATTTTTTTATACCTTTTACAACATCTGCTAGCCTTACGCTTTTTAGAGGGGCTATAAACACAGTAAGTAGTATGTGTCTTTGGATTGGGCTCTTCTATGTCGTCTCCGGTTGATCCAGGACCAGCTTTGGGTACCATATTCTTTATCTCATCTCGAAAATACCTCTTCACATTGAGCGCTTCCAAGATCATGACCATATAGTGTGAAGTGTGAGCCGTGCTCAAGTATCCATGATTTGCGGCGGTTCAGAGGCTTCTTGTCTTTAGTGAGAACATTGTGCCTTTATATTATATGTGTATTTACGAATGAAACATTCATTATTCCATAAAAAAGGCACATGGGCCATCTGTTGGTCCTCCTACTGCACTACAAAAGGGAGCACATCTGATCACGACGAGAAGCTGTTGATGAAAGTACTTGTTCAGCATTTTCTTCAGGTGGTAGACTGGATACTATTGCTTATAGGTCCTCTCCTAGTTAACGAATGCCTCCTCAATGTCACTCTGCACATGGTTTTCGCTCAAATGTTCCTCGAGATTGCTGACAGTATCGTCAGGTGAAATATCCTCATCGCTCTCTAAAAGACCCACCAAGATGCTTTCGTCTATGTAAATTCCAATTTTTAAATGCGATCAGATATTCTACAATACTTATAAATAATATTTAAAGGTAAAACTATCGCTAAAACTAAGAAAAGTTACCAAAATGACCCTAATTGAAGCACATACCCAATTCCTAAAAGTCACGTAAAAGATAATCATACGTCATTTTGACTCCAGCAACTGTTGTATTTCGAAAACGGGACAACTTACTTCGGTGCCGCGACCACCATTCGATAGCTCGGCCAGGCCGAGGAAATGTCCGTGAAGCATGGCGCCAAATTCGTGGAAATTAGAGAGTGACAGCATTTTTTCGAAACGCACGGAGTCATTTTGACGTAGATTATCTTTCTAGGGTTAAAACTCGACTTCATACAAATTGCATCGATGAAAGCTTCAACACTTTGTTGGTTTTCCAGCAAGCGGAGCACTTCTGCAACAGCATAGGGATATTGCAGCAGTTCTCTACGCCTAGTAAGTTTCCGGGGTTCGACCGGAGCGGGTCTCAGACGCCGCAGCAGCAACAGAATCAGGAGGACTATGCTGTGTTGTTCGCGACGTTGATATCTCGATGTGCGAAGGATATTGACACGTTGATCGAGTCGCTGCCCAGTGAGGAGAGCTCGGCCGAGCTGCAGGTGCAGAGCTTGCGCCGACTCGAAGCAGAAAATAAGGAAGCCGCTGAACAGTTGGAAGAAGTGAGTCACAATTCAAAAATTTTGTTTTACCCAACTTATCCTATAAGGGCAAAGGGATCTAACCCGGACAGCCTAGTCTTAAGTAAATAACATCAAAAGTAAATCCAATTTCAAAGCACCTTACTAGCAATTATAGCAACTACTACTGATTTGAAATCCCTTAATGATGTCTAATGTGCTTCTAGGTACAGATTAATTTGTATGAAATTGTTATCTGTAATAAAGTATGTTCATTTGAATAATTCTCATAGTTTGTATGGTACTTGCTGTCTGATACTTTAAGTCCTAAACTATGTACAAGTATAATGTACTAACAGGCCCGCCAGTAGCTCGTCGACCGCCCGCGTGCAATGCCGATTAAGCCGCCCCACATACAAATCTACTTTTCCGATTCCAAGTATCAAATCAAATTCGAGCCGTTGTCCTATAAGACCTTTTTTACATTGGGCTAACAAGATGACTTCACTCCACCTGATGGTAAGCGGTAGTAGGATCTATATATGAAGTCGACAGGCACAATAGACCATATTGAGTCGCACTCAGCCCGGAGGCCTGCTTAAAAGCCGTTACACGCCCCGTCTAAAGAGCCCGGGATCATAGTAGGGAGGGAAAATATGAGCTGGAAGGGCATTCCATGGCTTAATGATGTGGATGGCAGCGCTGCCCAGCACGTGTCCTTCGGAAGTGGATAGGGGAGGGAGGGACTAGCTGAAATCGCTCTTCAGAGCATTCCCCAATATAGAGACGGTAGAGACACTTAGACCGGCAATGTCTCTACGAAATTGTAGAAGCTCCAGGGTTTCGGACACCTCAACATCACTGACAATACGAATAGCACGTCGCTGCAACCTATCAAAGGCATCGAGTAAGTATTTTGTGGAGCCATCCCAGAGATGAGAGCAATATTCCACACATGGGCGAACTTGTGTCTTATACCGAAGACAGAGCTGCACCGGTGTGAAAAATCGCCTCACTCTGTTCAGGATCCCTAGTTTACGGGAGGCTGTTCTAATGACGCTCTCGATGTAATCCCACTGGTTCAGGTCGCGGCGAACATCGATGACAAGGAAGCTAAGGCTATCCTGTATTAGTAAGGGGCTGCTCTTAAGAGTAGGATGGGAAGGGAAAGGAGACACTGTGCCAGAAAAAGCACACATCTGTGTCTTCTTGGCATTGAACTCGACAAGATTGCATGTACCCCATTCGGAAATGCGGTCCAAGACCCCGTCAAGCTCGGTGACAAGAAGGTTCCTCTTCTCCTCGGTTTCGGTCTGCTTTACCCCAGGTATTCCGAAATATCGTGCATAGACAATGCTGGCGTCTGCATAGCAATGGATATTGCCTAGTGACATGTCATTCATATGCAGCAGAAACAAAGTCGGCGACAGAACGGAACCTTGAGGAACACCGGAATTTATAGGGTAAAAACAAGAAGTGCGTCGGACACGAATCCTGCGCCCTTCCAAAAATCCCGCAACCCAATCGCATAAGCGAGGTGGCAGACCGTATGCCGGGAGCTTGGAGAGAAGCGAACGATGCTACATATGGTCAAACGCTTTAGCGATGTCGAGGCTAACTGCCATAGATTCACCACGCTTCTCCATAGCCTCCCCCCAGAGGTGTGAAACGTACGCTAGATGATCACCCGTGGACCGTTTTGGTCTAAAACCAGCAGAAATATTTTACAAAAAATAGTATATTTGAGTAAATATAAATTGTATCTTTTATAATTAAGACCACAAAATCTGAAAATCAATTGAAATGTCGTCGTCGTGCTTAACCAATAATTAAAATGTAGAAATACCTTCATAAATTTTTCACAATTTGAACACAGTGTGTATTACTCACTTAAATATTTTGTTACACAAGACAAAACCAAAATGTACTTAAATATTCTTCTACATAAATTGAACTCTTCTTGCTTTTGTGTTTGCAAAATCTGATATCAACTGTTTCGTATCCAAACTGTCCAAAATTTCATGTTCAATCGAAACCGTAGCTAAATTACTTAATTTTAGCTGGTGCATTGTTGACTTGATATATTAGTATTAAAATAAAGGTTAATTAATTTACTCAATAAATATTACATTCATTAATGTTTTACTCAAATTTAACGTAAAAGGCAATTTCTTTATTTTTTTATTCTTTTAGGATGATATTTGTACTTTGTTTCATATACACCCGTTGTTTCCCGCAGTAAAATTATTCTATCTTAGTACTTAGCACAATACATTTGTGCACTTCTTTTTTATTGAAATCATTAAATGCCGGTTTTACGTTAGGTATAACCGAAACTCGAAAGCACGTTCGAACCGTAGCCTTATTTAGCTTTAAGCATCGATTTCACGCGGCAAGAAGTACCTGATAACATCACATCTTATAAAAGAACGATAGCTTCTCTCGTTTTCGAGTTGGAAAATTATTATTTTCAATATATGAAAAAAAAAGATTTTTTTTCAATCTGGTTTTGCCGCCCCCTTGACAATGGCGCCCTTGTGCGGTGCACGCCCTGCACGCCCGCTCCTGGCGGGCCTGTCTACTAATAATTATTAGTTATTATGCAGCAGCCCTCAGCAGCAGAAATAACTTTAGAAATAGTTTCAATACATCACACACCAGTATGAAAAGGGTCACAATGCTGAATTAGTTGTAGAATATGGGAATAATGTGATTTTTGTTCTTCATTTATATATCAACAACAATAAAATGTAATAGTTTGATTACCAGGCTAAATTGTTCATATGTAAATGAACAAAAAGCCATTTATTTTCCATATTCCTGAGACAACTAATTCAGTATTGTGACACTATTCTTGCCAGGGTGCAACATTATGTTTATCATGTTGTCTCTTCCACAGGTGGTCCGCCAAGGCGAAATCCTCCTAGAGAAGATCCAAGGGGCTCTCAGCGACATTGCCCAGTCACAGCTGGACATGCAGAACCCTGCACTGATACTGAACAAAGATGTGAAGGTTCCATTATAGGACTTACGGAAGCTTGGTGGCTCTCAACGGCGGTGATCTGGTGTAAAGACTGTTGTTAATAGTATTAAAGTTTTGTTTATCCTACATGCTTGATTGAAACTGAACTGAAAAAACCCAGTAGCATCTGGTGTGGCAAATGGTTGTAACAATATAATGAGGGTTTACGAGAAATTCACTAGATGGCAAAACATAGGTGTGAGGTCCAACTGCAGCATGATTGGTTATTTTTGATGTGACATTGACAGACATGTCAATATCCACTAATCATGCTGCAGTGAGGTCCAAATGGACCCCACTCCTACATATTGCCATCTAGTGAATTTCTCACACTCAATAATGTGTGACTGGCAAATTTACGAATATTCAAACTATGTATTTTTTATTAATTGTGTAGATCACAGGTTAGTAACTTCCACTGGATCTAAATGAATCTGTTAGGCTTGATTTTGTGAGTGATGTTTACTGAGTTAGAGTATTTAGACAATTAGTCTTGTGAGGTATTTTTTATATGTGTGGGTACTAATTTGTTGTATTTAATATATTAATTTCAATCTATTTGGTAGACTGGATGCTATATTGTTCCTTAAATACAATTTATAATTTTAATTGTATGTATGTTATTGTTATGTCATCCATCCTGCACTCTCAATATTTTTGTAAAAAAGTAGCCTTTTGAGCTGGAAATATACTAATATATGTATTTATGAAGCCAATATGAGCCTGACACTCACACAAAATAGTATATTTCAAGCTTTAGAATTATAGCAAAATGTATAATAATATAAATTATGTATTTATGCTTTATATATGTGTAAATCCATGGAAAACCACTAAAACGATAACAAATAGACTATATTTAAATACTTACATAGTGTTAAATTAAATGGTACCTAAATTATATCATATAGATAAGAGATACATACTTTAAAATAATAAAGATTTTGTAACACTGAGCATATTGGTTTGTTTTCTATTTTTGAGAGTTTAACAATTATTCAAGCACCATGACTGGGTGAATTGACACACATTTCGAATCAAAGTGAAAACTTTTCTAAATATTTGAACAGCTAGTTTGCACTAGCTAAAATTCAACTGTCTCACCGCGACCCAGGGATTCGAACACCCGCCCTTCCGGAAATTGGGGCATGCTTTTCCCTCCTTCCTGTGATCCCAGGCGAAACGGCATTTAAGCGGGCCTTTAGAACGACAGACTCAATTTAGTCTATTGTGCCTGTCGACCTCATGTGGATCTGACTACCGCTTTCCATCAGGTCGAGTGAGGTCATCTTGTTAGCCTTTTATAAAAAAAAAAAATGATTTAAACCAGTAATTCCAGAGAGCTTTCGAGAGCCTTCGAAAATAAACCACTCTTTAGTTTTAAAGTTTTTACATACTAAGATTCTAACGAAATCTATAATGTTTTACATGACACTTTTTATATTAAGGCGACCGACCGATTTCAGCCATGGCGGCCGGTCTCAATTACGATCAGCCAAGTGCGCAGGACATATTATAGTGCACAAGTGTGTGCGCAAACACAAGTGCACTCTCTATTCCCTTACTCTCATAATTCGGTGAGACTGCAATCCGACATGACCGATGAGAGATCGGGCGCAGGACCACCGGCTTAACGTGCTTTCCGAGGCACGGGTGTTCAACCACCAACTTCCTAACTCCGGGCTGAGTAATTTCATTACAGAAAAACTTGCAAAAATTTTGCCCGACTCCGGACTCGAACCGGGGACTTCTCGGTCCTAACCCAGCGCTTGCTAATAATAGACCAACGAGGCAGTAAAAAAAATGTATGTGATATTACTTAGGTATTTAAACAAAACACGAGTAAATAATTTGATATTGTGTAATTTAATACGAAAAGTCATATTCATATTACATAGTGGTCCCGGCGAATTTTATACCGCCAATACTATAAACCTTCCCTGGACCATGGGGTCTCCTCTCATACATTGAAAATGATATTCCCAAAAAGTACAACAGATGGCGACACGAGTATTCATTCGTTTGTGCCTGGACTATCACGAACATTTTAAAACCAAAATTACCTAAATCAGTCCGGGCGTTCTCGAGTTTTTAGTCAGACTAACGAACAGCAATTCATTTTTATTTATAAGAAGATTATAGTAAGTTGTAGGTATCTCATTTCCAGCGACAATAAATCACTAACTAGGATTATGGGCGTTGTTGGTAGGTAATGTGATCTCGGTTCTACTCAAAAGCGTTATGAAAAAATATTGGCACTGGTCCTATCGATTTCTATGGAAGGTGTGCCATTTTTAAGGTTCCGTACCTAAGAGGTAAAAACGGGACCCTATTACTAAGCCTCCGCCGCCCTCCGCCTGTCTGTCTGTCCGTCTTGTACCTAGTCTCCAAGCTGTATCTCATAAACCGTGATAGCTAGAAAGCTAAAATTTTCACAAACGGTGTTATTTTCGTTGCCGCTATAACAAACAAATATTAAAAATTAAAACATATACACCGTGAAATTTTAGTGGTTGTTTTCCCGTGGTAGAACGATTTGCCTATAGTAATACATACTATCAAAACATGCAAATTATTCAGCGAAAAAAAAAAATTTTTTTTTAATTTTCAAAATAATAATTTTCTATCTCGAAAACGAGAGAAGATATCGTTCTTTTATAAGATGTGACGTAATCAGGTACTGCTTGCCGCATGAAATCGATGCTTAAAGCTAAAGAAGCTCTACTTTCGTAAAACCGGCATTTATTGATTTTAACAAAAAAGAACTGCACACATCTTTTGTACTACTAAGATAGAATCATTTTACTGAAGTTTGGTATCGCTGTCGTCTCTGTGGCGGGTGGGCCCATGAGGCTTGTCCCGGATATGATACCCCAGAGACTGACTCCCATTACCCATAAGGGTGGGAAATGAGAGTCAATCTTTGTTTTTTGTTTTTTTATTTTTTATAATTATTTTTATTACTTCAGCTAAAAATTACCAGTGGTAATATGTTCCTCATTAGTTATAGGTTTAAGATTAAATAAAGAAAAATTAAAGACTGATTATTTCTGAAAAATACAAAGAGTTTTTCTTAAGTGACTCCCATTCCCCCGCCTCCCTATAATATTAGAGGGTTTTATGGGGACCCCCATAAAAACGTGTTTTTTTACATAATTGGTACGGATTAGGGGTGAGAGCCATCCGCTCCCCCGCACAAGCCCGGTGATGATGACAAGGCTCCTCCAAGCTATCATCGTTAGTCAGTTAGGAAAAAAAAGAATTGGTACGGAACCCTTCCTGCCCGAGTCCGACTTGCACTTTGCCGGCTTTTTTTATATGTTAGGTGAAAAGTAAGAAATATATTTAGAAATATTATTTGATTTATCATCACTTGAATAAAAAGGGTAAGGCTACTTGATTTGATAACACTTGTCTTAAATTACACAAGAACACATTGTTTACTCGTGTCTTGTTTAATTAATAGAAATTCTCATACATTTTTATTTCGATTCTGTGCTAAACAATTGTAGTGTAGTTGTCAGAGACAATAGTGGTACACACAAATTAAAATTGAATATATTAATGACACACCCAGATACGGAACAAATCTGATGTTCATCATATAAATACCTATTTGTCGATCGAACCCACGACCATTCGCAAGAGATAGCGGCACCGTGAAATGCGCTATCAGGCCAGTCAATAAATTAGAAAAGATTTTTTTTATCTGACTTACCTACGATGATGGCTTGGAGTAGCCTCGTCATCATCACCGGACTTGCGGGGGAGCGGATGGCTCTCATCCCTAAATTAGAATAGAATCTTGCTCGCTACGTAGTCTAAAACAGTCTTATTTCATAAACGCCTCAATAAGTCTAAATGCGGTTTTCAATGATTTCTAGCAATTACTTAGCTCAACTTAAAAATAATGACAAATGTCATTCGCAGACAACCATCACGAAAGGATAATCGACAAAAGTATCCAACGGGGTTGGGCTGCGTTTGGCAAGCTCGCCGACGTTCTGAAGAGCAAACGAATGCCTGTCTTCCTCAAAAGACGCGTTTATGAACAATGTGTCCTGCCTGCAATGACCTATGGGGCTGAGACCTGGACACTGACGATGAAACTTGTTCATAAACTTCAAGTTGCCCAAAGAGCGATGGAACGAGCAATGCTGGGAATATCGATCGCAGACCGTATCCGAAATACTATCATTCGGAGACGTACCGGAGTCACGGACATTACATCGATTGTGACGAAGTTGAAGTGGAGATGGGCCGGACATATGTGCAGAAGAGAGGATGGCAGATGGGCACGCAGAATTGCCGAATGGAGACCTAGACTCGGACGGAGAAACGTTGGGAAACCACCTATGCACTGGGCCGATGATATCGCAAAAATATTGGGCAAGACCTGGATGCGATCAGCAGATCAGAAGACCGGGTCAAATGGAAAGCGCATGAAGAGGCCTATACACATTGGTGATACAGGGCTGAGGAAGAAGAAGAAGAAAAATAATGAATTGGTTTCATCTCAATCGGCTATATGTATAAAAATAAAAAAATATACCTATCAACAACTTCACGCGGAAGAAGTCGCGCGCGGGCAGAAAGATAGAGTGTATATTATAACTGAGGCGAGCGAGGGCGGGTCGATAGTTTAATAATTATAATTTATAGGCACGTATGTCATATAACAGATCATTGGTAGAATATTTAACTTGATTTTTTTGTTATTTTTGTCTTTTTCGCCTTACGTTTTCTTTTAAGTCGTCGTATTTTGTGTTATAAGTTATGTACTTGCTTCGCTTCGGGTATAAGTAAGTATTATCTAATTATAGGACTACCGACTTTGCTTATACTATGAGGTGATGTGTTGTCAATTACCAATTTTTTATCTTTATTTCCATAGGCGCCTTAGGTACTCTACTACCCTCTGAAATAGAATATTACTAGTGACATGTTATGTATGTATAGTAAAACTAAGCAAAAGGTCCATGGGCGATGCACGTCTATGGTCTGGCACCGTAAGAAAGTTGCGACAGGCATTTGTTTTGACTGATTTCGCAGACACGCCTTTCCCGCGTCCGCGTCTGGCGCGGGCCTAATAGGATGTAGCGTGGCTGCACCTTCACCGGCGAGCATCCGAAGATGCCACCGGTCTAACCGCACAAGTGGCTCGGAAGCCTTCGCCGCACCCAGCCTCTCGCCGCGCCATCGCCAGTTGATAACCGAACGAGGACGCGAGCGCGCGCGTACCCGCGCAAACCTAACGTGACGTTTGAATTTCAAAGTTTCGAAACTCGAACACTCAGTTTTAGTGCGCTCTTGTCAGATTGACAGTTTTGTTTTTTATCGGAGTGTTTTTTTTATTGTTGAATATTGGAAAGGAGTTCTCGATCGGAAAGGGTATTGGATGTGAAAAGTGGAAACCGCCCGGAAGAACGGGTTGACTCTCCTTTGCCGCTTCCGCGACAGGTATGTTTGCTTGTTTTTGTTATGGTGAAAATTGTTTACATTGGATCAATTAAGGGGAAATTATTGGAGTTGATCTGCGGGTGCATTGTTTGTCAACATTATTCAACTGTATAACTATTTATACTCAAGTAAAGGTGTTGATTTATTTCGTTGTGAAAGAATTCGGAGATGGAGCCAATTTGAAATCAAAGGGACAACTTGTAAAAACTACATTAGGCGAAGGGAAATATGATTATAGATTTTATACTCACTGAATACTAATGTTTTTAATTATATGAAAACCATTCATCACAAATTTTTTTTAGGCCAAGTTTTTAATTAGGTGGCGTATCAACATGATTTCCAATATTTCACCTAAGACCTACTTTATTTATTTCCTACCAAAAGCTCAACTACGAGCTTTCAATGTTAGTTTCACCAAGACACTCAAGCTCGTTGGTAGAAAATGTTTATTTTTATAGGTTTATCCTTGTGCTTATTAGATAGATTAGTTAGGGTTACCTATTTAACCCTACAAGGCTCAATTTTTTTTTTCGCGGCGAAAAAAATATATATGATTTAGTTAGTGATTAGAAGTCAGGGAAAAATAATAATAAAAATAAAACAACAATAGTTTTCATATAAATCCAGTTTTTATTGCAGTTCCATATATGGTACACTGAGCCTTCACTATACTTTTTGGTAATAAACTAGAACAATTGAATTGTTTTATAAACACTTTCCTGTTTGATTTTTTTTTAAATAAGTGACTTATAGTGAGCAATTACATAACAAATAATATGTTTTCTATTAAAAATACCTATTGCTGAAATTTCCAAAAATAGTTTAGTCCTTTATTCAAGCAAAGTTCTAATCGAAATTTTCCACAAGATATGAAGGTTTTTCCTTTGCAACCAGGATATTTGTATCATTGTCTTTTTCATCCTAAATAGGAAAATGTTAAACTCCATCTTATCTGACATCACGAGGAGGCAGTTCTGCTGTATTAGGATTTTTCCTTCTTTTTTCAATTTCATCAGATAAACATGGACTACCTCTCTTTTTGTAAATGGATGGCCCAGACATGCATAAACTTTTTACATATAAAATCACGCCTTTTTCCCAGAGAAGAAGGCAAAGATCATTTCCTGCCATGTGGTACGATCCTGGCACACCACTTTCGCTTCATCCATATCCATCAACCTCTTCATGAATGCTCGATTACGGGTACTTTTGATTATAATAATATATAGGTACTACATATTATAATGATTAACTTTTTTGAAGTCTTTCAGTTGCAGTGGCGTTAGCGTATGCTGCTGCTCCCCAACTCTTCTGTACAATAACCAGCTATTGATAAGAGTAACATCTAGAAGATGGTAAAATAAACTCAGAAACCATTTTCTGCTCAATGGACTTAGAATTTCTGGAAAATGAGGGGATTGAAACGTTGTTTTTTTTTTCATTTTGGTGACAGTCACAGTGTCAGGGATTCTAGTTATACGAGAAAATAGCGTTACTCATAGTCAATGACCGTCTACGTGCCCGAGATTGTCTTATAGTACCTGTAGTTGTCTCTAAACTCCCTCCTGATGTACTCGCCTGATAGGCTGAGGGTCTATGGGTTCTGGCTGACGATTGACAATATCCATGACAACCTCGTTGGCGGGAGATGAACACTGATGCCTCAGCGGCGATAATGAAGTTTTCAAGTCACTGAGTGATTCAGATAAAAAATGTTAGATAGACTGAATTTTCTCAATGTCTTCATCACACTCAGCATCAGAAAAATCGGCTTTATCTTCACTCCAAGAAGATTGTTCAATAAATCTTCAATATCTTCATTACCCAATATTCTTTACGCCATAATCTGCAATAAAATCTAAGTATTCAGAAGACGAGTTTCCATAAGTATGTAGTTGTTAAACAAGCGTCAAAGCTCAATGTACCGCAAGTGGAACAAAGATAAAATTGTGATTTACTAATAGGTAAACTTCAGTAATATAATAAAACAACTTACCTTTGCAAAATATACAATTTTTGCAGTTCAAAAGATTTTTTTTGAACACACAACTATTCAGTAAGTAATTTTTATAGATTTTTGAATTCACACAAACGGCTAACGTTACACTTTTATTCAAATTTCATACAAAAACCACAATAACAAAAAAAGTTACGACATCTAATCATAATTGGCTGTATTACTACGATGCTGCATATCTAAAGTTTCTTTTAAGATGTCAAAAGTGGGTGGTATTCATATTTTGTAGCTGTAGGAACGATAAAAAATAGATGTTCCACATATGGCACTGGGTGCCTTGTAGGGTTAAAGTAGTTTAGAATACACAGTATCGTAATACCAACAAAACAAAATTGAATATTTCTGACCTCTGACTTTTAGGAAAAAAAAAGAATTAATGTGAATATTATTAGGTAGATTGTAAGTAGGTACAAACTTAGCAAAACATAACTAGTTCTTCTGATGCTGACCATACCAAAATAACATGCTATTTTGCGCGTAGGCGTTACATAGTTACAAACTTTTTCTGCGATTTCATACGTTCATCATGTTTGATATGATTACCTGAACATTAATTGGATGTTTTTGTTTGTCTTATTTCGTAAGTTGTAGAGAAACTTTTCCGTAATTTCTAAATTATTCATTACCTAACCTGGCTGGTTAAAAAAAAATTTAATTAAACAAGTCTGTTTTTATTAATATCTATGTTGTTACATTATTGAGTACTTACGTACTGGCTGATTCACTTCCTTTACTTTTACATTGTAATAAAAAAATAAGTTTAGTGCCAATTTTTAAAAGAAAATAGTATTTTTTCCTAACTGACATAAGATGATGGTTTGGAGTAGCCTCGTCATCACTGGACTTGGGGTGGAGCGTATGCCTCTGATCCCTAATATGAAACAGTAGGTATCAAGGTAAGAAAACCTACATAAATACTTTTTTTATCTATCAAGTATTTAATCAAAGCAATAATTAACTACTCACCCGAACTAGAAATGCTTAGTTCGCAGCTCAGGTATTAATAAACGCAGTAATTTAGCGGACTTTAATGTTAAAACGGCTATTTGAAATATGAATCTTTGCATACCAATGAGTGCCTAGTTGGTATTAATAAGAATTCATTCGGAGGAAAGTGAACGAGAGAGGCTAATGCTTGGCTGTTTTCTATGCGACGTAGTATATACTAAGAAGTATAATAATATTGCGATGTTTCGTCATTAGGAGTCTCATTAGGCATATAGCTCGGTTTCACCTGTTTTCTAGTGTTTTTGTCGACTATCACGTCCTATATTGTCCTGATGATGGCTATTTAGATTGGTTGTAGGATTCAGTTACAGCAAACAGCATGTTTCATTATTCACGTGGGTACCTATTTAACATAAGGGCTGGTTAAGAAAACAAACCATAGTAACATTCATAGTTTCCTAGTAGGAAACGTATGGCACTCATTAAATAACCAAAATGCGTTTTATGTACCTATAAAATAAATATTACACAACATCACATACATTGATCTAATGTTACGGATATCAGAATCGACAGTGCATACACAAATATACTTAAATTATATTTAATAATAGCACACCCAGACACGTATCAAACACCGATGTTAGTCACACAAATATTGATAAGTTGTCTATTACTTACAACCTATGATGGATATTAGTATTACCTACCTACTTCTAAAACAGTAAATATGAAGGATTTGGATCTTCAATTTGGTTACATTTAATAAATTTTGCGAATATTCTTAATAGCGGGTCAGAGAGCAAGCAAGCAGTTTTATTTCAGAAATCGATGGGCACTGCCTAAAAGAGATAAACTTAGGATAGCAGGTTTGATTCCCACAGTGAAGTTGGCGCATCGACTTAAGAACTTTGATGATTGTCTATGGGCGTCTTTATTGTTGTTTGTGGTTACCATGATTAACCAACCGCGGACCAACGTAATAGGTAGGTATCTCTACTTATTATTGCAATTTGTTTATTTACGTAATCCCCTTGTATGAAGTAATTTATGCAATCTACTTTACCTACGGTGTAACATAGAAACTACATATTGATCAGGTGTTACTTCGGCCTGAGTAATTTTTTAACAAAACTGCGAACCCGGGACCTATCGATATTTACGTGACACTGCCAATTGCCGCCAATAGACAAACGAGGCAGTCATTAGGTATGCATATTATGATTTTTTTTAATTATCTTCGAGAAGATCTTTGTAGTGAACTGCCTGAAAATAATACTGACTTCCAAATGCTTTGATAAAACGCTTTTTATTTAGGTCGGAATAATAAATGGAAGTAATGTCTTTATAAACTAGTAATAAAACAGTAATGTGTTATACTTTTTTATTTATCCGCATATCCCGGTTACCTCATTTCAGATCAGAAATAAACTCTACAATATCATTTATAAATGAGAAACATCTTACATTGCGATGTCGTAATAAGATACTTATTATAATGATTACTCGATTAAATACGTAAGAGCAGTTTTTTTAGTGGCTCGGTGGAACAGTGGTCAGTCAGTCGACCCGGTTCCAAGAGTCCTGAGTTCGATTCCCACCAAGGACAAACATTTGTATGACAAACATCGGTGTCTGTTCCGTGTCTGGGTGTGTTATTAAATATTTGTGTATCCACTATTGATTCTGATATCACATAAGTGCTTAAACTACTTACCACGGGATCAGATCAATGTATGTGAAGTTGTGTAATTTTTTTTCAAGCAATAGTTTGTTTACAACCTACACATTCATCTAACATAATAACAGTACCAATTTGAAATCAATTCATTAAGAATAGGTCGGCAAATTGATTTGATCGGAATGCAGTTGGCTGGCGTCAGGTAGATTGGTCTGGCCACAGCCGTCTATGTCGGACTAATGACACAACGCCTATTACCTATCTAGATTGCTAAATACAACAACTATCAACATCAACACTAGTTTTCTGTTATAAACAGAAAACTTGTAAATGTCAAATGTGTGTTCTTTTAAAATTTAAAGTGTTCAATAAAAAAAATACAAGAAAAAAGAAATTGAAATACGCAGAGATGCAGTTGATTTTTTAAATACTGTCCGCTTGCTTATTATAATTTAAAAAAAATGAAGTTCAAAAATATTTTGTAAGATTGGTTTTTCATTTAATCGCAATAATAGGATAATAGAATAGGATACACAATGACACATAACATAGAAATTATACACATAATAAAACCGTTTAAATGTTGGGCTGTATGTATATGGCTATAGCAGTAACAAATAAAAAATCTGGTCATTATTATAAGTAGCAAAAAAAATTACTTATGCGCACGCGAGATCTGCATTCCTAGCCTTTGTTTTTTTTACACTCGTTTAAATATGCAAATATGTTCCAAAATTAGTTTTCTCGCGATGGAAAATGTTGATTTTAATGTGGTATTACAAAATTTACTATTATTTCTCTTAAATTTAATTAGTGACCTGCCCTTGCTTCGCTTCGATTACATTTCTAATAAAAACATTCTTCATGAATTCCTCTACCTATACAAAAAAAAAAGTATCAAAATCCGCTAAGTAGTTGTAAAGATTTTTTAAGCATACATAGGGACAGAGAATCTGACTTTGTTTTATACTATGCAGTGGCTTTCTAAGTATAAATCGTCAATCTTAGTTTGCCAACCCTACTGTAAATATCACAACAGCCACTTAGATGATAGTGCGAAATCTATAACAATATTGATTAGCTTTCTCGTTGTTCGTCATCCATTGAAATACGGCTACTAAGTACATTAACGCAGCACAACGCCATTTAATGGTAGAGAAAATATATATTAACAAGGTCAAGTACGTACCTACTTATGGAACTTTACTTATTTTTTGAGTCCATAATACCTCAGCCTACCCCTCTGGAAAAAAGGCGTGACTCTATGTATGTATGTATAATATACCCAGGGGTTTCAAGCCTACCTTAAAAGGACTTGACTTACCTATCTAAAAACAGGTGGATGATTCAAGTGGCTTCTAAGACTGCCAACGTGTCAAATTCGGAGTCCAATTCCGATTACGT
Source organism: Maruca vitrata (assembly GCA_039566165.1). Taxonomy (NCBI): domain Eukaryota; kingdom Metazoa; phylum Arthropoda; class Insecta; order Lepidoptera; family Crambidae; genus Maruca; species Maruca vitrata. The sequence continues at coordinate 3,745,812 of CM076933.1, forward strand.
TCTGTCTCTTAACCTAAGCAACAATGAATGAGCATACACTTTCCGAATCCGAAATAAGAATGATGCTACCAATACAGCATATTCCGAAGACGTAAGGGCACAAGGGACTTTAAGTTGTGTAGTCGACGCCTAATAAGTAGATATGCCTAGCCATGAATTGTTGATATATTAGACATCCCAAGTCGTTTTAGCATAGGGCCCTACAATTTCGTTTTCCCTCCCTAAAATATATTAAAAAGTTATTTATAATAAAAGCCTGCTATTCTCAGTCCCTTACAATGACGATGCAAGCTAAGTAGGTGCCGACGCATTTTCAATAAGACCTTTACAGCAGACCTTGCAAGTTAATATCTAACTGGCATCCGCTGTAGTTCCTGCCTCCGCCGGCAAGGCGATCTCGGCCAATATTTCATTTAAATTATATCGAAAACTGGAAATTCGAGGTTCAGTCGCTTCTCATATTATCATACGTCGGAGGCCGCTCGGGCGGTCGGTCTGGTCACCCACGTTAACTTTTTAAAGTGCCATGGCAATGGTTTAAACACGATCGGTTGTATGACGTTGCACTTTTTTTTAATGATTTTCCTTAATGGCCAGTTCTACGCTGCCAAAAATAACCTTTCAGAGTTCGTGTGTATAAATAAATAAGTAATAAATAAATATTACACAGCATCACATACATTGATCTGAGCTTCAGCACTTGTGTTATGGATATCAGAATCAACAGTGGGTACACAAATAATATACTGAAATATGTTTTATATAACACACCCAGACACGGAACAAACACCGATGTGTCACACAAATTTGTCCCGGGTCGGAATCGAACCCTTGTCTCTTGGGACCGTAGATAGTGAACCTACTGTTCCACCGAGCCAGTCGTGTAAATAAGTACGAGTAGATATAACATCCCTTTGCTTTTGGATCGTTGAATACATGTGCTAATTAACTAATCCAGATAGGTATTTGCGTAGAAAATATGGTATGAGTATGAAAGACTTAGTAAAATGCTATCTACTTTATAAATTCATAATATGCGGACAGGTTCTTTTAACTTATTAATATATAGATGTACCTAATTGTTATTATTAATTGTGAAGCTCATTATCAAATAAGTATAATTAATGTTTATTTTAGTTAATCTCGTTAATTCAATAATCAGTATACTTAATTACTAGCAATTAATACCTACCTATGTATTTACTTCTTAGACTCAAATACGATTATCTTAATTGATCTCAAAAAGATATAAGTAGATAGTATTGTTAATTATTGGCGCTAACACTATACCTACAATTGAAACAAACTAATTTTATGGATTAAATTCGCGCTAATCCGTATTTTTTTTTTCAAATTTATGCTTTTTTCAAAAGCCACTTGCCAGTTGCGAAGGCTGGTAGGTCAGTATATTTATTGAAAAGAAAAAAACTTACCCACCAACCGTCGCAACTGGCGATTGGTTAAAAAAGCATAGCCAATAGAATGATGGGGCAAAATATATTTGTTGCTTTCACCATAAATCTTTCTTCGCGAATCGGGCGGTGTTATCAGAGCTTATGTCAAAGAGCTGATCACAGCTGCGCGGCCGGTTTGATGGGGTCAACACTTTCTCATGCTTTTTTTTCTATTTCGGACGTAATAGATTACCTATGAGTCTTTTTTTACCCAAAAGAGCCTTACAGGCAAACGAATGTAATATAGATTGCCTTAAGAGGCAACATATAGCAAGGAAACGCATTTGATCTGGTATTTTGTCCAATTGTCCACATTAGTGGTAATTAAAATTATTCTTTCTGCATATTTATTAAACGACACCTTAAAGGAGAAGGCATCAAATTTCATTTAATGTCAATTTTGTTTCGTTTTTCTATGGTCGTTTTCATGTGCAGGTAGTTTGAATAGTCAAGATTTTTATTTCTAAGCCTTTATTATGCTGTTATTTATTTTAATAGTACCAATTATTTTAAAAAATAAAAAGTTTCATTACCTTTTGGAGGTCGAGATAGATTTGAGAAATTAATATAAAAAGATTCACTTTATGAATCACATTGCATTTAGTAGGATCAGGTAGGTATCTGTTTTATTTTAAGAAGAAGACAGTTTTTTTTTATTAGTAAGGCTTTGAGTTTTTTTTTAAATTTTCTTGCCCTGGATCTTTCAGTTATCTGTGTTGTGAGGTTTGGACTATTGGAATGTTTAATTTTATCAAAATGGCCCTAGTCATTATACAAATTGCTAGTCAACATAGATAGAGTACATAGTGAGACAGGTAGTACCTACCGTAATTAACCGTTTGTAAATCTATGAAAACCAATTAATAAACGTCTGCGAATAAAATGGTGCAGATGCTAACAATCGAATCGAATCTATTAATATGCAGTTATATTTTCAATGCACCCGCTCAATTACAATCAATTTGACACTCGATTTATGTAAATTGCAGTTCGTTCTCGTCCTCATATCGGAACGCGAATAGAACTTTAATGCAAATAATGAAACGAGACCCTATATTAAAGAAATAAAGTTCAATCTTGCCAGTAACATTGCGTTTAGTTTTAAAAGAAACAAAGAAAGAACCATAGATTGTATCGGCGCAAATCAACCCGCTAATGATAAGGTAACACATGCAAAGAGGATTAAATTAAATTCCTGGCGCTTGTCGATGGCTCGATGGATTAAAAATAAACTTTGAATAAAAGTATAAGGTTGTCTATTGACTATGGTGTGTTTAATGTGAAACTAGCGGATGGCCATGACGTCGCCCGCGTGGAAATGTGGAAATATAAATAGCCTATTAATGCACCTTGTAAAATTAGCTATGTACATATTAGTGAAAGTCCCGTCGAAATTGGTCCAGCCGTTTAGTAAAAAGTTATTTTAATATTACAAACAGACCCTTTAATTTTGTTTAGTTGTATAGATTGTACCTAATGTGTGTAGATAGATTTAAGTTCCTGACCAATACGTCAACGACAAAAAAGGCTAAAGATATGATTGAATTTCATTATGAATTTAATTTCTTAATGAAGTTAAATCATATCTTAATAATAATAATTGTGTTACAATAAAAAGTAACTGTTTTTCATTTGTTTTGATCATAAGAATGCTTAATACAATAAGGCAGACTAATTAAGTACTTAAGAAGGTAATTATTAACTAACGTTACCACATATTTTGATGAATAGCCCAAGAAAAATGCTAATAATGTGCATAGAAATTGGAACTTTCTACAAAATATTAATTCAATTAGTTATTTGTCTGTAGATTATATTTGATCAAATACGTTAAAAACGTTAAGTAAATGCCTTAAAAATCTTACAATGTAAAATCGGGTAAATAAACCTTATATTTTGACATAAATAACTCTAAACATAATCCTTTGTGAATTACACCGCATTCCATAAATTCAAGTAAGTGAGTGGAAGCCATAGTTCTCACAAATGCGGGTCAACCTTTAGCCAATTCGCGCCAATATTTGCGCGCGATTTTTGCTTTAGCAACGCCATTTTAGTTTGCCTTGACATTTAGCCGGTCCGGCGACGCGCGTCTTCTTTTAATTTGTTTAAACTTTGCATTTAGTTCTTATTTTAAATACGTATTTATAGCGCTGGTCCGGGTAGCATGATTAAATTAATGGTGTCCTGTAATTGGCATGTTTGTTTTCATATTTCAATTTAGGTTTATGATATGGTAAGTAGGTATAATATTATTATGGCCAGTTTTATTTAATAGATTTTTTTTATAATATCTTGAGGCAAAATCCTAGTCACGGTTTTGTTTAGAAACTGTATTTGTAAGTGTAATTTGTCGAATACTGCACGGAAGTAATGTTTGAAACAACCACGTCAAACTGAAGAGAAAAGTTAGGGAGCGATATAACACTTACCAAAACGCTTTCGTAGGAAATGAGATGCCGCACGGCATGGCGGTTATTCTGAACTACGTGATTTGAAAAGACATTTTACCCAAAAAAAGATGTATTTTCTGTTTAAAGGTTAGTAAGTAACAATACTTACTGCACCATAACCACTCTACATATCCGTTCAATGTTAATGAAGACTCGTGCACGATATCCGTCGGGTATTTTTGTTGCTGATAGCTCATTACTAAAATACCTAAGTACCTACATATAATTTTCGATTACATACTGGTAGAGATGCTTTGATAGCCAATTCAAAAGTTTGATACAGGCATAGCCTTTTCTTGTGTAAAGTAAATGCACCAATTATGGACGGTTTAAGGATTTGCTTTTCGTTTTTTCTTCATAGTTTGTATGTTTTGCAATATACGTTCGCAGGGATTTGGAGGTTAATAAAAAGTCCTTTTCTTAATAAGTATTCGATGTTTAAAATCAGTTTTAAACTAGCTTCAATAAAATATAATTTAGGAAAAATAACCTTTGCCAATCTCCATTTATGGACAGGGAAGATCCAGTTATGGACACCCAATTATGGACGTTATCCAATTATGGACACCCATTTATGGACAATCTTCAATTGAATGCTTAAATCTATAACTCAAGAGTATTAGGTTGAGTAAGTTAGTATGATGAAATAAAAAAAATTAAATTAAATAATAAAATAATGTAATAGGTAACTCAAATATCAATCAACAAACAGTTATCAAAAAGTAATCGGCAAAGGCCAAAGCCTTTAAGCCAAGAAAAACCAAATAAAAATGTCCTCTTAACTAGCTAGTATTATTTAAATAGGAGACCCCTTCGTTGGTCTATTGGTAGCAAGCGCTGCGTAAGGTCCGAGAGAAATTTTGCCCGACCCCGGACTCGAACCGGGGCCGAGTCCGGGGTCGGGCAAAATTTGTATGAGTTTTTCTGTGATGAAATTTCTTAGCCCGTAGTTAGGAAGCTGGCTGTTGAACGCCCGTGCCTCGGAAAGCACGTTTAGCCGGTGGTCCTGCGCCCGATCTCTCATCGGTCATGTCGGATTGCCGTCTCACCGAGTTATGAGAGTAAGGGAATAGAGAGTGCACTTGTGTTTGCGCGCGCATTTGTGCACTATAATATGTCCTGCGCACTTGGCTGATTTCAATTGAGATCGGCCGCCATGGCTGAAATCGGTCGGACGCCTTATTATTTAAATAACATTTCAATATAATCATCTTCTTCAGTTCTCGATCTTTAAGCAAATTGATTTAGAGGTTAAATAAAAATTTTAAAAAACCTTCACTCTTTTCTATTCACTTTGCCAACAATAATCAAAAATCAAATGTCTTCTTACTAGTTTCATACCTATCAAAATACAGCTATAATCAGTCTCAACAATTACTTATACATAAAATCACGCCTTTTTCCCAGAGGGGTAGGCAGAGATCACTTCCAGCAATCCACTTTTTCACCTCTGTGGGAAACGTGACGTGACTGGTTGTGGACCACGTCGCTACCATTCTGCCTTGTGCATTGTTTTAACAAGGTTATTGCGTTCCCAACGAGTAGCAAGAATATATGACGGGGGAAGGAAAAGGGGAGGAACGATACTATCGCCTCGGATGATTTGGACTGAGTCGATAGTAGCTCGAGGACCCGGGGTCGCTTACCCGTATACCGTTCGCCACCCACCGGACAGATAGTTGTGACCGGAATCCCCTGACAGTAATATTATTATTAGGTATATTACCCTGTCTTAAATTATAAATGTAACATGACATAAAAACACAAACAACTAAAAAGTTTTTTAGAAAAGTTATTCTAGTTATTATTTTCTAAATAGTGGATTTTTTTCTGTCCTTTTCTCACTTCTTAAATTGCATTTGCCATTTGTTCTTTAGTATAAGCTTTTCTAGTCGCCATATCTAAATAAAACAAAATTTATTTATTTAAAAAATTTGAACCTATTTTGGACACCCATTTATGGACACAATGTTCATAATTGTATTATTAAATTTAAAGTCTTACTTTGCGACCGATTTAAAAATAAAGATAAAGTTAAACGATTGTACAACTATAAGATGTATGAAAAACGTATATTTGTAAAATATCCTTCATGGACAAAATGTCCATATTTGGGTACAGGCTTACAATAATATCCAATTATGAACATCGATAAATTCCGAGGCTAAAATTACTATGAGGTTTTAGATTAGAATATATAATTAACCTTTTATTATCAGTAATTCAATAAATTATATCATTTTTAACAACAATATTACACTTGTCATAAAAAAAGCTAATAAATTTACTTACATGCATTGCGCTCCTTATAAGAAATTTCAAATCTCGACACCAAAACGCACCGCACTAGTAAGAATCGTTATAGTCGAAAATAATATAGCGGAGAGCTGTCAAATGTTGTTTACATCAAATCTAGAATTTTGGTACAAACTGATTAATGTTGCTGTTGGAAAAAACCTACCGGTTTCTTATTATTGGAGGCATTTTTGAAAACTGTCCATAATGGGGTCCGCGTCCATAATAGGTGCATTTACCTTAGGTATATTTTTTCTCCTATTTAGGTACCTACCACCTTTTTAAAAAAAAATATAATTCGGTGGTGTCGTGACTTTTCTAGACAACTTTAGAAGTATACGACTTTTGGTACCTATTCTACCGTTCTTAAAGAACTACTAGTTCTATAGGTACTATAGATAGATCTATATGGCTACCAAAATATAACCCCTATCGTGAGAACTTTGATTGAAGCCGCGCGAAATCATCATATTTGTTTGACGATTACAATGTATTACTCTATTTGTGATGCAACGAACCTTGAACTTTGCCGAATGCACAAAAGCCTGAACGCAGCCGATGTACATCAAACTGTACGTAAACAATTCGATTCGCTTTCTTCATAGATATCTTCGATGTTTCAAAATAACTATTGTGAGTTTTGAACTAGCCTTTACCAATCGAAGTTATGGGTATTTATTTATAGACATCGAATAACCAAGATTTTAGACTTTCGCGTTCCATTACACTAAAATTAGTCTTTATGGGTCTACACGCGATATTAGGAGTAACAAATTACACGGGCGGCGCCAGTTCGTTCACGACCACGATTGGTGTAACCCAGTCGAAACGTCGGGCAGTAAGTAGCTATGTAATTTGCTACACCTAATATCCATAAAGACTAATTTTAGTATCGAATAACCAAACTTTTTAGCAGCGGGTTTCTTAGCAGATTATGGTAAATTCATTTTTGCTTTACCAACGCCATTTTATATGGCCGCTTTAGATAGCCAATAGGTCACCTAATTGAACTTTATAATTCAGAATACGCTACCAATTATTATGACATTACAATTATTTGTTTAAAAAATTGCATATGTAGCTTAGCTCTTAACCTAAGTAACATAAAATCTACTTAAAAGAACTCTGGTAGGTATCTATAGATATATGGCCAATAAAATAACAATCTCCTGTTTGTTAGAAAGCGAATAACCATCCAAGAAGTTTGTTTTACTTAGGCAATTTTAGTTCTTTTTGGTCTAATGTAACTAATATTGTTTGTAAGATTTTAGACTTTCTCGTTCCATTACAATAAATATTAGTCTTTAAGGGTCTATACTTACGCGTTATTAGGAGTAGCAAATTACATAGCTACTTACTGCCCGACGTTTCGACTGGGTTACACAAATCGTGGCCGCGAGCGAACTGGCCAGTTATATTTAATATTGTTTGTTTTGGAAATCGATATTAATTAGATATGCATTCTTCCAAAAACAATTAAATAAATAAATAAACGATTCAGACATGCACTCCGAACAGATCTCATCCATCGGCTAAATGTCAATAGTTAATCGATTACAAATCGATTTCTGGTTCGGACAAATTTCTATGCAACTCCAGTCAGATTTAGCGTGTTCCGAATAAGTAAATAGTAGGTATGACTTGGGTAATATCGATTCTGAACGAGATATTTCGAGCGTTCGACGAGAAATGTGAGCTGTGGAGCGATGGTGTAACACGTATTTACTGACAGTGATACAATAATAGTGTATTTATTTACTGTAAAGATACATGTTAGTCGTAAAAAACAAAGTATGTAATAAAAAAGATATGACGTCTATATAAAAAAATGTTTCTACCTTTTTAGAAAAACTTTAAAAGTCAGTTGACTCGTGCGTGGACATCGCGCTTGCAACAGTCCCAAAATTTCGGAAACTTGGTAATAGGTAAGATAATACGGAAACATGGTCTATAATATCTTGGACATTTTTAGTTTTCTAATGAGTGCAACCATAATAATTTCAAGTTACATAATGTTTCTCCGTCTACTTTTCTACCTCTTTCTACTACATCTACTTTTGATTCCAAGATTGTTACGTGAGAGTGATTAGTAACTATAATGCTTGATAGTAGAATGAAACTGCCTTTTAATTTAGTTCTCTGTTCAGGTCTGTCTGTCTGGTCTGTCCCCTGTAACAATACCATCTTAAATACCACAAGGTACTTACTGTATATTTATTATTATTATAGATGTAATTACCTTATTACAAGTATTTCCTCTAAGTGCATGGCTAAAACTAAGTTGAGAACAAATCATTTGTCTCGCACATCACTTATTTAGACCAGAGCAGTTTCATGAAGTCAAAACTATTAAATTTCCTCAACTCGTTTTATGTAAAACCGACTCTATGCTAATAAAATAGAGTCCAATTTTGTTCTCAAGGTTCCACAGTATTGATGCAACGAGGTTCATGCATGCACGTTTTGTATATTATTCTGAACTAAGTGCAATCCAGCTAATGTGTTTAGCCCAATTTAGTCGATCATTATAATGAACTAAATCGGTAGAGGTTTCCCAAGGAGATTTTCTAATTGATCTTAACTTCAGCTAGTGTTTGTTTTTATACCATAAATTATAAATTCTATTAATAGTCTTATTAAGATTTACCATTGAACATATTTATAACAACCTGTACCTATTATAAACCTCATTAGTACTCGATATCAAATTATTTTGGAAAATATTTATATTAGAAAACACTATTATTTATTTATTTCATTAAAAAGCTTCTGTGAACTTATATTATAGTCCATTAACGTTTTATTATAATATTTTCTATCAGATACGGCAAAGTCACTAACACATTGTTATAGTAGTAATGAGGCAACGAGCGTATTTATGTGGTGAGCAAAAAAGTAAACACAATAAAAGTTCGTGTATTTTTTTTAAACTACAGGTCATATCAACAAAGACATTGTATTGTAATCAAAATATGAACCAGAACAACTTGCGTTGCACCGTACTGTCCAGACGAAAGTGAAATGGAACGGCCGAGTTTTTTTTTTCCGTTCGGCCTCACGGCTTTTGCGGCCTGGCCCACATGTCGTTTGTTCTCGTTAATTAAAAATAATAAGACGTATTAAGCCTTCTCGCGTGTTAACATTTTTGGAAGCTGATTTCCGGGTGTAAATTCGGACGCGCCAATTTAAAAAAAATGCTCCGATTTTGTTTTTGATTTCGAAAGCGCAGTAGGTTCGGCTTAATAAGATTTTAACTAAGTAGAGCAGTTGTCTGACGTCTCCTTATTAATGAAAGGACGTTTAATTCCAATCGGAAAGAGAGAAAACCTTTTAAAAACCGAACTGGGCTACATTTAAACGGAATTGCTTCCAAAAGGCCCTTAATTAAAATATTTTATCAAAAGACGTAAAGACAGGTTAAAATATGGTTCAAACTTAACAGCATTCACTTAAAAATTAAATAATTATCGATATGTCTGAGGGCAGTAAATCTGAAAGACTTTTTTTCTGCCAAAGTAATATTTTTAATTACATACTTAAATATGCCCAGGAATGTATATTCCTGTGCCAGATATTTGCACGCATTTTAAAATGCGTAATGCGTATATCTTTGCGGAAACGCGAATCCACGTGCAAGGTCCTGTCCTTTTTAAACTAAACATCTTAAGGAAAACTACAGCACTAGATTTTTTTGAGTTACGTTAATGATTTGACTAAACTATCCTGTATCTATGATGGTGACTTTGACACAGGTTGTTCATCAACCATACGATAAGAAGAAGAGATTTCATACAATAATTGTTTCGCTGAATATGAGGAAGGTAATAATGCTATTCATTATATTAGTGAATCAAATGATAAAACCTGTTGTTAACATGATAATAAGTAAATTTGAATTCACATAATAAGATGTAAACTAAAAATAGTTATTCAAATCCACGCGTAGGCAATACATAATAATTATATATTTTTTTACACTCTTAAATCACTAATTAAGTGTAATTAAGGAAATACCGGACATTTTGATTAAAACAACACATCATTATGCCGCAAAAAGGCATTATGGAAGTTAGTATCTATGCCTGTGTTTGGTAAAAAATAAATGAACGGTGAGATTGATCTGATATGTGAAGTAATGATGCTTAAATGATGGCCAGCGTCAAACGGCGAAGTTAATGTTTAGTCTTTGATGTCTGTTGACCCTTATGTGTTAGGAAATAAGATACAAGATATCAATTGTAGATATTTGAGAAGTGACTTCTCATACTGACCTTCCATACATTGTAATGAAGGTGACTGTAAACTATATGGTCTATAGCTGACCGCTTACGTGTACTGTAGGTACGCATATACAGGGTGTAACAGGGGGGTGGATCATCGTAAGTCAATCGATGGGGACTTCAATACCTATCGATATAACCCCCATGTATGTTCAGCGATTTTCAATAGTTCCAAAGTTATTGAGATTTTTGTGAAATTTTTGTAAGAAGCCGGAATTCAGTATAAAAGTTTTACGAATCGAATTGTGTCTACCAACTTTCAAAGCCTCCAGTGAAAAAAAAGTGCCTGTGTTTTTTTTTCTAGAACTTATTTTAAAAACTACCTACATTCATGGATAGTATACCCTGAAAATTTCATACCGCTACTACCAGAGCATCAAAACGAAAATTGAACGCGAATGGCACAGGTGCCATAAATCTGTGTTTTTATTTTTCATGTAAAACTTTAATTACAATTAAAAATTAAATCGATGTGTTTCAGCAAATTTATGCTTTGTTAGTAACATTAGTAGCAGTAATTTTACAGAATTGCAAATTGAAAGGGTGAAAATCAAGCAAAGAAAATTTACATAATATTTGTTAATAATTTTTTTATAGTAAGTTTTCATAATGGGCATCAAATTCTTATAAATATAAGTATATTTTGTATTTAACCTATTTTTCATAAAAGGGGTTCCAGACCTTCCAAAGAAAACCTTTTGCCGGAATCCCCAGTTTCACTCCTACTTGACCCTTTTCTCCTAAACAAATGGATCTTTGAGACAGCAGTACCATTTACTTATGATTCAACTCATCGGTCATTTTGCATATACATATGTTTTCCGAGTGCTCTTATTGTATTTTAATCGCTAGAACAATCAAATTTGGTTTCATACACTAGTAGTTAGTAAAATAAAGGGCTATAAAATTTGCATTTGACTATTACCATCGGAATGTAGATTGCAGATGACAATCGTTTACGTTATCAATCAAACGTTAATGTTTGTATCGATTTGTCATTTTAGTATATTACTGTTTTGATCGGTAAAACAGTTATATTATTCATACATATTTGCGAATATCTCGTATCATGAGTGGAAAAATAAGAGTAGATATTTTACTTATAAGGTTTGAAGGTTTGAGAGCTGTGGACAGGTTTGGAGGAGACCTTTGTCCAGCAGTGGGATGGTACGGGTTGATAAAAAGAAGGTTGACCTTATTTTTTGTGCTCATTTCATTTGGAAAGAAAAAAACTCTTACTTTTCAAACTAGTAACAAAATATGTACATACTTACTTATTAGATATTACTTTTATTTATACATTATTTTGATTTAGATTTAAATTGACCTATAAAATGTCATAAATTTGAAGAAGGTTAAGTAATTACAATCGCTGTCTATTCATTGAGTAGACTTACTTAGGTACAATAATTGGATTCGTAATCTGGGATTAATCAATTTACTACACTGACATAACAGGTAGATAAAAATAGACCGCATCAAGTCAAACTAAAAGTCAAATTTATAAATACTTAGATTTCTAGAAATCAATTACAATTCAATAAAGGCAACGAATATACAGATAAGTCCATCCAATATAAAGCAAACAAGTGTTTATATTTAAAAACGAGGCTTAACAATAAAAAGCAAGTTAAAAACATAAAAAGAGAACCTCGGACAACAAACACGATTTCAATGGAGGCAACCGTTCAATCAGAAACAGTTTTATTGTCGATCGCAAATCGATTCTCCGCCCGTTTGGTTCCGCACAAATAATAATATGTTTATAATCATCGGCCGGTGCGGACCGTGAAATTCGGGGCGAAAATCTAGATTTTTACCATTAAAGTGTATATGAGAGTTACCGTTATTTCACGTGTGTGTTTATGTTTGACGGTGAACGTGTGTATTAAAAGGCCGTACCTACTTAAACTTCTATACAACTAAATAAAATTGAAGTGTCTGTTTGTAATAATAAATTAAGGACTTTTTACTAAAAGGGCATGTAAAATGTGTTACTCATATATTTAAGTGTATTTGTCAGAATTAAGAGAATGTGTGTTTTTTTATGCAAATTTGAAACCTACAATACCTACATTGTTTGGAAACAAGGAGTTCTGGTGATTTTTGGTGCGACTGGATTTACATTGAATGAAATATCACGTTAAATCCGAGCTTTGATTTCAAAATTTCAGACCGTGCACTCGAAATTCTAGATTCCTTCGCGCAGTTTCCGTTGCGAACTAAAAAAAATGTCAGCCATTGTGCACCGAGTTCAAAAACCTAAAACAAAAGGTGCAGGAGTCAGGAAACACGTCATAAATAACGAACCCGGGCGTTTCCGCCTTAGTGTCGCTGGACACCGCCCTAACAACGCGGCGATTGCTGTTAAAATCTAGATTTGTTAGTTTAGCCTCCCTAGGAAACTGGTACCCTGGTATCTGATACGCGATGGCGGAAACTGTAGGTACAAGGAAATAATGTTAAGTTACTTTTGAAAAAAAAAGAAGGGAAATATGGCAATGGTTTAAATTAAATTATGGTGTACGGATTAAATTTGATCATATAGAAAATGCTTACTTTTTGGCGCGAATATTGTAAGAATGATATATTATGACCTAACCCAAAATAACACTTTACGTATTTATTCTAATTATTCCAGTCCAAATATTTTTCTTGAAATCATTAACTTTTTTATGTAAACCAAATTATTTTCAAACTATAATTATAAATGTTGGTGATCCATAAAAGATTAATTAGCCAGTGTGGTTGACTTAAGCCTTACTCCCTAGTTAAGAGTAGGACCGTGCCTCAGCAGTGGGGACGTATATGGGCATGGCTGAAGATGATGTCTCACCTACCTTCGAAAGATGACTATGAGAAAAGTAAAACTATAAAAATAAAATTGTTTTCTCTAAAATCGAGCTTATAAGGCCAATGAACAATATTTATAATACACAACTGAATTTCACAAAATAAAATAAATAATGTACAATACTTGTAATTGTACTAGTAACGCCAATCCAGTCTATAGTAGGTTAACTTATGTGAAAATGTCGGACAGCGTTTTCATGTTGTTTATCGCATCACAGATTACGAGGTAAGTTTTACATAACAAAGGTGTCGATACAGGTAGTGACGACATTATGTCACGGCTTAATATATTCGTGTTTTATTTGATTAGGTAGTTAGAAGGTAGGAAAGCCGGTAGGGTGCGCAAGAGTTCGCAGAATGGCCGTTTGAAGATGCACTTAGCTAGCGGTTGAATAGAAGGAAGAGTCCGTTGCACAAGTTTGCTTAGGCTTATATAAATTTGTTATGTTATGCTAAGTACTGTATGGTAAGATGGCTGTTTTATATCTTGTGTTTTTGTAAGATTCCGACTTTATCTACCACTAAAATTAGTCTTTATGGGTCTACACGCGATATTAGGAGTAGCAAATTACATAGCTACTTACTGACCGACGTTTCGACTGGGTTACACCAATCGTGGCCGCGAGGGACGTGTAGACCCAAAAAGACTAATTTTAGTGTAATGGAACGCGTAAGTCTAAAATTGTATCTACCACTGACTAAATAGAATTTTTCTATGGTGAATTAAGTCAATTTTCTACCTACTTACATCCTCCGCTATACGACCGTTACTCATTCTAATGTAGCAGGTTAGCTGTTTAACCAATATCTAATGATTTGTTACAATGTTTTAGGTAAAATATACACCGTGAAATTTTAGTGGTTGTTTTCCCGCAGTAAAATGATTCTATCTTAGTAGCACATTAGATTTGTGCAGTCCTTTTTTTATTGAAATCAATAAATGCCGGTTTTACGAAAGGTATAACCGAAACTCGAAAACACGTTCGAACCGCTTTATTACTTAGGGTGTAGAGCTTCTTTAGCTTTAAGCTTCGATTTCATGCGGCAAGCAGTAGCTGATTACGTCACATCTTATGAAATAACGATAGCATTTCTCGTTTTCGAGTTGAAAAATTAAAATTTCGAATATTTTTTTTTCAATGAATAATTTACATGTTTTGATAGGTATTATAAAGGCAAATCGTTCTGCCACGGGAAAACAACCACTCAAATTTCTCGGTGTTGACTGTATTTGTATTTATGTCGAATATTTTCACAAGTTTTCGATGTGTGATGTCATTTTAATGAATACAAAGAAAGATATCTCATTTAGACTCTCAGCACTAACTCTATACTAGGAACACTGTGTTGGTGCTTAAACAATACAAATAATGACATTTTGTTTGTATGAAAATTTATTTCGAGGAATATTTTCATACTTTGTACAGAAAATTTGACGTTGCTCAGATATGTAATAATAAATGTACCTGTTAAAATTTATTATTGAAATAGTGACCCGCCGTCCCGCCGTCCGTACATGCTTCGGGTAAATTTTCACATAATAACCTTCCTCTTGAACCCGTAGTTTAAAGATTTATGCGTGCATATAGTTTTTTATACACTATGTAGGGAAGTAGCGTTGAAATTGGTCTACCAGTTTCGAAGATTAGCGATACTAAAAAACAGACAGCCAAATTGACAGAACCTATCGTTACATTAATGTGTTGATACTGTTAAACAGCTGACTATCGTGCAATATGGCGGGCGAAACATGTGACCGGTACCTACATAGTTTGGTTAAGGTCAACTCGCGAATACATTATCGGGTTATTGGGCGGGTTCGCATAATATTTATAAACTAGTTCTAGTATCGTTTGTACTAACGAAGGATATTCGAAGTTATAACTTTTAACGTCTTAAAATGTTTTTCATCTTAAAGGCATTAACTTAAGTGTAGAATAGCTCGGACTTGAGAATTAAACTAGAGCTTTAAGAGCTTTTAAAGGTAAATGGTTCCATTATTGAAGAAAAAACAAAATGGTGCGTAATTGAAGTTCAGTTTTCTAATTCAAGGCAAATGAATTGAGGAAGAAGTGGTTTTTTTAATGAAAAATTTGCACAGATGCGGAAGAAGTTTAAGGAAGGAATTTTTAATAATTTGTTTATTCTAATGTGAGCGCATATATGTTCGCGAGATGTTAAGATTGCATATAATCTATACTTAAGTAGGTAAATACAATTTTAACTAAGTAGATCTTACTATTTTCTTCAAACTAATTTTTTTGGTAGTTCCTTTTATTATACGGCGAAGGTCAAACGCCAGAGCTTCTCAAATACCTACGTAATTGCAAAATGTGTTATATGTATTTATTTTAGAAGAAAAATGTGGGATGGATAGTTTTGCACATAGTACAAAAAAGTTTACAAAGTAAGCATTACATTAAAGATATTATTATTATTATATTTCTCATATTAGCCAAATCTTCCAAATAACCCACTGGTGAAGAAAATAAATATATAGAGTGCGTAGACCTAACTAAAAGTTGTATTGACAACGTTTGATTAATGTACATTATGTTCTATCGAAATAACAATATGATGACTTCAGAAACTAGCAAAATTGTATTATTAAGTGGTTAGAAGGTAGAGTGTGACTTTTTATAATAAACATGATCAAGGTGCGATGATGATGATGACATAATATACGCGTAGAACGAGAAAATCAAACATTCAATGCCTTTGACATTTGCAAAAGTGGGCCTTTTTCACGCTTATTTCGACTGCATAAGGTTTAATATACCGTGTAATTTCTTAACTGACCGTGTAAACTTGATTTGAATAAATTAAGTTAACGTGAACTTTAACTAGTAATACTTAAGCTTTATATTAGAATGGTACGTTTGAGGTGTTGAAGTATCTTCAGGGTCGAAAATTTGGTGATGAGAATAATGTGCAAATATTAAGTGTTTTGAAAAGGTGGTTCTGGTACTTGTGATTTTTGCTGGAGCAATAACTTTTATACGATAGATTCTGACAAATATAAGGCATAAGGCGTCCGACCGATTTCAGCCATGACGGCCGATCTCAATTGAGATCAGCCAAGTGCGCAGGACATATTATAGTGCACAAGTGTGCGCGCAAACACAAGTGCACTCTCTATTCCCTTACTCTCATAATTCGGTGAGACGGCAATCCGACATGACCGATGAGAGATCGGGCGCAGGACCACCGGCTTAACGTGCTTTCCGAGGCACGGGCGTTCAACCGCCAACTTCCTAACTCCGGGCTGAGTAATTTCATTACAGAAAAACTCACACAAATTTTGCCCGACCCCGGACTCGAACCGGGGACCTCTCGGTCCTAACGCAGCACTTACTACCAATAGACCAACGAGGTAGTTGACATAATATAACCACTATCTATATACCTGCTTTACAAAGTTGTCGCTAAAAAACAAATACTACAAATTTAATAACTATTTAAGAAGGGCTCTCGTGTTGACAAACTTGATTTTTTACGATATTGGTACGGAACCTCTCGTGCGTGAATCCGACTCGCACTTGGCCGGTTTTTAAAAAAGTCACATGTCATATAACATACCTGTTCCTCGTTCTTTTCCATTGAATGTTGAATAAGCAAACCAAAAGTTCAATTCTATAGCACACGCATCCATTCTTCATCAACACAGTGACTTTCAAAACGGTTGACAATGACTAAGTGTTTCGATTCGCTCCGAATAAATCGATACTATTCGATACTATACGATTCCATTGATCCATCAGACCCAAGGGCGCGCCGTCGCTTCCCATGAAAATGGCGGCTACTTCCGGAGATCCGGTGTACTTCCGGTAACGAGAAATATAATGTTTATGTTATGTGATGGTCATGTTGGTACTAAAATGTACCTTAGTTGGAATTGAAAATAGAGTAACTTTAAACTGTCAAGGTTACCTACACACGTTAGAAAACTGAAAATGTTCGGGATATTTTCAATGTTACCATATTTTGTTGAGCTTGCAACAATGCCAAAATATCGAACACTTAATTTTGTACTAAATATTAGTCTTTATGAGTCTATACGCGTTATTAGGAGTAGCAAATTACATAGCTACTTACTGCTTAATTTTGTGTTTTCTAGAGTAGAGTAGTTTATTGCTTTTATAGTACAAAATAAAGAAATATGTACTCAGGATACAAACACACGCACATAAATATATAGATACATAAATAATTTATGTTAAAAATTACTTGATAAAATATGCATATGAGTTGAAAGGAGCTGCTAATCGCAACTAAAATATAATAAATGTAAATTTTTTACCTCAAGAAGTCGTCTCATATAAAACACATCATAAGATGTAGGTAGGCTAGGTAAATGTTTGTTTTTTTGAACCGTTCACTTCGACTCATTCTGATAATATGTGTTACCAATACTTCTGCACTATGACTTCCCTAAAGATTCGTTACATTGTTGCAATAAATGAAGGGCTAAGTTCCCTTCATAAAACATTAACTTTCCAAGTAACGTGAAGGACTAACCCTTCTAATAATAATACACATATGTGCAGCAATGCAATGAGGAATCCCACAGCAATTAGGAACCGCCATCAACAAACACACCATCATATAACACAATCACAAACGATTCTGTAATCGACTCTATACGTTATCTTCAAATCAATCGATAGCACGCAACCCAAGACGCATTGGGAACGAATCGGACGATTGCATCGATTAATAATCGAATAATTGCCTATCTAATTAGTTGGATGAATATACATGAGTGTTTGTAATGACAGTGCGGTTCAGATTCTTGATTTGACGGGTTGTGTGTTTTCCCATGTGTTTTTGCGAGAATTATATAAATAGCTGTCGAATTGAGTAACCTACTCCTTTTTACATACAACAAACATACGTATGTACTTGTAATCACGCCTTTTTCCCAGAGGGGTAGGCAGCCTGCCATGTGCTACGGTCCTGGTTCACCACTTTCCCTTCTTTCACATCCATCAAAATCTTCATGCACGCTCGTCGATTACTGGTACTTTTGACTTTTCCATTTTTTTAAGACGGTTAAAAAGCAACTGTCAGTTGTTTTACATTTTGTACCCATACCACGTTAGTATAAGTTAGTCAATTACCAAGTTATGTTTTATCAGCCCATATAGGCACGTCCCCATTAAGGGCCTGGAGCATACTCTAAACGAGGGCTATCCAGGCCTTACTCAACCATACTAGCCAAGTTCGGGTATATGGAATTCATATTTGCTAAAGTATTTTTTTCGAAAAATGCTGATGCTGAACACGTGCATAAGTCTTTGCATACAGACAGAATAAGAGACTGATGGACAACAAAGTGATAATTTATTCAGAGGTTCAAATTTTTCTCTTAAAGTGCGATTTTTTAAAGAGTACTCTTTTATATTGAGGTCCGGAACCTTAATGATATACTCAGTGTGTCTACTTCACTTTCCTATGACGATGTCAGTTTTTGTGGTTTCATTATAAACTCGTCGATCAAGTTGAGCAACATAGGCCGCGCCTCGCGGAGCGAGAAATGATTTCACGACGATTATCTGGATTCTTTTCAGGACTGTTTCAATTGTACTTGGTACATTGTATATCATAGTATTGTTATCACACTTCACATTTGAAATAAAAACTTATTTTACTGATTAAACTGGCGTGTATTGTTATTCTAAATATATTATTTAGAGACGCGTTTGTCTGTCCCGTGATCACGTAAAAAGTTACGAAATCATCTACAAGAACCTTATCACCTCGTTAGAAAACTGTAACTGTCCGGGATATTTACCATGTTGTTTTGTTTTAATGAGCTCCCGATATTTCGGCACTGTTGCAAGCGCCATGAACACGGGTTTACCCGTGATTGCGTTTGAAACAGTGCCGAAATATCGGGAGCTCATTAAAACAAAACAACATGGTAAATATCCCGGATAATTTTTCGTTTTCTAATGTGTGTAACCATGACAGTTTAAACCTTATTACTTCGTGTTTTAGAGAATTAGGAAAAACAAATTGATTCGATTTATATCTATTCATTAAACAGGCACTAAAGATGATTATCTTCAATTATACAGCAATTACCAAAGTTATAAAACTCAAGAACTGTAAACTATAATAGCAGATAAAAGTACAACGAAACTTGAAAAAATTAATATGTTAAACATTTGCTTAAAAAACCAGTATGTACTTGAAAAAATCATATTCATATTTTATTTCTATAGGGAGCATACGTGAACTTACTTCTATATGAAAATATATTTTTGTGCTTTTGAGATAAAAACGAAAGTATTTTTATTATTTGTGCACTCGTAATCATTATGCGTGAATGCATATATTGCGTAACACACTGATAGCGTTTGGTCAGACAAGGCGACAGAAAGCCCTCGTATTTCAATAGTAAGTTCCAATTCGCTTGTCATTTTGATCAGGAAGCCGACATACAAGTATATAACTGACGTTGATGAACTAATTACTGTCCCGCATTTTCCCAATTTGGTAGGTACGGAACCAAACACGAATGACAAGAAAACATTGAGGTATTACCTTACCTTAACGCGGGGACCGTATAACCGGTTCACGTCGACCCTCAGGGATCTTTTGTGTTTCCCCTACCTTAATACACCTACTCCCTGAAGATATAATGCATTAATGCAATAACGTCCTTGGGTCTGAGGTGCCTGTATTCTTCTGGTTTCGGATAAGCCGTTCCCAGAAGTCTGAGCCTGTGTCTGGCCAGTGAGTGACATTCACATAAAATATGCTTCATGTCTTCCATTTCTTCCTTGCAAGCTCTACAATCGCTGTTTGAAGACAGTCTCATTTTCATCAGTAATGAGTTGGTGACGTAGTGCCCTGTTAGCGCTCCCATGAGTAGACGACTTTGAAGTCTGCTTCCACCCATCATGGTTTTGTACCACGTTTTTGGATTGTCTCCAATAAAGCTCTTGGAGTGAACCATACCTGGTCTATTCTTCCAATGCTTCCAACGCTCATTATCAACATGTTCCTTAAATGCCATGTTGATGGTGCTTAACGCTAGCCCAACAAATGGCTCTGGTCCAATATGATTTGCTTCTGAGCCTCTTCTCGCAAGTTCATCTGCCTTTTCATTTCCCTTATACCCTTCATGGCCTGGTATCCATATTAGCCTCACCTTGTTTTGCCTCCCTAGGTTATTAAGTACCGTTATGGCATTGGCGACAAGTTTAGAGTCTAATTTGGGGTTTCTTAATGCCCTAAGGGCCGCTTGACTGTCACTGAGAATGTATATAGTTTGATTCTTGACCTTTAGTTCTATGTTCTTCTCTGCACATGAGATTATTGCATAAACCTCTGCTTGAAAAACCGTTGTCATGCCCCCATGCTTTGACTTTCCTCAACATGCTTGCTGTAGATACCGGAACCAGTGCCTGACACCATTTTGGATCCGTCGGTATACCATATCAAGCTGTTGCTCTCAGGGCAGGGCGGATTCACCTTCCAGCTGTCCCTCGTCGGTATGTTTACCTTGAAGTTCCTATTGAATATGTATTTTGGAATCGTTTTATCACAACCCATTTCCAAAATTCTGGACAGATAACTATTGTCATCCCATTTTTGTGTGTCTTGTCTGATGTTTTCTAGGGCTCCAAGTTCCTGCAATACGTAGTCGCTGGAGCGCCTTCCTAGCTTCAGCTTCGATCACCAGGTGCAATGGCGGAAGATTTAACAGTACTTCCATTGTTGCCGTTGGGGTAGTTCTGAAGGCCCCTGATATGGCTAGACACGCGGTTCTCTGCATTTTCTCCAGAGCGTCCCTGCAGGTTTTTAATCGTGTTCTATACCACCATACAATACTGCCATACGTTATTATTGGCCTTACCATAATTATGTATAACCATCTAATGACCTTTGGTTTAAGCCCCCATGTTTTTCCATATGTAGCACGGCACATACCTAAAACCCGAAGAGCCTTCGATATAGTGATGTTTACGTGGCGGCTCCAGTTAAGTTCCTTATCTAGGGTGACACCTAGATATTTAACCTCTTTTGAGCATTCTAGTCTTGTGTTAAATAAAGAAACAGCTCCCATATCCTTGATATTCCGCTTCCTTGTAAATGGAACTAAAGTGGTCTTCCTTGGGTTGACTGATAGATGGTTGTATCCACACCAATCCTCAAGGGTCTTTACTGCACTCTGCATTAGTTCTACAAGTGTTTTCGGAAATTTTCCATTGACCATTATGACCAGATCATCTGCGTATCCCACAGTGTGGTAAGGTCCTTCATTGAGCTTTCTTATTAGCGAGTCCACGACTAGACTCCATAACAATGGGGAAAGTACTGCCCCTTGAGGACATCCTCGTGCCGTTTTGATCGCTAATTTTTCTCCAAGTATTTCAGAATGAATTATTCTGCCTTTAAGCATGCATTCCACCCATTTGCAGATAGTATTGGGGATACCATGTGCTTTGGCTGCATTGCTTATTGATTCAAAGGTTGTACGATCGAATGCACCCTCAATGTCAATAAACATTGCTAGGCACATCTCCTTTGATTCCAGTGCTGATTCAGCTTCTCTAACTACATAGTGTAGTGCAGTTTCTGTAGACTTCCCACTTTGGTATGCACACTGTTGTTCGTGCAAGGGATATCTCCTAAGTGGTCCATCTCTTATGAATTTGTCTATCATCTTTTCTAAAGCTTTCAATAGAAACGATTGTAGACTTATCGGTCTGAACGATTTTGGTTCCTCATAATCTTGTTTGCCATGTTTTGGTATATAGATTACTCTGACTTTCCTCCATATTTTGGGAATATATCCAAACGCCACACAGGCCCTATACAGTCTGCAGAGATGAGGATGAATGATCGATATTCCATTCTGCAAGACTATCGGATAAATGCCGTCCGGCCCGGTAGATTTGTATGGCTGGAAACTTTTCAGAGCCCAGCTTACCTTAGCTTCGTCAACAACCTTTTTCGAAATTTGCCAATCACTATATGAGGTCCTTTTGCATTGGTCCTCAATACTGATGGCGTCTTCCTCTTCTTCAATTGCCTCTGAACCCGGAAAGTGAACACTAGTCATCACTTCCAATGTTTCTCTACCGGTTTCCGTGCGTTCTCCATTATGCCTTTTAACAGTTGTTAGCTGTATTGCCTTTGTTGTGGAGATTGCCTTTGTGAGTCGCATCCCTTCAGGTGCAGAGATTATTCCCTCACAATGCTTCTTCCACGCTTCCCTCTTTGCCTTGCGGACAGCAGTGCTGTATCTCGTCAGTGCACTTCTATATTCGCTGAAGTCGTTTCTAGCTTTTGCTACATTGAACGCCTTCCTCGTGTCTCTCCGAATTTGAGCCACTTCTTGAGTCCACCATGGTAGTCTCCTTGCTATAGACTTACTGTCAGGACAATTGTCCTGCCATATTGAGGTTATAGCCGTTGTTAACCTATCTGCTTCAAGTTCAATGTCAAGTATTGAATTGAGCTGATCTACTGGTTTACCCACTGCCGATTTTAAGTTTGTTTTGAAATTATCCCAGTCGGTATGACGGGGATTTTTTCTTCGTACAACTTCAAGTCGGCTACCTACATTGTAGCTAAAACATATGTAATTATGGTCCGATAGGGTGACCTCATTAGACACATGCCATCCATTAATATTCCTAACAGTCTTGTTATTTGCTAGTGTTAAGTCTATTACCTCGGCCCTACGGGCATTGAAGAAAGTTGCCTTACATCCTTTATTAATAATATGTAAGGGTGAACTTACCAGATAGTCCAGTAACTTCTCTCCTCTTTCATTGATGTCTGTGCTTCCCCAGACCACGTGATGTGAGTTTGCGTCACATCCGATAATGAGCTCTCGATTCTCCCGGCTGCAGCTGTCAACCAGTTTCCTCAACATTTGAGTCACCGGTTCCTTCTCTTCATATGGAAAGTAAGCCGACGCCAATATCAGCGTCTGCTTCCCTTCCCTCCTCTGGATTCTGACTGTAGTCAGATCCCTGTAACAGTATTCCGTTAGAGGCGCCACATTTAGACCATTCCTGATATAAATGCAGCACCTCACGTTATTCATTGATGAGTTGTAGTACACTGTACCACCCACTCCATTAAAACCCATAACCGTACCATTGTGAATATATGGTTCTTGTATTAGGGCAACATCAAACCTTTGCCTTTGTAGCTCGCGTGCCAGAAGGGCAGTTGCGGCTCTACAGTGATGTAAGTTTATCTGTACACACCTGATTTTAGACATTTCTAGTCCGAGAGGAGGCCCGTCTCACTCACGCCAGGTGAGGAGCGCCCCAGGAAGAGCTGGTCCAGTGCACCCAGTACATCATCTGACCGGGAGAGCACCCCATGTCCCGCTCACTTGACATGGGTCCCTCAACCACGGTCTGGGGTACTGGTGTGCCGTCAGGAGCTGTGGCCACCACAGCAGGAACCGTGCTGGCAGCAGGTTCTGCGACCGTCAGGTCCATCGGCACCTCGTGTGTTCGTCCGTCAGTCTGTACGTCCGTCACTTGCCGAGCCTTTCTGTGCTTCCTCAGCACAGGGGCCAACCCGCTCCTCCTCCTGCCTCTCCTCCATCTCGAGTGGCTTGAAGTGGCTCAGGTCGATCCCCGTACTGAGGCAGTAGCCTTTCTCCTTGATAAAATTTGCAGAGGCTCCATCCACAAGCAAGATGCGCCTGGTGGTGCGACCTTCCACGAGGGTGTCCACAACGCGCCAGTTCGCTGTTCTTACCTCTGGATAGATCCTCTGCATTATACCTAAAAGGACCGAGACGTCCGCACTGACCGTCTTGGTCTTCCAGGCCATTTTAATGGGTCTAGGTAGGTCCCTCGCATCTACGACCTTAAGCCTAACCCCTTTGATCTCGCGGCCGTTGAAAAGTTTTAGCCACTGTGCCGAGCGCTCTCCGTCGCACGACACAATGACAACACCGGCCGCGATATAACCTAGATGTACTTGAGGGGGAGGGTCCTTGGCTTTCACCAGCTCGTCCAAAATGGCGAGCTGAAGATCGTCATAGATCCCTTCCTCAAGCATGGTTGCAGGGTAGTTCGCAGTGGTGATGGCCATTTTGAAGGTCCCCAGTGCTTGCGCATATGACCCAGAGGTCTTGATGCGTTTCGCACTGGTCCCTCCCTGTCCCTCACCACTGTACTCCCTGCCTCGCTTCTGACGGTCGACAGAGACGGCGTCCTCAGCCTGCTGCCTGCGCAGCGCCTGAGCACGCCTTTTCTCTGCTCCCGTCCTGGAGTGCCTCTTCTTGCCTCCCCTTTCCCCCCCAACCCCGCGTTCCCGATCAAGGACAGGATGGCTTCCTACGGAAGCTTCTCCCATCACTCCACCGGTTCCACGAGATGTGCTGGGGATTGGTTCGGCTGGTGCCCCTAAGGAACCAGACAGCTGGCCACTAGTGGGATGGGCCAGGCCTCCGCCCGGTGGTCCGCTGACCGAATGGTCTGTAGACCTGCCAGGCCTCACTGGCTTGGTCCCTTTCCCAGGGTGCTGTGCTGGTGCCTTCCCACCCCTTGCACCAGAAGCACGTCCGCCGACTACCTTCCACCCTCCACTAGTTGGTTTAGGGTCCGAGGAACCTTCCCCAACCAGCTTTGGGCCACCTTTGTTTTGCGCCGTGGTCCTGTCCGGAAACAAGACCTTCGGCACCTTTGTCCTTTCGGACCGCAGGCTTTTAGCTGACGCTCCACCGCCGCAGGTGGTTTTCGTGGTCTGCACTACAGTGCCCCCCCCAGAATACGCGGGGCTGCCCGAGCTAGGCTCGGGGAGGGATTGTCCAGCATCGCTGGTACCCTCCTGGGGTAGTTTCTCTTGCCGTGTTGCATCCATGATTATAGTTGGGTAATACACACTGCACTTCCCCAAGGCGCAGAGGTCGCACTTTCTGAAGGGATTGCTCCCTTCAAGGCCCGCGATGGCCTGGTCCAGGTTGTTGACCGCCGCCTGTCAGCGTTGTCGTTGCTCTTTGGCACCACCCGGTGCGCACGTGTAGGGAACTCCTGTTTTGTGAGGTGGTAAATCCTACGGACGCGAGCAAACCTTTACACACCAAAAAGGTATTACCTTATTTCGTTTTATGCAATCAAAGATTTGCATTTCAAGCTAACATGTTAGTTGTAGGTACCTACGTAAGAAAGTACTAAAAAGGAATGATAAAAATGTAGTATTGTAGTACCTTGGTCTTGGTAGTAAATCTTTTTAAGTATATTATTTTATAACTATAATAAAGATTAATGAACGATATGCTTCAGTAGTTATTTGGTTACGTAAAACGTAACGTGTACACATGTACTACTACTTTTTCAATGAAATGTAGGTTGAATAAAATTTAAGTGGTCAGGGAAAAAAAGCGTCGATGGCCGAGTGGTTTAGGTCGTTGCTTATCATGCGAGAGGTCGCTGTTCAAACCCCGCAACATACTACTGTGTTTTTCAAATTTGAAATTATATGTACTTACGATTATGACGCTTTAACGATGAAGGAAAACAACGTGAGAAAACCTGCACCTATGAAGAAATTCTTAGGTTGTATAGTCAACCCGCACTTGGCCAGCGTGGTTGATTAAGGCCCTATCACCCTAGTTTAGGGCAGACCCGTGCCCTAGCAGTGGGGAGTCATATGGGCTGATGATGGTCAGGGAAATCGAAAACTGGCTCCATGGCATATTTGTTTCTTAAGCCAATTGTCGTCCTTTCACGAGACGGGAAGGTGATATACAGAAGTTGCGGGACGATGAGACTTGCGCAGGACTGAAGTGCATGTCATTCTACGGAGAAGGCATATACCCTGCAGTGGGATATAATCAAAGGCAAATAATGATGATGATGATGATGAAATATCATAGGTTCGAACCCCACCCATGGTTACTGTTTGTGTGATATAATCTGTCTGATGTGATATATCTGTCCAGTCTCTAGGTGTGTAAATTATTTACATTGTTTTTTTTTTAATAAAAAGACTGACTGAGTCTAAGAAGGAGGTGTGTTAATTTTAAGGGTGAGTGAGAGCCATCGGCTCCCCCGCAAGTCCGGTGATAATGACGAGGCTACTCCAAGACATTATCGTATGTAGTTAGGAAAATAAAAGGTATGTTTATTTTTAAACAAAAAGGTTGAACCACTTTGTTATTAAACCATATTGTAAATATAAAAGTTTGATGAGAAATCAAATTTAACCTGTATGTTATATATTGTTTGCACTGGCATGAACATAAAGAGATTTGTAGTGGGCACCTACTAATGAAAGTTGTTTGTCAGAAGTTAAATCATATCTTTAAGTGTCAAATAAACAAGAGTTACATACGTGTGTCAAGTTAGATCATAGATTCGTTCAGGTTATTATTTTGGTATTATGTATGTATATTATATATCAGTAGGTAAAAGTTGAAACTTGAGTATGTTACCAAATGAAAATTTACTGCCGCCGAGTTGTAAGAAAATAATGTTAGTTATTGCGTGTCAGTATCTAGGGTACCAGCTGATAAAGTACTGGTATGGTTATTAGCCTTAGAACTAGTTTGTGACTTGTTATTCGTAGTTCTTTTTTATGTAAATATACTACACCTACAGATGTTCTTATGAAGAGAAGAAATATGACCATGAAAATAAGTAAAAGAAGTGTTTTAGAAGATTATCTATGGATCATGTTTGATAGTTTTGCGGGACAGTATTTAGTTTGTAAGTTAAACATTTTTGTTTTTAATAAATAAAGAAATAATAAAAAAGAAATAATAATCATTTTTATTTTACACCAAGAAACGTAGATTTAAGTGGTTTTTCACCAAGATATGTTAACTTGGTGGTGTTAGGTATTAGCTACCTTATTTTACCTTTTAAATTAAGAACAAAAAAATAGTTTATTTAGTGACACATATAAGCAATAAAGAAAAATTAAAGCAACACACAATTAATAACAAAAAAAAAACCGGATACAAAAGTGACACTAAAAAGGCATTCACTCAGCATGTGTCGTGATGTCCGAAAAGACTCCACGACGCTTATAAAAACTATTTGATCAATTCTAATGGTGTTTAGCCTAAAAAACGACATTCTAAACACCCACTATTTAATTCAAATTACTGATTTAAAAAAAAATATTTTGTGATGTGTGAGTTCCCTTAATTTTCCGTCTATAAAACAAGTTTATTGCTAAACATAACTTGTGTACAATTTCTAAATTTGTAAATATCTACTTTAACCTAAAATTATCCAAACCGGACTATAAAATGAGTTAGGTAACAATCAAACAACATCATAATAATATCTACAAACAACCAGAAATATAAAAAAGATGTCCTATAACCTCAATATTGTTGTTAAACTTATGCAATTCTGCTTTTGTTATGAAAATGGCTACCTCAAAATGTGGGTTACCTCTATTTAAAAGACACCGCTACTGACCTCCTCACCCTGCGTTATTTAAAAAACTTCTGGACCATTTTATAAATCTGGTTATTACATAACTCCATGATATAATAAACTAGAGAAAGTTTACGTAAAAAGCTAGACACTGGTATGCAAAAATAGGGCATTGCTGGCTGTGGATTATTCCACTTGGCTCTACGAAGCCGCAACGCTGAAAGAAATCATAATTGAACGAGATAAGAGATCTCTACATTTTTTAAAGGCACTAAGTTCCTATTAGGATAATTATATTATAATATTAATTTTGTACAGCTCCACGGCCAACTGTCCCCAAGATTAAGCTGAGCTTGTACTAGTGTCAGAGTCATACATAAATACATTAAATACTTACATACATTTATAAATACACATTCACACCCAGACACGGAACGAACACAACTATTTATCACATGAATGTTTGTCCCAGAAGATAATGGGAAACACGACTCTTAGAACCGTAGTAAGGTGTACTAACGACTGTTCCACCGATACAATCAATGTAACTTTTTTGTTAGTGTGAAATACATATATGCAAAGGTAACATATAAGCATTGCCTTTTAGGGGAGCAAAAACAATGCTTATAATAATATGTTACGTTGGGCCAGTGGGGCGACTTTAGTGTTGCAAAGTGGAATAATCCCCGGCTGTTATCACGATATCACTGATTTGCGGTGACCGCAATTTGGCAGGGTTAGTGAAATGGAATTGATGCGGAGATAGTAGTTTGCGGCAATCCAGAGCACAATTTGGTTTCGAACACAATTTCAGGCGAAATTAGTTTGAATGCAATACCTATGACGAGTGCTGAGTTGCGGGTTTTCATTTGTTTTCTTGATCACTGGCGCACAGGTGCCATGAGATATCGAAATAGCTCTATACTAGCTTTCAGTGGAGCTCTTTTATCGCTGTAATTCCTTATTTATAAGGTTCAAAAGTAGCCTATGTCCTTTCTCAGACACTAGACTTACTAATAAAATTGAATTTCAATTGTTTGTTAGTTATAGCGATTCACTTTTTTTTTTTTTGAGTTGACAATCGGAGTGAATAAATGACATATAACAGCAATTATTTTTGATTAATACAACGATTTATTATGCCTGTCGACCTCATTTGTGGACCTCACGACCGCTTACCATGAGGTAAGTGAGGTCATCCTGGAAGTCTTTCATTAACACAAATAAATTTTCTGTCGATTAATTCGAGTACAAATAAACTTTTTTGTATAAGTTCTAGTTCAACATCTCTCCCACTGACTTACATAGTAAATAGCATTATAAAGATTACAAAAATTCACGTGCGAAAACATGAAGAATTCGCTTCCATTAGCGTAGACGAACGCCGGTGAAAATCGCGGAGAGTATTCACGCACATGTAGAAATTTTATTTCTTCCTTGTTAAATGAAATACTGCTGTTACAAATTCTTCATTTCTTAAAAGAAAACATAATACAGTGTCGGCTTTGCAGCAAATGAAGTACGATTTAGGCTGTCTTTCTGTATCAGTGTTTTTTCTTTGATTTGTAATGAAAATTACTTTTTCATGAGTAGAATCAGCTTTCCGAACCGGTGGTAGAGTCACTTATCTTTTACTTATCTATTTACTGTAATAACGATTTATAAGTGCGTGTAAATGCCTAATGTAAAGGAATTTTGACTTGACTTTGACTTGACTTGATTAGCTTTGACAGCGATTTCATCCGCGTTTTCTCCCGTGTTTTTTACAAACTTTTCATAATAATAATAAATTAAATAAATATGTGCAATAATATACTAGGTAGGTGTATTGTATTTTTGTGTCTATATTGTCAGGAAACTACAAAGGATGACACCTAACCTGTGCCTCAAGTCCAAGGCTTTCAAAGAACTAACTATTATTTGAATAAGTCAACGAACTATGATTAACCGTTAGTAGGAATAAGCATAGTCATTTACTTAACAACAATAGGTAAATTCAAGATTGTTAAAAGGCAAAATAACAGACGTGTACGTGTAAGGAACGGGGTTAGGTATTGTCATTTTACAATAATTCTTTTAAAATAGAATTGAAAAACGGTTGTCAATCAGATTCAATAACTAGCGGCCGCCCGCGACTTCGATTGAAAATGCTTTGTGTCAGTCAGCAATAGTTTCATGTATTAATTTGTCTGTCCGTTAGTCCGTCAAGTCTTTATGTTTGGACAACTCTCGAGTTCAATTAGAAACTTCCTACTCATTACTCAAGTATTACATTCGGAGGTATTAAGTCAATATTAATATAATGAAAAAATCATTAACAGATTAGATAGAACCTCACACAAAATTTTTATTGCGAAATACAGTAGCATTACGAGTTTAAAACAGCTCTATATCGATATACATCTAAAAGTTACACATTGTTTGAGTGCACATAACATGCGTTGCATAAAACAAAACAATTCTCATTACAAACCACACTAAACATATTGACTAAAACATAATAAAAAGCCAGTTAAAAACCAATTAACCCATTAACGAATGCAACATTGCAAACGTTTATCGCATATGCAAATGTCTGGGTGCATGGATGCGCATGCAACGCTTGTAAACATTCCGCACGTATATGACACATTTTGCGTGCGTTTGTGTAAAGTGGGTTGCCGATTTGTTTATTACGAAATGAGGAATCTGTTAAGTAAGTCTTTTACTTTGTTATTTGTCCCGCATCGGCGACAAGTGTGATGCAATAGATCAGTAAGTTAATGATGCAAGTGAATTTGCTTTACATTATTATTAACCTTTTTAAATTTGCTAACATTTTTCTGTATTGACTGTAACTGGTAACGTATTAATGGTTTGGGTGAAGCATTTTAAATAAAATAAAATAAATATTACACTAACTTACAAGTAAACATGGACAAATTATAGATCCGACCAAGGATTTAATCTAATAAGTAGGTATCTATAATAGAATGGATATTACTTTTTTAACTTAAATTTTCATACCGGATAATATCTATACCTAATAACATAATTAAATAAGAAAGTATGTAGGTATATCACTACATTGTATAAAGCAAAGTCGTTTCCCGCGTCTGTCTGAATGTATGTATGCATAAATCTTTAAAACTACACAACTGATTTATATGGCTTTTGTAATAGATAGAGGGATTGAAGAAGAAGGTTTTTATGTATAATATACCCGAAACGAAGCGAGGGCGCGGCGGGTCATTATTTTTAAATATAAGAGAATTGTACAAAGTAAACAAATATATAGAGTTGGCTAAACACACTAAAGATATTCGATATTACGTAGTTATCCACTTACTTCGACACAGTAATGGCGTTGCGGTACTAAAACAACAAATTCCGTAATTGCATTTTGTCAAATGTCCATTGAATAAAATTACACCTCCATTCATCGGAGACAGAACGGATTAACAAACAATTGTTGGTCGCATGCGCAGGTTTAGAATGACGACGTTCGACGACGCCTTACAATCGATTCTGTTGACTGATTCTGTGTTACTTTGAGTCGGGTTTACCTATATATCGATATGATATATTAATGTCGGCTTGTGTGGAGTCATGGATGTTAAGATTAAATTACATGTACCGAATGGTTTTATCATTTTTTTTTATTTCTCTAGTAAATTCATAATTAAATCAAGCCATTTTTATATAATAAAATTTTTATGAACGTTATATTTTTAGCGATTTTTATGAAACGATTTATCGAACTTAATTATATCCGCGTCTTTGTTAACATAAAGTCACCTAAATTACCAGTACCTACTTAATAAGTAGTGTTCAGTTGGGTAACAATTTTACCCATTTTACCGTAAAATGTAACTCTGGCCTATTTCCGGAGACCAAAAACTAACTTCATACCTTCTTTTATCTATATTTGTTAGTGTAATCATCACTGACTCTACTTACATTCAATTATTTCTCTTATTAAAACACTTTTTGCAAAAGTATTTTCAGATAAAATGTCAGTCAATCTTAAACTGAATCTGAATTTCATCTTATAGGCGAAATAGATTCATTCGTTACTAAATCGCGAATCTATGAGCACGGGAGTGCCCCCGCCAAGTATGCAATCCATAATTAGTAGTTTAGATTGACAAAAGATTGTTAACATACCGTAGTAGGCTTACAAAAAAAAGATCTTTATCAAATTAAACGACGCCAATCGATTATCCACGGATCGAATTACGCTTTTATCCATGGCTTCGAGTGGTGTAAACTCCTAATCAAAGGTACTACAGATAGGCGGAACCCCAAACATCGACCATGCAACAAAAGATGTAGCCACATGACGTAAGCTATTGTAGCCGAATTGCGCGATACAAGCGAAATTTGATTATGTTGCCGCATTTTAATTTGGGTAATTTCCGAAATGTAATGAGGTGGAGATATTGGGGTCCGTAATTTATGGAGTTTGGGTGTGTGATGAGAGGGTACCGGTTCGGTGGTGATGAAAATGTTGGTCTACGGTGTCTCTTGATCGTCCGAGACGTGAAATTTGTGTTATCAAAATACTATATACTATATAGGACTGGCTCGGTGGAACAGTAGTTAGTGACCCAGGTTTACTACCTACGGTTCCAAGAGTCGTGGGTTCGATTCCCACTCGGGACAAATATTTGTGTGACGAACATCGGTGTTTGTTCCGTGTCTGGGTGTATTATTAAATATATTTAAGTATATTTGTGTATCCACTGTTGATTCTGATACCCGTAACACAAGTGCTTAAGCTACTTACCACGGGATCAGATCAATGTATGTGATGTTGTGAAAATTTACTAGTCGATTTGACAAACTATGTTAAACTATGTCACCTGAATTGTATAGTACAGATACTTAAACTAGCTGTGCCAGCGACTTTGTCCGCGTTTTCCCTCTTGGACACCCCTATTACAAAGCCTAAAGCATTTATCGATAAATGGTTTATCTAACACACAAATATTTGTCCCGAGTGGGAATTGAATCCACGACTCTTAGAACCGGCAGCCAGGGTCGAAACTACTTCCACCAAGCCCGTCAATTTAACAATGAGTAAGAACAATACGATCGTAATCCTTACTAATATTATTATCTTTCACGCCAAAAATTCTGAACTGATTTGATGAAATGTGGTACACTGTTAATCTTGAGCCTGAGAAATGACATATGCAGATTAACCAATAAGGAAGTATTATTATACGATTCCACACGAAGAGAGTCGCGGGCAGAAAGGTAGTTTTAATATAAAATGTTTAATCTACACTAATATTATAAAGAGGAAAGATTTGTATTTTTGTATGTTTTGTAATGAATAAACATTACTCAAAAACGACTGGACCGATTGCAATAATTTTTTCACCATTAGAAAGCTGCATTATTCAGAAGTAACATAGGTTATATAATATCACGCTAGGTACTATAGTTGAGGAGCAGTAACCGAAAATGTTTCAAAAACGGGGGAAAAGTATCGTTTCTGAGGCCTTTCGTGGCGTGTGCTGAGCATATAGTTAAAGTTATACAAAAGTGCTCTATGGATAAATTGTTCATCTTAACATTATCTTTAAAAAAGTCTGCGAGAGAATATGTCTACCTTTTATAGTTTACCCATAAAAATCGTTTTAATGATTTAGATGTTTGCTCCAAAGTTATGTCATTTTGGCGACGGGACTTCGAAGTTAATAATTAATAATAAAACGTAAAACTTAGTAAATAATCTTAAATCCCCCGTGCATAGCCGGGACGGGCCGCTAGTATCATCTAAAAACAATGATGATATATCCCTAATTGTGTTATTTTTTGTTACAGGTAATAACAAGGTGGAATCAAGATAGGGGTGAGAGCCATCTGCTCCCCCGCAAGTCCGTTCATGATGACGAGGCTACTACAAGCCGTCATCGTATGTCAGTTAGGACAGCTTATTGTAATCAAAACATAAATAATAAAAATAATTGCTTCACAATATCCAAATAGGTTTTTTGTGATTGTGATTATATTTACCTAGCTACATACCGTTGTTTAAACAAGTGCTCTGATGACTACCCACAACAATGCCTACAATAACATAGAAACATACGTCAAATGTTATTCTACCCACGTCAATGCTTATGGCATTAAATGGGTTAAAAGGTTATACTTAGATACACAACATTATTTAAAAAAATATTTTTGTCTCTACCTACATGTGACTTACCTGTGGCGTTGTGAATTCGTCACTCAATTATGTGATCAAAATCAATGTTGACCACACAGTCCTCAAGCAAGTAACCTCTTTCTTTAGTTTCGTGTACGTGTATACGTGTATACCTTTCACCGAGGGGCTCGAGCCTACTTTGTAGGGATGGGACCGGGAGCCGATAATAAAAGATGTTATTATAGCAATAGTAATATATTGTAACTGTCAAATAAGCCAATACATGTGCTTAATACTAGACACGAGAGGTGCTACGCACACAACAACTTTAAAGTAGAGGCTTCGTCAATCAGGCTTTATTTGACCATAATAATATAATGGCCAAGTGCGGGTTAGTCAACTTCACACAAACTTAGAATTTCTTCACAGGTTTGCAGGTTTTCTTTCATCTCAAGAACATCGTATAAACGTATATAATGATCAAAATGAAATCAAATTGGTGCCTAGGCTTGGTTTGAACTGGCTACTTTTCGCGTGGAAATGAGTGGCCGTAACCACTAGGCCATTGACGATGTTCTACACCCTAATGAATTGAAACTTATATTTAATATCTAATACAATATATATAATGCACAAGGCAGAATGGCGGCGACGTGGTCCACAACTCGTCACGTCACGTTTCCCACAGAGGTGAAAAGTGGATCGCTGGAAGTGATCTCTGCCTTCCCCTCTGGGAAAAAGGCTTGATTTTATGTATGTATGGAATATCTAATATTGGAAAATATAAATGAAATTCGTTATTATTTCCTCCAAAGAACAAAGATGGTTTAAAAACAATATATAAACAAAATGCAATGTTCTTCCCACTTTCCCCAGTA
Source organism: Maruca vitrata (assembly GCA_039566165.1). Classification (NCBI taxonomy): domain Eukaryota; kingdom Metazoa; phylum Arthropoda; class Insecta; order Lepidoptera; family Crambidae; genus Maruca; species Maruca vitrata. The sequence goes on from CM076933.1 coordinate 3,780,542, forward strand.
ATTCCTAAACCATCGGTTACACAGCGGAAATGCTCTTTGAAATAACCTTTTTAAGATAACAGTCTTACCTATATGCCTGTGAGTGTGCGCCGCGGGCATTATATTTGCATTTGGTTTGCACAACGCGTTCGCTATGATCACACCGATTGGCCATATGAAGTTACACGCTTACTTTCGTACGAAAAACCAATAAGGTTGTCTGTTCATTCGATATTAATAAGGAAGGCATTAGTTGATATTTTTATTTGACTCTGGCATTAGAAAGAGGGTCTTGTGATTTCGGCGGGAGTAATTTTTTTTTTTATGATTGCCTAACAGGATGACCTCACTCCACTAGATGGTAATAATTACTTACACCACCTTGTACTTATGAAGGTATAGGCATAAGGTATACATACATCTATATAATAAAATCAATAAAGAACCAAATATATATAGCACGAACTAAGTAAATGCAAAATATCTCCTAGAAGAATGGGTTAAGTTAAAAACATACGATGAAATAGAATTGGTTATTATTATTTTTTTATACATAAGACGTAGAGTATACATAGTATGTACATACAAGGTAGAGCGTCAATGGTTTAAGCCGATGCTTTCCATGCGAGGGGTAGCCAGTTCAATCCCCGCCACACACCTTTCATATTGTTACCCTACTTTTTTAAAATAATATTTATGTATTTGTATGTTTAAACAGCTTGAAACGGGGCCTCTAAATAATAATGTTTAGAACTCGCGTTTGTATTATACGCGTAGGTACTATATTGAATCCGTAAAATTACATATTTTATGTTAAAAACACACACGTTTTAATTACTAACCAGTAGTAGTTCAATTCATGGTTAAAGCTTAAATTAAAACTAGGTATGATAATCAAACTAAAGTCTCCGTAAAAAAATAGTCAACGCACAAAAACTCGTGGGCAGAAGCTAGCGAATCATAATTTACTTACATAAGTCGTCACGGAAATCAAAGATAAATTGATTCGCAACATTCTGACGACTTCACTGTTCATCTGTAGCCCTATTAAGATTAAAATACACGCCTTCAACTCTTATTACAAAGGTAATAGATGTTATATTTGCAGATCAATTCTTTGAATCCGATAGTATTCAACACTAAGAGGGCTATTGAAGCGTTTTCACGCGTTTTTCAAATGAAATACTTTATCTATTTTTATCTAAACTGCCGACTACTTATCTATTGCATCGTGTATTGTTTGTAAATGAAATGGCGTTAGATACGCTGCGTTCGCTCTTTTTAATTAACATTTGTCTTCGTCTATCGAAGTACGTTTTTTTACTTCACTTTATCATGGGAGAGAACCCATAGGGAAAAATATCCTTTGAGTGATGATCTAGCATATGATAGTTGTATACCAAGCATGTAAAGTCTTATTTAAAACATTATTTCAGCTTATTATGTCGCTGCTTAGTGTCTATTATCTTAACGCATGGAATGTCCTTCCAGCTCATGTTTTCCCTCCCTCTTATGATCCCGGGCTCTTCAGGCGAGGCGTGAAACGGCATTTCAGCAGACTTTAAGGGTGAGTGCTACAGGCTCAATATGGTCGATCTCATATGTGGAGCGTGGAGTGACGTCATCTTGTTAGCCTATTTAAAAAAAAATTAACTAGAAAAGCATAGGCTCTGGTCACATCATTTTGGCTGGCGTCTTTAACTACTACTACCCTACGCGATTCCTTTTTACTTTCCCTACCTTCATTGACAGTAGGGCTCGAGTCATTAGCTAGGCATAGGCCCTTACTCCACCCGAGCTCTCTCGGTCCGAGTGACCGCATTCCGCGGATATGTCCGCGCCGATTGCGCACCGCACGTTTGAGGGTTGGAATGGGACATTTTGTATTGTTCATTACATTTTTAGGTTTAGGGTTGAGCCATCCACTCCCCCGCAAGTCCGGTGATGATGACATGGCGGCTACTCCACGCCGTCGTCGTAGTCAGTTAGGAGAATTGAGGTTAAATATTATGTAGGTACCTACATACTTATTGTCTACATTCATTTGGCGTATGCCAAAATCCACTTTATTTACCTAAATAAAGTGGATTTTGGATTATTGTTACCTAACAGTAGCTCAGAACATCGGCAAAGTAAGCGGTACTTTCTGCGTTTATGAATAATTGTGCGTTTATGAGAATTATAGTTGTCATGTTCTAATTAAGTTCTGCATAATCACAATTTTTTTTGAAAATGTTCATGCCAACGCTATCTATTATTTATTTGTTTTGTGCAATATTGGTTATTTAATTTTAACTCAATAATTATGGTCATTATTTTGTGCGAACATAAAAAATTTGATTTGAAAATATGTAGATATTTAGATAGATAGACATTATATTTATTTAGTGCACTTACAAACAAAACTATTTACAGAGTCACCTATGTTAAAATAAACACAGAGTAGGTTGGTTAGGCATCTGCGGAAGACCAGTATCGCGATGTCTCCCCGACTCCGTGACACATACTGAGCAAAAGTCTTTTAAGTTACCTTTCACATTGATGTTTCTTGTTTATTTTATATTTTTTTAAAAATTGTGTGTCTTCTATGCAATTTGTGTTGGTAACAGAATAAAATATTTTTCTTTCGTTGTTTCTAAAATTTTACTAGAATGTTAGAAAACTGAAAGTGTTCCGGATATCATGGCGCTTGCAACAGTGCCGAAACATCGGGAGCTTATTAAAACATTTCTAATGTGTGTAACGATGACAGTTTAAAATTATATATTAACTAGAATGCTAAACGCCCCCTGACATAGCTCAAAACCGTCGAATCTCCAAATAATCCAGTTAATTAAAATCAGTTTCATTTCTAATCTATGCATATTAAACAAATTAAACGAATACCAGTCCGCTCAGACAAATTTACCGAAAAGGTCCGGTATTTCCGAAACTCGTCTGGCGTTCGGAAGTGTCCGCGGTAGGCGGCGGTGTGGCCACCGTTGCATCGCTTGCATAGCTGCAATGCTAGTGCATTAGGAAACGTGGCTGTCTCGCTTCCTCCGCTCCAATTTAGCACAGGTGCCTTCGTAGGGCTGGCGAAGGGAAGAAAACAATAAATAAATAAATTAATACAAGTATTACACAACTTCACATACATTGAACTTTTATTTTGTCTTGCTCGTTAGTGACCAAGTCTCACTGCCTACGGTTCCAAGAGTCGTTGGTTCGAAAACAAACGTTTGTCCCGAGTGGGAATCGAACCCACGACCGCCAGCCAGGGTCACTAAGCACAGTTCCACCGAGCCAGTCGCTATATAGATCGCTTTCTACTTCTTCTTCGTCGCTACACTCTTGGCAGAGCGGTCGTGGTCGTCAGTCCAGGAGTGGTAACTTGACAATACGTCGCCATTCCTCTCTGACAGCTGCTTTTCAGAAGCGTCGATGGCCGAGTGGTTAAGGTCGTTGCTTGCCATGCGAGAGGTCGCCAGTTCAAACCCCGCCAGGTACCAATGTGTTTTTCAAAAAAGAATTTGAAATTCATATCATTCGACGCTTTAACGGTGAAGGAAAACATCGTGAGGAAACTTGCACACCTACGAAGAAATTCTAAGGATGTGTACCTAGTCAACCAACCCGCACTTGGCCAGCGTGGTCGACGAAGGCCTTATCGCCCTAGCATAGGGTAGGCCCGTGCCCTAGCATTGGGGACGTATACGGGCTGATGATGATGAGTTGTTTTTCGCGCACACTGGCTTACTGGTTCCTCAAGGGTGCCCTTTATCTGATCCGTTTATCGCATTGGATAGATCGCTTTACATGCCACTGTAATAGTCTACGCTACGCCGCTGTTCGCCTCAGCCCTGAAACGGTCAGAATTAAGTTGGGACATTTAGTATTTAGATAGCTGTTCCTATATGCGTTGTGTTTGGGCATAGCCGCTTTGGGCACACGGCCCCGTTAAGCCATGAATATACAAACTTCACGGAGCTAATTAAATTATACAGATGGAAATTCCGCATGTCTCCACACCGGCTAATTTTAAACCATTGCTTTTACGACATGTTAATGGAATGTTTGTTGGCTTATATTGGCTTATACCTAGGTATTGAAGCGTCTCGCCTAAGAGCTTTTTAATATCCGAGCCGAAGTAAATAAAGATATTTCTTATCATAATCATTAGCCCAAATACGTCCCCACTGCTGGGGCACGGGCCTAACCTTAACTAGGGCGATAAGCACGCTGGCCAAGTGCGGGGATATTTCTTATATTTTTTTGTAAGTTAATAATGAAGCATGTAATATTTTTTTAATGACGAAAATAAATACATAATTAATGTTTAATTATTGATTAATTACCTACTTTATTTATTAAAAACCATATTTTATAACGAAATATGTATAATAAAAAATATAGTACAATAAAAAATCACGTGATAGAAAGAAAATCTTCGGTTACTTCCAGTGTCACTAAAAATTAAAGAGAGCTCTAGCTAGCTAAATAAATACCTTAGATTTTTTGTTTTTAAACACGGAACGGATTACTTGAATTGTTAATATTGTTACCTGATAGTAGGTGCAAAGGCCACTGTTAGGCTATGACTGGACAGATTAAGTGTCGGTAACCAAATGCTATTGTGTAAATGAGAACCTGATGATAATGTAATGTAAATTATAACCCAATATGAATGATAAATAAACAGTATGCTTATGGATATTGATTACAGTTGTTATTTTGTTACGTTGAAATATGAGTCCGAAATTTTTAACTTACCTACTAGTTTGACAGCGTTCATGAACTTCCTGAAACTTTATTGAAATGAAATAATAATAAGTTGTATTGAGTATTAATATCATACTTAAAGTGATACTGTAATATACCGGTTTAGTAAATACAATAATGTACACTTTTTGTTTTCCTTGGGTTATACTTAAATGTAAAAGATATATGTAAAAGTAATAAGGTACACATACACGTTATGAATGACACCGATAGTTCTATACATGCAAGTTTTATAATCTGTGCTTATGCCATTGACTTAAGGCGGTACGAAATATTTTAGATTTTGTACTGTCGGAAGTTTTGTTCGTCAGACGCGTTGCAGATTGTAGGTACACTAAGGATTCTACGCCAATAAGGATGTACATAATTCCTCTAAAAAAGGATCTCTATTTTTTATGACCGGAAGGTAACAAATACCGAATTAATTTCTAATTGATTATCTAGAACGGTTCCGCACTAGTGTTGGCAACTTGTTCTGCGGTCGGTTTCTACCATTCCGATGTGAATTTGTTTGCGGTTGCATCGATAGTACCTACCATGGAACGTTTCATCGATATAATATGAATTTACTTTTAAAACTATCTATCTACATCCTTACTAATATTATAAATCCGAAAGTAACTCTGTCTGTCTGTCTGTCTGTCTGTCTGTCTGTCTGTCTGTCTGTTACGCTTTCACGCATAAAGTACTGGACCGATTTGAATGAAATTTGGTACAGATATAGTCTAGAGCCTAGAAATGGTTATAGGCTACTTTTTAACCGACTGCGCTATAAGGAAGTAATGTTTTACCCGTTAAACGTCTCTACGCGGACGAAGTCTTCACAGCCCAAACTATTGGACGGATCGAGATGAAATTTGGCATGCAGGTAGATGTTATGACGTAAGCATTCGTTAAGAAAGAATTTCCCGAAATTCCCACGGGAACAGGAATTAACGGCAAAATCCTTTTGTATGAAAAATATTTACCGCATAAGTTAGACGCTTGAAATTTGTCATGCAGGTACCTTAATAAATTTAATGCTTAGTCGAACAGGATATTGTAAAATTCCCACGGGAACGGGGGTAACAGGGAAAATCTTTTGTATCAAAAAATCTAAACCGCGTAAGATAGATTTGAGATTTGGCATGCAGGTACCTTAATGGACGTAATGCTTACTTGCAACGCGATATTACAAAATTCCCAGGGGAACGGGAGTTATTGGGAAACAACTTCTGAATGTTAAATCCTGTAGGACACGCGAACGAAGTCGCGGGCACAGCTAGTATAAACATAAGTCATTAAATTACTCAGAATTTCTGAGAAAGAAATTTTCGAGAAAGGATGTCTTCGTAGCGCTCAGATCGCTATTATTATGTCATTTGATATTATGATGTAATTTTACCTTCCGATCGGTTATTTGTCATTCAAATTGGGCCACCTTTTAAAGATAAGGTAAGATAAAGAAATATTTATTACAATAACAAGAACTACTAACACTTTGCTGGTGTTAAGATGGGTACACAAAAGGCTGAATAATAGGTATTGCAAAGACAATTTAAGTGTTTGACAGGGCAAATCGGTGCCTAAATATCGATTCAGTATACCTATATATTTTTTAATAGCTGGTTTAAAACCGGCCAGTTTTAACGCGAAATACTTTTTTTTAAATCTAATGTCTACTATGTTTCATTCTGATGAATGGCGTGACGTCACGAATACCTACTCTATGTCACCTAGTGCCGGAACAATGCTCATTAATTATCGCAAATTAATCGCGTTTGCGAACCGACGGCCCGTTTCTCCCGTATTGTGCTCAGTTCACACAGGGGAAAGCAGATGCGTTCGTGGAAGATTAGGTTAGGCTGTGTTCACATTGATGATGGTTAGAGAGATTATGTTAGACTTTAGAGATGTGTCGCGGTAACTCTGTTAACTGCTATTGAAGTGAGCTTTGAGAAATGGTCTAGATGCTTTTAACTGCTTCACAAAAGGATGTATGTTCCTGCTACTCTGTTAAAATTGTTATATACGAATGTAGCCACTAAAATAAATTTAAATATCAATACCTACACCTCTTCTTAAAAGCATTAAGCGCAGCTTTTAACATACCTAATCAGTAACTCTTTTTAAAAAACATTTCTCATAAATGCATAAAATTCAACATAAAGGCTCAATGTAACAGATTTTGAATGATAAAGAATTGTCATGAAAGAAATTAGTAAAAATATATATATTTTCGGATGTCAATCCCGATTTGCAAATCGTCATTGAACGTCAATTTTGTTGTTAAATTCAGAAACACAGCGTTGGCCGCAGTATTGAGTCGTAGCTAGTTAAGTAATTGCAAAGCTTTTGTGCTTCTTTGTACGATCATAGGATAATAGAACCAACGGCTTGAGTAAGTAGGGCTGCCTCTGAGAAATAAAATAGACTATGTAAAAATAAAATAATTATATGTGAAATACAGAAATAAATGAAACATTTTTATTATTCTCAGTTTTATTATTACATTATGCCCTGTTTTTTAATGTACAATTTTATTTAATTAAGTTAGTTCCTTGATCGCCATTGGCGGCGATGTTTTTTAAAAAGTAAGAAATAACAATTGTTAATTTTTTTTTAAACTTTTTGGCCTAGTTGCCAGAACCTTTAAGTCGATTGTTAATGACATTTTATAAACTTAGGCATCAATGACATTCAGCCAAACAACATTTACGACTATGAATTTCGGATAAAGATGATTACGAAAAGGCTACTAAAGACCAACTCTTAGGTCTTAGGTCTTAGGTTTCTGAGGTATAGTTATACCTCTCGTCGCCATGGCAACCCTAGACAAACACAGGGCACAGGTCAGCCTCCTTGTTAGGTCTTTTAGAGCTGATGTTTCACTCATTAGCCGTGTCGTGTGCGATCGCTTCATTGGAGGCCGGTTGCGAAACTCTTTAGTTTTGAAATATGTACTTCACTCTGATTGGACGTAAACTGTCAAGTTTGTAGAATACGTTTCGCAACTAAACTTTGTATCAGCATGTTTTTGAGCCTGGCTATTGAGTAGCAAACCATGCATTATTTTTTTTTTATATAACGTTCATAAATGTAATCTAATTATGTATCTACTTATTTGAAGTTTTTGTTGTCTAGTCGGATTGACTTTATTGATTGCGTTTACATAAATTGCAAGAAGTTCTAGGTTCGATTCCCAGATTTCTACTACATACAAGATATTATTCTATCATGATTATTCATTATTTACTACGATTATATCAATGATACTATAATATTATATACTAAGTAACGTGGTAATGTTGCTCGCGCCTTTACATCTCCACATTTGTGGTGTTAGAAACACCAGACCAGTTTCCGTCCCGTCGCAAAACGTCTAGATATCTAGACATTTTCACAGCGCCCTTTTCTAACACCAACTCATTAAAGACCTTATCTTAATCGCAATAAAGACTAAAGTTGCACGGACCTTTGATATTTATCAAAGCGATCGTGTTAACATTCCTTTTCAAGTAAATTCTCATGTGCGAAATGAGAAGACTGGTGTCTTCTTTTGACAGTTGCAATTTGTGGAACGTAACGTGTTGGCTTGGCATGCTCATATTTCTTGGAATGGTTATTTAATTCAAATAAATTCCTTTGCATTACACGGAAGAAATCCTTTTCATTACATTCTCTCGCCGAATGAATTATTTTCTAATGCTGAATATTTTAGAAAAAAAAATTAAACTATTCATTGTCCATTAAAAAAAATTTAAGTTTACTAGAGATCTGGTCAAGGAAAAAAATAAAATTAATAATCACTCACTAAAATTTTGTCACGCACCGCTCTTAAACCAACACCGGATGTCTTAGCAAACAGTACGGATAAATAAATAAAAAGTCAGCGCTTTCTCTATGGTTCCGTTCGGAACCTGTTTTGGCGGGAAGCGATGCTGTAATGGGATGTTATGGTAGGTTATGTGGGCTACGGGAGCACACGACTGGCTGTACGATAAAAAAGAAAAAATAAACTGGGTTGAGAATGTTACGGTAACTTTTTAAAAATGTTAGCTGGGCACATTTGAATTCTTTGGGCATAATGTTTTGTTTGTAGTATTTTGTACTTCGAAACTTGTAATTAAAAAATGGCTTTTATTTAATCAGATACTAGAGCAAGTTGTTCAGTGTAACTTATCAAGTAGGTTTGCTACCGATAAGCTAAATGTAATATTTAATTACCAGTCGAATGCAATACCGATCGATTTGAATAACAAATGACACTGTAAATAGCTTTGTAAATTAGACAGGCACGAAAAAATAACAATCTAGCTTTGGTATTACATCATTGAATCTAAGCCGGAACATAAAGTACCTACAATAAAGTTTAACTTATACTTATACGTACCTATGTACGTTGGTACCTGCATACTCAAGTAAGTGAATTGATTGTTTCGACTATGTAGTATAACATGTAGTTTATTTAGTTAAATATTAACTTGGTTTGCATCTTTCAAATGATGTATTTTAGAGTTGAGCATGGCTTTATCAACTGACGTATGATGGGTAGAGCCATCCGCTCCTCCGCAAGCCCGGTGATGATGACAAGGCTCCTCCAAGCCATCATCGTTAGACAGTTAGGAAAAAACTGACGTATGATGGGGAGTTTTTATTCTCGTGGTGAGAATTATCTAACTTAGGCTCAGCACCCGAGTCTGAGTTTTAAGCTCAAACTTTGTTATTATTTTCTTGGCTGCATATAGAAAAAGGTTTTCATCAAATCATACATACATAACTACAGATTAAGGACAACTCGGAATATATTAATCTCACTCGTCAAGTCAGGTCAATTATTTTTTAATGTAGCTATGTAAACTTCGTGCGTTACCGCCATGACGGTAAAGTAAGATAGAATTATTATGATCTATGGACATTTGATGACCAGGATGACATTACCTGTGGACTCACACATCACCTCGTAACCACCGTCCAACTATTGACGTAACACCGCCGTTCTCCGCGGTTCATCGACCCAGCTACACCTTCGATTAACCGATAACATCTGTTATCGCCCTAATAATACGTCTCAAATTGAATGCAGCGGAGGCTGAATGTCTTAGCGCCTATGTATGTATGTTGTTTACTCATTTGAAATCAAGCATTTGATGTTTTTAAAGTTTTTATGACAAGAATTTACTAAGTATTTTTACAGGGTACATTACATCACCGTGCTCAGCATGTTAAGCCGTTAGTCCTTCGCTTGATCTCTTATTGGTTATAAAAAATAAGTATAACTGTTGAAAATATATAGGAACAAAAAATGCACATGCACTTTTGTACCATCGATGTAGACTTCTGAAATAGAGACCCTGAATTGATCATTGCCCCTTACTAGGAGTTAGAACCTTCCGCTCCCCCGCAAGTCCAGTAAAGACGACAAGCCTCTCTCTACTCAGAGCCATCATCATGTTATTCATAAAAAAATATATCTACTTAGAGACTGGCCGTCATACCAGAAATCGGTTGGACAATATGATTATGTAAAGTTATTGACGATTATGAAGTTAAATCGTGATGGAGTCGCCGTGACTGGACACAATGGCTGACTCTAAGCGTCGCCATATAGTCCAGTCATTTAAGCTTAAATTAGGTAAGAATCTCGGAATTCGAGATACCCAGCTGTAAGTCTGTAAATACTTAGATATTGACACCCTAAAGGTGGTCTCAAAACCTACATATGGTAGGGTGTACGCAACTATTAAATTTTCAATGTCAAATGTCACAAATAGCAGTTTTAAGCACTTTTGAGCGAAACGGGAAGTTTTATCATAAAAGTGTGTAGGAGGAAATTACTTATCATCTATTTATCTATAAAAATTGTCTGTACGCTTTATTCCTAAGATTCACCATTTCAGAGATAAACCGATGCAAATAGTTGAAAATGTTGTATTTTCAAAAGCTTCCAGGCCCACGTGCGATTGTGCTAGACAGTTAAAATTTTCACGAATGATGTATTTCAATAGCTTCTATAACATCTAATACTAGAAAAAGCTTAAAACCAATGTTTAAGTGGGTTCTCATACAAATATTATGGTTTTATTTTCTCACACTTGGCCGATTTTTAATGTGGTTACCTCAGTAAAACTATTCCAGTCAACACCATTTCTACATGAAGTACACGTTCTTCTTATGGGAGCCCCTTAAATAATCGTTTTATGTTGTTTTTAGTATTATAAGTCTTTCGCGTTTCAGTGCATTAAAACTGCTTATTATGGGTCAAAAAGTACGAAATAACCAATTATTAGAATTTCTGATTGAAGTATAACTGAAAAAAAGAAACATTTTAAAAATGTTAACTGTCCATCTAACTCTATTATGAACGTGAAGTTCATATTAACCAAATTTCAATTTAATGTAACGCAGAAATCTTAAATCTTCTGAATACTGAAAACAACACAAAACAATTATTTAACTAGGCTTCCTTATAAACAACGTGTTCTTCATGTATAAAAGGTGTCGTCTGGAATAGGTTTACTGGGGTAACCACGTTAAAAACCGGCCAAGTGTAACAGAAAAAAACACAATTTTTGTATGAGAACCCACTTAAACATTGGTTTTAAGCTTTTCTAGTATAAGGTGTTATAGAGGCTACTAAAATACATCATTCGTGAAAATTTTAACTGTCTAGCACAATCGCACGTGGGCCTGGAAGCTTTTGAAAATACAACTTTTTCAACTATTTGCATCGCTGTATCTCTGAAATGGTGAATCTTAGGAATAAAACGTACAGACAAATTTTTATAGATAAATAGAAGGTAATTAGTTTTCTCCTACACACTTTTATGATAAAACTTCCCGTTTCGCTCAAAAGTTCATAAAACTGATATTTGTGACATTTGATCTTGAAAATTTAACAGTTGCGTACACCCTACAATATGTAGGTTTTGAGACAACTTTTATGACGTCAATATACAAGTATTTACAGACTTACAGCTGGGTATCTCGAATTCCGAGATTTTTACCTAATTTGACTGGACTAATATTGCGTACCGATCCGTGATCTGGGGTAGAAAATGATTTATTCTTCCGGTTGGTCATCAATTTAAAAAAAATCAAAACGTCACCTGACAAACTGAGCTGGTAACTTTCTAGAAGACATGGTAATGGAGTCTCTGACTCCATTACCATGTCTTCTAGAATGTCTTTGTTGATATAGAGCAACACAAATATATTTTTTCTTCTTTTGTGCATATTTATACTAAAGAGGCAATAAAAATATAAAATCTATCTATACTGTCTAATTTAGCCTGTCAATAGCTATCACGGTTACTTAGATACAGCCTAGTGACAAACAGACGAAAGGACTGATAGACTGATTGACAGCGTTGTCCTTTTTTTGTTGTTTTTAATGCTATTAAAGCTTAATGTAAGTTTAAAATATGAAAAAAATAGGCCGTGTAGGCAGGGTCATGAATGCGAATTTAACATTAAGCTTTAATACCATTAAAAAAGAACAAATAAAAATATAATTCCGGAGTGCAACCATTCTGTATCACATTTTCTGTAAAGAAATGTTTGCGGTCCGATAGTGTTTGATCACTATCGGTGGGGAGCCACCCGTGGAATTGGAAGACCTTCCAACGCAATATTGGAAGGTCCGGTGGTCCAAGTCCAGGTTTAGGCGGGGTCATGAATGCATTTTTTTCAAATTTTAAATTTACATTAATTTATGTACTTAATAGATTCCGTTTATACATTTGAATACTCTTCCACTACTTTCAAATATCTAGGCAATTTTTATAATCAAATCAGACTTATTTTTGGTTTTTCGTGTAAAGTTTCCAGTTTGTATTCGCACTTGCCCTTGTAAACCTACACCATCCATTCCACATTCGACCTCTCTCCATCCGACACATTTCAAGATCTGTATCCAGCAAAATCTATTGGCGAAGGGTCACGGTTAGCACCAGCCGTTAATCATAAAACCGTTTATCGAGCAATCAGAAGCTATTCCAAGCGATGAAATGGCGCTGAGGAAACTTTTTCAATTGGCGGGGTGGGTGTGACGTCACGCTTGATAGCGTTTGTCTGGGAGTTCTGGGACTAATTTACAGCAATGGCCGATACCATCTGAGTGGTGAGGTGTGGTTGGCAGTCATTTGTTTCTTTTCTTTGGCAACCTGGAAGTAGTAATTAAATAATTAAATATATCACAACGTCACATATATACAATGTTCTGATTCCAAATTGCTTAAGCATGGATGATTATTTTAAGGATATTTGAAACAAGAGTGGGATACATACATACATACATACTTATGTAACTAAATAACACACTAGGATCCGGAATAAACACCTTTTTTTCGGGAGGACTTGCTGAAAGTGATCATATAAATAAATGATTATTATGGATCATCAAAACCGTTGAAGTATTTTATTTTCTCTATTAAATTTCATTATTATCTACATTTGTAACAAACACTACCTACTCGATATCGAAATGATCAATGTATAGAAGTCTCGTCTCTACAACACTATTTGAATAGATAGGGGTAGTAGCGACCTTGACTTCAAACCTTTATGCAACACTAGATTAGAAGTTAATTGTTCTGTCTAGAGTTAACAGCCTAATGGGATTTATAATGAGGTATAAAACTTCATTAGAAACATAAATGCTGTTAAGTTGTAGTGCGATCTGGGTAATATCTTTTTAGGGATCAAAACCTTAGATATACTACAGTAAATTGTATTACTTACAGCGCAACACTATCGTATAATTCTTACCATATAATATGGCATTTCAAATCTAACCTTTTCGTATATTTTCAATTTTGTCCAATCTTAAAAAAATAACTATCATTATTGTACCACTTTTTTTTTATTGAAAAAACATGGCATGGAAAAAAATCCATACAGCCAGTCACATTTAAAGCAAGGAGTGTTGCAATAATAAAATCAAAATAAAAACACCTCAAACGACAATAAACAACGATATAATCCAGACAGGTGTTCAGAATGAGTATCGTAGCGCCTCGCGTGTCTAAGCTTAGCTACTTTACATATTTGGATACGGTATCACCTTGAATTTGGCGTGTTATACAACTGTCTAGTAAGTTTCGCTTGCTTATGGGGCAGTAACTTGAATTACATGTTGGTTTTAAACGGCATCGTGGGTTAGGCGAGAAAATAGTAAGTACCAAGTCCATAGACTCAGAACAGGTAAGCAGAATCCATACCTATCTTGTGGAGTAACTTTGTCGTGTCTGGACTGCTAACCAGCAGCAATTTCATTTTAATCTATCCAGATTAAATTTTTGCCTGAGAATTCCAGCCTGAGAAAGACATCCGAGTGTACCTACTCCACCTGAAAGAGATTACGCAAAAAGAAATGTGTTTAAAGAAAAAAAAAATTTAATTGAAAAAAAAAATATGAACAGAACTTTAATCGTGACCAATAATACCTACTTACCTACAGTGGCTTATTACGACGAGAACATCAAATCTTTGTACTTATTTCTTTAAGAAAGCAATTGTTAAACTGCTAAAAGATAAAAACAAAGGACACGAGGAAAATCATAAATATCATCGAACAATCCATTGTTTTGTAGCGGAAAAAGTAAAGTTATTTCTTTCTGTACCTGAAGGTTGCTTAGTGGGAAGTAGCTGTCTTACTCATCATTTGAGGGTCGTATCAGAATATCCAAGGCGTTGGCAGCCATCCCAGTCCTAAACACGCAACGTTATGCGCAATCTAATAATTTATTGTAATAAAACAATAGTTTATAACGGCTGTCGAAGTTGCAAAGTTACTGAATTGGGTCAAGATTCTGTTGCATTGGAAATAAGGGCTGAAATATAAGTGTCAATTGTTTTCTTCAGGCCAGGGTCTCCGAATTGGTTTTCAAAATTCAAGATTAGTTGGTGTAATTTAGTATCTAAAATCTAATGAAAAATCTTATGAAGAAAACTTAGAGATCATTGTGTTTTAAGCAAGACCAGAATTTTCAAAGAATTCGTGTATTGACTCTACATCTCCTATATTAGGCTGTAATACACAATAACAGTATCGTATATTAAATAAATCGTTTTAAATGTTTTCCTATTTTCCCCATTCATCGGCTCTCTCTATCTAGGGCTCGCGACCATGATTGGTATACACCAATCATGGTCGCGTATAATTGAACTACTCTACAACTAGTTAAATTTGTGTGTTAAATACAACAATTTAATATAAATTAAAGAATAGTAACAACATTTACATTTTAGTTCTCAATTATTGTATTTTTAGTAAGGCCAATAGAGTTCAGTAGTAGCAGTGTTTTGTTTTTTATACCACCGAAATGAATATGGCGTGGAACACAATATTTTGTTTCTTTTTTCCACACACTAACGAACAACCACCTGTCTCTCATAACATCATTATCTCGATTACGGTAATCCGCGTGGTTTCTGTATGTACGAGTGGCCCAGTTAAGGTGAGGCCTTGGCTGTCGAACGAAAGGCATAACATTCGACTCCCACACGTGGTCCAGCGATAACACTATTAGAATAGCCGGTTTAGTGTTTTGATTGAAGGATAAGTGTTGAAAGGTCAGAGAAACGTCAGATCTATTCTTCTTCTTAATTAATTGCTTCTGTATTCGCAATGGAGATTGATCATTATCGATTTTTTTTGTATGATAGGTGTTAGTTAGTAGATGTAGCTGAAATGAAACGACAAGTGTCAATTTGTCTGTAAAATAACCTTTACGTCACAAATAAAAGTAACAATTATATATTTTTCAACTTTTTTAAATAACTTCTGCTATTGGACATGGTAGAGCCTTGTAGAGTTTTTAAGAGAATTGATTGCCAGTAACAAAAACCCTATTGCAAATGCCACTGAAAATCAGCGTCATGGCATTCCTTGTCGCAAAGCGGAGTGGCGTCCATTTCAGTCCAGTTTAAATGTTCTGAATAATATTTCCTTTCTTTCTACATGTTGTTAACAGTATTTCCTTAGTAAACAAAAAGGTTATTTCTCTACGCCCCAGTGTCGCTCGTAAACTGCTAGACGATGCACCGGAAGGCTGGCACGTGCGGCTTTCATTTCTGCGAAGCCCGAGGCGAAGCAGCGACTTGGATCGCGTCTTCAGATGACTCCTGTGTCCATTGTACCAAACTATCTTTGCCCGCAACTTCGTCTGCGACAAGTCTTTTTACGAAAACATACTCATCTCTAGTAAAGTCGGTTAAATAGTAGCCTAAGTCCTTTGTCAGTCAATATGTAGACTATGTATTTACCTACAATGAGTAATTTTTATTAAAATTAGTTCGATGGATTTGACGTAACAGACGGATGTAAAATTTATTTTAGTAGTAGTTTAGGGACCATCGTCTTTACGTACTTTGCGAGGAATGGGTCAACTTTCTGAAGGGCTTAGTCTTCTTAGGGCTGAGTAATGTTGTAACAAAAAACTGACACAAAGGATCTTCTCACGACTTGAACTCGAGACGTCTTGGGTATTTGGGAAGACTACACGTCTTCACACGATAAAAACATAAGTAAATGCAATGGAACGCAAAAGTCTTAAATAATAGTTCATTTATAAGGAACACTTTAAGTCTAAACAGAAGTAAACATAAGGAGAAAAGCTAATGAAAATTGCTAAAGTAAAAAACGAATAATGTCAGCGCATCCTTTGCCGTGTGTCGATGCGCACGCGCACAGCGAAAGTGAAAGGGCGCAAGATTCGCCGGCAGGTCTTTGATCGCGCCGTGTGAACCGCGGACCCGGGCCGACATGTTTATGCACGTATATATGAGTATATCTACGTATACATATAATAAAAACGTAACCGATCGCTGTCTGCACATGGATGACTAGCTGTGCCAGCGACATCGTCCGCATTTCCCCCGCTTTTGTACACATTTCCCTCTGTTTCTTCGCTCCTATTGGTCGCAGCGTGATGTTTTACAACCTAAGCCTTCCTCAATAACATACCATCTCTATTACAGAAGCAGCAATTCCTGAGATTAGCGCGTTTAAACAAACAAACAAACTCTTAAGATTTATAATATTAGTATAGATATGTAATAAAAAATACTATAGGAGACTTTACCAACGCAGAAAAACAATGATTTTGGAATTTTTGTCTGATTATCTGTTTATCTGTGAATGCTAATCTCTAACGGCTAGATGTGGTTTTCACTAAAGGTAGCGGTGAACTTCACATAAAATTTTGTGTTTGTTTCATGTCAATTGGTTCATAAATAAAGTTATGATAATTTACGTACGTCGAAGTTGCTTATATTTAAAAAAAATGCCACATTAAGTCCGTTTTCCACTTGGAGAAACTCGCTGGAACAGCTAGTATATGTATATAATATAATACACGTGGAAATCGACGGAGCATAGCAACAGACTAGGAAGATACCGGTAAATATGGATAAATCAGCGACTCAAACGTGCATCCGGGATCATACTGTTAGCCTAAGAGATGGGAGACGCAATAGGATGACCGGTTTAAAATCTGACGGAAACTCTTTTATTTATGTGAGGATAAAGGATTCACTTAAGGACGTATGTTATCGATAGCGTTATTATTTGGGTATTATCATGGGTGTGTTTAACTGTAGTTTCAATGTTTTTTTAAATTTCTCCTGTTAATAATCTATTAAAAAATTGCTTCTGGCAAACTAAAATAAAAAGCTAGTCATTATACTAACTTGAAGTACAGAAATATGTTTCTTTGGCCAAAAATTGAAAATGTTATCCTAATTGAAAAACAAATAGTGTGAACTCAAATGCTTCAATTAAATTTTTTTTTAGTTTTTATGTATTTCTTCCTGCTTTTTGGAAGCCAACAGATATACTGCAAAAATACAAGACCCGACACAACCAGTTCGACCGCATCTGAAAACTGACCAACAGCGCCCGCCTATGTGTCTGCGGGTCTCTCTCGTTGACGGCGATCAATCAAGCTGTCGCATTGTGCGGTGTCTCGGCTTTCCACGCGCTCGCGCATCCATCCCGGCGACGATTGGCCTGTTTAGAAAAGGGTACTTGTGCTAGGACTAGACGATGTTTTGTTGGCATAGATAGGGGGATATTTATCTTGATAGGTATTCGTCATGGCTTTTAAAGTCACCAGTTACCTCTAACTCTATTTAACCCTTTAGCAGACATAAAGAATATTTCCACCATAATTTTGACATAATGTTCAAGACCAATGAAACAGTTAAAATGCTGTGCCCCTTAAAGGGTTAAAATTAAATGTTATAGAAAACTGAGTAACTTATTATGAAAAGTGTGTATATTGATTGCATCCAGCTGTAGATAAGCTTTTATCTTACTTTGATGATGCTTATGTACCTCAATCTAAAATGAGCCAATAAAGCTTTTAAAACTATGTGTAATATTATATGTCTAAAGCTCAAATCATCTTTGAACTTATTTCTGACTTTTGGAACTCTATACGTATACTTCAAGTTATTGCTACAGTGGGCTATCTCCGTGGTAAAGTGATTGTTGACTCATGCGTCAACCCTATACTTAATGGTATTCAATATTCCATAACATGAATACAGTTTATGATGCCGTCGAAATTAATGTGTAAGAAAGCTCTGCCGCTGAGGCGCTTTCGCAGCTTATAGATGTATGGGTGTTTATACACGTAAGAAATACGTCCATTACATATTATGGTGGGTTTACTCTCCGCGATATTATGGAGTAGTTGACTATATAATCAAATAGTCAACTTCTCCATAATTATCTAGTCTATTATTATGCGCGAACACTACGCATTTGGAATATGGTTTGATGAAATGTTTTATATGGATAATGTGTGATAAGTGGCTAACACTGTCTTTCTTCTTCAAGATAAACCTAATCCATGTCCCAATAAATAAGATTAACATACAAGTATAATTTTTTTAAGCCTCAAATAAACTAGAACATAAGACCGAAGCGAATTTTTTAAATTTAGAAAATTGAATTTAAGAATTATACCTACATAGTACAAAATATCCGAATATCTGCAAACATAGAAATGGAAAGACCGCTTTCTCCATTTATTTACTCGTAACATCAAAATTACTAGCATCACTGAGGAATACGGAGATTTCTAATATTGTCGAGTACTTAAAATATTAATTAAACTGCCGAGCAGAGACAGTTACTGGGCAATAACGCGATATCATAATATTTTACTAGGGAACCTTTCTCGGAATTGATGGTCATCTGTTATATTTAACTAATAGATAGCAATCGAACAGAAAACAAACGATTGGACAAATCTCCGATGATGCATGAGGCTGTCTGATTATTATCGATTTATCACACTTTACATCTATCATGGCGGCTCGGGTTTGTTAGTAAGCGGAGAGGGAACGCTTAACGCTTTTGGCAGCTATAACTGTCATGGATTAAGAATGTATCGTTTACGTAAAACAATTTACTTGGGTAAACGGCTTATGAGAAGATTAATAGCAACTTTTTCTCTATACAATATTGTAACTTTTATTATAACGTTTAATAAGTTTTTGCTTTGATTTCGAATTCGTCTTTTCTGGTGAAGGTGAAGTAAAATAGAATAGTATTTGTTCAGCTAACCAACCAACCTACAATAGACAAGTGGCTAAATAATGATGTCGGTATTGGAAAAACACAAAAAAATACCTTAATTTCGGCAGATTTTTATTCCTTATTTGACTAGTGAATAATATTCTAATAACGATTATAACCTACGTGTAAAATTTACAACTTATAACTACTTACCTATGTACAAATAAAAAATATATCACTCATCTACATTTATAAAAGAAAGCCCTACTACGAAGTCGCCGGCTTGTGTATGTATGTGTAATGTTTATAACAAGCGCCGCTTACCTCCAAGCCCCGTCCCTGCAGTAATTGGTGTATTTTCAATAACATATTAATGCCCAGTGCACTCGAGAAAGTGACCGTTAATTGCTATTGCACAACTCTTACGTCATCGGTGCCGGTAAGGATGCGAACCCGGGCCTTTTGGCTGTGCGAGCGCGCAGGTCACACTTAACTTACACTCGCTTACATAAATGTTACGTGTGTTTTTGAAAAATTCAATTTCCATTATTTAATTATTTTTGTTGTGGTTATGTCAGGCGGTTGTATCGATAAAAGGTTTTTTAATTGGATTTGAGCTTTGATTTGTCCGCCTTTATTATGTTTAAAGTGTGACTTATTGGAAAATACTATGGGTACGTCTTCTATGCATATTATATGACTGCGTGATTCACATAGTCATTCATGTTTTTAAATGTTTCCAGTTTAAATCAACACGAGCAGAAGAAATATAGTAAGAAACAATAACTAATTTTTCGGATTAAACTTCGGAATAATAATTATGTTTGATAAAAATACACGAGTTTAGTCAGTAAAATTAGTTTTGTTTTAAAAGTTTAGTGTTCGCGCAAATAAAATACATTACTAAGCATTATTTCATTTAATTTTCTTATTAAAAATTTGAAACTAAAACATTACTCCAGCCCGCTACACAACCTCAGGTAGTAACAACGAAGATAAATACATAATATCACTGAATCGAAGTGAAGATTACTTTTCAATGCCCAACACAACTGTCATCGCCTTTACTTTAAAACTACTTACAAAGTTTCCACCTGCCATCATTTCGAACACTTGACAAGTACCCATCATTCATCACACTTCACTGCCTCATTGCGATCTAATTTGAGCGTTAACGAAATCAAAATCCACGCAACATCCAAGACAATGCATTTTCAGAACCATGTCACTGGGACTCGTTGATAATTAACCTCCATGTCTGCACTTCACGGAAACTTAATTAAAACAAAACTAGATGGAGATATAATTAAAACAATAACTACACTTGGGTGGGATACATCTTTATACGTCTACTTACAAATTAAAATGCTTTTTCCTCGTATTGAGGTGTTGTCTGATCTAGCGATGAGAAGATGAAGTAAGAGTAGCTATGTATAGTCTTTGGTTTCTGGCCGCGAGTCTGTCCGTTTGTAGTCTTTTATGGCGTTAAATTTCTTCTAATTTTTTACCAACTTCACTGACTTCTAGCGTAGTTGGTTAAAAAAAAAGACGTGTGGCACTCGGGGACTGCCGCGGTAGAGCTATTGCATAGCATCGTCCGATTTCGGAGCAGCTCGTTTGGATTCGTGCGAGTTTCGTAGAGTCGTACAATACGTCTAACCGCACGCACACAAACACCGTGCCGAAGTCTACCCAACTGAAACGACGTTAGACGATTGTGAGGATTTTTCGTTACGGACTTCTTGGTTCGGTCGCCGCGCTCAAAGCCCGTGATAAAAGCTATGCAATAGCTTAATAAGTTTATATCATTTTTGGGCTCTCACTACTTGTGTACCAAATGTAATTTAAGTTGGTGGTTTTGGAGTGAAGCAAAGAGACAACCAAGCATATTGCTTATAATATTTAAGCATTTTATATCTAATATTAGTAAGGATTATCTGCTTGACTACATGTGTAATGTCCGAGCGTTCTAGACACGCGGTAGCGTGTCAAGCCAAGTTCAAGAAACAGAACTGGCGAGCCGCACCGTGTGTAATATTACACGAACCATTTGGAACCACTTTTGAACCCCTCATAAATCAAAAACTATTTCACATAAACGTATCAAATTTGGCTCATATATTGTGACTTGCGAGATAAATATGTGTTCTAAATTTCATAAGCTTATCTCAAACAGTTATTTAGATATGAATGTCCAAAAATCCTCATTTTTATCATTGACTGACTGACAGATCAAAATTCTAACCCAGTTCCAAATGACCTAGAGAGATGAAATTTGGTATGCAGATAGGTAATTACATGAATACAAAGGAAAAAATAAAAAACTGGCAACTTTTTTTTTTTTATAATGAGCTAACAAGATGACCTCACTCCACCTGATGGTAAGCGGTAGTGAGATCCAAATATGAGGTCGACAGGCACAATATACCATATTGAGCCTGTCGCACTCACCCGGAACATCGATATGAGAGGGAAAGGGGGACGTGAAAGAGGAGACCACTGCTGCGGCAACAACGAGACAAGGCGTGGAGTCTCGCATTGGTATTGAGCTGTGCGGGTCGGAGTTGGCCAATCCGCCGAACGGAAGGCACTACCGTTTCTACGGCTCTCCCTGGCGGGCGGGCTGACCCGCTCCGCCCGCACAATACCGCCGCTAAGACTCCACTGGTCCGGCGCTTGCCGCAGCAATGGTCCCCCTGGCTCCGGTTCGTACAGTGCTGATCCCGGAACGCGACCTGACCGAGATAGGTCAGAGTCACTTGGCGGGTTTTACGCAACTGTATGGTGGTAACAGCAACCGGTCGACTCCAAACCGGATTTTATTTCATTTCATTTCATTTCATTCACCTAATTAGTGCCTAATCACGCCTATATACCGGGAAGGCAGAGCACTAAGTATATATTTAGGTATACTTACTTATTTACAATTAAGAGTAGGTACTTATAGTCGGTTTTTATATTTATTACTTAGGGTTATACCCCGTAAACGTAGGAAAATACAGTAACTGATTCAATTGTTTTATATTTATAAAGTCTAGTTTTAGTTTTGAATTTGTCCTTTTCAAAGGACCCACGGCGTTACGATGATATATACTTTTCTACAAAAAGTAATGATATCCAATCAAAAACATAAATGTGAAATGAGAGCCAAGTTCAATATTATGATAATTGCCTTGGTTGTTGACTTCAGCGACAAAAGAAGTGAGATCTAAATGGGTGCCAAGTTCAATGGTCAACCCTAAAATTTATTTATATGTAACACTATAACATACCTATCATATCTTCTTATAACATAAGATAATGTATGGTGGTAGCCTATGAAGGTCTGTCTTGGCTAGTTTTCATTTTATAATTCCGAAAATTTGGATTGTTGGTAGAAACTGGCGAGCGAACATAATAATACGTTGGTAGGTTTATAGAAACTAGCCAAGACAGAACTTCAAAGGCTACCACCATACATTATCTTACGTTATAAGAAGATATGATAGGTATGTTATAGTGTTACATATAAATAAATTTTAGGGTTGACCATTGAACTTGGCACCCATTTAGATCTCACTCCTTTTGTCGTTGAAGTCAACAACCACGGCAATTATCATAATATTGAACTTGGCTCTCATTTCACATTTATGTTTTTGATTGGATTTAATACCTACATGAAAACATAATTTACTATAAAAACTGTCCAGCATATTAATTCATCCTTTAACTTGGCATTTTATCTAACAGTTTATTGACAAAATGTCGTAACTGATTAATAACATTATTAAAAATGGCGGCACTCATGCATCATAATTTATCACAACACAATATTTCACTAATGAAGCCGTTGAGCCATTTGTTCGTAAATCACAAATGAATGGAGTAATTACAACCGTAATTAATAACGGTAGCTGAGTAATAACTATGTTAGTGTAACGTAAGAGGCTGTATAAATATATTTGTAAAGCCTCTTACGTGTTTTGACAACCTTTGTTTCTGCGAACTTTACAAATTATGATGAATTTCCATTTAAAGAACATTCATTCTCTTATGCGAGTACTAGAAACAAAGCTTGTTTTTTTTATTCGTTTCCGTATAAATTTAACAAAGTAGAACCAAATTGAAGTCAATAAGTTGAGCTGTTAAAGCAGTGTTCTCTAAAGTTATCTGCTAAATCTTGCCCTGGTATATGTCAATCTGCTAAATACATCCCTGAAAATCGACTGCAAATGGGATTAACGAGGGAAACCATATGTTTAATAGAAGTTATAAGCCTCCACTCTTCCACAAGTCCGGTGATGATGACAAGGCTACTCCAAGCCATCATCGTAGTCAGTCAGGAAAAAAGCAAATATGTATTTATTTATGTAACTTTTCATTTCCGAGCGGTTCATCCGCACGTCCGACTATACCCAACAGGAAAGACTACCGCGAACCGAACCAGCAATTAGGGGGAATGGTCAGCAATTAGGGAAAATGGTCAGCAATTAAGGGAAATGGTCAGCAACTAGGAACACTCCTGTAAGGTATAGTTAGCTGGGGGCAGCGAGCCGTGGCGGAAGCGCGGCTGGTCATGCGACGCGAGCATGAATGGGACCGGGTTTGATTTACGTGTTTAGGGATCCGTGGCGTTTTTTTTAACGACCCAACGATCAGCTAGACAGGCTCAATAGATCCTATTGAGCCTATCGACCTTTCCCTGAAGAACTGATGCCGTTTCGCGCCCCGCCTGAAGACATGATTATAGAAGAGGGGAAAACGTGAGCTGGAAGGGCGTGCCGCGATTTCCGGTGTTGGAGTCAAACTGCAAAGGATAATTCGAAAAATAGTCGGGAATCTTAAAATGACTACTAAGTAGCTATAATTTAAAAAAATGGCTGCCTCGATAGTGCATTTGATAGTAGGTAGGTACCTTTATTTTTTGATCAAAGAGACGTGAGTTCGATCTGCACTCGGGACAAATATTTGTGAGATTAAGGGTGCATGTTCCGTGTCTGGGTGTTTTATTTATATATTTGTGTTGTTGGGTACGACAACATAGAAAAGAAGAGAATGCTCTTATCTCAAACATTAGGAAATATATGCTGAAAATGGACAATAAAATCAAATCAAAGCTGAAGGTAGAATAAAAACAAAAACCTGAACGAAAATTTTACTTGACTTAGCAAATTACAAATTAATTACAAAAACGAACTTGTGTATGTACACACATTACGAACAGCAATCTATCGATGTAATTCGTATTCCTTACAATATTACGGTACGGAACCGCTAAACAGCAAGTAGTGTCGCACTTGTCCAATTTTCCATTAACATGCTCATTTTAGCCTACTTAATGAGGAAATTGGCATGTTAGTTAGTCGCTTCAACTGAAGTAGACTGGTTGTAATAATCTAACCAACGATTAAAGTACATAAGTGTAATTAATGTATATGTATGTATGTGAGTCTCTTGATACAAATAAAAAAAAAATAAGTACGAATCAACAAAGACTTACGGTCAAATTCGGTTCGGTGACCGAAATTATAATATCACCTTGATTGTTAACAGTGCATAGTGAATTATGTTTATTGTTGCATGATGTGAACTGTAAGTGTATTACTATTTACTAGGTAATGTGGATGGCTAACTATATACACCCTGAAATTTTAGTGGTTGTTTTCCCGCAGTAAAATGATTCTGTCTTATGATAAATTGTTATATTTCATTTTTTTTGTTTGTGGATATGGTGTAGATAGGAACTATGTTGCATTTATAAAAAAACGTGGTTTAAAGGAAATAGTTTAATGAAATTTAACTATTTTTCAACACACTCACTTAGAATTTAATATTTGTACAGATTTTATCTTATACAGATTTAATAGTAGGAAAAATCAATCATTGCGAATTAATATAATGCTTGCGAGTTGATATCTATGTCTTTTTAGCTTCGCTTTACTTATAAAAACTTAATTTGGACATTATTGCCTTGCAAATTTTATGTACGAGTACCATTAAAAACAATTAAAATATTATTTACTTTATATTAGCTTCATTAAATAAATAATTTAATTTATAATAGCTTTATATAGGGTACTCATATGTAATATCGGATTCATCTCACCGAACTATGAGAGCGGATGAACAGGGAGTGCACCTTTGGTTGCGTACACATTAGTGCACTAATACCTAAGTACTTATGCCCTGTGCAATTGACTGATCTCCATTCAGTCGTCATCTCAGTCGCCATTACCTAAACGCTATTAGCTTTATTATTACTTCATATATAAAACTTGTGACCCGTCCTCACTTCGCTTCCGGTACACATAAAAACCTTCCTCTTAAATTCCTCTATCTATTAAAAAAACCGCATCAAAATTCGTGGTGTAGTTTTAAAGATTTAAGTATACATAGGTACAGACAGACGCGGGGACCGACTTTGCTTTATACTATCATTATACATCCTTACTAATATTATAAATGCGAAAGTATCTATGTCTGCCTGTCTGTTACGCTTTCACGCATAGAGTACTGAACCAATTTAAATGAAATTTGGTACAGATATAGTCCAGAGCCTGAGAAAGGACATAGGCTACTTTTTAACAGACTGCGCTATAAACAAGTATGTTTTACCCGTTAAACATATCTACGCGGACGAAATCGCGGGCGGAAAGCTATACATATACACATCTGACCGTGCAGACTATTGACAAAACTCTCTAGTCACAGTCAGTCGCATGCAATATTTCCATTCATTGTTTAGTTACATGATTGGAATACTATTGGAATGATGAAGAGGAATACTTTGCTTTCAAAAACAAAGCAAAAAGTGAATCGTGCGCGCTCAACTGTACACTGATAGATCGGCTTGAGATAGGGCTGCTTAAATCATAGTTACGTTAGTAGAGATTCTCTTCATGCTTGTCGAACGAACTATGTTCAATACTTATTTAATGTTAGAAGAAATTTTGTACAAGCTTTTCGAATGGACTCCGTTTAGTTCTTATCTTCTGAATAATTGTTCTTGTGTTTGAACGTCGTACAAATCAATTGTAGGTACTTAGGTACACCACACAAAATCCGGACCGTAAGCTTTTTTTCTCTTTTTTTCTAAAAAATAAAATTTAATTGAAAATATTAACGTAAAATACGTATTGTTGAATTATTTTAATAACTAACTTTATAAAACCCTGACGTATAGTCCAATTGGCGCAAATTTGTTGGTTTTAATAGGTTTAAGACCCTTTAAAACCCAAAAAATTTGCATGTGCATCCTAAACGGACACCTACTTTTTCATAACTGACATTACGTTGATAGCTTGGAGTAGCCTCGTCATCATCACCGGAATTGCGTAGGAGCGGATGGCTTTAACCCTTAAAAAATTAAGATGGGACGTATAAAAATCCAGGATCCTACGATTCCAACAGTCGTGGTCAAATTTTGAGACGTTCTGTGTTGCTTCGATTAAATTTTCTGGCAGTTGGCAGCCCTTTTTTTTTTTTTTGAACCTGCTGAAATGCGTTGCGCACCTTCATCCTGAGAGGGGGTTCTCTAGGGGTGGTGTGTTGGACTCCCCAGCGACTGGCGAAGAGATGGTTAATGCCAGCCGCGACTCCTGGGCGGACTGCAACCAGGGGGTCCCTCCCAGGGGGTATAAGTACCGACTAAAACACCGGGGTGTACCTCATCGCCTATTGGCGGTGTCATGGTACCTGGCATATCCTTCACTCACAACACCGCCGGCACTCACAACACCGCCGGCGCAGTTGGCAGCCCTGCCTTCGTATTAATACACATGCTACCACTTCCGCTGTTTGTTAGCTCTGTTACACCTCAGTTATGCAACGCTGATGTAACACACTCGATTTATTATATCTCTACTTACTCTCTATCTAAAAACATAAGCGATACCCGCCTTCTCAATTTATTGATCTTGTGTTTACGTGACAAAAACATTGATGGATTTACACAACTACCTTAATTAATGGTTTTGATTTAGCTCTAGATCGTTTTGGTTTAAAAATATTGTTTTTCTCCTTCTTTCTTGAAGCTGGCAATGTTTTTTAATAGGTAAATCATTATTTTAATTATATATGACGTTGTTATTTTATCCTATTCGTTTCCACCAGTGTTTTAACAAAATAATAGAAACACATTAATCATTTATAATTATCTATGTTATTACCAATTAATCATTTTATTAATTTGAATATATTTTTGTTTCAGGTATGTTCGATTTCAGACAACATTCAGTTTTAACCTCTTAGGTGTAAGTAGCATTTTAAATATTCACATTACATGTAAAGTTATGACTTTTTACGTCTATTGACAGGTTTTCAGAAAAAAAACGTTTACATCAGTTTGTTTAAAAAAGTTAGATACCCGTACCTGATATGCATCTTAATGTAGTTGTTTTATTATAAGAATAACAACTATAAAAATAAATTGACTCAATCATTATTGATACCAATAGTGTTGAAATAGAAATGCATAGATATAAATGCAACCAATTATGTATTATTTTCTTAACATACATAAACGGGCCGATATGAAATAACAGCTCTGAGATTAGTATCGGATTGCTCAACAAGAGCGAACAAATATTGTACGACGACATTCACGGAAAACAAAGACTTGGGAATGCATTTCACAATGGCCGTCTTTACGGTCACGTGACGAGCGATCAGTGTGCCGAGATATCGATATGGGATGGTGATTGGGTATCGATTGAGATTCGGTAATTTCTATTTGCTCCTCTTGTTGCCATATAGTCGGGTTATTTTAGTCCTACGGGTTAACATTGCCCGCCTACGAAATACTGTCTTATTCAATCAATTCCTTGCTAAAAACAGATTAAGTATCTATTAATCTTCTTTAATTAATAACGTCTACTCTTTTTAGAATTTAAATGCTTGTGTGGACGGACATTGGACATTGGACAATGTTAAAAATGGCTAAAGTAAGCCGACTTTACCAATAATACTCTACTTTTCTTGCAAATCTCTAGAATGACTGAATAAGTTATTTCTTGGCATATTTTAGCCCATGTGGGCAAAATTTAATGTATGATAGATAGGATACCGTTGACCGTTACATTCAAATTTTTGACAATTACTCAGTTCAAATCAGGTTGTACTTTGGATGCAAGCTCGTGCCTCGGAAAGCACTTTTGGTCTTGCGCCTGATCTCTCATCGGTCATGGCAGATTGCCGTCTCACCGAACTATGAGAGTGAGGGAATAAGGAGAGCATGTGTGTTTCACCTCACGCACAAAATTATGCACTATAATATGATATGTCACAGTCGGCTCCATCTCCTTTGAAATCTATGCTAAGGCCGAAATAGGACGGACACCTTACTATGGTATCATATTAAGATTTCCATGGAGATTAGACGGGTATATCTCCTGTATGTAAGATTTTAGACTTTGCGTTCCATTACACTAAATATTAGTCTTTATGGGTCTACACGCGTTATTAGGAGTAGCAAATTATTTCGCTCGCGATCATGATTGGTGCAACCCAGTCGAAACGTCGGGCAGTAAGTAGCTATGTAATTTGCTACTCCTAATAACGCGTATAAACCCATAAAGACTAATATCTCCTGTATCCTTAAAAATGTCCAGGCTACCCACGTCGGGGTGTGACAGGGTAATTTGTAGGTCCATTAAGATTAATATGAAATATATTGTTTACTTTATACTCAACTTTACTTCGTTACATCGCAATAAACACCGTAAGCCGATGATCGCATGCAAAGTCACGTTAATAATAAACCCATCACATCGGTGTTGTCATAAAATGAACAACATCTTACATCATATCCACGTTACTGTTTCGTTTTTACAAAGACGCACTTGGAATGTAAATGCTATAGTTGTTAGTATGGACATTGATACTATGTAGGAATTCGCTCTGCGCACGAGTTTTATTTGCAGGGAAGATTGCTTTTGATGGAGATGTTTGATAGCATTGAATGTGTTTTGAATCAGGAAACAGGGTTCTTAAATCCGGCCAAGTGTGAGTTGGACTGGCACATGAATAGTATCAAAATGCATCAAAAAACGTTTGATTTTATGGGTGCCACTCTTAAATAATATATTTTTCACTTTAATTGGTTATAGTGATAACAGGATTACATCATTTATGAAAATGTGAACGGTCTACCTTTGATTGATGAGTCCTGTGACAGATAGACAGACAAGCACGGAAGCTTATTTAATAATAGGGTCCCGTTGAAACCTTAAAATCTAGGGGTGAGAGCAATCCGCTCCCCCGCAAGCCCGGTTATGATGACGAGGCTACTCAAAGCCATCATCGTATTTCAGTTAAAACGAAAAAAACACCCTTAAACGTTATGATATGAAAATTGAACTTTTACTTTGAATTGTTTTTTCTCACACACGTTATTTTTTTTAATTTATATAATTGCTTGCGTCATATGCAAACATACGACCATGTGAAATAAAACAATCGTGCAAATTATCTATTATTTCAAGTAATGATAACATACGCTGATCGTAATTATGTTTTAATTCAACACGATGTGACATAATGACCAATATTTACCTTATACTTTTACCCAACAGAATATTAAATTATTAACCTGACAAGTCACGAACACAATTATTTCTCTACATGCATACATTACATACTTATTCCTAATTACCTATACAAAGAACACAAAAGTTACGAAATAACCTATTTCTCGATTATCGATTACGATTCCCCAATCTATGTGCGTGATTATTCGATTCGTTGTTATCATCACGTTTTATTGCGATTAGTAACTATCGATACTGTGATTACCGAACTACACCTACAATCGATGATTACAGCACTTTGCAGGCGCGTTACCATTTTGACTTTTGTTTTTTTAATCCATTTTAAAGTTTAGCAATCGAGCATCAAAAGAAAATCAATATCTTTATTGAAAAAAAAACCTTATAGCTGCCGATTTATTCCGCGGCTTTTATAAAATCATTTAGCCAATTATTTCGATTGGTGATAAATTTCTGTAATACTTAAATACGTATAATATTATGATTTTGCATACCTAAAGGAAGGTAGGGTTAATAGAGCACTAAGATCCATTAATCACATTTTTAATTCATAATAATATTGGCTTGAGTATAAATTGTGCTAAAATTTAATATAGGCGTACCAGGATTGATGTAGCGACACCGATTCCATAATCTTTTTAAGTGACTAAATAAATATTTTTTTGGATCTG
Source organism: Maruca vitrata (assembly GCA_039566165.1). Lineage (NCBI taxonomy): Eukaryota > Metazoa > Arthropoda > Insecta > Lepidoptera > Crambidae > Maruca > Maruca vitrata. Next base: position 3,810,985 of record CM076933.1, read on the forward strand.
TAATTTCTGCAATTGCATAATTCGAAAACGAACAAATTGCATAATTGCGTCGTGTACGAAAATAATTAAGATACCTTAATAATTCAGACTGAAATGGAATTTGAACGTAATAATCAAGTCCTTATAAAGATACCTGAACTGAAGCAAGTATTTGGATTAATTTTGGACATGTTATTTCGAAGAACTCTATACCCAAATTAAGCCGTGGTATAATTTAGGTACCTTCATTTCAATACAACACAAGAATGTCAAATTTATATTAGTTTTTGACTAAAGTCTACTCGTTTGATGATATACATACTTTTTTCTATTTTACATCTATTGATGCTGAAAAAAATATATAACTTAATAATAAAATTTTGTTTTCATAAGGCACCTTACAACATATTCTTACCAAATTCGGAATCAGATGTATATGATGTCGTTAGGTATAGTATTTATGTAACGTATATTTAATTACTAGCTGTGCCCGCGACTCCGTTCGCGTTGGAGCTACAATTTAAATAGCCTATCCTGTGTCCCAGATGTCTATGTGTTTTTATACCAAATTTCATCAAATTCGGATAATTGGTTTAAGAGTTATACACACATACAGAAAAAAACTCTAAAAGTCGTGAAATTAGTATCAGTATCATATATTGAGCCTATAAACACAATATCTCTGAAAACAAACTTACTCCATGACCGACCCTTACAGATTTATTATTAGTATAGATAATTCCCTTGTGTTAGACCACTTATCTCCAACATCATATTCTCTGAAGACTACCAACTCTTTTCAATCGTCTCTCACCAAATTCCGTTTCAGGCGGGGAATGTGCTTTCGTTTTCACACGCCACGTCTTCCTATGCACGACCGTGCATGCTAGCTTAGGGTTGGCAGCTCGCCAGGGACTGAAGGGCGTGATGAAGTGCCTCTGAGGAAATTGGGAGTGATATTTATTGCAGTTATTTTAGGCGCCTCCAGGTTGCAGTTTATGTACCTACTCGTATTTTTGGATCTGGCATAAACTGTAACCGTGTGTGGACTGAGAAGAATTGCGATTCTATAGTATCTATTGCAGTTATTTTAGGCGCCTTCAGGCAACAGTTTGTATACCTACTCGTACTTTTGGATCTGGCGTAAACTGTAACCGTTAGTGGACTGAGAAGAATTGAATTTCTATAGTATATTTCTTGGATGAAGAAAACACAACCTCTCAGTAGTGTAAGCGTTAGATAAAATATTTTAAGTGTTGATTACGGATCTCCTCGCGATAAAAGCAGTAATAAATACATATTAGGTACTAATTACTTACGCCCGTTTCGAGTGGGTTACAACTTCGAGCAATTCCTATTTATATCTGCAACTGTTTTTCGCGTGAAGACCCATAATAAATTGTATTCAATTTAATGACACGCGAAAGTCTTCAATGTTTTGGCTGTTATTAAGTATCATTAAAAAAAAATTACACGTCATTTCTTTGCCGCATGCCCAATTTTTTTCTTACGAGCCACCGTTTCTGAGATATAATGATTCAAAAAGTTATATATAATTAATGTACTAGTACATTTGCGCGTGCTACAAAATATCAATATACAATTCAATCTGCAGCCCTATAGCAGTGGACGTAAGACCAACTCCGCACACATCAATTAGCAAGGTAATTGCTATGAATTACACAAACGGACTTGCTTTCCGTGCGATGCGAAGCGCAAAAACTAAGAAGATGCATACTAGTTACCGACTTATTGAGAAAGTGCTGCTCGAGGGAGTGTGGTAGACGCTTGGCCTAATAATCTTATTTATTTATTTATTTATTGCACACATAAAAGTATATCTTACAGCACAGTTTATGAACCCTGTAGGGGTGTAGCAATTGTCTTATATCTAAGGTTATTGATATAGGTTTCTTCTTTACACATTTAAGGTTGCTATCGCATGTGAATTGGCCGCTAGGGGCGCTTGTGTCGAGTGAGGTCTTCTAAATGTCAAATGCCGTTGTTTGCGGGTCGCTCTTGAGGGTTTTTCCCCCTTGAGGGAGGGAAGATTAATATTCGAACATTTATTAATATGTTAGAGTCACTATGACACTTATCAATAGGTAAATGTGAGTGTATGAAAAGCGAAGCTGAGGAGAATACTTACGTTCGCCCATTTTTTGAGCAAAATGAGCTCATAAAGAAGTGTTTAGAAAATGTTATGAGCATTTTATTTAGCTTAACTTAATCTCATTAATAAGTCCAGCGGCTGACTATTGAATAAAAGCTATTTATTATTGGACAGACACTTGAATTCAAATTGGGTGTTTTGAATTTGAAACCTACTTAATCGGCAAATCAGCGTTCACATAACTCATTATCGTCTCAGTATTAGGTCCGGACGCATTGTGCTTGACTTAAGCTAACTTACTTTACCGTCTCTGCAACTTAAGATACAATAAAAAGCCACTTTCAAATGAGAGTTCATGTTTTGTTCAAAATAGAAGTGGTTCTCACACTTTGCGTTTCTTGTGGTCGCTACTTTTCGCCCTAAATCCATTTTGAACCTTATGCCATAGACATAAGCACTGTGAAATATCTCATTTTGTATTTGTAATTAGATAATCTTCCAACCGGCCCCTCTCACACTTTCTTGATTTAATTATGCGATAATTATAACAAAAACTGCTCATTGTATTGGTTAATTTTAAACAATAATGTTTTGGTACGGACTAGATGAATTAATTGAGAATAGGTTGTGTTATATTGTAATGAACATCTTAATCAGTCTTTTGATTGTTAGTTTAATAAATAAAAAGTAGGTAACCTACTATTTTTCTTAGTTTATGCAGTTTTTACTAGCGGCCTTTTCTTAGTGCACCTCTACGGTACCTATGCTACGTCCCTTCCTATGTAATTTCCTACGTTAAGCCGTTTATGCTGTGCGTTGATATGTCAGACAGTCAGTCAGTTTCTCCTTGTATATAGGTATTAAGAAAGATTATATTATTCTATTATTATATTATCATGCATTATAAAGAAAATTATATAACGTCCTCTTCCTTGTGGCTTAGATAAACCTATACTAGTGGTTAACATAGATAAATGAATTTGGATATAGTCAGAAACGTGTAAGTCGATAAAATTAAATAATACTTATATTACACAAAATCTTGCGAGTAAGTAAGTACTTACCCATCTATCTGCTGGTAAAATTTTGCCAAGCAACAAAATAAGAAACTTCTATTGAAGTTTTATGATTTGTCATGACGTCCAAACTATTAGACCCGCCATGACGGATGACTATATAAATGGTTATACAAACAGACACCGGCCGTGAAAACACCTACTTTGATAGATTCGGTGAGGTTTGAAAATATGTTTTAATATAAGACATGAATGTCAATATTGTTCGGCTACTCGCATCCAGCTCCTACCAGCCGTCCTGCGCAGATCGTCACTCCACCAGGCCCGAGGGCGTCCTAGCGGCTGGAATGAGCTGGATGCGTGTAGCCGAAAACAGACAGAAGTGGCGTGCATTTGGGGTGGCTTATGTCCAAGAGTGGACAGGAATGGGCTGATGATGATGATGATGATGATGAATATAGTTATAGTTATTACACAACATCACATACATTGATCTGATCCCGTGGTAAGTAGCTTAAGCACTTGTGTTACGGATATAAAATCATTATATACGTACCCACTGCTGGGGCACGGGCCTACCCTTAAGAAGCAATCAGACTTTACACAACCAAGCTGGCCAAGTGCGGGTTGGATGACTGCACACCCTTAGAATTTCTTCGCAGGTGTGCAGTTTTCCTCACGATGTTTTCCTTCACCGTTCAAGCGTCGAATAATCGTGCATATGAATTTCAAATTTGAAAAACACAGTGGTGTGTACAGGGTTTGAACTGACGTCCTCTCGTATGGCAAGCAACGACCTTAACCACTCGGCCATCGACGCTTTTTTTACTACTTGCCAAAGTACTCTCTAAACCAACACGTTAAGTTATGCAGTGGAGACTTTTTTTAAACTACTAGCCCCATAGTTCTCTCTAAGCAAGTTAAGTTTTGCAGTGAAACAAACAACGCGTGGAGACTACCGGTTCCCATATATTTTGTGGCACCGGTTTACCGATAAACGATAACTCATATTTGACCCTGAATCGTTGTTTACGGCTGACGAACACAATGCAGTGTGCATCATTCTCTTTATGGCGACTTGCAGGGTCTGCATTTATGCACTATTGTTCTTGCTATGGCTGTTTTTCGTGATTTATTCAAGTACCTGTGTGTATTATAAATAAATAAGTAATCAATATTTCACTACACCGCATGGATCTGATTCCGTGATAAGTAGCTTTAGCACGTGTTGCGGATATCAGAAACGAAAGTGGATACGCAAATAAACTTAAATTATATAAATAATAACACACCCAGACACGAAACAGATACCGATGACTGATGTTCATCACACGAGTGGTATAAGATTCGGATTACGTGTGTTGTGTATTCAATGTAACCATCGAATGTATCTTAGTAGAGCTGTGGGATGATACCGGTTTATTTAAATCATCATTAGGTAACCCATTTTATTCCACTACTGGGCAAAGATCTCCAAACTGCAAACAGTATACAGGGGAAAAGGCTCTTTTAATTTTTTGAATCCATAACGAACTGGTTGTCAAATCCCATTGTAGATAGGTGTGACCGATGACCGATGACTTCATCAGTTTCCACATTGATACATGTATCAAATATTTTATAAAAATACGATAATTCGATGTTTGATATCATTCTTCCTTCCTTATGAGGAAGATGTCTTAAGAATATCATTGATTTATAACTAACTTTTATTCAAACTATGAACACGTATGTATTACGTATACTTACAAATATATGTATATGTTACATCCATATACTAGGTATGTAGTAAATATATAATACAATATGAACATGGCCAGATGTGATGAGAGACAAATGGCATCACACATACAACATACTCACATAGTCTGCTTTGAGACACGATTTCCAGGCGTTAATCAAATTTGTATCGGTTTGTAAATTGATTGGTCTCGCAACGACTGTCGTTTCACTGGGTGGTAGAAGGGATATACGAGTTATAGAATACATATATCAATGAATCATTGTACAGCATAACATATTTGCTTGAAATCTCAACAATATTTATAAATAAAAATAATAGATTTTCTTGAACAAGATATGCAACAAGCGCTCGCTTTTCGCGACACAAAGGTGCCCTAATTCGGGCACCATGTGATAAGATAAACCCATCTCTTGCGTGCTTTTTCGAATCTTTTGTTTCATAATATGTCAGTAAAGTGACAAAAAATGCATGGCACAGATGTAAATCACAAATTACTATGAAGATAACGTATCTATCTACGTTATATCATTGTTTTTATGACAATCCATAAGTATAGGGTTTTTTATCTTTTTCACCTATTTAATATTTATGTAACGTAGTAAGTAATTTGTACAAATAGATATTCAATCAAGCTAAAAACCGTGGAAAATAGCTTTATAAACTGCTTTAAAGATAGAGTGGGTGGGTGGGTATTCTAAGCCTAATATGCAATTTTACCTAATCACAAACCCAAGTAGATTACATGTCGCTAGACATTTTTAGTTTCCAATTAACCCCGCGCGCGGCATCACAAACTTTTGACCTTGGACATCAGCACCGCGTCCAAACGGTTAACATACAAAACAAATCATAAACCCTTGCACATCGAGGTCTCGGCGACCTCACGTCCCGCAACACGTATTGTTGTCGCACGTGACTTTTGTCGGTTGAAAAGCCTACAAAATCTAGATTTTCATTGTGTGGTGACCTTAAAAAGTGTTCGTCATTGTTGGGCCCTTTTAACTTGTTGATTATTTTTAACACGTAAAAATTTTACATTTTTTAAGTATATAATCACACCCAGACACGGAACAAACACCAATGTTCATCACACAAATATTTGTCCCGAGTGTGTATCATTAGGGGTGAGAGCCATCCGCTCCCCCGCAAGCCCGGTGATGATGACAAGGCTCCTCCAAGCCATCATCGTTAGTCAGTTATCAAACCCATGACTCTTGGAACCGCCAGCCAGGGTCACTAACCACTGTTTCACCGAGCCAGCCATAGTTTAAAATTATTTGACATAAAGTATTTATTAAGAATCATCATCAGCCCTTATACGTCCCCCCTACGTCCTCACTGCTGGGGCACGGGCCTGCTCTTAATCAGGACGATCAACCTTGGCTACGCTGGCCAAGTGCGGGTTGGGCGACTACACAACCTTAGAATATCATCATAGGTGTGTAGGATTCCTCATGGAAATAATCTTATTATAATTATTTCTTAGCTCAAAGATATATCAGAGTTTCTTTTAAGTATTTCTAAATAATATATCTATTAGTAAGTAGCTACATATGTAATTGCTACTCCTAATATCGCGTGTACCGTACGAGCCATAAAGACTAATATTTAGCGTAATGGAACGCGAAAGTCTAAAATCTTTAATAACATTATTAGATCAGTAAAGCGTCATAATTTTATTTGATTTTCTTCCTTTAATGGTGTTTTATAATGTTTCAATTAAGCAATGTGTCTCAGACAGTAACTCTAGAATTATAAAAGCCACTATTAAAAAAACATCCTTACATAATATCACACACGAAACATAGCTCTGAATCCGTTTTTGCCAGTCGCATCCAACGAACAATACCTACAATAAAGTGAAAACGAAAGTCCCGAACACTTTTTGTACATTTCACTTTCCGCAGAAGCTATACAGTACAAGCTATACAGTATCTTGATGCTACAGAACATAATTGAGTTGTGAAGTTGACACATCTACGGCGTTTCCATTGAGTTGCTTGATTGCTTTTGAGAAAACATGTTTCACGATGTTGTTCAACTCACAAACCATTCACTCTCCGATCATTTGTATAGGTTCTGTTTGCGGATTACAACGATACTTTTTATTGTAACAAATGACGGATGACTGATGAGCGACAGTCGTCGAGAGATAGATCATGAGTCCACACAGGGGTTGTTGATTCTACAAAAAAACTATTAGAAAAGTATCTCATAATAACTGATATGTTTAATTGATAAATTCATTTACTGATAATGATGATTTACCAAAGTGAATTCGTCCTTTATTCTTAATTCTATCTGATATCCGTATCTACGAGATACAAAGCAATGTAAGTGTGTAGTTGTTAAAGTAGTAGGCAGTTAACACCTGAAGTTTCGTGGCAGTCAACGTGTTAAACACTTATAGAAGCAATAAAGTATTGAGTATTGAGTATTGAGTATTAAACTACATACATATCCCATAGCATTTCGAATATGCGTATGTCTGAAAAATAAAGATATTTATTAAAGTATTGTCTATTTTTATTTGCGCGAGCACTACACATTTGAAATAAAACTTTAAGACCTCTTAACCGTGACCACGAGCGCTGTAAAGAGCTCGAAACGTCGGATCTCTAAATAATGTTTAGAATACCAATACACGCGAGTTTAATCCGTAAAATTAGTTTTATTTCAAATATTTATTATAATTAAAGCTTATAAACAAACAATAAATCAAGCCCAACGTAAAATGACGTGCGCAAACAGAACGGTCAGCGACTCCTGCGCAAGAAGTCGCGCTCCCCGGCCGGCAACAATGGCGACGCAAAAACACGCATATTGTTTACGGATGGAGAGATTGACGCGACAAAACATGTTTATCTTGGTCAAGGGAACGAGCATGTGTACTTACGGACTTCGGGACTATCTTGGAGATGTTTCTGAACGTTTTCAAACGGTTTTTTAACAATTCTATTCCAAAAGATGAAATGACGTGCAAAAACTTTTTCTTCTATCCATAAAGCCATTTAAAAATACTTATAATAGAATTTAATGTGTGATATGAAAAGATAATACCGACGGAATTAGAAAACATAGAATAATACCAAAATTTGAAAAAAAAAAAAACAAAGATTTGATGTTGAATAAAAATAAGGTAATTTGTTTGAATATGACTGAAGGTACTTTTGGAGGCTACATTGATCGGATGCGAGCTTTGTCGAATCTTGTTGTTGAAAATTAAATAAATAGAGCTCTTCTCTACCACTATATTTAAATGGCTTCTTGGACCTTTTCTACTATACTCTTTTTCACCTAAGATGATCCCTGTGACACTTCATTGTGTTCTGAATCACGCATCTTACGATTGACAAACGAAAATAAAACAGTATCGTTTAGTTAAACTAAACGATACTATTTCCCTTTTAAAAGTTTAAAATTATTAACTTAATATTTTTCCTAATGAAGTCGCAATAAAATTAAATAAGTGTGCAATAAAATTATTTTCGTTTGTCAATCGTAAGATGCGTGAATCAGAACACAATGAAGTGTTACAGGGATCATCTTAGCTGAAAAAGACTATAATCGTAGTAGTAGGTAATACCAGTTCATGGGAGTCGATAAATCATATAAGCAATTAACTAAATTACATCCGAGTATATTTACTTTATATGGCATCCCTAATTACTGAAGCTGCAATAGTATTTATTAAGATGAAAATGTCTTCCGTAAACATGCACCGATGCACATAAGAAAAGCATAAAAATCATTAACACTACATACATCAATGTAGATTCGCTCAAACACTTACCAGTCACTTCCGCCTCTCAAAGATCAACCCTTTTCCCGCCAAATCTAACTGACGTAACTGTCAGTGAGGAAACGTCAAAAGTTCAAGATGGCGGCGTGTGGTCCCTTCCCACAGCTAATGCGATGCTGATCACCAGGACATGGCGGTCGTTTGGCACTTTAGCGATTCCACGCTTTCAGCGCGAATAGAATAACGCGTTTCCGTGCGTTGATGGCGTAACAGGATTCAGACTGTTTCCTTGGTCTTTTGGCTTAGCAGTTTTCTCTAAAGAGTGCTGTTACAAACGACATAATCATAACACATCGCAACAACGCAGACAATTTTGAGCCCTTGGTAGGTACTGAAAAATTTGTATGAAGACTAAATAAATTATGTACTTGCTTCAGTACCTGTTAAGAGCTCAAGATTTAGTAATTAATTTGAAAAAATATAACGTAGGTACTAGAACTAGGCATAATTTGACGTACGATCTTTAGTAGGTAATAGGTTGTCATACCTAGCCCACCTAAATTGTTCACTGATTAAAAGGTACTTATTGTATTTTTACTTGTTCCAGGTCAGTTCCATGAATTCAATTCATGTCGCCAGTTTCGAGAATTTTGTGTGTGAGTATGTAGCTTCTAAACAGATAGTGTACGTACGTACAGTCTAACCTAACGACATAAAAAAGCCACAAAGGTGTGTAGGTTGTGATTGGATAGATTAGCAATTTGACACTAATATTGTAGCTATCTACGAGTATGTGTAAAATAAATACACTAATAAAAAGACGTGTGGCACTCGGGGACGACTGCGGTATAGCTATTGCATAGCATCGTCCGATTTCGGATCAGCTCGTCTCGATTCGTGCGAGTTTCGTAGAGTCGTACAATACGTCTAACCGCACGCACACAAACACCGTGCCGAAGTCTACCGAACTGAAACGATGTTAGACGATTGTGAGGTTTTTTCGTTACGGAATTTCTTGGTTCGGTCGCCGCGCTCAAAGCCCGCGATTAAACCTATGCAATAGCTTAAAATTTTAAATTGAGTAGTTTCGTAATAAGTACGATTATAGTACATTACATCACAATAATTCTTCCATGGACATTAGGGATTCCTTATCGAATTGTAGGCATATACACCACATGCAATTAAGTCTGCCTACATGAAATAGTTTAAGTATAAGTTTATGTACTAGACTTTCTAAGGAATTTTTCTTACATACCATCCAGTCGTCCAACTAGTTTCCTCACAAACTTGATTGCCTGACGTAACTTTCGTAAAGTGGCAAAAAAGTCCGCCATTGGTATTGGTTTACTGACGTCAAAATATTTATTTTGGTTTCTGTATCCTGTTCGGCAAGTTTTTTTTTTATTTAATGTAGAAGAACATCTTGATTCAAAAGTGAACTGTAAATTTTTATGGATAATACTGCTGGAATTTTCTTTATATTATGAGTTTTTATTTTTTGACTTTAAAAATCCGATAACCAATATCTGTTCTAATGGATTGGAGTGCTCTGAATTATTGGTACCTAGATTAAGATTTGTAGATAGACCTATTAGATTGATAGAGACTAGGTCTCATCTCCGACGTCTAAAGGTGACAACCACAAATTGTCTTCTTTTTTCTTTAAGGGTTAAAATAAGGGTTATGAAGATCTGTATTACTGTAAAACCCAATTAACTATTTAAGTAAATAAAGCATCGATGGCCGAGTAGTTGCCATGCAAGAGGTCGCAGGTTCAAACCCCGCCAGGTACCACAGTGTTTTTCAAATTTGAAATTCATATGTACGATTATTCGATGCTTTAACGGTGAAGGAAAAGATCGTAAGGAAACTTGTACAGCTACGAAGAAATTCTTAGGTTGTGTGTGTAGTTAACCAACCCGCACTTGGCCAGTGTGGTTGACTGAGGCCTTATCGCCATAATTTAGGATAGGCCCGTGCCCCAGCAGTGGGGAGGTATATGGGCTGATAAGGATGACCTATGTAGTTCAAGAAAAAAAAGTATCAGTCAAAGATATCACTCCATATTTTCACACATATCTACCTACATACTCGAACCTCTACGCTGATGGTCCAATCGATATCCCAGACCGTAAATCGGCTACCGAGACAGGAAGACAAAGGCTACGGTGGTTGAGCCTAACCGTTCCAGGCATTGCGTGAGATTGTGCGAGCCGGTAGTGTTGTCACCTGTGACAAAGTAGCAGTGACTGAGTAACAGATACCGAGTGAGTAGCAGTACCTAGTCCAGTGATGTAAATTCTTACTAATTTAGTATTTTTAGTATGTTATTTAGTATTTATGTAGTAGCTTCTAGCTGACGTTCGATCACCTAGGGTTAAATTTAATTATTGTCGTCTAATAACTTTTTTAGAAACTTTTAGATTACGCATTAAAGCAGAAATTGAACTTGTTTTATGACATTTAATATAACCTAGGTACATATCATTTTAATTGAGGGTAGGAAATTCGAAACTCTTAAATAATATTATTAAAAAGACGAAGTAGCTATATACCTGTAAATTTTTTATGCATTGGTCTTAAATATTATGATATATCGCACTTTTAAATAAAACCATAATTATCATATTATTTTATTAAACGTTTACGTGTTGCTTTAATTGCAAAAATCAGATAATAATTTGTAAGCATGTCACAACCTGCGATCAAAAAAATATTTGTAATACCTATTATCCTCTAATTACCAATACTAGCTCCTAACTCCCATCCCTAGTAGACTAAGCTCTCCCACGGGTAGCCGATGGCCCCGCGATGCTATTTACGAGTCGACCCGCGCGAGTCTAACGAACGAAGGCGGGAAATCCCTTAATCTCATAATTCGGTGAGACGGAAATCCGACATGACCGATGAGAGATCGAGCGCAGGACCACCGGCTTAACGTGCTTTCCGAGGCACGGGTGTTCAACCACCAACTTCCTAACTCCGGGCTGAGTAATTTTATTACAGAAAAACTCACACAAATTTTGCCCGACCCCGGACTCGAACTGGGGACTTCTCGGTCCTAACGCAGCGCTTGCTACTACATATTTGAATTTAGAACGCTGATTAAAATGCGCGGGAAACGGGTGCACTTTTGTTTTTTTTTGTCATAGTTTCTTCCCTACAAGCTGGCTGTAATTTAATCAACACATTCATTAATAGTAAGTTAAATAAAAAATAGGAATACAAAATTTGTACTCTTTGATTCTATAAATCATTTTTTTTTCACGGGCAATAAAATAATATGTGCTGCGCCAAATTGAATGGATAATTTTTATTTATTTATTTATTGCGTAAACCAACAGCGTCTATACAAGCAATTAACCATAAAATATTTTTTCACGATGTTCGCCGAATCAGCTAGTGAGGAATAAATTTTTCATACCTACGTTATCTAAAGCAACAAATAATAAAAATAAAATAACGATATTACCTAAATAAGAAAAAAGGAGAGTCGAAGATTCAAAAAGTTTGGTGGTGACCGAAATTGAGGTTAAAAAAAACTACATTACATGCGTGGCTCCGTTGCCATTAACTTTAAAAAATTACAACTAGATCGATTTCTATCTCTAGCATTTTGCATATTTGAGACTCTTGTACCATTTTTTATCCTATCTGATGGGTTGGAGTGGCCTTGTCATCATCAACGGACTTGTGAGTGTGTGGACGAAATGGATGGCTCTATATTGCCTAAATTCCTGTACCTATATACTTACTTATACATTGCAGCTACGTTGTCATTATTTTAAATAAAGCAGCCACATTGTCAATTTGCTATTTCTAGGATAAAGTATGTTTGAGAAAGTGAACCAGTGTATTTTCATTGATTCCCGGCGTTCCGTCGGTAACGAGCGCGTCTCGTTTTGGCGACACACACCGGTGCACTCTTATTAGCGCTCAATTTGTGTGGCTTTATGTCACACCGTACATTATTTGATATTACACAATGAGGTTTCGACGTAATCAGGCAGTGTACCTATTATAACTCTTAAAATGTACTTATAGGTAGGTATACCTCATCATGGACGTACGCAGGTTCTGGGGCAAATCATATTTTACTCTGGGCTGGGGTTGGGGCTAATTAGATTTTTTGGCAAATTACTATCTATAAATGTAATAGACGAAGTGATTGTGGACCGATAGTGTTTGATCACTACCGGTGGCGCCACTCGTGGCTACCGGGTAAGATGTGATGGAAAAATCGCATGGTGACTCAACACCCTGGGTAGCTCAGTCTGTTAGAGCAGCCGACGCGATTTCGGAAGACCGGTGGTTCATGTCCCCGTTCAGGCGGAGTCATGAATGCGATTTTTTTCAAATTTTCTATTAATACTAATCAATTATACCTTAGAAGAAGGAAGAAGAAAAACACTCTACGCATGTTCAAATAAACTAGCCTTTGGGTCCAATTGAGTTATGTTCACAAAATCAATCTTGCGAAAACTCTAAATTATACATAAATAATTGTCGATAACTTACTAAAATAATTGCTCAATGATTTTTGGTATATTACGCTATGGTGTAACAGTCAGCCATCGCGAACGGCTAGTTCTTCGACTTTTACTTTATACCGCGAGAAAGTAGCTGTGGGTGATAAATGTTCACACGTAGGTACATACTGTCACACAACACCTCTATGAGTAACCAATTAAAGTTCAAAATAGCACCAAAATATTTTAGGCAATATTGATTATGTATTCTGTATAATTAGAGTAGGCATAATCATTGGTTTTCGATACTCATGTATGGTTGAAGTTATATGTAATTCGATGTGGGTGGAAGATTTTGTGAGCTCATTGACCAATATCTTGGTACTTTTTGCTTATTATTACGAAGCGCTATTTTGCAGATAACCTTATTATTAGCCCATATAAGTACGTCCCTGCCCAGGGGCATAGCTAACCTTTATCTAGGGCCTTATATTCAGTACTATCTGTGCTAGCGACTTCGTCCGCGTTTTCCGTTTTTTTTTAAATCATTCTCCACTGTTTATTTGCTTCTATTGATCGCAGCGTGATGTTATATAGCCTTCTTTGATAAATAGTCTATCCAACACAAACATATTTAATCAATTCGAACCAGCAGTTTCTGATATACCTAAGTGTTCAGACAAACAAACTCTTAAGCTTTATAATATTAAGTATAGATTAGTATAGTTATAGGTTTTAATGGCTCTTAGTCAACCACACCTGATAATGGCCGCCTTTACACAACCCCAGTATTACATCACAGGTACAGGTTTCCCTACGATGTTTTTCTTCTTCAAAAGAGGGTAGAAGAAACGTACATATGAATTTCAAATTTAAAAATACACTGATCTACGTGGCAGGGATTGAAGTGGCTATAAATATAGATAAATATCTACTATTAATGTAATAAATCAATAATAAATACAATACATACGATTATGAGGTAGGCATTTAGCCTACCTAAACCTTAGGTACTACCTTAGGTAGGCTAAATGCCTATAAAATTGTACAAAAGGAAGGAAATTCCTTCAAAGCAATTTCATTGAGAAAACTATAATATATAGATAGTTAAATCTAAACATCAAATATGGAAGTAGATAGGTGAGTAAGTTCCAAGAATAGAATATTTCCTGAAACCCTTATAAGTCGCAAGTACGAGTTCTAGAAGATTACAATTTGAACGGATATCCGCAACGCGCATTCAATTTCAAGTAGTTAAACATTATTAGTTACCAATCAATCAATCAATTGAACAATAAATTGTTTGCTGTTCAATCGAACATTTTACAATTTATTTAATAGTTGTAAACTGTCTACTATTTAATTATACCTATAATCGTGATTAATGACTGTGGAAAGAAAACACTGTTAAACGATTGCGAACTGATACAAAAACAAAGCCACGTGTAAGTTTATATAACCTAAAAATTGTTTACCAAAGATATTCTTATAAACAAGAGGCAGATAATATGTAAGATTTTAATTTTTTAAGAAGTTCGCGAGCGACCACGATTGGTCGCCCAGTCGAAACGTCGGGCAGTAAGTAGCTATGTAATTTGCTACTCCTAATATCGCGTGTAGAGCCATAAAGACTAATTTAAGAGGCAGATATTTTATAACCGCGCTATAAGTAAGACACAAATCTGTCCTAAAGTCTGTCTGTAGGGGACCTTGTGATTAAGGTAATAGTTTTTACCCGACTACGGCAAAGCAAAAGGAGGGTTATGATTTTGACAGGCTATGTATGTATGTATGTATGTATGTATGTATGTTTGTATGTATGTTTGTATGTATGTATGTATGTATGTATGTTCATCTGTTTCCACATAACTTCTAAATTGCTTGTCAGAATTCGACAAATGACATATCATTAGAAGCGTCTTAATTGTCCGCTGGTTATAGGCTATATAGGGTTTCACAAAATCTAATGTGGCGCCCACTAGCGGACAAAACATACAGAGTAAAAAAATAAAGTTAAGATAAATACGCCGTGTTTGGTATCATTGGAAAGCGCTTTACTTGTACATTTTAAATATATATATATTACTAGCATTTGCATGTGACTTTACGTATATTCATGGACTGATTGCATATAGTTCACATCTTTTCGTTCATAGCTTCTTTACTACTTACTAACACCAAAATAGTACAAATAATAAAAAGTTAAAAACTAAAACCCAACTACGACAAAAAACGACGCTGAAAAAGTATAAAACAAGACTTTAGAACATACAATACTATTTTTTTGAAGTATGCAATATTTACTATGTAGAGATAAGTTTTCATGTTTGGAAAGGCGTAGTCACATCGTTCCATACACAAGTACCTACCCAGCGTAGCACTTTGACAACGTGTGACTGCGGTTTGCCAAACATGAAAACTTATCACTACATAGTAAATATTGCATACTTCAAAAAATAGTATTGTATGTTCTAAAAGTCTTGTACACCATTGCTGCTTACGAATATATTAAATGGGGCTTTAACTTAGATATATCATTGTAAGTGGCAAGCGCCTCGTATTTTAGGAGTCAGAACTAGCCGATCCCCCGCGAATCCAGTGAAGTTAGTCAACCACGCTGGCCATGTGCGGGTTGGTCGTCTATACAACCTTAGAATTTTATCGTAGGTGTGCAGGTTTCCTCACGATGTTTTCCATCACCATTAAAGCGTCGAAGACACGTAAGAGCTATTTATACATACATACATATTATTATGTATATGAAAAACTAGCTGTTTCACGCGGTTTCACCCGCGTCCCGAGGGAACTACTTCCCGTACCGGGATAAAATATAGCCTATGTTACTTCTGAATAATGCAGCTTTCTAATGGTGTAAAAATTATTGCAATCGGTCCAGTAGTTTTTGAGTTTATTCATTACAAACATACAAAAATACAAATATTTCCTCTTTATAATATTAGTGTAGAAGTGTAGATGTAACGAATTGCTTTTTGTACCTACATGGACGATTATTATAAAGTCTAGAAGCTTTCCAGATACAGTTTGCACTACTAACATCCTAGCGTGACCTAGAAAACTGTTCCTAAATCAAGCCCTATGTGACAAGTTGGAACAAGTTAAACGGTGAAACATGAATGAAAGTGTGCCGGCGTCAGGTGACGGTGAACAATCGACGATTCATCATCATCACCGCGATGCACACGTGAGCACAATGAGGGTATTGTGTTCGGTTCCCATGCGGTATCAGTTTCTACGTGAAAGCCGCTTTTCTGCTCACAGTTTGCGACTTTGTAATGGTGTTTGTGGATTAGTTTGAAGGTCTTAGGTCGTCCCATGTGTATATGTAAATATAACATACTCGAAGTTAATACATAGTTTTAAACGATGCATTTTGACTGGCTCGGTGGAACAGTGGTTATTGACCCTTGTTCACTTCCTACAGTTCTAAGAGTTGTGGGTTCAATTCCCACCCGGCACAAATATTTGTGTGACGAACATCGGTGTTTGTTCCGTGTCTGGGTGTGTTATTAAATATATTTGTAAAAGAAAAATTATTTGAGTTCTAGAAAAGCTAAGTAGTTTGCCTACATGAGATGCATAACTTAGCGAGCAACTGTTTTTATTCTTCTTTAAAATAACATATCCAGCACGAATATGCATTCGTTGCTAACATGCGGTAAATACTCTTCCAATATCGCGCGAACACGTATGTTTAGATTAGTAGTAAGTATTACATACGCTAATTTAATCCGTACAATTAGGTTTATTTCAAATACACTTCCAATACTAATGCCTTAGTCCATCCACAAAACCTTGCAAGTAACTATCAATTAAAAGGACTAGTGCATTTCCGTTCAGTTTCCGTTCTTTTTAGAGTACCGCAGCACATGACAAAAGCCTTAAGGCCAATTATATAGATTAGATAATATTCTGTTAGGTTTGTCTAAACAATTTGATAGAATTTGAACTTGGCTGTATCTCAAATCGTAGTTTAAAATTAACATCATCTTACTTTTTTTACTTTAATTGTCAATCTTAAATTGAGATCAGACATTTGCAAAGGACAGTTCCACAGAGTAATGCAAATACAGGTGCACTCTCTGTTCTCTCTGATTAGGTTAGGGATCAACGAATTTATACTTTAAATACCAAAATTTGAAACTGGGCGTTTATTTTTTATATAATAGGTTAACAAGATGACCTCACTCCACCTAATGGTAAGCGGTAGTGAGATCCAAATATGATCCTTATTTTAATTAACAAATAGGTTATTACCAAAACTTTATAAAGTATCTTAAATTAGCTTTCGCCTACGACTTCGCGTTTTGCAAACTGCACCTTAATCGTCTACTGAATAGTCCAAACAAACCCTAAACATTTAAGTCGTTCTTGAGTTATAAAATAACTACGAAAAGTAGCATTGATTTTGTAATTTATTGTTTGATTGTGGCTGAAGCGAAAGTGTTGTGCCAGGACTGTAACACATGGCAGGAAGTGATCTCTGCCTGCCTCTCTGGGAAAAAGGCGTGATTTTATGTATGTATGTATTGTTTGATTCCTTGATTCAAGTCCAAGGCTTGAATAGAGAGCTGTGGACAAATTTGGAGGAGACCTTTGCCCAGCAGTGGGATGATACGTGTTAAAAAAAATTGTTTGATTAACATATGCAAATTTTGGCTTTTAGCTGCTATGGATAAATGATTGGTCAATATCCAATTACGAGCATAACCAATCATTATTACGAGTAAATACCACTATTTCATTCATAACCATGACTCACCAAGAAAAAACATACGGGACCATAAACAACTGACCTTTTTCCCGTTCTGTCATCTCGGAAGCAGAGACAAGATCACCTTCCACTTTCCAAAGACAATCGGCCCAGTAAAGGACGGCTCTCATAAATTACCTCCCGTATAAGGCTGGAGATACCTTGTGTTTATTTATAGCTGTCACATGTGCCTTTTCGTTTGACTTTGAACTTATTTTGCTATATGGAGTTTACTAAACTTGGCGCTGGTTTTAAAGGTCGTTTTATGCTGTATTATGCATTTTATCGTTATCCCTAAAAAGTAAACAGTTGTAGTAAAATACTATCATTCAGTCAATCCGTTGTATAAAAAAAAAAGACCACAAATCGAATGGCTAATTTGTAGGAACCATTTTTGAAATAAAACTAATTTTACGGATTAAACTCGCGTGTATTGTTAATTTATTTATTTATTTAAAATAGGTACACAAACAGATTACTGTCAGTTTTACAGCCATAAAATTAGTACAATAGATATAATTAACTAGACAGCAATCTATAAATAGCGTACACAGCATGAACCATTTATTATTTTAATCTAAACATATGACAATACTATGTACCACTTTTGGCCAAAAAGGCTAAATTTGCATCTCACATTATTCATGCTTTAAGGATGAGGGCGACAGGGTCAAAAGGTTCAATTTTGTCTGTGAACCTTTCAGCTGCTTCCCACCAGGTGGAGTAAGGTAATCCTGAAAGTTGTAGGTTAAAAAAGTAACGCAATAAAATAGTTAAATTTGTAGTGTCCTATCAATTTCGGCCATCACTGACGATCTTAATGGAGATCAGCGAACTGCGTGTGCAGGATATGTGAAAGTGCACGGATGCGCAAATGCGAGTGCACTCTCTATTACTTCAATCTCATAGTTCGTAGAGACCGGTGATCCGATATGACCAAGGAGAGATCACACGGGCACGGCAGGACCACCGACTAAACGTGCTTACCGAGGCACGGGCAGTACAGAAAAGAAAATAATAAAATGTATGGGATTGACATTAGATTGATCACGTGATTTATCGCGTCTAATGGCAATCCCATACATTTTATTCTTTTCGAACTTCGTTATCGTTTTCATGTTGTTACTTTGTCTAAGCCCTGCCATGCATCCGTCAACGTCCTGACTCTAATTTTCTACCGCAAAGTCACAAAAACTTGCCTGACCTGATCTAAGATTTATTGTTCTAACTGACTACGATGTTAGAAAACTGAAAGTGTCTGGGATATTTACCATGTTGTTTTGTTTTAATGAGCTCCCGATATTTCGGCACTGTTGCAAGCGATCATGGCGTTTCAGTTTTCTAATGTGTGTAACCATGACAGTTTAAAATTATATATTGACTACGATGTTGCTTGGAGTATACTTACCCCAAGCCATCATCGTGGTCAGTTGTCATGTCATCATCACCGGACTTGCGGGGGAGCGGATGGCTCTCACAGACTCACACCTAAAAATTTAAGGGACATCGTTACGTAAAAGCAATAAGTAGCGCTACCACGAGTTTAAAAGTTACGGACTCGATATCGCCTACGAAAATATGTCGATGAAAAACTTGTACAGCGCCCCTGGTGGTCACGCTAAGAACTAAAATCGGTCGTATGAAAAAAACAACTCGATAGATTTTTAACGTAGGTACGTAAGTTTTCGATAGCCAACTCATGGTACCGCTAAAGATGTGTTATTGCTTTTTCAGTATTAGATTTTTATTTTCGTTCGTAAGTATCGTATTGTTATGAAGTTTCAATATTCGACCGTAACTATGAAATCGGAAAGAAATAACAGTTCAAAAAAATAATCACAACAGACAGACAAACGCGGAAACATAAGATACACATCTTGGCCACGGGTTCCCAGCGGCATGTCACCGTTTCTCTGTGACAATAGTTTTTTCACATAATTACGCTGTTTATGCCTTGAATGGGACGCTTTAATTGTTCTCTCATCAACTTTCATGTTTGCTTATTTTTTTATTATTTGAATAGAAAACAAATTGGAGGCTAACTTTGGATTTACATCAGAAAATGCATCATTTCAAGAGTTTGTTTTTAAGATTTCTCTGCATAGGTCTATTACACCGTGAAATTTTAGTGTGGTTGTTTTCCCGCAGTAAAATTGGTTCTATCTAAGTACTAAAATAGATTTGCGCAATTTTTTTAATCAAATTAATAAATACCGGTTTATTACTTAGGGAGTAATACGAGCTTCTTTAATTATCAATTTGATGCGGCAAGCAGTACCTGATTACGTCACATCCTTTAAAAGAATTATCGCTTCTCAAGCTTTCGAGTTGGACAATAATTTATCATGAAAAATTAAAAAAATATATTTCAAGGAATAACTAGCATGATTCGATAGTACTACTAAAGGTAAATCGTTCTGCTACGGGAAACAGCCTATAAAATGCCTAAGTATATGAAGTAAGTAGGTTTACCAAGGTTTAATCGTCAGCTCAACACAAACAAAAACTCTCTCTCTCTGAAGATCTCTGAAGATTTTTTCAACTTTCTCCCCATTCTACTCCCGAACAACAAGTGCTGGTCAGCGTTGCCAACCACATACAATTCAGGCACTGGTGGCCCGTACAAAAGAGGTTCAGTTCATCTTTTTTGCCCAGTGCCATTAAGGTATGAAACGCCGTCACAGCTCAGGTTTCCCCTCCCTTATAAAATCATGGGCTCTTCGGGCTGGCCGTAAATGGGAGGTAGTCCACTCTCAGCACCCAGAAACTCAGCACCTGCGTGTGTGCCACATCAAGTGATTTTTATCGACATTCTTTATTTAACATCGTCTTGTCTAACAAACATTAGCAGCCAGCACTAGGCTGCTTTATTGTAGGTGCTGAAAGTAGACTAAAATGTAAAAATACAAATGTGTCCACTTTCAGCACCTGCCAAAAATATCAATAGATGCTGAGAGTAGACTAGGTGCTGAGTTTCTGGGTGCTGAGACTGGACTACCTCGTAAATGGCACTTAGGCAGGCCTTCAATGTGAGGTCGACAGACTCAATAAATATTGTTACTATAGTGTCGACCTCATATGTGGAACTCTCGACCACTTACCTGATGGTCCGCCTGATGGCGGAGTTAGGTCATCCTGATAGTCTTTGAAATAAATTAAACTCGTGAGCTACTGATTTTGTTCCACAAATGAAATGGAAAACCTTTACAATAGGTAACATTAAGCAAGGTTTTCTTTTAATGCACCATTAGAAACATGAAAAAAGAAATTATTATTATTTATTTATTTATATTTATGTAATCAAATAAGTTCACACTTAGGTATATGAATTCAGACCCAGACGTAACACCCATTAGCTAAAATTACACCGAACGACATTATTTTCGCAACGCAAAATACGCCACATAATTGCGATTCGCATCGGCAGTCTCACGGCTAATTTAGACGTAAATCTGATCGGTGTGGCAATTCCAACCCCTTTAATCTAGTTAATTCGGACTGTTTCATCAATTCACCTAGTTTAAGTCGGAAATGCACTAAATATTATGTAAATCAGATTCTCATGCGTGATTCTATTGTCTAAATTGTGTCTATGGTCCAAGTTAGGAACGATCAGCTAGGCACTGCTTGAAGAATTACGAAGATGACAGTTGAAGGTCTTCAGTCTTGCCGGTGACCACGAGCTCTGTAAAGAGCTCGAAACGTTGGGTCTCAATAATAATATTTTATTTCAAACGTTACAGGTGTATGTTGTATATTGTGTATTTATTGGTTAAGACTTTTATGTGAGGAACTAAGTGTAAGAGACCAGCTTTGATTTTAACTTTTTGAAATTAATTTTAAGTGGCTATTAATGTGCTAGTAAGTTTGCTGTAAAAATCAGAAGAATCACAAAATGTGCAAATAAAAATGCTTGGAGAAAATATAAGAACCAAAGCATGGCGTCTCCTTTATCCTTTACGGATGGTCTAAACCGTATATTTCATTTTAGCTACAGTACTTAATTAATACTTACTTACTTAAATTGACTGGCTCGAAGGTGTGTAGAGCCTCTTCTCTCCTTATTAACGAGCTTTTGGTTCAAGCCCCAACCGAGTTTTTGGGTGAATAAGTTATATCTTTAAGTATATTTATGTAAATCTACTTACCTCGGAAACATCAATCATGCATGATATTATGACTTATACATCTATAAGATGTTGTCTCATATTTATTACTACAAAAACCGATCATTTAACTTTTTAAAACTTAAAACTTTCGTGGTAACACACAATAGAAACCAGAATTATATATTTTATTGAGTTCTCGATATTTCGGCACTGTTACGAGTCAACTGCCTCTACTGCAGTTAAGGAGACATGGTAAATATCCCGAAAATTTTCAGTTTTCTCTCACTCATTATCAGCCCATTTACTTCCTCCCCTGCTCGGGTACGGGCCTACCATAAACTAGGGCGATAAGGCTTTAGTCAATCACGCTGGCCAAGTGCGGGTTGGTCGACTAGACCTTAGAATTATTTGTAGGTTCCTATGATTATATTTACTTATTAATAATGTAGAGTGTAAATTTATAGTTTGAAAAAAAATCGCATTCATGACCCCGCCTGAACCCGCCTAACCACCGGACCTTCCGATATCGCGTCGGATGCTCTTTCATCTGAGCTACCCAGGTGTTGAGTCATCAATGCGAATTTTTACATCACCTTTTACCCGTTAGCCACGGGTGGCGCCACCACCGGTAGTGATCAAACGGTCGGTGATGTAAAAATTCGCATTGATGACTCAACACCTGGGTAGCTACATTAATCTTTAATAGCATTAAAAAACAACAAATAAACATATGTAGAGTGTCTTAGACCACGCCCACTATTCACCTAAAGCAGGAAGCGTTAGACCCTGAGCCAGCGCAGATGTCACACGCTTGCATTATGCTGTATTGTCTAATTACTCGAGATAAGCTTTCTCTTCACACAGAGATGACACTTGCAGATTGTTCCGAGCAGATTCTGGAAGATTAGGGTAGAGAGACTTTTCTGAATCGACCATTTTGTTGCGTAACTTAAAAAAAATAACGTACAACTCTCCTAGAAATATTATAAATGTGTCTTGCTCGCAAAATTACCTACTACTTATTTACTGATATAGACGAAACATAGGGCCGTCTTAAATCTATTCTGCGCCGGGGTGCGGGACTCAGCCTGCGCCCCCTTTTTTACACTACAGCGTAGCACGCGACCTTTTTTTTTTCTTAACAGACTTGGACAGGACAGGGAGCGGATGGGCTCTCACACGAATCGCGCCAAAGGCATAAAAAAAGTTTAAAAAAATATTATTCATGATTATGTTTTTCAAATTCAGCGCCCGACAGGCGCCCCCGGGCTTATGCGCCCGGGTGCATCGCACCCCTTGCACCCCCTGGTAAAGACGGCCCTGATCTCACTAATATTAGCTTTATCATCACATCAACTTCCCCTCTGCTGTTGCACGGCCTTAGCCAAATCTAGGGCGATCAGGTCTTAGTCAACCACGCTGGCCAAGTGCGGGTTGTTTGACAACACAACCTTAGAATTTGGATAAATATGAGCTTATATTTAGAAGGTTCCATCGAGCTAATTAATTATATTCAAATTTTACTTTGAGCACGGATTCCGAAGAACTGACCATCTGTAGAACAAAATAACCGTACGTTTTATCGATTCTTAAAAGGCGATTTTACAACTCGATTATTCCCAATCGAGAAGTCATATCGACTCAATATAATTCGAATAGCTGCATCGACATCACGTTATAAATTTTAACGATCGAAGAATAACATTATTGTGTTAGGGTGCATTTACATCAAACGAGCGAATGCTCATTCTATCCCCACTACATCAAATTCTCTACGCCTACGCCTGTTTACAGTAGGAGAATTTGATGTAGTGGGGATAGAATGAGCATTCGCTCGTTTGATGTAAATGCACCCTTAGACGCTATTACAAGACGTGGATTAGAAGTAATAAACACGGATTTTTAGGTTTTTTTGTGAGGTATTACGTCTGTCTAGATAGTAGACATGTTTTACAACTATTGTATATTGTGTTTATGTTCAGCTGAAATTTTGAGGTCGCTGATTTGAGTTACATAAATATTTATTGCGGACTTGAATAACATACTCGTTGTAACGGTTAAAATAAAAATTACACCTAGATAGATCGTCACTATGTTAAGTGTACTATTGCTGTGGCGAAGAAAATGGTATATGTATATGTAATTGAACATTGAACTTGATTTCGTGATTTCCTACCGGTGACTTAAAATACCGAGTATTAATCAGCCCCCTCATGCCCCATCCCTTCTTCTTTTATTTGTTTGTATTATTCTTTTGAAATGAGTTTTCAGACATTCTTCGTAGGTATGTTTAGGTATGATTTGATTACCAAATCATCATCATCGTCATCCCAGTTCTGTCCACTGCTGGACATAGATCTCCCCAAATGCACGGCACTTCTATCGTTCTTCGGCTACTCGATTACCAAATATAACACTGTAATTAACATCGAATATTACTTGTTCCAGATAAAAGATGACTGTCAAGAAAGCGCGCAGCGGCGGCCTCGCCTCCGTCGTAGCTCGGCAGAGGCTGCTCAGCTCCACCCAACAGCTGGACGTCTCCCTGGCCAAACCCACAGCCTCCTACAACACCGTCGTCGGATTCAACGAAAAAGACCAACTACAACTACACACCAAAGACGACGACGACACAAAGAAGGACTACACAGAACACAAAGGCAAATACGAGAACATACCACTTGACGACATCTCAAACTGCGTCAATGTAGAAAACTTCCCGAACTGCGAGAACACTCTAGTCTTTTACGTAACCAAAAATCTGAATAGAGAAGCGATAGCACTCAAATTCGAAAATGAACAGGACTTCAAGAGGATATACTTCACGTACAAATATTTCAAGATGCGGAATCGGCTCACGATGAACACGAATAACTACGCAAGCAGCGAAAATCTGTTTTCTAAAAAGAAAACCTATGAGCTGTTTAATAAGAACAGAAAGAACAGTGTTGACGATTATAGTATCTACGATAAAGGGCGCACGGAATTTGACTTGATGCAAACTATAGACAATGATGGTGTCACACACATTTCTGTGCAGCAGAAAGGCTCGAATAGATTCGATCAGCCAATGAGCTTGATCGGTATCCGGACTGACATGGGTGACATTGGTGAGATAGATAGCATAATATACACTGATATAGACATTCCCGCGAAACCAGAGAGGAAAAGACTGTTTAATAAGAAGACTAAGGCGCCGCCCCCTCCTTTATCTAAAGATCAATCGAAAGTGTTGAAGGGTGAGTTTGTGAGAGTCAATGTAGACAGAGCGCCCGATGTGGTACCGAGGGATGTGAAGTCAAATAAGGTTCCCGATATTCTTTTGTTTCGAGATGGCAAAGCCAAGAGGAATAGTCCACCGAGCAATCTTTGGTCCACGAGTAATAAAGGTTGGTATTCAATTTTTTTTTCATTATTTGCTTGGCTCGGTGGAACAGTGGTTAGCGACCGGCAGCGCTTTCAAGAGTTGGGTCCGATTCTCACTCGGGACAAATATTTGTGTGACGGACACCCATGTTTGTTTCGTGTCTGCGTGGGTTATAAAATATATTAATAATAATAAGGCGTCCGACCGATTTCAGTCATGGCGGCCGATCTCAATTGAGATCAGCCAAGTGCGCAGGACATATTATAGTGCACAAGTGTGCGCGCAAACACAAGTGCACTCTCTGTTCCCTTACTCTCATAGTTCGGTGAGACGGTAATCCGACATGACCGATGAGAGATCGGGCGCAGGACCACCGGCTTAACGTGCTTTCCGAGGCGTTCAACCGCCAACTTCCTAACTCCGGGCTGAGTAATTTCAGTACAGAAAAACTCACACAAATTTTGCCCGACCCCGGACTCGAACCGGGGACCTCTCGGTCCTAACGCAGCACTTGCTACCAATAGACCAACGAGGCAGTTAAAATATATTAATATATTAAGGATAAACTTGCTACTAATTCCGAAATCAGAACAATGTATTCGATGTTGTGTGATATATATTTATTTTATTTATAGTTCAATGCATGTTTTGTAGGGATTACGCAAGGGATGTGTTAACGCGGAAACAGACGCGTACATAGAGGCTGTTACGTAGGGGATCGGTTATTTGGTGCGCAATAGTTCATGTTATTTTATTTGTAATTATAAAGTCATCAGTGCTGGTGCATTGAACTTAGAAAATAACTCTTCGTGGTAATAAATCTTCGATATTGTAACCGGTTCGCAATGAGACTTGAATCTTAGGTAGTCGTGACTTCAAGAACTATTACATTTGAAGATAAATAAAAATAAAAAATTCACAACATCTCATACATTGATCTGATCCCGTGGTAAGCAGCTTAGCACTTGTGTTCGGAAATCAGAATCTACAGTGGATACACAAATATACTTAATAACATCCAGACACAGAACAAAACATAAAATTCGTCACACAAATATGTTTCCCGGGTGGGAATCGAACCCACGACTCTTGGAACCGTATTTCCACGAACCACCGTTCCACCGAACCAGTCTGATGTAAATATAAATAAAATGGTATATTATCCTATGAGGCATTGTTATCATCATCAACAGCCCATATACGTCCCCGCTGCTGGGGCACGGGCCTACCCTAAACTAGGACGATCAGGCCTTAGTCAATCACGCTGGCCAAGTGCGGGTTTGTTGTATTGTAGGCATTGTTGTATAACAATGCCTTAAACCAACCCGCACTTGGCCACTTACTTGTAGTATTACAGACTAGTCTTTTAGATACTGTCTAGTCTAAGTCTAAATCGAAATCCATTTTCAACACCAAATATTCCTAAAGAGGACAGACAATTGAAGCCCAAACCGTCTTATTTATTTGTAAGCCTAATTTGAAATTACATAGTATACAAACATAATCTAGGTACAGTCATAATTCTAAGAACAATCGTCTTTTGTAGCGTCCTCAAAACACTCATAAATTAGCCAAACATAATGCTAATACTAATGCGACAGGACAGTTACAAATTGCCATATGACTTGTACGAGTGATGTTCGTTGCTGTATACTTATAGTAACATGGGCAATGCAAACCTATGTTCCTATTTTATAATATACCAGGTTTGCTAGAGAAAAGTCATTTTAGATAAATAGGTACGTAATGTAGGAAAAAAGGTTGAAATACATACCTAAGTGAATTATTCTGGAGATGGAAGAAGGAGATTCTTTAAAAGTGACTACAATTGTGAAATTTCTGGGAAAGAAATTAATACAAAACAATATTGCATCATAATATACTGCAAAACTTCCTGAAAGTAACGAGGGTTTTTCTTGAGAAAAGTTATAGTAGACAATTTAATAACATTAGGAGTTAGAGCCATCCGCTCTCCCACAAGTCCGGTGATGATGACAAGGCCACTCCTAGCCATCATCATTGTCAGTTGGGAAAAAATACTAATTTTTATCAGTCTTCCACCTAAGTAAAAACTTTGCCGAAGATATTATTTGTATTATATACCATTCCAATATTATCCTTATCTAATTCTAATAACGCGCTAAGACCTAACAAATAGCAGATGCACGACTGCTCTAATTTCCGTTGCTTAGACAATATTTACACTTAATTTGCTCCGCGCAACATTAAATTGCGCAACACAGATGGGTGACCATTTTCGTCAGTCGTTACCCAAAATCGATGTTCCACCTAATCCGAAATGCGTTGTAATTGCTTCAAGGCCACTTGTGTAATGTTTGGTACAGTACAGGAAATGACAGTGGGTAATGTCGAATAGAAGTTAAAAGTAAAGCTGAAAATTATTGTGAATTCGTCAGCTTATGGGGTAAACCCTCGCTCTCCATTGTTTGTTTGGAGAAGCTGTAAAACTTGTCGCATGCTAAGAGCAAAGTAAGTTAATTAAAAAGGTCTTAAGTTTTGTTCTTTATTGACTAAAATTTCTAAAATTTTTTTGGAAACTATAGTTTTATCACATTTATTTAAAGAAGTATCTGATATTGATATTGCTAAGCTATTCTTCATAGACATTGGCTTCCGTGATCGAAAAGGTAGTAGCTTTTACACCTAAAGTATCAATCAATCAGTTATCTGAGTATCAATGCAAGGTCGTCAGACGTATCATCAAAGACACACATTAAGACCGCATTAATATATTATATCGTGTTCCACACTGCCTTGTCTTATTATACTGTGGCAGAGGTCGTTCACACCAACACTCTCTATGGACAATGGGTGAAAGTATTTGCATATTGTGGGCTTACTCTATGCCGAGATAGAGACATTATCAAATCAGTATGCTACTTGTTTTTATTCATAGCAATCTTGGACTTATTTTTCTTCTTTTCGTTTTTTTATAACAGCGTGCAGAATTGGTGGCAATCCACTATTAAAAGTTAATTATTTTTATATGAATGGCTGACTACCTAACTCTATGCAACGATTTGTCTAGTTGGGTGCCCGGATCGGGCGTTCTTAAAATTTACTCAGCCCGGAGTCAGGAAGTTGGCGGATGCTCGCCCATACCTCAGAAAGCATATTAAGCTGGTGGTCCTGCGCCTAATTTCTCATTGGTCATGTCGGACTGCCGTCTCATCTAACTATGATAGTAAAGAAACAGAGTGCCCATCTTTCACAGTTGGTTGATCTCCAAGGTCGGCTGCCATGGCTGAACTCAGAAGGACACCTTATTGATCAGACTTTGTATAAATCGTCAAAACTACTACTACTGTGGGAAATATTTGTATGGGATCTTTGTTTTAAGCAATACTAACTTCTTTGCCAATATCTTGCCAATTGCCTTGAGAACTATTCGATGGCTTTAGATGAATCGTTAATTTGAGTTCGTCGTAGTAGCTATGTATTGTGACATTACGGTGAATGTTATGTTTTCGAAATATATTGATGTTTTTATACTTAGTCATATTCAAGTTGTCTGCCTCGTTGGTCTATTGGTAGCAAGTGCTGCTTTAGGAGCGAGAGGTCCCCGGTTCGAGCCCGGAGTCGAGCAAAATCTGTGTGAGTTTTTCTGCTAAGAAATTACTTAGCCCGGAGTCAGGAACTTGGCGAATGCACTTCCGTGCGTGGGAAAGCTCTTAAGCCGGTGATCTCTCATCGGTCATGTCAGATTGCCGTCTCACCGAACTATGAGTAAAGGGAACAGAGATTGCACTTGTGTTTGCGCGTACATTTGTGCACTATAATATGTCTGCAAATTGATAAATCTCCTTAGAAATCGGCCGCCATATCCGAAATCAGTCGGACGCCTTATATTCAAGTGAATTTTCTGTAAAACATATAGGTATTCTGTTAATTGTTAAATAAGGTCCCGTTTTTAACATTTGGGTACGGAACCCTATAAAACAATGTTAAAGAATTTACAAGGTTCTTAGTTATAACTCTATTCATACTTTATCGCCAGCAAACTGGCAACAGTTTGGCGATTTTTGTTATAGGTATATTAAAACATTGTAATTTTAAGAGAATAAATGATTTAAAAAAAACTCAAAATCCAAATAGGTATAAGACTAAGCAAAATATAACTTAAAATTAAAAGGAATAACACAATGTATATCTACTTCTACACTTTTCGTAAATCGCCGATGCGTAAGCCTCTTTTTGCACAATTCCGTTCCACGATAATCCGTTCCACGATAATCGCAATTATCACAGTTTGGCTATTGAATTTTACGCTTGCTTAGCAAAATATTAATATATACGACGCATGTAAATTTAAAATTTTTATGTGCTAAAGCTTGCACTAGTTTTTAAGGACGGGTGTCCAATTCCCCAACATTATATTTATAGCAATCGTAAAAATATTGCTAGCATGTTAGCAGAAATTAATATATATTATACCTAATGTCAAAAAAGGGAAGATTGCATCCATTTTCCCCTTTCTTTACACACAAAAACTGGTTAGTTTAGATGACGTACTTTTAGACACTCTTTAATTAAACTTCAGCCTACTATATACTTTTCAACCTAACGTTGTCAGTAGCAGGTAGGTACCTAGTAAGTTCTAGGTACTTGAAGCCTATCTATACCTAAACCCCAACGATAACTGTACACTTTTAGTGTCAAGTAATAAGTGGCTAAGTGAGTGCGCTGCGGTGTTGCGCATGCACACAAATCATGCGCACTCCGAAGACGAACCAATCGCGTTTAGTCCCTTTTGCGGTTACATAAATTCTTTAAAACTTTATTGCGGCTCTCAAACTTTCGTACTTCATATTGACAAGTTTAGTTTTTACCCGAATACGCGACGCAAAGGAATTGTGGGCCATATTGCGTTAATTTTTTCAATATTACGCATCACTTACATACATTGTTGTGATTATTCCGAAGTAAAGTACTTGTGTTAAGGATATATCAGAAATAGTAGTGGCTGAAACAATCAGTACCTATGTAGTTAAATACATAAATAACATACCAAGAAAACGGAATAATGGATTTTCACTGCACAAATATTTGTCCCGTGTGGGAATCGAACGACTCTTAGAGCAGCAGTTGTCAATTGACATTCACAGTAGTACGACATTGCGAAATACGAAAATAGTAAAATAAAATAAAACAAATAACGAACGTAGAACATGGAATAGAAAAAAAATTTAAAACACAGTCATGTTTTAAATTTTTAAGGCTTTAACAGTTTGAGAGCCAAAGGCAAACTATGCAATGTCCTATTGACACACACGAGACTGGACGTTCACTGAACTCGCCAGTGACCGGGAAATGTTTATGTTTACTGGCGAATAAACATGTTGATGGAGCATTCTGTTTGAGCAGTTAGGTGCAGGCCCATTGCTCAACACACGCAGCCAGAGACAATGGGTGTGCTATTTATTTTATCCTTCATTCTTGCATGGCCGTGCTTTATGAAAGTAGAAGATTTTGCCCGCGGCTTTGCTCGCGTCAAATTTTTACGGAATGATTTTTCGCCTGCGATTTATAATACACTCAACGCCATCGAGTGTCTTGGTCAACTGGCGCCGTCTATAAAAAAACGGATTTTCACAAACCCCCAATAAAAATATTTTTAGGTAAAAAAGGTAAGGAGGAATGGTTACTAGCACACACAACACAAATTCACATTTATAATATTAAGTACATAAGGATTTTTTTAACTTATTTTTGTCATCATTGCACCTCCAGAAACATGTGATAAAAAAAAAATCTTAAAGGTACCTTTAATATGGACATGATCTGATATGATCATTGATCAGTCTCATTATGTTTTATTTGCAACTAGTGGCCCGCCCTCGCTTCGCTTCGGGTAATTCTTTCTTAACGGATGCCTACGTCATAAGATCTACCTGTATGCCGAATTTCAGCCCGATCCGTCCAGTAGTTTGGGCTGAGCGTTGATAGACCACTATGTCAGTCACCTTTGAGTTATATATTTAGATGAAGAGTCTAGTCTTTTATGTAATGGATAAAAGTTCGCTCATCATCATCATCATCATCAACACTTAAAACAATCTAAACTATTTCACTTTCCATCGCAATTTAACCGTTTACCCATTGAGTTGTTCAAACAAGCAACACTTAATGAAATCATTACGCCATTAAAATAATTTGGAGTCGATCTCTCTCACACAAATCTCGTTTTAATGGTGGAACATAATGAAATCGTTTATTTGATCTGCAAATAACTTATTTGGTTAAAGCAAGAACAAATAGCTTCGGTGTTTTAGTTGATCTTTAGTAGGGTTGTCGATCTGTAAAAAACCGATGAATAATCTTGTAATAAGTATAAAACAAAGAAAATCACATACCAATGAGTATACTCATATTTTTATTTTTGACGATAGTACAGAGCTCTAAATATTAATCTTGAAAAAAATTGACTTTTTGAAGGATTCTATGGACCTCCTCTTATCCATTATCCATTAGATATATAAAATAGCAGACCATTTGTCCAGAGGCAGACAGATGGACAGACAGAAAAACAAATACCCGTCCAGAAAAAAGTAATCAAAATTTCCGTTCATCTATTTTTTTAAAAATCTGAATCTACAATTATAAAAATCACAGACCTATTGTTTACTATATTAAAAAACCGGCCAAGTGCGAGTCGGGCTCGCGCACAAAGGGTTCCGTAGCAGCAAATATAATAAAATCAACCTATCTCAAAAACTATAAGAGATACTTTGATCAAACAAAAAATCGTTGAAAGAGTTATTTAGAAGGCATCACCTTTATTTTTTTTAGAATTTTATACCCCGTAGTTATAAAAATAGAGGGGGGGACATACTTTTTACGACTTTGAGAGCTGATACCTCAAAAACCGTTCACTTTAAGAAATTAATGTTTTTAGAAAACTTTATATCATTTTAAAAGACCTTTCCATTGATACCCCACACGGGTATGTACATCGAAAAAAAATTTCATCCCTCAGTTACATGTATGGGGGCCCCACCCCAATTCTTTTTTACTATTTAGTGTCATATTTTTTGTAGCGGTTCATACAACACATATTCCCATCAAATTTCATCACTGTAGTACTTATAGTTTCCGAGTAAATCGGCTGTGACAGACGGACAGACGGACAGACGGACAGACGGACAGACGGACATGACGAAACTATAAGGGTTCCGTTTTTGCCATTTTGGCTACGGAACCCTAAAAAGGCGTGATTTTATGTATGTGTGTATTGAAGATAAACGTATCAAAAATCGATTTTAACGACGGCCCTATTCCCCGGTAGTCTGCTAAGTGTATAGGTAAATAAAATTGCTTAATTTCGCCTTAGCAGGCTTTTAAGGACATACGTGGCCCGCCAGGGTATGCATAGTGACGAAACCGTTGCGGACAGCTTCGTTAAAGAATTCGAAATCAAAAGTTAAGTTGAGCCTTTAGTTACTTAAAAATTAAAATTAAGAAAAACAATCTCTCAATTAAGTGAAATTAAAAAGCAATATCAAACTCGACTTGTGTTTGATTTTCATTACATTTCATTCTACAATCACAATCTAATATCATAATTTTTTTACAACATTCCATTTTTTTTTATTTTCTAACCAATTACAATAAATTTTGTAAAATGTACGAGTTTTTATGTTGGTTTTATACCTAAAAGCAATAACAATGTATAAGTAATAGCATATTAAAAAAATCTAGCATTTCTTTCAAGTTTGTACGGATCTCTATAGAGTCGACAGGCACTTGTTGGCTAAATATAGCTAAGAACTTTTTAGGCCAGCATTATTGATATCAATATCGGTGTAATATATCTGATACATATTCTAATAAAGAGTCTATGAAAACTAAACAACTGGACCACCTGTATGACACATATGATAACCAGTGCAGGAGCGGAAGGGGCAAGGTGACACCCGCGAGATAATGCATGGATGGGTGACCGCTGACCAGTGTTGGGTTACTGCTACTGGAGAACTTTGAGATATTGCGAAGCTGCTAGGTGTACCTGAGGGCCTACCATGAGTTGGCTATCGTAAACTTACGTACGTTAAAAAGCTATCGAGTTGTTTTTTCATATGGGCGATTGTAGTTCTTCGCGTAACCACCAGGCGGCGCTGTATAAGTTTTTCATAGACATATTTACGTAGGCGATATCGAGCGCGTAAGTTTTAAATTCATGGTAGCCCCACTGGTATATGTACGTACATACCTAGTATATGTAGTTGTGTAAATTCTAAGGTTGTGTAGTCGACTAACCCTCACTTGACCAGCATGGTGGACTAAGGCCTGACCACCCTAGTTTGGGGTGGGCCCGGTGGGCAGTAGGGGTGGTTGACCACCCTGGCCAAGTGCGGGTTGGTTTATTACACAACCTAAGAATTTCTTCGTAGGTGTACAGGTTTCCTTCACCGTTAAAGCGTTAAATAATCGTACATATGAATTTCAAATTGAAATTTACAAATTATCTATCTACAAAATATTTTTTATACTACCTAGTCTATAGCTAGTCTATACCTAGTAATATAAAAGACTTTCTAGTAAATGTCTGTCTAGTGTTTACTAGTACCTACCTAGGTAGGTAAGTCAAAAAAATAGGTATCTACGTTTCTCGTACAAACTTATTGGGCTATTTGAACATCATCCATCACTTTTACTTAGTAAGTATTAAAAATTAATTATTTTTGATACCTTTTACGACATCCATTTGAACGTCGCTATTTCTCAACATTACTATAAAGGGATATTAGAAGTTCTCAATATTGCTTAAAGGTAACCAATGTTGATGAACAGAATAATTTCATCAATAATATGTCAGCAACTTATTACTGTATGAATTCAATGCAGGCAGTTTAAAGGTTGGTCGCCCATCTTGAAATCGAAATGTGACTAATTATAATAACATGGAAAGAAACATTGATCGATGTTTTGTTTTGATCTTTCATCAATCCAGAGGCGGATTGTTAGATCGGTACCTTGACCTCTGGTCAATAGGTCGTTGGTTCGAATCGGAGCATGAACCTCATCATCAAATATTTATATGAGGCGAACATTGGTCTGGTTACCCTATTAGGTTGTGAAGGTCAGAAAGCAGACGAATGTATGGTTTTATGTGGCATAACTAGTCATAAATTCGGCATTATGTTAGTGTTTCGTATAAAAACATGGGAAAATAGTTCTGTAGGCGGGCTTTATCCATAATAGTAGTTTATAATATCTCAAACATAGGACCGATCAAAAGAGATATCCAGTTAAAATGCAGAAGCATTGTTTTCATATCAAATAATATAGTATTTATTTCGTACTACGAGAACATACATCTTCTGGATGGATGTCACAAATTACACAACTTACAGCAGTCAAATGATGTTCAACTTCTGTTGCCGACTGTACAACAATCGAATGTCAAGGAGACAAGAAGTGCCTTAAGAATACTAAATAGTATTCATCAGACGTTGCATAAAGTCTAGAGCTATCCACTAGGTCATCGGAGTGAGAAGTTAAAGACTATTTGTATTCGGAGCGCTACGGAAGTTCATACGTGAAATATTTGCATTTCAACGGTGATGTAATAACATCTTTAAATAGAACAAAACAGTAGGTTTTATACAGATATAAGTGTTTCAAGGTGACATTTCTAAAGAAATGTGTACTTACCAATAGTGTCGATCACTGCCGATAGAGGCGCCACTCGTCTTATAGAAAACATAAAAAAGATTGCATTGCTGTATAGGGACTGTATAGCGTAATTAGGAGTATGTAAATTAAAGCCACAATTACCAAAAGATCGTAGGTTCGTGTCCCCGTGCATACATACTGAAGAAGTATGTTAGATACTCTAGGTAGATCTACGTTTTTCAGACCTTTTCTAGTATTGAGATACTAAGATCGACATAAACCTAAGTAGTATTGGCATTACTGAAAAGTAGGTAATGTGTCTTTATCTAATTTTAAGTTAAGTTTACTACGTTTTAGATTCAGGAATTAAAA
This sequence comes from Maruca vitrata, assembly GCA_039566165.1. Lineage (NCBI taxonomy): Eukaryota > Metazoa > Arthropoda > Insecta > Lepidoptera > Crambidae > Maruca > Maruca vitrata. The sequence goes on from CM076933.1 coordinate 3,846,306, forward strand.
TGTTAGTACAAAAATATAATCTACTTTATACCGCTTGTAGGTCAAATAATTAATATGCACGCCCCGGAAATAATTACGTGTATCTGAAATCCGATTCCCAGTCGCTGATGTAACATCTTAATTTAATCATTTGAATAATAAAATGGTTCCGCAAAGACTTAACAATAAAATAATTGAATTATCGCGATATGGAAATAACGTTTCGACTAACAGAAACATTCTATTGTTGAGTGAAGATTGACAATCTGTTTAATGACATTAATTATTACATAACGATAGCAAGTAAGTGGCTAACTTCGTTTTCATTAACTAGCTGTGCCGGCGACTTCGTCCGCGTTTTCCTCCGTTTTTTTACACATTCTCCATTGTTTCTTTGCTCCTCTTGGTCGCAACGTGATGTTATAAAGCTTTCCTCTATAAATGGTGTATCCAACACAAACATATTTTTTCAATTCGTAGTCTCTGAGATTAGCGCGAGTGAGTGGATGCGAGTGGCCGAGTATAGAGAGAAGTGGCGTGCATTTGGCTCTCCAATTAGGCCTCTGCCTATTTCCAGCAGTGGACAGGAATGGGCTGATGATGATGAAGAGATTAGCGCGTTCAAACAAACTCTTCACCTTTATAATATTATTATAGATGAATTATTGTAAATTTTCGAGCGGTCTCACTCTTACACAGAGGCATATTGAGAAATTCATATGTTTGATTATTCGACGCTTTAACGGTAAAGGAAAAGCATCGTGAGAGGAAACGTGCACATCTACGAAGAAATTCTAAAGTTGTGAAGTCGACCAACCCGCACTTGGCCAGCGTGGTTGACTAAGGCCTGATCGCCCTAGTTAAGGGTAGGCTCCAGCTGTGGGGACGTATATGGGCTGATGATGTTAATGATGACTTATGCATAATTTCCTTTACATTTTCTTTTCTACTTTTTCTCAAGTAGGGTGCATATATTTTTCCTTTAAATTACACTAGGTCAAACAATTTGTGATAACCTATTTGTATTCCTAGCTGCATACAAATTCAAAACTTTAAATGGATAAATGCTCATAAGAAACCCGTATGTATCGTAATAAATACCAATAAAGGTTTTTAAAGATGACCAAGTAACTGTCGAGTCGATAAAGTATGTGATTGATTATCGTAAAGTATAACCGTTGACGGTCGTTATATTTACGGTACACATCATAAAATAAATTACCAATAACATTTACAGTGTCCTGATGTCAGTCTGGGACAAAAAAATTACAAGTATAAATAGGTACGCACATAGGTACATTACTAAAATATCGGGTAACCAATTGTTCTCAAGAGTCTTTTTCTTTTAAAATGGCCCCGAACCTGAATGAAGGTTACCGTACTGCGAATGAAAAATTCACTAGATGGTAATACGTTGGCGTGAGGTCCAACTGCAGCATGATTGGTGAATATTGACATGTCAATGTCACGTCAAAAACAACCAATCATGCTGCAGCTGCAGTCTCATACGCGTTAACGCTCATTGGCATAGAGCTGACGTTTGTTACCACCTCCAATAGGTATGCTTGTTAGTCTAGATCTAGTATCAAGTCCCGGGTCAGTCCAAAATTATGTCAGTTCTTCTGTAAAAAACATATCTACATCCTCAGCCAGCAGGCTGACTATACCATAAATCCTTGGTTCTACACCTTTTCGGTCACCAGGTCATGACAGATAACCATCTCTCTTATTCACCGAACTAGAAAATAGAAAAAACACCCTATATCAGGGGTCGGTAAATCAGGTGCAGTCGGGATACTATTTAGATCCTTACTATTGTAACTGCCTCGTTGGTCTATTGGTAGCAAGTGCTACGTTAGGACCGAGAGGACCCCGGTTCGAGTCCGGGGTCGGGCAAAATTTGTGTGAGTTTTTCTGTAATGGAATTACTCAGCCCGGAGTTAGGTAGTTGGCGGTTGAACGCCCGTGCCTCGGAAAGCACGTTAAGCCGGTGGTCCTGCGCCCGATCTCTCATCGGTCATGTCGGATTGCCGTCTCACCGAATTATGAGAGTAAGGGAATAGAGAGTGCGCTTGTGTTTGCGCGTACACTTGTGCACTATAATATGTCCTGCGCACTTGGCTGATCTCAATTGAGATCGGCCGCCATGGCTGAAATCGGTCGGACGCCTTATATTTTATATTGTAATATTTCCCGGTCCGAGATCAGACCCTTCGCGCTGCCCTATATACTCCTATTAATAGTATTCTTCCTCTCCATTTCCAGTGACCGCCGGCTACGAGTCAGACAGAGAAGAATGGAAGAGTAGCCGCTCCCAGTTCTCCACGACAGCCTTCGACAGTCTCGCCAGGCCCACCAAGATGGCGATGGCCCTGACCCTCAAGAAACCTCACCGGCTCGACCCAGTGCCACAGTACTACCGCCTCCCTTCGGAACCTAAGCCCAAACTCACCCCGATCAATTTCAGACCGAACAACTTCATGCAGAGACCCCCCCGGCTCCCACGACCAAACACAGAGATGAAAAGGAACTACTTAAATACAGACCATAGGAAATTCACGTCCCTACAAAGCCTTGAGATGCCCAAGAAACTAGCAGAGCCGAAGAAGCAGATTGAAGTAAAAAAGAACTATTCGAATCTGTCCAACAGGATCACGGGATTGACCAATAAGCTGAGAGACCTGGGCAGTCCGAGCAACACGATTGGTCGGTTCAAAGCCCAGTCTCACGGTGATGTGGCCAATCTGAAGCCAGTTTTGAAGACCAACGTGCAGGATGGGACGAAACGTTCCGTTGTACGGACGTGTAGCGCTGAACCCCCAAAGAAAGTCACCTTCAGTGCGTTCGCCACAGTCCAAGTGGTATAAGTCTATTGAATATGGCTAGTTGGAAATAAATCAGGGAAATGGAACGCGATAATGGAAAAAGATGACCAACACTTGTTACTGTTTGCTTAAGTTTTTTACATCTATTGTGTGTTTATTACCATTTCAAGTGGGCTTGTATCGAAATAGTTTGAGTTTCTTAAAATCCTTAGGAGCCAGGCCAACTAAACATTAAAAAGTAGAAGGTTATTGAAATGCTCAGGTTGGAGACTACCTATAAGGTGTTATCATTCTTGGTAAACATCTATCCATACATTACTACAAGCTAAGATCATCGATATTATTATAATGGTTATATCCTACTCCTAAATATATAAAATGTATACGTTATGTATTCTAATCGAATTTATCGCAAGCTAAAAGAATAGAGTATTTCGTCATCTCGCCCGATAATAACTCGCCCGATCAGCCGAGTTAGTATCTTTGCCTACTCGCCCGATCGGGTCAGTTTTTTTCGGGCGGGATGACGAATAAGTCAAAGCATTAATGTAAAGAATTAATGAATCTCGATAGATGTATTCAACTGGAAATAACTAGGTTTTAGAATATTAAAACGTTATTTGTATTTACCATAGAAAATTACGTAAAATTAGAATTGTAAAGTCAATGGAAGAGGCCGGGAATTCTGTGTAAATAAATAATTATTAGGAACTTATCTGGTGCAACGCGCAGATTTAAAGATAAGTATTTTTTTATCGGTTACGTATATCTGATTATTTAATTGTACTTTTATTCTACTTGCAAACCACATAATATAAAATATAGCACTTGCACATAATTTTCCTGTTTAACAATAAAAACATGCTTTAAAACAGGCAGTAACAGCATTATGCACTCATACAGCACACATTTATACACATAATATCCATTTAAGCTACTTTTGAACATCGTAATTTCTGTTCTTGTCGATACTTGTCTGACAGTTAACTAATCGTCTCATCCTACATCGGCCCACATGCCTTAAAAAGGTAGAATACATTCTTATGTCAGAATAAATCTAATCCTGGTAAAAAATAAATAATTCCCATCTGACCACATTCTTAATTGTTAGATAACGCCATAGTTACCCCTTTACGCAGAACGTTAAAAGCAGTTACTTATTTGAACGGTCTTACAAATTGTTAACTAGTTTAGGTACAGATGGGAATACATAATATTTACAAGATACCAGAAAACCCTAAAAAGCTAGCTATCTACTATTGCATTGGATCACAGTAAATGTAATCTGAAACAAATACCATTGTGATTAATTTATGGTTTTTTTCATAAGAATCCAATCAAATTGTTCGAAACCATTATACAGTAGGGCCGAAAGGGTCAGTTGGGAAATTAAAATTTTCCCAATGGACAACGTGACGTCATGAAATGCCACCAATCTTTCACTGAGATTGCTGTCGGACAATTTCAAGTACAAGAAATTGAAGCGTACATAATTATTTATATGTTATTTTTATTTTTAAGCACCAACACGCAATGGTACAGTCAGCAAAAAATGTGGTATACCACCCTACGGTTGAGATTCGATTGAACGTCATGAAACAACAAGGTCGATTTTCCCTGGCAATAAGATCGTGTCAGTGAAAAGTCAACCTTAGCGATCTTCACATCTCGCAGAAACTTTAGTCAAAAGTGGTAGACCACTTTCTTGGCTGACTGTACGTAGGACCGCTTATAGGAAGTAAGTTATTGAAATTGTTGATCGCTTACAGCATTTTTTATAAATGTGTTTCATAAGGTCGATGACAAATGGCTTAGGCCTGTCTATGGCGCAAGGAGTTTTAATCAATAAGTGAAATAGGTCAAAGAATCATAAATAACTGGTGTCTATTTATCTATTTAAATAAATTTGTCTCTCTCTACCACTGTTGTCTACCACATGGTCAACATAATTCTTCACTTAGCTCAAAATCAAAATAACATGTTTTAAGAAATGTTGACACATTTATGAAAATATTGCTGTAAGTGTACTTTTAGGTTTTAGCTTTACGTTACGTCGATATTGAAATCATCTCCCAGTTTTCTAGTCGACCTGGTAATTAACATTGATTGTACCTAAATTTAATTTTTATTCTATACCTACATTCAGCTATTTACACCAATATACACTTTAGAAATGCTGCAAATGTCCGTTATCTTTACCATGTTTTTTTGTTTTAATGAGCTCCCGATATTTCGGCACTGTCACAAGCGCCATGATCGCGAAATATCGGGAGCTCATTAAAATAAAGCAACTTGGTAAATATCCCGGACATTTTCACTCATCTCTTGTATTTGTTAGCACGTTGTTTCAACATGTTTATGGTGAATTTTCTAGAACCATTATCATTGTAATTTATTTATATCAGTCCTTAATCTTAAATTTTAATTAGTGCAATCAATCACTGATCATCGTTTAAAATGACATCTATTATAAATTAATATTAATATATTTTCAAAGTTTAGTATTGTTTCACATAGATTTATAACCTAGTTCTTAATTCTCTCATTTGCTGTATTGCATTTTACTTTAATCAAATAAAGAATACTATTTATATTTTTCCTATGTAGATAACTATAAGACGAAAAGAAGTCATATTTTATCATCATATTTTTAATAGGTCATTTATTAATGCTGTAAGTGTAATAATTAGTGATAATAAATGTACTGTTTTATGATTTATTTCATTGTTACATAATATCTTGTTTCGTCGTAGAGTTGTTTGAAAAATAATAAAATGTTTGTTAGAATAAAAGTCTTGTTTTATTTATTGGTATTGGTGAAGTAAATAATGGCTGATCATTTATAAAAGAAGATACTTAATTATAATGATTGAATTATAGATAATTTGTTTAGTGGCAATTTTAATAATGTTCTTGAGCCATACATAAAGACCTGCTTAATAAAATGGTCGGTATAAAGTTAATATTAAAATGTTCTATTGCACCTATAATATACTATTTTCATTTTCTAATACAGTATGTATACCTAACTATAACTTTTTTATATGAAACAATGAGTTTTTTAAGGGCCGATTTTTCAATGGCCAGGTAAAACTAATAGGTGACTTAAACTATAAGACGACCAAATTATGGGCGTTTTATTTTAAGAGTGAGTGTCAGTAGTGTAGTTCTTAGTAGTCCTTATTTTTGTCGGCTTATAGTTTATTCCTCCGTTAAGTTTTATCTAGCCATTGAAAAATTGGCCCTTAGTGTTATAAAAAGGAAAAGTCGGTTAATTGACCATTCATGCACATATACACCGTGAAATTTTAGTGGTTGTTTTCCCGTGGCAGAACGATTTGCCTTTAGTAATACTATCGAATCATGCAAATTATTCGGTGAAAAAAAAATTTTTTTTTTTAATTTTCAGAATAATAATTTTCTAACTCGAAAACGAGAGAAACTATCGTTCTTTTATAAGATTTGGCGTAATCAGGTACTGCTTGCCGCATGAAATCGATGCTTAAGGCTAACGAAACTCTACGGCCTAAGTAATAAAGCGGTACAAACGTACTTTCGAGTTTCGGTTATACCTCTCGTAAAACCGGCATTTATTGATTTCAATAAAAAAGAACTGCACAAATCTATTGTGCTACTAAGATATAATAATTTTACTGCGGGAAAACAACCACTAATCTTTCACGGTATTCAAACTTAAGGCATTCTAAACCCATAAAATTAATTAATTCGATTGTGCATTGGATAGTGTCCCTGTCACTTGCGACAAGTGTTGTGGGTTCGATTCCCGCTCCAGACAAATTTGTGTGATGAACATCGGCGTTTGTTCCGGTCTGGGTGTGTTATCTATATATTTAAGTATATTTGTGCATACCATTCTTGTTCTTTATTTCCGTAACACAAGTGCTTAAGCATCTTACTTCGGAATCGGAACGACATAAATGATGTTGTGTGATATAGATATTCATTGATATTGTGATGAACATAGGTGTTTGTTCCGTGTCTGGGTGTGTTATAATAGAGGTATTTCAGTTAATAAGTTGTTTCTGATATCCGTAACACAAGTGCTTATGCAACTGCCGAGTCAAAACCATTTTTATGATGTAGCGTGATCACTACATAGAATAAAGCAAAGTCGCTTCCCGCGTCTGTCTGTCCGTCCGTATGTATGCTTAAATCTTTAAAACTACACAATGGATTTTGATCCGACTTATTTAAAAGATAAAGGAATTTAAGAGAAAGGTTTTTATGTATAACATACCCTAAGGGAGGCGAGGGCGGGTCACTAGCTTTAAAAACGACTTCCGAATTAGAACAATGTAAGTAAGTATGTGATAAAATTAGTCTTTATGGGTCTACACGCGATATTAGGAGTAGCAAATTACATAGCTACTTACTGACCGACGTTTCGACTGGGTTACACCAATCGTGGTCGCGAGCGAACTCATCACTAATTTTAGTGTAATGGAACGCGAGAGTCTAAAATCTTACATAAGTAGGTATGTGATGATGTGTGTGTATCTAACTTATTATTATCAAATGAACAATATTAACTCCCAGACCACAGCCGGATGGATTGATTGATAAAATATTGCAATAGGTAAACGAATTCGCTGTGTTTTTTTCAAATTTTCAAAATAATAATTTTCCAACTCGAAAACGAGAGAAGCTATCGTTCTTTTATAAGGTGTGACGTAATCACCTACTACTGCTTTCCGCATGAAATCGATGCTTAAAGCTAAAGAAGCTCTACGCCCTAAGTAATAAAGCGGTACGAACGTGCTTTCGAGTTTAGTTATACCTTTCGTAAAACCGGCATTTAATTGTGCATTTCTTTTTTCAATAAAAAAGAAATGCACAAATCTATTGTGCTACTAAGATACAATCATTTTACTGCGGGAAAACAACCTCTGAAATTTCACGGTATTCAAACTTAAGGCATTCTAAATCCATAAAATTAATTAATTCGATTGTGCATTGGATAATGTCCCTGTCACTTGCGACAAAAGTCATGGGTTCGATTCCCGCTCCAGACAAATTTGTGTGATGAACATCGGCGTTTGTTCCGGTCTGGGTGTGTTATCTATATATTTAAGTATATTTGTGCATACCATTCTTGTTTTTTATTTCCGTAACACAAGTGCTTAAGCATCTTACTTCGGAATCGGAACAACATAATATGATGTTGTGTGATATAGATAATAATAGATATTCATTGATATTGTGATGAACATGTGTTTGTTCTGTGTCTGGGTGTTTTATATTAATACAGGTATTTCAGTTAATAAGTTGTTTCTGATATCCGTAACACAAGTGCTTATGCAACTGCCGAGTCAAAACCATTTTTATCATATGGCGTGATCACTACATAGAATAAAGCAAAGTCGCTTCCCGCGTCTGTCTGCCCCAATGTATGCTTAATCTTTTAAACTACACCACAACGGATTTTGAAACGGTTTTTTTTAGTAGAGAGAGGAATTTAAGAGGAAGATTTTTTAGAATAATCTACCTAAGGTGAAGCAAGGGCGGGTCACTAGCTTTATAAACAACTTCCGAACTAGAACAATGTAAGTAAGTATGTGATAAAATTAGTCTTTATGGGTCTACACGCGATATTAGGAGTAGCAAATTACATAGCTACTTACTGCCCGATGTTTAGACTGGGTTACACCAATCATGGTCGCGAGCGAACTCAAAAACGACTAATTTTAGTGTAATGGAACGCGAAAGTCTAAAATCTTACATAAGTATGTGATGATGTGTGTGTTGTATCTAACTTATTATTATCAAATGAACAATATTAACTCCCAGACCACAGCCGGATGGATTGATTGATAAAATATTGCAATAGGTAAACGAATTCGCTGTGCAAATGTTAAAATCGACTTTTTATCACAATTACGATAAATACTGTTTTACGCTTGAGGTTATCGCGTTATATCAGAACAATGGCCTCTTGTGGCTGTAACTTTATGTTCTCTGTAGTTTTACGGCAGCGGTGAGCGAGTAAATAGGTATGAATTGAACATATTATTTGCCTCATGGAATTAGAAATTTGCCACATATTAAATTTTTAAATATATATGGTTATAAACTTTGTAATACTTACTTAAAATACTTAGTGATTAACAAGCATATTTTTTTTTCAATCTGACCCAAGCAAGGACGACATTTAAATAAATGTTTTATTTATTTTTAAAGGCATCAACTTGCACAAGCTGGGTTTCTTGATTAGATATTTAATTACAGTTTTGTCCTTAAACAGGGGTCGAAAACCTGAAGCAGCCTCAACTTACCTCCTCTGAACTGGAGGCACTTAGAATAATTGTAGTTTTGTTTTTTATTTCTTTATTTCATTTCAACTGTGCACTATAATCTTGATTGAAATTAGCCGCTATAACCTAAATCAGTTGGACGACGTTATTATCATTGTTTTCAATATTTCAGCCAACATGTCTCTGGTCGCGAAAGCTTTTGAGTCGAGCAAAATCGTCCCCAACGTGGTGGACTCCGCTCCTGCTATTACTATTGATGTAAGTATCGTTATACTATTATTATAATAATATAATAAAAGGCCTTTGACTGGCAGTGGGACAGCATGAGCTTTATAAAAAAAATTAAAAAAGAGGCGCATAGTATAGACCTGTCGGACCTCCCTTCGGAGGAGATAAACGATCGAATAAAAGTGCGAAGCCATAGGCCTTTTCCGCATAGGGTACCTATAAAAGATTTTTTTTAGCAATGTTAATGATAATCGGTTAAAAAGAGTGACTATGGAGTTTCTTGCCGGTGTCTTCTCGGTAGGATCAGCTTTCCGAACAGGTGGTAGAAATCACTTATCTACTTATCTATTACTTATTAATTTACTGTACTTACCGACGATTTATAAGTGCGTGTAAATGGCTATATAAATAAAGAAATTTTGACTTTTGATTTTAACTTTGAAGGGTACATCAACAACTACGCTATACTTAAAGTCATTGACAATGGACATGTTATCTAAGTAATATCAATTTTAAAGCTCTTCAAAATTAATATTTCACGTTTAGCGTACCGATCCTATAAGCTATCTATGGGACGTACGAATGGAAATATGTATCGGCTGATTGAAACAATAATAAGATATTTGTCCATTGATTTGTCGAATAAATAGGTTTCAAATTCAAGACTGTGGGAGTCTTGAATTTGGACCCTAATTATTTCGAATCAGGCGTGACTACGATCGAAAAATTGCGTTTCTATCTATGGACACATATCATATCAAAAGATTGCTATAGTAAAATAAAATCGATTAATACATTCAATCATAATTAATACAACGCTTATGTAATCCTGTTATCTGATACCTTTATAGTAGGTACCAAATTGCAAAAATAGCAGTGATATCGGAATTATGAATTAAAAATTAGATACCAAAATAAAACGTTATCATAATTATTGTGCCATAATACGTAGGTAGGTATACAGTTTTGTAATTTATCAGTTACATAATATAGGTAGATAACCTTGACATTGTTATTATCAAATGAACTATAAGTATATTTGTTATTTGTAGTGTTAATTAATATACTTATAATACAAGGATCTACTACTACTATCGAGGATACTGCCTCGTTGGTCTATTGGCAGCAAGTGCTGCGATAGGACCGACCGAGAGGTCCCCGGTTCGAGTCCGGGGTCGGTAAAATTTGTGTTAGTTTTTCTGTAAAGATATCATTCAGCCCGGAGACGGGAAGTTGGTGGTTTCACGCCCGTGCCTCGGAAAGCACGTTAAGTCATGCGCCCGTTCTATCATCGGTCATGTCGGATTGCCGTCTCTAACTATGAGGGTAAGGGAACAGAGAGTGCACTTGTGTTTGCGCGCACACTTGTGCACTATAATATGTCCTGCGCACTTGGCTGATCTCAATTGAGATCGGCCGCCATGGCCGAAATCGGTCGGACGCCTGATACAAGGATCTCTGAAGTAATATTTAAAATTATACCTATATTTATTATTGTTTATTCTTTTGCAGTTTTAACTATAAATAGAACAGTTCATCTTTAATTCCCACATTGAATAATTAATTAATAAGTTGTTTTATTTCTCGCCGCTTAAAGTTTAATAAAATATATTTGTAAAAAATTGCAAGTGATTTTTTTTTAATTGTGCATCGTCATCATTATCAGCCTTTTATAATATCCCACTGCAGGGTATAGGCCTCCTCCATAGAACGCCATGCACTCCGGTCCTGCGCCAGTCTCATCCAAAGACCTCCCGCGGCTTTCTAAATTGTGCATACATGTTAATAATGTAACGTAGGAATTAAAAATGTAACTGCCTAGCAATTATTATATAAACTGATAAACAAAAAACAAGTTAAAAAAAATACAATCGATTTGAGAACCTTATTTGAATTCGGTTGAAAAGATTCCCACGCCAAATCAATCTATGTACCTTATGTACCCCATTTTGGCCCACAGCTGAAGTACCCCAGCGGCGCGATCGCGTCTCAGGGCAACGAGCTGACCCCCACTCAGGTGAAGAACCAGCCTACTGTGTCCTACGACGCCGACCCCTCCGCTTACTACACCCTCGTTTTCACAGGTAAATAATAGATACGAGATAGAGATGGACCACTGTGTTATTCAAATTTGAAATTCAAAAATATCGTGAGGAAACCTGCACACCTACGAATAAATTCGAAGGTTGTGTAGTCGACCAAACCGCACTTGGCCAGCGTGGTTGATTACCTAAGGCCTAATTGTCCTAGTTTAGGGTAGGCCCGTGCCCCAGCAGTGGGGACGTATATAGGCTGATGATGAACCAAACCTTAATTGTATTCCTCCTTGACTCCAGACCCTGACAACTACGATGGGCCTGAGCTGGTGTACCGCGAGTGGCACCACTGGCTGGTCGGGAACATCCCCGGCAGCGACGTCTCCAAGGGAGAGGTGGGTTTAGTTGCAGTTCTACACACAAACGACACATTCACACTGACACACACGCGTTTAGAAGCGGATCAATCACAATTCTCTCACCTTTTATTTCCCGCGATTTTTTATTAAGAGAGCCATCTGCTCCCCCGCAAGTCCGGTGATAATGACGTGGCTACTCCAAGCCATATTATATCAGTGAGGAAAAAAAAAGCTTATGACATTTTCAAATATTTACTTTATGACATGGTATAACGCTAGAAAATTAATTGCCTGTTCCCTTATTGTTTATGTGTTGTTAAAAACACATTGTCCAAAATATTATTAATTTCTGTAGCCTATAACTGAAAACATTGCTTCACTTCTTCCCTTCGAACTGGCCTTTTTACCCGACTGCCAGGAGGGTTACGTGTTTAGCGCGTATCTTGTATTTATGTAATATTCTTTATTACCTTGTATCTCTGGAACCGTTGAATGGATTTTCACATTTGAGGTATCGTTAGATTTGTCTTAATAGCCCGAGTGTTCTTAGGTAGGTGAAATATAAAATTAATATTGGTATCATAATAAAAAGACATAAATAAAATAATAATTTAAAAAACAAAAAACCCGCCTGCATGGATAACTACAATAAAAAATTAACTAAAAAGACTGTAACAAGATAAAAATTCAATGATAAGGTAAGTATAAACAGAATTGCAGTCGGAGGCATGAAATTAGGTAAGTGCTTCCATATGATAAATTATTATCTCTTTGCGCATGCCTCCGACTGCAATTCTGTTTATACTTACCTTATCATTGAATTTTTATCTTGTTTCAGTCTTTTCAGTTGCTTTTCAATTGTAGTTATCCATGCGGGCGAGTTTTTTAAATTATTGATAGATTTTCTAGGTTGAAAAAACACTCTGTGGCTTTTTTGCAGCGGAAGAACTAGCCCAATAGGTACACAAAGTCATTAAAAAATATCCTAAATATTTCAGGTCCTGTCTGGCTACATCGGTTCCGGTCCGCCAGAGGGCACTGGCATCCATCGCTACGTGTACATCCTCTTCAAACAGCCTGGCAAGCTGAACTTCGACGAACCGAGACTGGATAACAAGTTAGTATCACTATTTACCTACCTTAGAAGGTATACAACATTTGGTAGGTACTGTTAGTCACCTGCGTAGATCCCGATGGCAAAATATAGTCATAGATTATAGAAGATTAGGGTGGAATATTCGTGGAAATATCTGGCTCTACAATACATAGATAGAAAAATAAAAATATTTACTGTAATGTAGAAGTATAAATAATGATGTTTACTTATTTAACAGATACGAATACCTATCTGAAGTAAATTTTTGTGACTTGATGTATCCTCAAAATTGTACTTATCCTTAATTATTACCTAGTGCATAGTAATGCACTAGGTAATCATTAAGGATACTTACTTGTAGATTCCTTTAAATTATACCCCTAATGCTTCGCTGATTGTTAGACTTAAAAATTGCTCTTCACCTACGATATTCACAAATTACAAAGTTGTTACCACGAGTCATTATCCAAAATACGATTACAAATAATATTCTTCTTCACCAGGTCAATCAACGGACGCGCCTCATTCTCCACCAAGAAGTTCGCAGAGAAGTACAACCTCGGCGCCCCAGTGGCCGGCAACTTCTACCGAGCCCAGTTCGATGACTACGTACCCCTTCTCTACAAGAGCTTGGGAGCTTAAAGCTCAAACATATTGTTAACATATTTATTTTACCTATGTATATACGACCGTTTTACAAAATATGATAAACGAAAGTTATTGACGTTCTTTTACAGTATTTTGAAAAACGGAAAAAAAGTTTTTTTGTTTTCTTTCATTTAAACGCCGAACCTTTTGCATTTTTTTTCATTGATCTGCTGATCCTGTAGTACCTAAATACATAATAGTATTTTCATCATGATGCACATTTATTTAAGTAATGGGAACTGTTAAATACCAAGGTGCTGGTAATAATACATTACATAATTGAATGTTTTTCCTTTTCGCATGCACATATAATTATTTTATGAATACAAACTTATCATTAGATACGAGTATCGCTAATGTAAACATTAATGTAAAAATGGTGTATATGTAGATATATTAATTTTTAACTATAATTTACATTTGCTTGTTAAATATTAACTGACATAGTTTAGGAGCCGAGCACATCTAATCAAATACAATAAATAATTAGTTTACGCAACTTTACTTACGAGATCGACCGTACCTTTGTATAATTTATCTTTTATTGAATCCAAATTAAACTGTCCATACTTGGCTTAGGTTCCCCCAATTCCCTACAAAATTGTCGATCTCCAGCCAAGGCCGACCAATTTTAGTGAAGTGAGTGCCATCCGCTCCCCCGCAAGTACAGTGTTAGGGGTGAGAGCCATCCGCTCCCCGCAAGTACTGTGTTAGGGGTGAGAGCCATCCGCTCCCCCGCAAGTACTGTGTTAGGGGTGAGAGCCATCCGCTCCCCGCAAGTACTGTGTTAGGGGTGAGAGCCATCCGCTCCCCCGCAAGTACTGTGTTAGGGGTGAGAGCCATCCGCTCCCCCGCAAGTACTGTGTTAGGGGTGAGTGCCATCCGCTCCCCCGCAAGTACAGTGTTAGGGGTGAGAGCCATCCGCTCCCCCGCAAGTCCGGTGATGATGGCGAGGCTACTCCAAGCCATTATCGTACGTCAGTTAGGAAAAAAAAAAGCGGCCAGGTCAGAAAATAGGTTCAAGTATTGAAATTGGTTGACATAAACTTGCCAAATGAAGTCAGGTGATTGTCTTGAATTCGAATAAAACTTCTCAAAACTTTAACTGTCATAATAAAATTTTTATTTGTTGTTTTTAATGCTATTAGAGGTTAGAGCAACCGACGAGATATCGAGAGGTCCGGTGGTTCAAGCCCCCGTTCAGGCGGGGTCATGATAGCGAACTTTTCCCATTTTTTTTTATTTGAAATTGTCATAATTAATTCAATTTATACATGCAGCACCCCTGGCATGAAATATGTAATTAAGGATTTCGGTTCGATTTATCAACTAGTTAATATTGAATACTTGGCTCTTACACTATGTACGATAAGATTTACATAACACACAATATTAAGGCACTCAACAAACGAGTATCTTGTGTCAGATACAAGTCACTAAGGTAAGTATGTAGCTGCGGTTTTCATATACCTACGTACTATGCAAAATAAATTAGTCAGCAATGTTATGCCATGGTGCTTTTTAGGGTCCTATGGGCGTATTACGACGTCTTAATTCCAGTCAGTTTATAAATAGGCGCCGGCAGGTATATGATCAGGAGCTGTTATTAGTACACTTCTTTTAAAAAATTGCATAGGTTTTGGAGGGGTTATAACAGTCTAATAATACCTGTATATTAATACCTGTATTCCACAACCATAGCGCACAACTAGAAAGAAACACGATGCCCATTCTTAAACTGACTGGAATTAAGAGATCGTTATCATAATATGCCGACTGAGCATTAGCTCCTTTTTTTCACCCGAGAGAAATCCTCATGGATACCACAGCGCCTTGGAAACGCTGTGCTTATGCCGGACTTTTACCGGTTAAAACACCCGGGATCTTCCTGTCACCGCTGGTGGTTGGTGGACTGCGGTACACTGGCGCATTCTCCATTCCTACCTTAACGCTGACTGTGCAGACACGGAACAAAAACAGGTGAATTTTATTTTTATAGAGAAACCTCGTTTGTACCCCGCCTAACCTACCTATTTGTATCTTACGTTACACTCCATATTTATAAAGCTGCTTACGTACCTACTTAGATACCTAATTTTTACTGGTATAAAATAACATTATGTTCGATTACTATTCACATAATTTTTATTTTAGTTTCAAGTTTCTTAATAGCCAAAATGGCGTTTAATTTTCGATGTGCAATTGTTTTAATCGCAGCAACTTGTGGAAGCTTACAATCTTTATCTGTTGATGAAGCTTTCTTGTATCACGAAGTGGTTCCTGATTTGATTACGATTACACCTGGGAATCATGTGCAGGTAAGGGAAAAGTTGCCTAATAGGTAACGGTAATATTGTCTAAGTCCGATTTGATATGGCACTCGAACTCTTTGCTTACTGACCAGGGCCGCGCCGACCCCCGGCAGCGCCTGTGTGCGAAACCTATGAAGCGCCTCTTTTTTAACGAATCATCATAAAAAACGAAAAAAATTGTTGAATGAGTATTTTTAATTGTTAATTTTGGCTGAAAGAAATGTTCTACAGTTTTACAATACTTAACTAATATTATCATTAATATCTAAGTGTACAAAACTGTGGAACATTTAGGAATTAGGGTACTAAATAGGTAAATCCTGTTCGCTTAAATATGAATAACAAAGAAGCTGACTTTTTTCTAAGAATAATAATACTAACATGACTATTACCTACCTATGTTGTTTTAAAAAAACAACAAGAGTCTTAACATTCGCAAGAATACAAACATTAGGCTGAAATTATAATATTTCCACTTTTCTCGCTTTTTTGTTTGCGAAATCCTTAATAGTTTCATGTATATGTCTATAATATGGTCTAGTATGGCCTCCTTATATGGATATTGTTGCTAAATTAGTTAATCTTTCCTGACTTATTGTAGAGCGCAGGTAATTTTTTATAAGTTTTAATTTAGAAAAGGACCTTTCCGCGCTTGCTACTATAACTGGCATAGTTAGCATAATTCGTAATGCTATGGTAGGTAATGTTAGGGCATACAGCTGTCAAATTGTTTAAATATATAAATTCAAGAATTTTCACCACATCATTACTTAGTTTTTTGAAAAATGGCTGACAAGACATAATTTCTTCACACAAATCATCGGCGTTAATATCCAATGAATCATTTGCTGAAAGTTTCTCCTGTAAACGATGACAGCTACTTCTTAATCGACTTTTCAAATTCAAATTCAAAATATTTATTGCGTGTCACACGTTATTACATAGTTGTTATAGATAAGGTACAGTCCGTTATGTGACGCCCCGTAGGGGCACAGCAACATCTACACGACTTTGATCTTGGTCATCACTTAAATTAAATAAAAAATTAAACACGTCGTTGTGATTATTCAATAAATCAAATCTTTCATCTACGGAGGATAACGCTTGGTCTAATATATAAAAAAATACATTAATTTTAAAAGAGGTTTTCGGAACATTTATAGTGTGGTCTTCGTGTTCATAATCAAAACTCTTTGGAGTTTTACGACGTCTTAGGGGTCTGGATCTGGAAGTTTCAAATTCAGGTTCGACGTCTAATTTTTCGGCAATTTTTTTGGCATCACTTACAATTTCTTCAAAATTTGTGTCTGTTCTAATTTCCGTCCGTTCAGAAACTCACTCATACTCATACAAACTCGGCGCCTCTACGGTTTAAAATAACTAGTACTTTTTCTCTGGTTCAAAGAACTGCCGCCGTTTTAACGTTGAGCTCGTAAGGAATGTAAACTAAAACCCTAAACGTAAAATGAAACCATAAACGTGAATAATAAGAAACATTAAATATTGAGAGACTTGTTCAATAAGCGTTATAGATGTTTTGTTGTTTACAAGGCCTATGTTGCGCCTATTGTACCTACTTACTTGTCGACACTCCACTACAAAAAACAATCACATAGGTAACAAAAATAATTTAGGTGGCAGTGGCGGTGCGGCGCCCCTATTGTCTTGGCGCCTGTGTGCGCCGCACACTTCGCACACAGGGGCGGCGCGGCCTGTTACTGACATACGATGATAGCTTGGACTAGCCTCGTCGTCATCACCGGACTTGCGGGGGAGCGGATGGCTCTCACCCCTGAAGATATCCACTGATACTATAAAGATTGTACGGTTATCTATTGTTTGCCCGAAAGATATATGCCATAATATTCATATGCCCGAATTTCATTTGCCATAATTTCATTTGCCCGAATGTTATGTTTGCCATAAAATACAAATGACATAATTTTAATTGCCCGAACATCAGATTCCATAATGATTCGAATGCCATACGTATTGTTATCCATATTTTTAATTGCAATAATATTATGCAACAGAATTTTCAAACGCCATACTCCTAACGCCAAATATTTGTCCTAAAAAGCGAATGGCTTTCTGGCACTTCAATAAATAAAATTCGGCCAAATGAAATTATGGCAAGTGGGGTATACCAGATTGTACAGGTAATGTAGTATTTACTTTTTCTCTTCGGAGAGGGACGAAGACTCGTTAAAAAGATAGAAGTATTACAGTTGCACAAAGATGCGAAAAGGTTGTGTGATTCCTTTAACAAAGCTGCTTTTTCATTCTAACTGACCACGATGTTGGCTTGGAGTAGTCTTGTCAACATCGGCGAACTTGCAGGGGAGCGGATGGTTCTCACCCCCAAGTTAACAAGTCTGACTAAGTTGCTGAAAAGAGAGAGAAGCAGTGAAACAGTTGGTACGCGGTGAGGCAGTTAATTTTTTTCCGTTTTTCTAGGCTACTCCAAGCCATCATCGCATGTCAGTTAGGGAAAAAAGTTGCTATCTTTTACAAGATTGTCTTGTAACTTTGCAGGTTGTTTACCCTAGCGGGGTGGAAGTGGACAAAGGCAACGAGCTCACTCCCACACAGGTGAAAGATGAACCCTCTGTCAATTGGGAAAATAGCGCTGACAAATACTACACTTTGGCATTGCTCGGTAAGGATGTGATGGACCTACTTACCTAGTAACCCTTAGATTTTTAAGGCTCCGTGCCTAAAAGGTAAAAACGGGACCCTTTTACTAAGCCTCCGCCGTCCGTCTCTCCGTCCCTCTGTCTGTCTATCTGTCTCCAAGCTACTACTAAAAATAAAAAAATAAAATTTAAGGGTTCCTTTACAATAAACGTGTTTTTTTACATCATTTGTACGGAACACTTCGCGCGCGAGTGCGAATTGCACTTGGCAGGTAGTTTGGACTTTCGACATTAAAAGTACTTTGTCGCGAGCGGACATTATTGGTGTAACCCCGTCGAATTCGAACAGTTGATTTCACACGACCTCAGAATTTCTTCTACCTTTATAAACAAACAACTTTATACGCAAACAAGAACCCTTTAGCAACAAGTTCTTGGGTCAAGTATTCTACACATTTTCATTGTAGATACATAAATGAAAAAACGTTTGACCCACAGACCCAGACGTGCCGTCAAGGGAAAGTCCCTCAAACGGTCCAGTGCTCCATTGGCTCGTCGGAAACGTGCAGGGAGACGACGTGTCGACAGGGGACGTCCTCGCAGAGTACATAGGGTCGGGACCGCCGGAAGGGACCGGGTTCCATAGATACGTGTTCCTGGTGTTTGAGCAGCCAGGCCCGTTGGACTTTTCCGGTGAAACCGTTATACCTAAGACGTGAGTATACTATATTCCAATAATTTATTTCACAACATCACTTATCTGTTGATCTTGATCTTGATCTGATTCCGTTATAGGTAGCTTAAGCATTTGTGTTACAGATATCAGAATCAACAGTGGATATACCAAATACCAATATACTTAATAACTTACTTTCTTACCTAACACCCAGACACGGAACAAACACCGATATTCGTCACACAAATATTTGTGCCGGATGGGAATCGAACCCACGACTCTTGGATCGTCGATAGTGACTATGGTTCCCTAACCACTGTTCCACCGAGCCAGTCAAACAATATAAAATAGGTTTCTCGATAACTGTAACTTCTCAAACTAAAGATTTGGGGTTGAACCACTAACTAACCACTAAGTCAGTTCATCAAAACATGTGTGTGATCATTTTGTCCCGTGTTCGACGGTACCAAGACTACGGCACTCAAACTATTCAAATTATCAATGAAATGACTATTGACTATATCTGGAAACAAAATAGACAAGATGGTTTGGTAACCACTGTCCCACATTTCCCCCAAATTGTTTTTATGGTGGCACCTATTTTTTTCAGGTCCGGCGAAAATCGTTTGAAATTCTCCATGCAAGATTTCGCTGAGAAGTATGATCTTTCCATAGATCCTCTTGCCGGAAATCTCTTTCTGGCAGAGTATGATGAACAAGTGCCTATTTTGATGAAGCAGATGGGAATGTTGTAATAAACCCCATATTTGTTTATTTGTTGTTTTTAATGCTACTAAAGCTCAATGTAAATTTAAAATTTGAAAAATATCGCATTCATGACCCTGCCTGAACGGGGACTTGAACCCCATAGTTTAGGGGTGAGAGCCATGCCCTCCTCCGAAATTTCGGTGATGATCACGAGGGTACTCCAAGCCATCATCGTATGTCTTGTCGAAAAAAAAGCACCATACCTACAAAAAATTTATTGAATTGTTAAACCAGTTTTGGTTAGAAAATCTAGTCTGTAAAATTCAGTAACTACGATTTCACATCTAATTTATGCACATTTGTGTAGGCTTGCCTATTAGAATGTATTGCCTATTTAAAAGTAATTATTTATGGTGATAGTTGATGAAATAAATGTACGCGAAACCCAAACTCCTTACAATATTACCACGGCAAAGTATGTGAACACAGGTATGCGAAATTGTGTAAGGCCGCTCACTCGCGTCTCTGACGTTAACGTAGTCATTTCTATTGTAATAATTTAATTCCTTAAAATAAAACCTATTGTTAAAAGTTCAAACTCTCGTTTAATTTCATCAGGTTCCCAGACGCTTCCCAGACGCTTCCACTGCGCCTATTAGAATGAACTGGCTAGAAAGAAGTAATAATTTATGATAATGGTCATATTAGACCATACATTTCCTTGCAAGTTAGTATTATCATCTGTTATTATATAACAAACGCTGTATGTGATATACCTAATGAATTAAATACGTCATAATTTTTTTTTCCTGAATTTGTAATTAAGAAATTGCGTTCAAGATCGTACCGATGCTATCTTTGTACGTAAGTAAATTACAATTTTTATTAAATATGTAAAAGAAATTCATTCAAAATAAAATGTGTATGTATATGACATGTGTCTATAATGTCGAAATATTATTATACCTATATTTAGATCAGTAACCCTTACCACCCTTACTTAATACTGGAAACTATATACCTACATTTAGCAATAAACAATATTTGCGTATTACACATTGCAAATTCATCCCCGCGATAATGTATTATATAAGTAGGTAAACCATATTATATTAATACATAATGTACTGTTTTCCATACAAATTGACTAAGTTTCAATTATTAACGCTACTGTAGTAGCGTTTAATTTATATATTTTTAAACTAAATATTGAAAACTTCTTGAATCTTGAGTATGTCTACCTCAAAATCAAAATCAAAATCAAAAATGTCTTTATTCATATAGGCAATTACATGCACTTATAAATAGTCAAATTACTTAATAAGATTCTACCACCGGCTCGGGACGCCGATTCTACCGAGACACTCCGGCAGCAAAATCTATAGTTGGTCTTTTTAACGGCAATCATGTTACAAAATGTAAATGAGCCAAGTCATACAGTCTGGGTGTGCCATAGCAAAAAGTACCAATTCAATATTTACTACCTTAAAAATAACGATATGTAACGCCAGCCAATCGCAGCCCGCCAGCCAAGCCAGCCAATAGGAAGCCGCCCCACAAGCCTGCATCCGCTTTGCCATTTCCGCCCGCCGTGCGCTTTAGCGGGGACCAGTGCCTATGCGCTCAGTTTTAAGTTCAGTTCTCTACTAACTATTGCCTCAGTCGAAACTCTGCCAGTTGGACTATCGACATTATTGTAAATCACTGCGTTTAAGATTTGTAAGAAATATTTAATTAATTATTGGAATTGGAATAAATAGTGTGTGTGTGGAATAAACATATTTGGCCTTTTTTATTTATTCTACTTGTTTCAGATAATTAAAATAAAAAGCAACAGAGCAAAGATAACAATGTTCAGAATACCTAACCTGATATCCTTACCTAATAACCTAATGTGGGTATAATATTACTATGTCACTCTAAATAATAGCTATTAATAAGTATGTATAAAAATAAAACAGTCTCTACATAAGCTATATAATTTTATTAACAATTTTTCACTTACATCTTATTTATATACTACTGGTCACACCAGTCTAAATGTTTTACAATCAACGTTAAAATAGCATGATGAAATACCATGTAACATACAATTCATTTGAATTCCAGTCTTGAGCAATTCCTTAATACAAGAAGACTGCCATTCTTATACAAAAGTGATGTTAAAAATGTTTGAATAAATGCATCTACAACACAATAAAATTATAATGATTTGCCCATCTCTAACTTAACAATTGGCGATGTTATTTATGATAATTTGCAAACTTATAAAGATTACCATAGGTCCCATTTTAAAAGCTACATTCGCGATTATACGCACACCGTTTTGTTAGTTTAGAAAATAATATTAAATTTTCTTTTCGAGAACATTATGATATGAAAATCGATGTGTGAATAAAATATAAAAGATATTGTGTTTAATTATGTTCCTTTCAAGACAACATTGTTTGGTTGGGTGCAAGAATGGACGTTGACAAAGTGATCATTAAAAACAATTTCCCTTACAGCACTCTGAATGCACTTCTATGCACCTTATATACGAATTCCTTAAGGCTCTTTAATTTACAATTGTTCATACAAAAGATACTTCCCAAGTACATATTAAACTAATGACATTTCTAAATGCTATGCAATATCTGTGCAACCATAATGTCACTTGTCTCTTCATAGTATAAAACATATTTCTCTATGTATGCTTCTGTCTGTCCCTATGTATGCCTCAATCTTTTTAACTACACAACCAATTTTGATGCGGTTTTTTTATTAGATAAAGGTATTCAAGAGGAAGGTTTTTATGTAAAATATACGCAAGGGCGGATCACTAGTAAATAATATAAGGGTGTAAGAGGGTCCCCTTTTCCTTCCCCCGTCATATAACCTTGCTACTCGTGGGACCTTGTTAAAACAATGCACAAGGCAGAATGGCGGCGACGTGGTCCACAACCCGTGACGTCACGTTTCCCACAGAGGTGAAAAGTGGAGATGTCGAGAGGGGAAGACCAAGAAAAGACCTTTCATGACCAAATAGGTCAAATCTTAAAGAAAGGTCAAATCAAAAGTACCCCTAATCGACGAGCGTGCATGAAGAGGTTGATAGTGGTGTGCCAGGACTGAAGCACATGGCAGGAAGTGATCTCAGCCTACCCCTCTGGGAAAAAGGCGTGATTTTATGTATGTATGTATGTGAAAAGTGGATCGCTGGAAGTGATCTCTGCCTACCCCTTCGGGAAAAAGGCGTGATTTTATGTATTTATGTATGTATGTATGTAAGAGGTTCTTAGTAGTTTGAGCCCTAAGGATCCGTATGTCCCTTACGCACCGAGTTGTTTGTACAATATGGGGACATAGTCGTCGTACTTCGCCTGGTAGAAGTTCCCAGCGATGGGGTCGCCCAAGTTGTACTTCTTCGCGAATTTGGCGATGGAGAAGTTCGCGCGGTTGTCTCCGGAACTGCGGAAGAAAATAGTTTTAATCATAAATATTAATGGATATTGATATTGGGGTCATTCTACTTTTTAGTGCAGGTTTTCGCACTGCTAAAAATAGATTTTAAAAATTTTATCATTAGAGATATATTAAGTAATTTAACTGTATTTATGCGTAATTATACCTATACAATTGAAATTAACTGCCAGCAGCGAATTTCGTACATATTTCTTTCTGAAAATGAAGGTTTTGGCGACCAAGGTAGCAAAATCATACAACTTTGTTACCAATCTAAATATTTTTATTGAGCAGCTTTAGTCACTCATTACAAACAAACAATTAACAAAACGTATTTTAGGAACATAAATCTTTCTCTTTCATAACTAAAATAAGAAATTATCATTTATTAAGTCTTATAAATGACATTAAAATAACAACTATGTTACTGTTGAGCACTTTGGTTTACAAAGATTTAATTATAAAATGTATATACGTAAAAATATCTTAACAACGTATTTAACATTCGAATTAAAAAACATAATCCTTCAACTGATATATCTGTAAAGTAGCTTATTATGCCAATTGTACAACACAAACTCAAAAACCTTTACTTAGAAATAGGGACATAATGGTGATGGTTGTTCAACAGTAACAGTGAACAGTGTTCTTCAAATATTTTCATGAAAATTCTTCTTTCTTTTCGACTCTTTATGTTCTTGCATCTTTCTTTTATAGCATTCGTTAAAATTTTGTACTTTTCAGCTGTTTTGTCAGTTTCCATAGCTTTATTCTCTTTACTTCGGTTTAATCTATGGCACTTCCTCTTATACTTTTGGTATTTTTGCCTAGCTGCTTCTAGCTTTTCTTTCTGATTTACGTTTTCTCTATAGAGTTTTGTTCTGTCCCTTCTTACTTGTTTTCGTCCACGATTCTTCGCTGAATCAGAAGCTGATGCAGATGAAGTCACCGTTGATGTTGATTGTTCCTTAGCCGAACGAGATAGATATAGTAATTGTCTAGGCATCAGTTCATGAGAATTTTTCGGAGTGGCATTCTTTCGAGAAGACCACTGGGACAGGATTCAGGCAACCATAACCGAAGCGGCGAAGTCAGTGCTTGGCAAGTCTAAGGGTGGACGCAAATTTGACAAGGAGACTTGGTGGTGGAACGACGCAGTCCAGAGGGAGACTAGGGTGAAGAAAACCCTCTTTAAAAAGTGGCAAGCGTCCAACTCTCCCGAAGATCGCGACGCATACAGGTCCGCAAAACGTGCAACTAAGAAAGCTGTTGCCAGAGCCAGGCGAACCCACCTACGACCGCTCTACGATAGGCTGGAATCGTCTGAGGGGCAGAAGCTTATCTATAGATTGGCACGTTCGAGGGTCAAAGCGGCACAAGATATCTCCAAGTGCCGCTGTGTTAAAGACTCTCACGGTAACCTACTATGCGAGGACCTCGCGGTGAAGGAGAGATGGCTCTTACTTCCACGAGCTGTTAAATAAACAGCATAGAGAAGTGCAGCCACCGGACCTCCCTCCGAATCAAGGACTTGTGCCACCGGTAACGCCTGAAGAAGTAGAGAAGGCTCTTCGCCGCATGAAGAATCGAAGCCTGGAAGGCAATGGGTGGTCGTGGTGTGGGCATCCTAACTAATCGCATACTAAGCACCGGCGGGATTCCTCGCTAATGGAGACTGAGTGTTATCACCCCGGACTTCAAGGGCAAGGGATCAGTGCAGGAGTGTGGTAGTTATGGCGGTATAAAGGTCAGGTCCTACACCATGAAACTATTCGAGCGGATAGTGGACTCTCGAATCCGTCAGGAGTGCACTGTCTCTGGATGTCAATATGGTTTCGTTAAGAATCATCATGGAGAAATACAGGACGAAGAACACGCCTCTCCACTTCCTATTCCTGGACATGGAGAAGGCCTTCGACTGTGAGATGATTTGGTGGGCCCTGAGGTCCAAGGGAGTGCCAGAAACGTATGTTGATATCATTAGAGATATGTACTGTGATTCCGATTCTGTAGTTAGGACTGCTGTTGGCGACATTTTGCCCTTCCGTATAACCGTCGGAGTACACCAAGGCTCCGTCCTGAGTCCGTTCCTCTTCAGCCTGATATTAGACGTATTGTCAGACAGCATCAGAGATGAGATCTGTACTCCACGCGAACGGCGACATCGACTCCGACGTCAAGCCACGCATTGCTGCTGCGTGGGATAAATGGCGGGAGGTGAGCGGCGTCATTTGCGACCCTAAAATGCCGGTAAAGCTGAAGGGACAGGTCTATAAATCCATCATTAGGCCTGTTCTATTATATGTAGTGAAGCATGGCCAGTACTTGAGCGGCACAAGCAAGAACTGCGGGTCACGGAGATAAAGATGCTGCGCTGGATGTCGGGAGTTACGCGAGCAGATCGCGTAAAGAACTCCCGTATTCGCGGCAGCCTTCATGTCCGAGACATCGCTGATAAATTGCAAGAGTGCCGCCTACGTTGGTACGGACATGTTTTACGGAAACTGGCAAACTACGTAGGGAACAAGTGCCCCGCAATGTCGCTACCGCCGGGTCCCGGCAGAAGGGGAAGGCCCAAGAAGGCCTGGCTTGTTAGGAGAGTTAGGAGTAGGAAAGCGGACCCCAGACTCCGTGAGGATGCAACCGGGAAAACGCTGAGATGATGATGATGATGATTCTGGCGCGAAGACATTGGAGATGGAGACAAAGTCGGTGTCCGCAATCTGCAAGAATCGGGTATCGGACGATTTTCATGTACATTTGGTGACGTTGTTTTTCGGCTGGAGTTATCGGCATGATCTTCTACAAAAGATATAAACATGTCATTATAGTACTAATTTTACTGTAAGCAATTAAAGTAAGTCATCAAATAAATGTGAAATTGTTAAAATATAAACATGTGGCTTGATACGAACAAATCCAGTTAAATTAAATTAGAAAGAATCAGTGACAGAGTATACCTACTTACAATTGCGTTACCATCTTTACAACTGCGTTACCACAGCGGAGTAACAAAGTGTGCCGGTAACACAGTTGTAAAATAACATGATGCTACCTGATATTTACGAAATTACCATATTATTCGCAAATTCAACAATAGAATACAATTAAGTGACATAAATGCTACGTCTCAATAGTTAAAATGTAACGTAAAAGTTCACAAACTTACCTTTTCGCCGGGTAACAAAGTGCACACCAAATAAACACACGCGTCCTGATTCAGAACATGGCGGCGGCTTACTGCCATTCCCCTATGCCCCCCTCTTGTAACGCCCAATCTGCCCAATCAAGCCGAGCAGTGGCGATACACTGACATATAACGATTTTTTGAAAAAAATCCAGTAATATAGTAGTAGTAACATTGAGCTTCTTCCGTAGGGACAAAACTAAATTAATTATTTTGAAAAAAAATAAAGCGTTTAAAAATATATGAGGCCTAAATAATAAACACAAACATATTAAATAAACTTAATACATTTTTAAAACATAGGACTACGCTGCAAGAAGAATACTTTTTTTTGTTAAGTTTGTCCGCGTATTAGGTCGGGGACACTTTGCAATACTATGGAAAACAACGATGTTACCGTAAAACTCCACTTTGTTACCCTTAAATATCTTAAAATAGGCAAAATATTCAAATATAAATGTTAACAGAAGTTAAGGAATTATTACGGAAGTTATGAATTGCGCATTATTTTTAAATTTCATTTAGAAAATGGCAGATCTAGATTTTTTTGTCTCGGGGACACGAAAACCTGCACTAAAAAGTAGAATGACCCATTGATTTTAAATGATAGGTACAATATCGACATTGAACGTGGTTTTGTATAATTCAGTTATGTTATGATGGTAGCGAAGCGAACTCTTAGCTGTAAGTTTAGAATTAAGATTTCCTGTTAGTTTAATTAATAAGAGCTGTGGATTTTGTAAAATAAAATAAAAAAAGAAAAAAAACTCTTGCCGTGTCCACTACGTATACTAGACTGTTAGGCTACGCCTTACACGATATTGACGTGATGGATGTTAAGAACTCCTATTCAATTCAATCCAATGGCTAGTCGAATGTCGCCACCATTCGTTCTTTATACTCTACAGCCAGCTACTCACGTGTTAGTCAACCGCGGCTCGTCGAAGCTCAGCTTGCCGGGCTGTTTGTACACGAGGAACACGTATCGGTGGAGTCCCGTGTCGGGCGGCGGGCCCGAGCCCACGTAGGCGGATAGGGCTTCGCCCGAGGCCACCGCGGCGCCCGGCACGTTGGCTACCAGCCAGTGGTGCCATTCGCGGAACTTCGGGTCGGCGCGGGACGGCGCGTCCGGGTCTGCAAGTGGATACATGGGGATTGTTTTTCATGAGAGCGAAAAAAAAAAATAAATAACAAATCTCAATAAGGAGAATGATAAAAAAACGTAGTTGTTGCCGAGCTGCTATACTGTATTCCTCACTACTGAGGACAAAAGCAGACAGAAAAAAACCGGTCAAGTGAGAGTCGAAAAACAATACGAATAAACCACGTTTATTGTATGGGGAAATATTTCATCTTTTTTAATTTCAGCTTTCTAGCTATCACGGTTTATGAGATACAGCTTGGAGACAGACAGACGGACGTCCGAGGCTTAGTAATAGGGTTCCGTTGTTACCTTTAAGGTACGGAACCCAAAAAACGACGGAAATGGTGCCGTGCAAGTAACAACAGAAGCCGAACTATTCACAACTTCATTGCAGACCTTTTGCATTATTCTTCTTCTTATCGTATGGTTGATGAACAACCTGGTGTCAGTTATTAAACCGCCCGTAGGCCTCTGACCATCGACTTCATACCCAAATAGACACCTAATGTCTAACAATTCGCAATGCAAAAATTTCAGTCAACTACCTGAGGTGCGCGGGGGGAGGGTGCTGAATGCTAATTGGTCGCAACAAAGTCACCACAAAACATAGGGATGGGGTACATAAGTTTTCTTTGAAAATAGGTAATCGATAAATTGATGCAGTTCGTAACATAATTTAAGAATATTATAAAAGATAATTAGCTTTTTCTTGGACATGTTATTTATATTTACCTACATTTAATGGATTTGATTTGCTTTAGGATATGGAATACATGATTGATTGATTTATTTTACATTATATCGACGTTAAGAACGTAGATGCTTACAAAGGCGGTACACATGTCGCAGTCATCTGGTTGAATCAGCGATTTGATTGGATCACTAGCGGGTTCATTGAATGACGACGTTTAATTAAATGACTAAAGGACAACTCTTGAAATTGTTTAATATAACGTTCAACTTCTTGACTGAACGTCATTTAGCATAGTCGTTGAATGGGATATAGCTGACTTTGTAATGTTTGATTACGCTACTTAAAAGATAACTGACTTTAGATGAAAAATAAGGACATGACATAACACACCTTAATAAGAATTTTGATAATATTTTAAGTCAGGCTAAAAAAATTACATATTTTTTCACAATTACTGTATGAAAAATTGGGGGAAGAGGAAAAGGTTGGTAGCGCCCTTGTTACTCCACTGGTATTGCCGTAGCGATTGCCGCCGCCCACGGACACCCCCTTGGGCGGCGGCAATCGCTTACCACCAGGTAATCCATCAGCTCGTCTGCCAAAAAATATAAGAGTACTTGAGACTCCAAAAAGTTGTCAATACGCCGCCGTCTGTCTAAATTTTTTTACGAATCTTTAAATCTCAATTTCACTCAAAAAATATCAACAGAGTGCTATTCGATTAGATCTGTACCACCTGTTTGACGCCATTTTTATTTTGATGAGCACTAACGCCGCAGCTTAAAAAAGAACTAAATTACAATCACCTGACTGGTTTTACGTCCGCTATGTTACTATCCACTAACTTGTTGGACGTGAGTGAAGCTTGTTCATTCAACGTTCGGCCTAGTCATTCAATAAAACGTCGTCAATCAATAAACGCGCTAGTGATCCAATCAAATGGCTGATTCAACCAGATGACTGCGACATACATACAATTTGTCGGTTTGATTAATAATTTGAGAACTTTATCAAATTTTTTTTTCACATTCCCCCATCAGAGGCATCAATAGGGATTAGTGGACAAAAAGTTCACTTATCCCTATTGATGGGGATTTCCAATGGGGATTAGTGGAATAACCCTTAGCTAGGTTAGCTAGCATCTTCTGGCATTTGGAGCTTCTGAGATATCGTGATCAGTCAGTGAATCAGTGAGTGACCTTTTGCGTTTATATAATATATAGTAAATAAGATATGAATAAAGATTAAAAAATAAGAAAAATTAAAGTCAACTCTTATATTAGAAAATATAATTTATAATTATCCAATTGAAAATCTAAATCGATCGATTCTGAGTAGGTATTTGGTATGGTACAGCACTACGTACACGTACACGGAGAACGATAAGGATAAAGGATATAAAACTGCATGTGAAAGAAAGAGATGGGCGGTTGATGACGCCGACCGAAGGCCATCTAAGATCCGGCCTCCGGTCAAACAAAAATATTAGTTTTAATTGATTAAAAACAATAACCGGTGAAACAAAATGCCATCAATTTTAAAATTTGAGCTCTTTCTATCTTTTCCACACAATCGTATGCTAAAAGGAGCCATGGCAACAAGGTTTTTAATTTTTCTGTAAGCGAGCGCAGAGATGTTGACGGGTCTCAGATCTGGTCGTTACTGACGAAGCATCAGTGGGCGTGGTTTAATATAAGATCTATTTATCTTATGTGTTGTCTGAAAAACGCTCGTCCTTCATTAGGTGTCTATTGGGTATGAAGTCGTTGCCTCTGACATGGCTACGCACACCGTTGCAAAATTTCTCAGGTGTGCTGGTTTCCTCACGATGTTTTCCTTCACCGTTACTTATGACTTTCAGGTCATAATGACAAAATACGTTTAAGACGTCTCACCACAAATCCAATCCAATATAATCACACAGTCATTACCCAATCAACGTCAAACATCATCATCACGTATCTAAGGGTTAACACGCTAACTGATTCCGATTCTTACCGGTCATCGCGACTGTGTAGAACTGGTCTTTACTGGCATCCCAGGTGATCTTGGGGACATCCTTGACCTGGGTCGGGGTGAGCTCGTTACCCTCGTTGACCTCGACACCGCTGGGGTAAACCACCTGGGGGCAAAATGGGGTACCATGATTAGAGAATAGTTTGAAAAAATCACTACATAGTATAAAGCAAAGTCGCTTCCCGCGTCTGTCTGTCGTCTTCGCCTTCTTCTATCGATTTATCTATTAAAAAATCGCATCAAAATCCGTAGTTTTTTGAAAATTGCAGCATACATAGGGACAGGCATACGCGGTAAGCGACTTTGCCTTATCATATCTTATAGCGGGGCTCGTCTATCCGGTTCACTTCGATCCTCAGGGATCATTTTGTTTCCCCTACCTCTATTCACCTACTCCCTGAAGATTAAAATGCTAAATGCCATAATTACTTTGGGGCTGAGGTGCCTATATTCTTCTGGTTTCGGATAAGCCGTTTCCAGAAGTCTAAGCCTGTATCTGGCCAGTGAGTGACATTCACATAAGAGATGTATCATTTCTTCCTAGCAGGCACTACGATCGCTGTTTGATGACAATCTCATTTACATCAGTAAAAAGTTGGTGACGTAGTGCCCTGTTAGGGCTCCCATGAGTAGATGACTTTAAAGTCTGCTTCCACCCAACATGACTTTGCTTTATGCTAGTGATATTATCACATGCATTGATCTGATCCCATGGTAAGTAGCTTAAGCACTTGTGACTTAAATACATGTAATAATAACACACCCAGTAACGGATCAATGTTTGTCACAAGTATTTGTGCCGGGTGGGAATCGAACCTTAAACCTTGGAAACACAATTTTTTTTTTTATAAAAAGGCTAACAAGATGACCTCACTCCACCTGATGGTAAGCGGTAGTGAGATCCAAATATGAGGTCGACAGGCGCAATAGATCGTATTGAGCCTGTCGCACTCACCCTGAAGGCCTGCTTAAATGTTACTAACCACTGTTCCATCGAGCCAGCCAATTGTCCAATTAGAAGATTTATTGTTTATAATATAAAACCAATCCGTACTGTAATAGCCTCACATAAAATTACTTAAATAAATTGTTACAAGGATTTCTTGTTGAATCTTGTTTCAAAATACCTACTAAATAAACAAAGACTGATATTGAATTGATATAATTACCTAACAGTTCCTCAAATACATAAATTTAAATTGTTTTGAAGATAATATATTTAGTTAGTGTTGCGGTATTAATCATATTTGGTATTCATGTATGTTCCCTATAGTATTTAAGTCAAGCAAAAATCTGCCGATGAAGAAAAACTATACACGCAAAGTTGTGCAGTAGGGCTACCATGAGTTTAAAACTTACGCACTCGATATCGCCTACGTAAATATGTCTATGAAAAACTTGTAGGTACAGCGCCGCTGGTGGTTACGCGAAGAACTAAAATCGGCCGTATGAAAAAAACAACTCGATAGGTTTTTAACGTACGTAAGTTTTCGATAGCCAACTCATGGTAGGCCCTCAGGTGTGTGTTAAAATAGTAAAAGTAAAAGTTTAATGGCCACATATAAATTGAAATGCCCTAACAGCTTAAAATGGTACAAAGCATTATGTTTAGCGTAGACACCATTTCCATTTATGAGTTTCAGTATATCATAGATTAAAGTAAGTGCTTAAATTAATAAAAAAAATAAGTTTTATCTCTCGTTGCATCAATGAATAAATAAAAATAGTGATTACATTTACTAATTAGCACTTTGGTGACAGTTGTTGTTTATTTTAGCTATCTATGTTTGAATAGGAAAGCCTAGTTAATGGCGTTTAATAATCCTCTACAGATAACGATACCACTTTGATCTGATCAATCCATTAAAAGTAATATCAATAGTATTGCGTCGATCGATTACGGCAAACAAATAGTAAAATGTAATCATCTAAGTACAAAAGCTTGCACTAGATGTGTAAATATTTCGAAAAACGGTAACAATCCTAACACTTCTTCGCGTCATATGTATGTCATACATACATAGATACATAGCAGCTGGCTTGGTGTGAAATGATGCACATCTGGGCGCGATTCCCGGAAGGGCGGGTGTTCGAATCTCCGGGCCGCAGTGGAGCTGTTGTGACCGTCAGAACCGCGAAACCATGTACGAAATATGACCTTGATAGCTCAAGAAGTCAGTACTAATTGATACACACTCTAAAATAATTGGCACCTAAGTGTTATTTGAATTTATTGAATATTTTCCGTTTTACGTAATATTGAAACAGAGAAATACTATTGATATTAGTTTCCATAAACTTGCCATTGAATGCCATCTTTGGAATATTCGAGTGGTTTTTCAGTAGGTATTCGGGATAGACCTAGATTCTAGATGTCTAGAATAGGTAGGTTGTGCTAATATTAGTTATTGGTATCCGAAAAGAATATTTACGAGTGACATTTATGTATTCATGCATGATGTTACTACTTCTTTATAATTTACACAACCGTAGGTATAATAGAAAATTGTCACGCAAAAACTACCCAATTATAAATTGACGACAGCGATAATTTGATAACCAGGTTAAAATTGCATACAATTTTCTCTAATTGACAATTCGTGTCATCATCATTGATTACTGAACCCACGATTACTCCGTAATAAGCTATGATTGCAGTGTTTATATTGATTTAATATACCTTCAAGCTTATTAGGAAGGTGTCACATGTTATTACTTGCTTTATTATTGGCTAGTTATTGTGAGTTACTAGCATTTTCGTTAATACCACCTATATTTTTTTTCCATGTGTTTGTTATGGTGTTTTTGAGATATGAGATACTAGCGACTCTGTCCGTGTGAAGTAAGTAGTCAGTAGTAGGGTTACTTTAACATTTGCAATATGAGTAAGAATTATTTGTTACCTTTTAATTAATTATTATTTTTAGGATTTTAATTATTATTAATTAATTTTTAATTATTATTTTTAGGAATAAAAAACTCCCACAGTGCCTGAAGACCAGACTGTTCAACCAGTGTGTCTTGCCCTCCATGACTTATGGTGCTGAAACATGGGTGCTCACGAAGGAAACGCGCCTAAGACTCCAAGTAGCGCAACGTATCATGGAGCGCGCCATGTTAGGAGTTAGCCTCCGAGATCGGATTCCCAACGTCGTCATCAGGCGTAGAACAAAGATAGTTGACATTGGGAAGCGGTGTGCATCATTGAAATGGCAGTGGGCGGGACACCTGGCAAGACGCGATGACGGCAGGTGGAGCAAATTGGTTACAGAATGGTGGCCCAGGTTCGGTAAACGTAAACGTTCGGTCCGACTAGATGGGCAAGTGATATTAAGAAAGCCGCGGGAGGTCTCTGGATGAGACTGGCGCAGGACCGAGGTGCATGGCGTTCTACGGAGGAGGCCTATACCCTGCAGTGGGATATTGTAAAAGGCTGATGATGATGATGATGATGATTTGTTACCAATAAAATTTGTAACCACTCAAATTTCAGGGTGTATGTTGTTACATACACTCTGAAATTTTACGCAGCAAAATGATTCTGCCTTAGTAGCACAATATATTTGTGCAGTTCTTTTTTATTAAAATCAATAAATGCCAGTTTTACGAAAGGTATAACCGAAACTCGAAAGTACTTTCGAACTACTTTATTACTAAGGGCGTAGAGCTTCTTTAGCTTTAAGCATCGATTTCATGCGTCTAGTAGTACCAGAATACGTCACATCTTAAAAAACAATGATAGCTTCTCTCGTTTTCGAGTTGGAAAATTATTATTTTTAAAATTAAAAAAAAAAATTTTTTAGGAATAATTTGCATATTTCGATAGTATTACTAAATAGAGTAAGATCCCAGGGCCGCCAGACCTACGTCATTTTAGCAAAGCTAGAATTTCCATGACTTATAGTCTAGTATGTACTTAGAAGAGTACGCGTACTCACTTGCTCGAAAGCGGGGCCGTTTCTGCATGACAGTTTTAAATATTTATTATATTCTATTCTATTTTCCATTACGCAAGACTCGTAAAAAAACGGTATTCTTAGTTTTCGTTTTCGCTCCCTTCTTGACTCTAGTACAGTGGGGCTACCATGAGTTTAAAACTTACGCACTCGATATCGCCTACGTAAATATGTCTATGAAAAACTTGTACAGCGCCGCTGGTGGTTACGCGAAGAACTAAAATCTACCGTATGAAAAAAACAACTAGATAGGTTTTTAACGTACGTAAGTTTTCGATAGCCAACTCATGGTAGGCCCTCAGAGTAGGTGAACCTGTATGCACTAACGTGCTACTTTTTATAAAAAAAAAAATAATACGGTCATTGACCTGCCCTCAAATAATGTTTACTTCGGATTATTTGGAAAATAACAATGACGAAAACGTTTGCTCTTCATAAAATACTAACTTAACATATTTTATGATCTACTAACGACCCGCCCTCGCTTCGCTTCGGGGATATCTCTATCTCTATGTAATATATTTTGACCCCGTAAGAGAAATCTCCTAATTTTTAAAAAAATATAATATAGCCTATGTTACTTCTGAATAATGCAGCTTTCTAATGGTGAAAAAATTATTGCAATCGGTCCAGTAGTTTTTGAGTTTATTCATTACAAACATACAAAAATACAAATCTTTCCTCTTTATAATATTAGTATAGACTAGCTGTGTCAGCGGCGACTTCGTTCGCGTTTCCCCCCGTTTTTTATACATTTCTCATTGTATCTTTGCTCCTATTGGTCGCAGCGTGATGTCATATGGGCTTCCTCGACAAATGGTCTATCCAACACAAAAAGACTTTTTCAAACCAGTACTTCCAGAGATTAGCGCGTAACAAACAAACAAACAAACAAACTCTTCAGATATCATCATATTAGCATAGATTTGTTGTACTTAATCTATACTATCTATACTAATATTATAAAGAGGAAAGATTTGTATTTTTGTATTTTTGTATGGTTTTTTATTCTAAAAATTTAATTTATATGCCGCCGCTTGAAAGGGCTCTTTATTTGTACCTTGGTATTAATCCTTATCAAAATAAATTACTTTATATTTAAGACGGCTTCAATACCTTTTTATTACTTTTTGAATTATTCAATTCGGACATTTAATTCGGAAGATGTCACGAGTTTAAAAATGCAAGTATTAGAAAAAAGTCGCGTGGTTGCCGCCACCGCGCTCAGCTAGCCAGCATGCGATGTAGGCTCCATGTAAGCGTCACTGGGGTACGGGGGAGTCAATGTAATATGTAATATAATATATAATAATATTATAAAGAGGAAAGGTTTGATTTTTTGTTTGTTTCGAATAGGCTCCGAAACTACTGCACCGATTTGAAAAAATCTTTCACTGTTGGAAAGCTACACTATCCCTGAGTGTAGCTTTCCAACAGTGAAAGTTTTTATAGGCTTTTTTTTAGATAAAAAAAAATTGATTTCTCTTACGGGGTTAAAATATATGACATAGAGATAGAGATATCCCCGAAGCGAAGCGAGGGCGGGTCGCTAGTATTTAAAGAAGAGCGGGGTTTCCTAATACAAGCAAATCTGTTGCTTAAAAGGAAACTCCAACCAGAATTTGCTGTATAACATATGTGTTACCGAATAAAAATTATGATATTATGATATGATATATGATAAATAATTTTGATTTTATGATCTAGACTTTTAGACATGTTTGTAGATCGGCGACGTGCCCAAAATATTGAGTGTCGCGTGCCTTTAATAGTGCACTTACACCGCTCTAGAATATACTAGCATGACTAACTTTTTTTCAGACACGAACAAGTTGACGTCACTGGCGGGAAAAAAATTACACGTATCAAATCAGATAGGTATCTTGTTAGTATTGTTAGTGCAATCCGCTACACTCTAACGCACTCACAAATTGCATAACCACGCCTATCCAACGATCTACCCGTTACAATTATCTCAAGGTAACTTAATCGGAGACATAAATCATTCATGGCGTACTATAATTGAATGAACACCTTGGGTAAACATCTAGAATCCAAGATTACTACCTACCTACCATGTAGGTAACATGTTATCTTGACAATAGCAAAAATAAATAAATATCATACATGCAACATCACATTCATAGCACTGATTACGAAATAAGTGCTCAAGCGCTTGTCTTAGGTACATATATCAGAAACAGTGGTATATACGATTTTATGCTCTCACTCCTAGAGAGCGTGATGACTTTCACCCCTAGGGAGCGGACGGCTCTAACCCCTAGAGAGCGGACGGCTCTCACCCCTAGAGAGCGGATGACTTTCACCCCTAGGGAGCGGACGGCTCTAACCCCTAGAGAGCGGACGACTCTCACCCCTAGAGAGCGGATGACTTTCACCCCTAGGGAGCGGACGGCTCTAACCCCTAGAGAGCGGACGGCTCTCACCCCTAGAGAGCGGACGGCTCTCACCCTTAGAGAGCGGACGGCTCTCGGCTCAAACGCTTGTGTTAGGTATATATCAGAAACAGTTATATATACGATTAGAAGAAGCGTTACTTTTTACGTTTTACGTTATGGTTCTCATTCTTAAAGAGATTCTCACCCTTAAAGAGCGGATGGCTCTCGGCCCAAGATACCGGATGGATCTCGCCCCAAGGGAGCGGATGGTTCTCGCCTCTAGAGAGCGGACGGCTCTCATCCCTAAAGAGCGGACGGCTCTCACCCCTAGTTGTTCGTAAATGTATGGGCTCGTCTCTACTGCCCTCCAAAAAAAGGTAATTCGACGATTACACAATGTCTTGTTTGCGTGTTGCAAAATGTGGGTTAATGTCGACGTTTTTTCTTTTTTTATAAGCGACAATCAAATGGGACCAAAGAAAGTGTTTATCGTATTACTAAAAAATGCATAAAATTTACATAAAATCGTTTACATAACTCCGTTCTTAATGGGAACTAATGAATACCATTTCGTTTATTTTTTTATTATTTATTACGTTGGTCTGTCGGCAATGATGACCAAAATTAATATCTACGTATTGGTTCAAGCAACCTACATAGTTCATACACGTATTTCATCCATATTTACAAACATAATTAGTTAGGTATAGCTCCAATACCGCTGTGTTCTCAAACCGTTATTTTTGGCTAGCAACTCATTCAAACAAAAAGAGTGCTTCGACAAATCGACACCTAAAATGGATTGCATATCTGCGCGAGCGCATACTATGCTATCTCATAACAAGATAAACTAACATAGTTATAAGCATAAATGTTACTAACCATAATTGGATCTTGTTTATCTGAATAATAAAATGAATTGAAAAATTGAAATTCAAAAATTAGCTTTGCTTTTAAAACACTCACATTCATTGATAATTGTCATATTGATAAATGTTCAAATATTAATCTTATAGGAATGAACTCTAAAACTCATCCAAGGAGTGGAATTTGACATTTTGAGGACCTAACTCAACACAAACGCCTCTAGCGGGCTATTCACAAACTTAAACCTTCTTTGAGGTTAAATATTTTTAAAAAAATTACACTCACCTTGGCTAAAGCGGCCGGCGCCTTCGGGATGACATCGGGCACCACCTGATGAGCTTCGAATGACTTCGCAACCGTCGACATGGCTCTCGCTAGCATCCTAAAATTGACCATATTGCTGTCTGCTATAATCAAAATGATCGCACAACTCAATAATGCCTTCATCTTGGCCAAACAATAGGGATGTTACTAGATTAGGGCGACAGGAAAGATCGGATATTCAGTTAGGGGAGAAAGAGGCTCTTGGGGTAAAAAGTCCTTAACAGACGAAATAAAAAAAGTTAGTCTAAACGGCTAAAGAAATAAACTGTGGTAGCTAGAAGCGCGTTTGCAGCGGTTAGAGATCTCTGAACGACTAAATTGAATTTGCACAGTTATATAAACCAAGACTGACCGGTTCTTTCATAATGCTATCTTGTACAGTCGCGTAGAAGCTGTGTTAGCTGGATTATATTTTGTCGCTAGTAATTGGTTAAGCCAATTTTATACTGAGAGTTTAGTTGAGCAGCTAATACATTGATAGTTAATACCATACCGTAATTTATTCATAGTATATAGTTATTTTTCGAATAAATTAAAAAGGTGTTGTTACTTTCTTTGTAATAAATCTTCTTCTTTATAAATAAAAATGAATTGCTGTTCGTTAGTCTGACTAAAACTCGAGAACGCCCGGACCGATTTAGGTAATTTTGGTTTTAAAATGTTCGTCGTAGTCCAGAAATGGTTTAAATGAGAAAATATAGAAAAAGAATCAGTATTTGCGGAATGAAATTCGCTGGGACCACTATAATAAACAAATATCTGGGACATTTCCACACACGGCCATCTGACCCCAACCTAAGCGGAGCTTGTACTATGGGCCTCAGAGACTAATACAACATAGATATTTATAAATACACACTTAAATTAATTATCACACCCAGACACGGAAAAAACACCAATGTTCATCACACAAATATTTGTCCCGAGTGGGAATCGAATTCAGGACTCTTGGAACAGCCAGCCAGGGTCACTAACCACTGTTCCACCGACCCAGTCGTTTATTAATGTTAACGATTGGTACTGTTGTTGCTTAGCAAAGCTATCCTGAAAGCCTGTGTATTAAACACAATGTTTATTTGAGTATTAAGGTTATGTTCCTTCTTCATGCAAAAACTACGCGAACGAATTTGATTTTAGTTTTGATACTTTTGATCACGTGAATTTGTTTGTTCTACCAAGTATCCTCTTATTAAGAAAGAAAGAAATAAATAAAACATTTATTGATACAAACATACATATACATAAAATCACGCCTCTTTCCCAGATTATTATTTAAAGTTTCGGCAGTAAAAAGTAATAGATAAATGATTACTGAAAAAGCCTTACATATTTCTTATGTACAAGAATAACAAAAGATACATCTATTTATCGTATAATCTTGCACTTTAATAAATTAGTAGTGGCCAGGGACAACAAACATCTACACTACCATATTTTGCCAGCGACTTCGTCCGCGTTTTTTAAGTATTTTCCATTGTTTCTTTGCTCCAATTGGATGCAGTGTGATTTTATAATAGTCTTAAGGCTTCCTCAATAAATGGTCTATCTAACACAAAACATTCTATTCGAACAAGTCCTTCCTGAGATTAGCATGTTCAAATAAACAAACTCTTCAGCTAAATAATATTCATATAGATAAATAAATGACAGCAACTGTTTCCACTTTTGTGTGTGTCAGTACCATTGTTATTTGAACACCTATCAGTGTGACATGGCTCATCTACTCAATGTAGGTGTC
This sequence comes from Maruca vitrata, assembly GCA_039566165.1. NCBI lineage: Eukaryota > Metazoa > Arthropoda > Insecta > Lepidoptera > Crambidae > Maruca > Maruca vitrata. The sequence goes on from CM076933.1 coordinate 3,885,850, forward strand.
AGGTTTGATCTCACAGAGACTGCTATTGTCTACAACTGGTTTTGGACAGTATTGTGCTGACAATCGCCAAGGGAATCATTACAAAGATCATCAGTAAGGGATTCATTGCTAATATAGTCAGTAAGGGAATCTTTGTCAAGATAGTTTGTAATTGCACCAAGTGACTGTTTTAGGCAATGATGATTTTTAGTATAAAAACTTAGATTTGTATTGATAATAATGATTTGCCCCAAGATTTAGGAAAGTGATGGAAGAAAGAATCATCAATCAAATGCATTTTATTTTAAATATATGCCACAAAAGAAAATACGCAGAAGAGAAATATGTACAGTGCAACAATTTGGAAAAAGAAGAATACTGATAAATGTGGGTGTGATTATGTAATATATGTATATATTTATAAATATGTACAAGCTTTGGTTAGTTTGTGGTCAGATGACCGTTTGTGGATATGCCCCAGTTATTCATTCATTTATTAAGTGCACAATTACTTACAATTTAGGATAGACTGTATAAGTGAATGGATAAAATTATACCCATTTTTGGACTACAGCTATCTACTTAGGTTTATAGTACATAATTTTTCTGTGCAAGCTATAGAGGGTGATTAATTTAAAAATGAAATAAAATAAAATATTTTTTACAGGATTTGATTATTGAAAGATTAAGGAAAAAAAATTAAAGAAAAATTGTAAAGACAAATTTATTCTCATGATGACTATGTGTAGATAGCAATTCCAGCAAAAAAATTGGTCAGTCATGATGAGATAGTTAACTTAGGTAGTTAAGTATCTTGTGTCAATTTTTAACCTAGTTTTAGTAAAAAACAGCAGGGAAACTAATTCGATGTGAAATTTATTGCACTATATAGCAGATTAAGAATAAGTATAAAAAAATCTAAAATATAAAATGAAAACGTTTTCTATTCATTGAAAACTATCAGAGGGTAGGCTTGACAGTTTACCAACAATAATAATAATAAAGAGATCTAATATTGAGGTTATAAATAACAAGAACATACTTCCAACATAACAAAAAAAAGAGTAATGCTTGTTATATAATGGATCATGCACCTTAATTTAGACGCTGGATAGCTACATCAACATCTAACTGCATGTAAAGTTAATTGACATGTCAGAAGGAAACTTTTGCAAATGGTCGAAGATGAAAGATGATACAGATCAGAATTACAAGAAATGAAAGTTGTCTTACCAAATCAGAAATGTTTTGTATATACAGCAACGCTGTTTCAGCTACAAATAATATCTTATCAACGCACCGAGCACTTTTCTAATTTTCCGGCCGGCACGACAGCAAGTCCAGAAGTCCTTTTATTTTTTTCTGTATGTTTATTGAATGGTACTTATACAGCCGAAGATTTATTATTATTATATCTACTAATATTCATTTTAAAAAATAAAGTTATAAAGTACATAATCATTAAAATTAAATTTATTTATTTTAAATAGATTAACGACATGATTATAAGTAATTGCAGTCATAGTAATCGCCCAGTGGAACACATTACGAATGAATGATAAACGGTGCCATTGGGTGCGTTTAGCCGATACAAAATCTTGTCAGCACAGAAAGAAAAATGGCGATTGCTGAGTAGCATAGGCTGACGCGGCTGAGGAATGTTAAGTGGCGATATTCAGATTGATTCATAGATTCGTCATATGGCGGAATAACAGCTAACTTCACTTCTCTCATTTCCACTCAGCATGGTTCTGGCCGATACTGTAGTCAGAATTGTCAAATGCTGTTCAGCACTCTCAGATTCTGACCAGTCTGTTTATCGGCTAAACGCACCCATTCATTCGCTGGCGGATGACGAAATGTCATTCATGTCATCATGTCATGTCCGTCCTGTCACTTTTTCGCGTTGCAGTAATGATGCGTCTTGTGTTGTTGTGCTCATAAAGTATTAAAATGTTATGTGGAAGATGCTGAGTTTCTGCTGAGAACAAGCTAAAAGCTTTTATTACAGGGTGTCTCAAAAATAAAGTGACAATGGCGTAAACATTATGTTAGGCGACATTCAATTGACGAAGCGTCTTGTAGTAATCGCTTTGGTTCTTGGTATTATTTTGATTCTGAAGGAATACGTATTTGTTTATCCGATATGAGTCAACACAGGGTCGCTTATTTCTACAACGCTGATGTGGGCAATTTCCACTATGGGCCTGGGCATCCCATGAAACCTCATAGGCTGTCTGTCACCCATAGCTTGGTCTTGAACTATGGGCTTCACAAGAAAATGCAGATTTATAAGCCGTATAGAGCGAGCGCGCACGATATGTGTCGGTTTCACAGTGAAGACTACATTGAGTTCTTACAGAATGTGACGCCACAAAATATACAAAGTAAGTTTTCTATTATTTGTGTTAGCTTTACAAAATTGATCAAAAGAATCACTACATAGTATAAAACAAAGACACATCCCGCGTCTAGCTGTCCCTATATATGTAATCTTTAAAATTACATTTACACAGCTTTTGATGCAGTTTTTTTTTATTAGATATAGGGTTTCAAGAGGAAGGTTTTTAACTATAATATACTTGAAGCAAAGCAAGGCCGGGTCACTAGTGTGCTATAAACTTTGTTCTTCACTTTTATTGTAATTCCAGGTTATTCCAAAGACTTGCTCCATTACAATGTGGGAGATGACTGCCCTGTGTTTGAGGGCCTCTTCGACTTCTGTTCGATGTACACGGGAGCTTCGCTGGAAGGAGCAATGAAGCTAAACAACAATGCCTGTGATATTGCTATTAACTGGTCTGGTGGATTGCATCATGCCAAGAAGTTTGAGCCTTCAGGTTTGTTTAATGTCTTATTTAATATCAAAATAAGTAATTGTTTTATGGTTTTGATGCATTGAAACTGCTGGTTTGGTTATATAAGTCCAAAATTTTACAAACATAAATGGAATTATACAACATCAAATTTAATAAAATACTGTTTACTGTTCTGAGTAGATTTAAAAGAAGACTGTAAAATTCTTACCAAACTTATATCATAATTTTGGGTGTGTTATCAATAAGTAAAATTATATGAGAGTTACTTTTTTGACTGCATATCAAAAGATTGAACATTCAACACTTACAGTATTAAACTTAAGTAACTAAACAATAATACTAATTTGAAAATTTTTCAGGATTCTGCTATGTCAATGACATAGTAATAGCGATACTAGAACTCTTGAAGTACCACCCCAGAGTCTTGTACATAGACATTGATGTGCACCATGGTGATGGAGTACAAGAAGCCTTCTATTTGACGGACAGAGTGATGACCGTTAGCTTCCACAAGTATGGGAACTATTTCTTCCCAGGGACAGGTGATATGTATGAGATTGGCGCAGAGAGTGGCCGGTATTACTCAGTGAATGTCCCGTTGAAAGAGGGTATTGATGACCAGAGCTATGTTCAGGTAATCTTATACTTAATAAGGAATATGCATAAACCGGAAATCTTGATTTTTTCAACAACTTATGCAAATAGACTTCAAAATATAATAAAACGTGATTTGAAGTGGAAATCGGTTCAAAAACGAAGGCTTTATAATGATTTGAAGTTAATTTTCCATCTCTTTCTTACAAAACAGAGTTTTGTATGGATTGCGTATGGCCGTAGTGTAATTTGACGTCACCTGACATATCGGATCTCTCTGTCTACTCAGGAACTTTAAACAGGTATATCTCTGCTGTCGTTAAAGTAAATTGAAAAATAAAATTATATTCATATTTCTTCAATAAAAAAGAAAAAAAATGTGTGCATATTCCCCATTATTGTTGTCATTACAACTTTACAAGCTTTTATTTTTAAGTGTAAAACCATTTGCTTTTAAATCTAGACCCATAATTTTAATTACAGGCTTGTAAAAAGTAGTTCCCCTTGGTAGCCAGGGATAGAACACCTACCATCTACTGCATTCTATTTCTCAATTTCCATCAATAAAGAAGTCTTCAATGTCATAGTTTCTTTTATAATGTGCTAGTGTAGTAAGAAAATGTTTCATGTACAAGTTTTGTGCCATCATGACTTTTGATTACCAACTAAGCATGGACAGGATTTTGCAAAAAAACTGCCATGATTGTAGACAAATGGACCAAGTTCTAATCACACCAAATGTCTAAATTCTCATTCGGTAACTCAGTTATGTAGTGGTCCAAATTTATAAATCTATTAGAGCTTATGTAACTAAAAAAAAATATATTGGGAAATTTCTACACACGGCCATCTGACCCCAAACAAAACAGAGCTAATAGTACAACTATGGCTGCTATAAGTCAATGAGGGTGTTCGTGTATAAGATATCCACTAGAAGGCAAGACGGAGGTATGAGGTCTAACTGCTACGAGATTGGTTGAAAATTGACATGTCTGTCAATGTCACGTGAAAAATAACCAATCATGCTGCAGTTGGGCCTCACGCCTACTCATTGCCATCTAGTGAAGAATTCTTATACGCGAAAACCCTCATTGAAAGCGTCACACACTAGCATTTATTTATTGTGTTGTGACATTATTTCCAGGTGTTCAAACCGGTGATATCGAACGTGATGGAGTTCTACCGTCCCACCGCGATCGTGCTGCAGTGCGGCGCGGACTCGCTGGCGGGCGACCGGCTCGGGTGCTTCGCCCTGTCCACGCGTGGGCACGGGGAGTGCGTCAAGTTTGTGAAGAATCTCAACGTACCCACTCTCGTTGTGGGTGGAGGAGGGTTAGTTACACAGTTTATAGCTAGTTAGTTACACTTTTTGTTACTACAAAATTAATTTCACTTGATCTCCAGGCTAAATGTCATTATTAGGCCTAATGGTAGATTTTGTAAATTGTAAACTTTTGACGTGACAACGTCTTATAAATTGGTTTGCCGGGTGACACTTCAAGAAACTGCGTTACGCTCCGCTCACGTTATGCGCTCACAATGAGAGCGAGTGAGAGGCACGCGTCCCTTCCGCTCGGGCATGGTTAGCCCGCCTAAGAGCGAGAGAGACAGACATAAAAAGTGAAAGGCACGCTATACGAATGAATATTCACATTAAAATTATTTTACCACTCAAAGTCGTTGTCACGTAAAACTTTCGCCCGTATACCGACTTTACAGGCAACCAATTTTTTGCTTCCTTTTAAACCCTATGTGATCCCATATGATTTTTTTTCATATAAATATAATAATAAGGGACCACTTGTGCCTTTGCGAAAATCGAAGTTTGTGCCGGCCAAGTGCAAGTCGGACTCGCGGTCGTAGGGTTCCGTACCAATTTAAAAACGTTACATTTGTTGTAAGAAGTCCCCCTTAATATTTTAATTTTAGTATTTGTTATTGTTGCAGCAACAGAAATACGTGATTTGTAAAAATTTAAACTTTCTAGCTATCACAGATTTTGAGATTCAGCTTGGAGATAGACATACAGACGGCACAGGATTAGTAATAGGGTCCCGTGTTTACCTTTTAATTTAGCCCTAAAAAAACCAAATGTAGACTAAAGCAGCTTTGGGATTCGATACAATCATATAATTACGTATTTATAATTATCCACTGTTATCAGCTCCATGCTCAATTTGTGTCAGATATTTACTTATATTTATGTTCAACCGTAAACAGTTACACCCTCCGCAACGTGGCCCGGTGCTGGACATACGAGACCTCGCTGCTGGTGGACGAGAACATCTCCAACGAGCTGCCCTACACCGAGTACCTGGAGTTCTTCGCTCCAGACTTCCAGCTCCATCCCGATGTTAATAAGTAAGAACCATTGTGGTTTTGCTTTGCTTTTTTATTTTACGAATTAACATACGATGATGGCTTGGAGTAGCCTCGTCATTATCACAGACTTGCGAGTGACAGAAAAAGGCCGCCCCGTCGGATTTAAAAAACTTGGTTATAACAAACTTGTAACATTTAGGGTTAATTTAAATCATGCTGTTTACATTTTTTAAAATTGTTTATACTCTAATTGAGTAGTGCTTTTATTGAATTAATCTGACTTATAAAAAAAAATCCTTATAAACCTGTGTCGTTTTGTAGATTGGCATATTTACTACCTAAGTACACCAAAAGGAGTCTGTTAAAATAACGACAGTTTTTTTTTATTTTCTCTCCACAATGAATTACATGCAATGCATGTTAAAGAAATGTAACGATTCGCCGCACAACGTCCCATCAGTGATATTTTAGTTTTCCTTCAATCAAATAGCATGTAATAAATTACACGAATTTCTCCTTTCAGCCCGAACAATGCGAACAGCAAGCAGTACTTAGAAGCTATAACTAAACACGTGTATGACAACCTGAAGATGTGCCAGCACTCGCCCGCGGTGCAGATGACACATGTCCCAGGTAGAATTTACTTTTTATTTACTCTGACCTTATACTTATTGATCTTTGAAATATGGTATTACCTACAAGAATTGGCAATCGAGTATTTGGTATAGTGTTACGAATTCTAGCTATTTAATAAGTACAGTAATACCCCGAAGTTACGCGATAGGTGGGACCGTCCGCTATCCGCGGAAGTCAAATTCGCGTAAGTCGGGGTACAATTTTCCATACAAACCCATACAAAGCGTGTATAATTGGTACCGGATACTACATTCATGTAGTATAATTTAAGGCCTTAAAATGTTACTCATATTAAAATTATAGCTGTATTAACATCATTAGAAGTTATTTTAATGTAGAAGGTTTCCTAAAATCATACAAAGGGGTCTGAAGGGTCAAACAAGTTTCCTTCTCATGGAATATCTCTCCGTGGCATGCTTTAGCATTTAATTAAATCATTGTTATGTAACCAAAATATGCTCTTATTTGGTGTCAATGTTTCCTTCCTTGACTTCGATTCGCGGTCTTCGGCATTTAAAAACCGCGTAACTCCAAATTCGCGTAAGTCGGGGTAGCGTAAGTCGAGGTATTACTGTACTCGAAATTAGTGAACTCTTAATGTCTAATTATGAGAATGGTACATTGTATGTATGTAATATTATAAAATGGAAATTGCGTCATATACTTAATATTTCTTTGGTAACTGTACTGTAACAGTCGAAACTCAATTACAACACTAAAATGGGTAATAAATAGATGCAACCAACACCCCTCTTCATAAATTCTTATTCGTAACATGAATCTTTCCAGGCGACTTCTTCCCCGAAGAGTACAGGATAAAGGACGAACCGGACCCGGACGTGAAGATGACACCGGAAGAGGTAGACAAGCTGGTCGAGCCGAAGAACGAGTTCTACGACGACGACAGGGACAACGACAAGGAGCCGCCGCCCGACTCCTAGCAGCGGGCCCCCGCGCCGCCGCTGCCCGCGCCGGCGCCCGCGGCCGAGCCCCCCGCGCCCGAGACACCCGCGTCTGTGTTACCCGCATCTACCTCGACCGCATCGGCATTGCCCGCATCTGTCTCGCAGCCCGCGCAGGCTAGCACTAGCGCTGTGGCGCCCGCACCCATGCAGGAAGACAGTGCTGCGTCCGCTTGAAGTGCTTAAAGTGTTAATTACGACTGTTATAGTATTCCGTGGATATTTTGGTGAAAAAATGTCGATTGTGATAATATCTGAGGTGGAGTAAGGGACTTTTCAAAATTAATTCACTGCTGTGGATGACGGTTAGCTATATCCGATCAGCCCGTGGGACCCACGATACCCGCGCTGGCGCCCGCGGCCGAACCGACCGCGCCCGAGATACCCGCGTCTGTGTCGCTACCCGCATCTACCTCGACCGCATCGGCATTGCCCGCATCTGTCTCGATGCCCGCGCAGGCTAGCACCAGTGCGGCGCCGGCAACGCCCATGCAGGAAGACAGTGCTGCGTCCGCTTAAAGTGTATACATATACGACTGTTGATTCCGTGAATATTTTGGTGAAAAAATGTCGCTTGTACTAATGGTAAAAAAAGGTGAAGGAGTATGAGACTTTTCAAAATTAATTCACTACTCTGAATATGACGGTTGGCAATATCCGACCAGCCCGTGGGACCCACGATACCCGCCCTGGCGCCCGCGGCCGAACCGACCGCGCCAGAGATACCCGCGTCTGTGTCGCTACCCGCATCTACCTCGACCGCATCGGCATTGCCCGCATCTGTCTCGCAGCCCGCGCAGGCTAGCACCAGTGCCGCGCCGCCAACGCCCATGCAGGAAGACAGTGCTGCGTCCGCTTGAAGTGCTTAAAGTGTTCATTACGACTGTTATAGTATTCCGTGGATATTTTGGTGAAAAAATGTCGATTGTGATAATATCTGAGGAGGAGTAAGGGACTTTTCCAAATTAATTCACTCTGGATAATTATGACGGTTGGCAATATCCGACCAGCCCGTGGGACCTACGATACCCGCGCTGGCGCCCGCGGCCGAACCGACCGCGCCCGAGATACCCGCGTCTGTGTCGTTGCCCGCATCTACCTCGACGGCATCGGTATCGCCCGCATTTGTCTCGCAGCCCGCGCAGGCTAGCACCAGAACCGCGCCGGCCACGCCGATGCAGGAAGACAGTGCTGCGTCCGCTTGAAGTGCTTAAAGTGTTCTATACGACTATTGTAAAATTATGAGGATATTTTGGTGAAAAAATGTCGCTTGGGTTAATGTGTGTAGAGAATATGGGACTTTTCAAAATTAATTCGCTGCTTTGGATATGACTGGCGACTTCCGACCAGCAGGACCCACACCATACCCGCGTCTTATCTCGCTGCCTGCATCTACCTCGACCGCATCGGTGTCGCCCGCATCTGCCTCGCAGCCCGCGCAGGCTAGCAGGTAGTAAGGCGAATCAATTTCGGCCATGGCGGCCGATCTTAATGGAGATCAGCCAACTGCACAGTGCACAGTATAGTGCACAACTGTGCGAAAACTGTATGTGTGTGTGAAAAGTGTATAGTGTAGTCTATACGATAGTGGGATTCCCAGTTACCATCGGGGTCAATGGGGATATTTTTGAGAAAATTGTCGTATGTACATGTTTTGGGTGAAGGAGAACGGAACATTTAGAATTCATTATTAAATTTATTTCCTGCACTAGAGGCGAAGGTTGGCATTTTTGACAAGATATCCCAAATGACCCCAAACGGGGCTAAGTGAACCTAAACTTACTCCTATGATACTGCATTGCTGTGCTGTGCATGAGGGAGATAAGTATAGTGAAGAGAAATAAATAAATTGTTATCGAAATCGAGAATTTTCGCCTGCCACCATGTGGGATAACAGTGCTGTGTCTATCTATAAGTGTAAAATATTAAATCTACCTAAAGTATGAGGTATAGTTCAGTGTTGAGAAGTAAAAAAATCTTATTATTGATGTTGAAAACAATTGTTGTGCATAATAATGACCACATTAGTCATTCAGGAAAGTCTGAGTAATTAGATGTCTCGACTAATGTGTCAAGAAATGAAAATAATTTAGAGACAAGAAATAATGATAATGTAAGATATATCAATAGTTCCTTGAAGATGGTTAAGGCAAGTGATCCCCGGAACTGTTTTTTTTTCTGATATGTGAATATTAAAGAACTGTTTGTATACGGTGAAGTAATATTTATAGTTAGTAGCAGCAGTAACATAATAATGTGCATTAAGACAAAAAAAATCATTTATATGGCTAAGACACAAACTCATACAGAATCCCTTGCGAAATGGATTCAATTTGTATGTGAAACGTGAACAGCAAAACTGCAATGATTTCACCATGTTCTGTAATTGGGTGTTTTAGTGCATATATTGGACTTTGCTCTTTTTCTTGGCGAAAAAATGCCTTTGCTGCCATGGCGAAATCATTGTGGATCGATTGTTAAGAGCTGTTTCGGGCTCCGTCCGATCCGAACCTGAGAAAATAGGTCCAGAGGAATAGTCAGTTCTCTGACACATAAGGACAGACAGACGCGAGAAGCGACTTTGCTGTGATGTAGTGACAGTGATAGTCAGAGAACTAATTATTCCTCTGGTCCTGGTTGTTGATGACCTTTAATTCACGAAGACGAATCGAATGCGATTCAGACTTAGTGCGAAACCAATCTAATGATTTCACACTTACTCCTAGTAATTATGTACATTGATAGCTAAATTCATAGTACATACTTACATTGAAATTACCTTTCTAATTCAATTTTAGTTATTTCAAGCAGGTCATGAAATAAATATAGTATGTTAGTGATAGATTATAAAAATTTAAAATTATGATGTACCTATTAAATGTGTTTTTATTTTCAGTTATTCAATCATTTTTATCGAAATTTAGCTGTAACAAAATTAGTGCTTGGATTCGGTAAAATTACAATTTTAAGTTTGTTTGATTAGAATAGAGAGAAGCTTAACATAGCTTTTTAGATGTAAATTACGAGGAAAAAGTCTTGAAGAGTTCTAACATACAATTCATGGGTATTCTCCATAGTGTTAAGAATATAAGAAAAGGTTATTTTATAAAGTTCCCTGTACACAAGTCAATACAACAATAAATTGGTGCTTATTATCACACTGAATCAAACATAGACATAGTTAAATCAAATGGATTTGTTTCCTGGACTGCAATTGCAGAATAACTGTAGTCTTCCATATGGCCATAATCTGGTCTTCCTGATTATAACAAAGTTAAATAAACATATTTCTTTTCTTCTAAGTAAACATGTTCTTTTTTTACTACACCAACTGGGGGCTTAGACAAAGTAACAATATCGAAACGATAATGAAGTTCGAAAATAACAAAATGTATGGGATGACCACATGATTTATCGCGTCCAATGTCAATCCCATACATTTTATTGTTTTCGAACTTTGTTATCGTTTCGATATTGTTACTTTGTCTACGGAGCCTGGTGTCTAATGTTTTGTAGAATGATTTCGGTACATGAAAATTAATTACTTCAAACAACACTATTAGTCGCGTCGTTAACAGTATGTGACATTAAAATGAAATTACTACGTTTTGAATTCTGAATCATGGTCACCACAATGGCAAGGTGTATATTTGTAATTTAAGCTAGTTATTTAATTAAAAGTTGCGCCTATGTATTTTACTTTATTCAACTTACTGAATTCACTTTATAATGACAAAAGCTGGATGACTCTTGTCTATCTATTAACAGCTAAGCTCAACAATTGCATATGTAAATACGTATTTTGCTAGGGAATTAATGAAGCTGAATATAATTATATTTTTTTGTATCAACTGTGTTTTATTTGAGGTGGTGAAATGACACGAAAAATTGTAAAATAGTAAAATATTTATTTCTAAATACATAAGAACTACAATAAATACAATGAGTATGTACGCATTAATAGCTACCTAACTTCAAATCCAAATTGTTATCATTAATATATTTATGTACATCTGTCATTTCGTCCGTAAAGTCCACTGTGAACATTTGCAATTTATCACACAAGTGTATAACTTGCTTCACTACTTCTTTAGACACTTCTAATGTACAGTCCAACCACAAATAATTTACGTTTCTAAAACTGCTTTTCTCTAATAAATGCAATAGCGTCTCGTCCAGATTTGTAATAGTCTGATATTTCAATACTAGTTTCTCTAAACTCTGAGTACAATCAAGGAAAAAAGTTAGTATTTGATCAATATTAAAATTCTCATTGCCTATTGTTAAGCTCCTAAGTTCTGAAAATATTTTCCCTGGACGTTTAAAATACCTAGGTATGACAAGACACTTTGATTGGGTCATGAGACACAAGGAACTAATATTTGGGCAGTGATGTCCTATTGAAAGGACTGCGTCTAACGTTAACGAATGATCAATTTCCCATAGGGAAAAATGTGTCAAGTAATTGCCTTTCACAGCCAAGAGTTGTTGCATAGAATCGGTGTACGAGAAGAAAGACAAATCTAATCTGTTTAGCCGTAAATCACTTTGTGATATTTGATTTAATATTGCATCTTTATTATGTTCCGATAAATGTGTAACTGACAGTTCTCTAAGAAACGGACATATTTTAATTAATTTCCTAATACCCTCAGCCGAGGCAAAGTGGCTGTTTATCTTTCTAAGACTCAAGGGACCAATGTCCATTACAGCTGTGCTTATTAACGTTGAACCAATATCACAGGATTCTATTCTCAATTCTTCCAAGAATGGCAGTTCACTGACTAACATTATAATACCTGCTTGTGACACGCACCTCCCGACGCGGTTGGCTCGCTCATTCCTCGGTGGATCCATTGCTAAGACACGCAGTTGTTTCAAATTGGCAATTGAGCAAAGACCAGCATCAGAGACATTTCTGATCAAAACGGAAGCGTTAAAGAGATATTTGCAAATGTCTACTCTAGAGACGATATTGATTTCTTCAAGGAGAGGGCAGCTTAGGCCGATGACTTGGAGTATTTCGTCTGTGCATATGAATTTGAGATCAAGGACGACCAACCGGCTGAAGTTTGAGAGGGTTTCGATCCAGAATCGTAGTGGGATGCCGTTGTCAAGGTCGCATTTGCGGAAGACTGTCATGTTGGGGTGGGTTAGGACGTGGAGCTGGACACGCGGGTCGCCGCGGTACTGACAGCAAGTTCTTTCTGAACAGAGGACATCAAATAACCTGAAATTTTAAAAATAATAAATGTTAGTAAATTACACAAAATTACATACATATTATTTATTAACTGGCTCAGTTCCAACAGTTGTGGGTTCGATACCCACCCATCCAGAACAAATATTTGTGTGACGAACATCAGTGTTTGTTCCGTGTCTGGGTGTGTTATTAAATATATTTAAGTATATTTATGTGTCCTCTATTGATTGACGTACCTGCAACACAAGTGTATAAGCTACTTACCAAAGGTCAGACCAATGTATGTGATATTGTGCAATATTTATTTATTATTCTGATCTCATGGTAAGTAACTTAAGCACTTGTGCTACAGATATAAGAAACAACAGTGGAATACTTAAATGAACTTATTTACCAGGCCATGAAGGGTATAAGGGAAATGAAAAGGCAGATGAACTTGCGAGAAGAGGCTCAGAAGCAAATCATATTGGACCAGAGCCATTTGTTGGGCTAGCGTTAAGCACCGTCAATATGGCATTTAAGGAACATGTTGATAATGAGCGTTGGAAGCATTGGAAGAATAAACCAGGTATGGTTCACTCCAAGAGCTTTATTGGAGACAATCCAAAAACGTGGTACAAAACCATGATGGGTGGAAGCAGACTTCAAAGTCGTCTACTCATGGGAGCGCTAACAGGGCACTACGTCACCAACTCATTACTGATGAAAATGAGACTGTCCTCAAACAGCGACTGTAGAGCTTGCAAGGAAGAAATGGAAGACATGAAGCATATTTTATGTGAATGTCACTCACTGGCCAGACACAGGCTCAGACTTCTGGGAACGGCTTATCCGAAACCAGAAGAATACAGGCACCTCAGACCCAAGGACGTTATTGCATTAATGCATTTGATCTTCAGGGAGTAGGTGTATTAAGGTAGGGGAAACACAAAAGATCCCTGAGGGTCGACGTGAACCGGTTATACGGTCCCCGCGTTAAGATAAGATAAGATAAATGAACTTAATTATATAAATTATGTAGACTTGGAATAAAAAACTGTTCTTTCACTTTCATTACAAATAATTGTCTTGAGTGGGAGTCAAACTCATGAGTCTTGGGGCATGGGCACTATCTTCATTCAAGCAAGTCACAATAATATTTGATAATAAGATCGCTTAAACATATGGTTGAATGAATGGGTTATTTGAGTGATTTCTTTTTTGTGACTTACTTCTTCTTATCGAGTCGATGGCAAAATCAATGACTTACAAGAACTAACTTAACTTTGATATGTTACAATAGAAAACTTTACTAACAGCACTAGATAGGTTTTAGGACCTTTGAGAACTATTTTTATTACATAGGTGGTCATGATTATGCTGTGGATAAGTGTGTGATTCGAGTCAAATATCAAAAAGGAAAATATTAATTCCATTACATTGTTATACTCCTTCTATATTGACAAAGAGATACACCGTGAAATTTGAGTGGTTGTTTTCCTGCAGTAAAATGATTCTATCTTAGTAGTACAATAGATTTGTGCAGTTCTTTTTTGTTAAAATCAATAAATGCCGGTTTTACGAAAGGTTTAACCGAAACTCGAAAGCACGTTCGAACCGCTTTATGACTTAGGGTGTCGAGCTTCTTCAGCTTTAAGCATCGATTTCATGCGGCAAACATTACCTGATTATGTCACATCTTATAAAAGGACTATAGCTTCTCTCGTTTTGGAGTTGGAAAATTATTATTTTGAAAATGATAAAAAAAAAATTTTTTTTTCGTGGAATTATTTGTATGATTCGATAGTATTACTAAAGGCAAATCGTTCTGCCACGGGAAAACAACCACTAAAATTTCACGGTGTATAATTTAAAGTAAACACACACGCTAAAAAAAGCATTGAAATGGTAATGTGTTTCCAATAGGATTTTCAAGTGTCTTTGTTGTGTTGATTTACTTTTCCATGGATTTCTCAACATAAAGGTAGTGACTTTTGGCACAATAAATCTTCTACTACTTTAATCTAAAGCCAAACTGATCTGGTAGATGAGATTAAATACTTTCACAATTATCTGTTATCACTCATGCTACCACAACAATTCTGTAATTCTTATGATTCTTCAAAGTCCAACCAAGCACTAATTAACTATGCGAACATAAATAAAATAACATGATAAACATAATACCCTCAAATATTAAAGCATAGGTACGCAATAGGAATGGACAAAGTATTAAAAGTTTTGAACAATAACAAAGGCAACATACCTGACGGGGAGTACTGTCATCAGATGGCACTTCAGTTGAAACGCCTGCCTCTCACATTCGTGAAACATGTTTTCGGGGCAACTCTTTTCAATGACATAACAAGCTGAATTTATCAAATTGATGCAACTTTTTATGCTTAATTTAAACAAACTACAAGGCTGTCTACGAGGCGACATTTTGTTGGTGGTCAATCAATTTACAAAATAATGGAAATGTGAAGTAATTTACGTCTTTGATATAAACAATTTATATTTAATTATAATTGTATTATCACATTAGGTTCCTACATTCTTTCATCGCGTTTTTAAAATGTTTCGCTGCTATTGCGACAGACAACTCCGTGGTATTTCAGTGGTTTGAAATTTGTTTTTCTTTTTTACTTTTTTTTTAGGTAACTACTTTTTTTAATTTACTGGCTTTGTTGCTGAGACCCTTAAGCCAAGTCTTTATGTCATTATCCACTTAGATTTTATAGTGTTTTTCAGCTATACCAGAGCCGCTCTAAGTTGGCCGATTTGCTACATGTCAGACTGACTGCACTAGTCTTTGAGTATAAAGCCACTGGAGATGCCATAACGTCAACGCTTCTAACTAATTTTTTCGCCACTTTTAGCGGGGGCGAGGTAAACACGTACAGCACACCACCAAAAAATTAATAACTCAACAGACACAAATTTTGCTGTAACGATAAACACACACTACAAAAATGTTCAACACTTCGAACAATACACGCACACAAACAAAGTTTTCACGTAACTACGCAACACACATACGAAAAAAATAGTGATGACACAAAGAATAAAATAAAATCAGTTTGGTGAATGAACTGAACTATCTTGTACTGATTATTTTAAAATTGTTAAATGTAAAAAAAATTAAGATATTAAATGTTTATTTATATGTGTGTCTGTCTGTTTGTGTGCATTAATGACCTAAGCCTCTAGATTTCGAAGATAAGTACAAAAAACTAATATTTTAATTTAATCCTAAGTTTGATTGCATGGGAAAAAACTGAATATACAATGTGCTATATAGAAGCAGTAACAGATTCAAGAAAAGTAAAGAAATTAAATTACTTACCAAACAAGGACATGTTCGCAAAGAAAGTATTGCACCTTTAATCAATGTCTTTCTGCTATTAGCATTTTAGATAACACTTGTACCTACGTGTGGGTTTCCAAGAATGATTTTCGTTGTTACAAAATTTTCTCCATATATCCTTTATCTTTTGATCTTTTGGAAATCGAAAAGGACATACACTTCTATTATATAAATACTAGTTTATGGTATTGTATGCATAACACATACACTCATAGCCCCGGACATAGCCTCGAAATATTTTATTGCTACAATTAATAATGAAATGAAATAATGAAATAATAATTAATTCTGCAAATAGATTTTCATGAAATACTTTTGCACGTCAAGTTGTAAATAAATTAATCACATATTACATAATTCATTGATGTCCAAGCGAGCAGCTCATCATGTCCATGGATTTTTATCATTTAAGTAGTCTTCTACTTTATAATATGCTTTTTTCACAAGACACGACTTAATAAAAAGTTTGAAATTATAAAAAGGTAATTCAATAACATTTTGTGGGATCTTATTAAACAATTTTGTGCTTAAACCCAAGAACGACTTTCCAGTCTTTTGAAGCCTGAAACAGCAAACCTATGTTTATTTCTGGTGTTAAAATGATGACTATCCGATTTCTTATTAAATGATTGTATGTTCTTATATACATATGAGATACAGTCCAAAATGTACTGAGAGGCTACGGTTAAAATATCTATGTCTTTAAAAATTCTCTAAGGGAGTCACAGAATTCTTTTCATATTCAGACTAAATTTCAATATCGTATGACCAGAGGAAAGAAAAGTAATTTTTCAAATTCATCTTACAAGATTTAAATATAACATTCGTTTACCTTTTATTTAATTCAAAATTAAAGTAAAAAACGGATTATAAAACTAACTGCAGGGAGTGAATGATTCATTCAAATGTCGAGTCTCTTTTTTGACTTTGTAACATCACTAGCCCCTGTACCACTGTATTCTTGTTTATTTTTTTCTGTCGTTTACGTATCGTAACGACTTTTTATTTTAATAGCAATTCTTCTTAAATACACGTTTAAAAGTTAATAAAAACACTTAGATATGATACGAAACGCGCTCTTGTTGCGAATTTGAACTCTCGATCGCCTTTTACATGAGAATACTGCACAACTAACCATTTTTCAAGAGAAACGTCACGCGACAAGGATCAATGCAAAATGGCAGCGAAAAAGTAGTTTTAATTAACGTGTTTGAACAGTTGACCAATGTACTTTGCCGGAGGGGGTCGCCCGTGTATGGCATCTCCAGTGGCTTTATACTCAAAGGCACTAGTGAGGGACAACGGTAAAATTGCCGAAGTATATAAGTAACAGTTATTTCCACTTTATAACCAAGCAAGGTCTAATTATAACAAATTCTTATTAAAAACATTAATTCACATCCAAAAGATTGAATTTAAGTTCCTTATTTATAAATATATTTATTTTTAAAATACAATACTTATTAAATCCTTCATCCTATTTAAAAAAAATACCTGGTGAGTATTACCCACTACGTCACTATGAAAACGTGTCAAACGGCGTAACCTTGTAAAAGCGTAATACAGAGTGAAAATTTTACGTTTTCTTTTTATAATTCAATTATTTTAGGTAATAAAAGACAAATAATTAGATAAATAGGTGCATTTGACATTTTGAAATAACGTCTTATTTTTAAAAGTTGTTCTTTATGATTCGCTAAATATGTTCATCTTAACAAGGATAAATGCAAAATATAAAATAAAAAGTGTCAAATCAGTCTTCTAAGAACGGCTCCGGTATAATATACATACATATATATTTTTAAATACATAATCACACCCAGACACGGAACAAACACCGATGTTCATCACACAAATATTTGTCCCGAGTGGGAATCGAACCCACGACTCTTGGAACCGCCAGCCAGGGTCACTAACCACTGTTCCACCGAGCCAGTTAACCGTTCTTAGAAGACTGATTTGACACTTTTTATTTTTTATTTTGCATTTATCCTTGTTAAGAGGAACATATTTAGCGAATCATAAAGAACAACTTTTAACCTACCACCTAATTATGTAATTATTTGTCTTTTATTACCTAAAATAATTGAATTATTAACTAGATTATTAACTAGAATTTTAAACTAGATAAAATTTAAAATGTCTGTTGTCTGAAATGCATGTAGTTGTCATCTATAATTAAGTTTGCGTTTATCTAAATGTTCATCTGGTCATGTTACTTATATCATATCGTTAATGTAAT
The DNA here is from genome assembly GCA_039566165.1 of Maruca vitrata. Classification (NCBI taxonomy): domain Eukaryota; kingdom Metazoa; phylum Arthropoda; class Insecta; order Lepidoptera; family Crambidae; genus Maruca; species Maruca vitrata. The sequence continues at coordinate 3,903,953 of CM076933.1, forward strand.
CTTGTTGGTAATCTTAAATAAATAAATTATAAAAAGAAAACGTAAAATTTCCACTCTGTATTACGCTTTTACAAGGTTACGCCGTTTGACACGTTTTCATAGTGACGTAGTGGGTAATACTCACCAGGTATGTTTTTTAAATAGGATGAAGGATTTAATAAGTATTGTATTTTAAAAATAAATATATTTATAAATAAGGAACTTAAATTCAATCTTTTGGATGTGAATTAATGTTTTAATAAAAATTTGTTATAATTAGACCTTGCTTGGTTATAAAGTGGAAATAACTGTTACTTATATACTTCGGCAATTTTACCGTTGTCCCTCACTAGTGCAGTCAGTCTGACATGTAGCAAATCGGCCAACTTAGAGCGGCTCTGGTATAAGATGATCCCTGTGACACATCGATTTTGACAATTGTAGAGATGTCCAACAATGAAATAATGCCGATTATTTCTGGTAATCGATAATGGTTTATATGGAAATGAAATCGGTCTTATTAAACTACCAAAATTTAAAGCATGATTTGACTTTATGTATTATAGTGAAAGTTTTTTGTAAATATATGTATTCTTTACATAGTGCTATTCGTTAAAGTGAAATAATAAGAAGACAGTTAATTTTTCATTCTTCTTCTTCTTAGTCGTTCACTCTTGGCAGAGTGGTCGTGATTATGGTCTTTCAGTGCTGACCGCAGCCTTCGCGATTGCTCTCCACCGGTCTCTGTGTGTGGCACTGCGAGTACACTCTGTGATGGAGGAACCAGTCGTAGTTTTTATAAGATCGGTCCACCTAGTTGGGGACCGACCCCGTGATCTTTTGCCTTCCACTCGCCCCTGTACAACCAGGCGCTCCATGGAATCGTGTTTACGTGTATTTTTCATTCAGTATTTAAAAAATCACTATCAGTTGGTCTTTTCAGTCCTCTAATAAAATTAAATGATACTTTTTGTCTTTTCGACTACTTTCGTCCAATTTTCATGAGTGACTGAAGCGATTGTTAAGTGATCGCAATATTGCAGCCGATTATGTTAGTCCCAGCTCTATGCTCTTACTACGTTCCGTTCTACGTATACGAACTGCATGGGTATTTTTTTAAATTATCTTTTACATTAAATTCAATTAAACGATACGTTTCTCTTTTAAAAGCTTAAAATTATTTATTTTAGTATTTTTCATAATAACGCCGCAAAAAAATGAAAAAAGTTTGCTATAAATTTATTTTCGTTTGTCAAACGTAAAATGCGTGATTCAGAACACAATGAAGTGTCACAGGGATCATCTTAGCTGAAAAAGACTATAGGTACTTGATTTACGTCTCCTTTTTTGGACCCTGTAGGTCCATAAACTCAATTTACTTATTAATATAAAATGTGTGCAATAAATAATTAAATAGTTTGATTATATTTTGAGCCTTACTTTTTAATACATGACAATATTATCCTTACTAATATTATAAATGCGAAAGTAACTCTGTCTTGTCTGTCTTTCTGTCTGTTACGCTTTCACGCATAGAGTACTGAACCGATTTAAACGAAATTTGGTACAGATATAGTCCAGAGCCTAGAAAAGGATATAGGCTAGGTACTTTTTAAACGACTGCTCTATAAAGAAGTAATGTTTTACCCTTTAAACCTCTCTACGCGGACGAAGTCGCGGGCGGAAAGCTAGTTTTTTATAAATTGTGTTTTCTAAAGTACAAAACATTGTAAAGGAACAGAGTCGTAATCTATTCTATATAGATTTCAAATAATGTACAGTAGAACCAAAGACGATCACCATAATAGATACGCCACTTTACGCGAGTCCTAGCAACTTAAGAGTGATTCTTCCGTTTCGTCCAAATCTCAAAGATTTTGAGAAAAGTTTTTTTTAAATAGATTTTTCAAAACAGTTGCATATAATCATTCATGTACCTTTTAAGTATAGATTATCAGTAAAGGCCTTCATGAAAAAACTTTAATTGTCAAGAAAATAGACGGAATGTAATGAACCCACGGAAGGTAATGAAATAAGTACGGAAGGTAATGATTGAATTTGGAAGGTAATGAAATAAAATTAAATATGACGGAAGTTTAATGATTTTGTATGGAAAATAATGAACAATCAGAAGATGAAATCTTTTACGTACCTATAACTTGGGTAGGTATATGATTTTAAATATTTTTGGACTATAAATAAAAGACGTGGGTGTGTAATCGAACTTTTGTTTTATTAATTACATGTGTTATTCATGAACGAATATAAAGTAATGGAAAAAATATCAAAAAGGAATGAAATATTCAAGCGCGCCCCATATGAATATGGGAATAAGCGTTAGAAGGATGATGAAAAAAATTAAAAATTAAAAAAAAACAACATAAAAACCTTCTAGAATAAAAAATTTGTTAAAATATCAACTAAGTAGGCTGATCATGAAAAATACAAATTAGAGAAGGAGAAACAAAAGAGGAAATACTTTGTAAAGAAGAAAAAACATAAGTATAACAGACATGACGGCACGACAAAAGAGGGAGCGAAGGCGAAGATGTTGAAAAAACTCCGAAAAATATTTAAATAAGCTGAAAGAGCAGAAAAATTGCAAGGAATTTTAATAGATAACTCTCCACCCAGTAGTGAGACTGAGGAAATTATAAACATGCCAGATCCAATACACGACCCTCGTTACAAGAAGAATCCACATCAAGCCAAACCGAAGTCACATTGTACACCGAAGTCACATTTAGTGCATAAAATTACTAGTACTTACTTCAAACGCAATGAGGAAGCTGCGATACAGATCTAAAAAGCAATAACAATTTAACAGAATGAAATTGACAAACTAAAAAAAAAGAAAGCGATTTTAAGGAGACATTTATTTATTGAGCGGAAATTACAAAAAGTTAAGATTCAAGATAGCATAGAAAAGAAAGAAGATGAAGTCATAAAAGACATAAATAATGAGAAGGTAAAAGAAGTGAAAAAGAAGCTTTTTTAATGAAACAGTTTGTCGAAGAGTATCAGAAAAAATACAAAAGCCTTCCGAAAAAAAGAGAATAGATGTTTTACTGGAGATATAATTGATAATTCGAGGCTCAAACAATATGGTATATTGTCAAATATTACTTTTGCTTCTTTGAAAACAAAAAATCGTTTTTCCTGGCGCCATTTGACTGTTTTAATCTTCTTGTAGAAAATTTTCAATACTTTGTTCTAGTTTCGCAGTTTTATTATCTAGAGCCTCGAATTATCAGTTATATCTCCAGCAGAAGATCTTTTCTTTTTTTCGGAAGGCTTTTGTATTTTTCTGATACACCTCGACAAACTGTTTCATGAAACAATAGCTTCCTTTTCACTACTTGTACCTTCTCATTATTTATGTCTTTTATGACTTAATTTACTTTCTTTTCTATGCCATCCTGAATCTTATCTTTTTGTAACTTCCGTTCCATGAATAAATGTCTTCTTCAAATCGCTTTCTCTTTTTTTAGTTTGTCAATTATTCTGTAAAATTGTTATTGCTTTTTTAGATCTGAATGGCAGCTTCCTCATTGCGTTGGATTATTAGTTTTTTTATGCATTAAATGTGACTTCGGTGTACTTTGGCTTGATGTGAATTCTTCTTGTAACATAAGAGGGTCGCGTATAGGGGTGTAGACAGTAAACGAAATATAATACAAATTGTTGTTTTAATGAGAGTTTATATCATGGAATTATCGAAAATTACATTTTTATTATTATTAAGTTTATTATCTTTTATATTTTAATAAATGAAAATTAAATATTTAATCCGTAATATCACGTGATCGCAAACAGCGTGTGACGTAATGATATCTAAAACACTGTGACAGTGACATTTTGATGTAAACAAACCGAAGCGAACTTTAAGTTTAAAACCTGGAAAAACATGAAATTAAGTGAATATTTGTCCCAAAAACACGGTGCAATTCATTATGGAGTTGGGATATGTAAACATTTTGCACTGTTAGTGGTTTATCTCTCCTTGCAAGTTGAAACCATTGTTTTCGTATTGCTTTTTGTTTTGGGACGTGCACAAACAGTTTTTGTGGTGTTTTGATTGTGGTATTGTGACACAAAGGCACTGCACAATACTTGTAGAACTTGGAATCCATCTCTGTACAGTTTTTATTATTAAACGCATAAAATATATGGTCAACTGCATCTGTTTACTTTGAAGGAATGTTGTTGTTTGGAGGATCGTGCCGTCATAGCGACGCCATGTTGGAATTTAAGCTTTTTAACCGGAAGTTGTAAAACGAAATTTAAAATATGGTTTTTTTAATTAAGTAATGTTGTATTTATTTTGTATTTATTTTTTTTAGGTATAATAAAGGCACATCTGTTAAAAAAAATATTTCCAAAAAATAGTCTACACCCCTATTGTAGTATCTGGCATGTTTATAATTTTTCTCAGTCGTACTACTGGGTGGAAAGTTATCTTTTAAAATTCTTTGCAATTTTTTCTGCTCTTTCAGCTTATTTAATTTTATTTTTTGAGTTTTTTCGCCATCTTCGCCTTTGCTACCTCTTTTGTCGTGCCGTCATGTCTGTAATACTTAGGACTTTTTCTTTGATTTTTTACAAAGTATTTCCTCTTTTGTTTCTACTCCTCAAATTTGTATTTTTGATGATCAGCCTTGATTTCTGCGTATTTTAACTTCTTTCGCAATCTGTCTTTAGCTATTTTTTCTTTTTTAGTTGCCCTTTTCTTCGGCTTCAACATTGTTGCGGATGTATAATGTATCTAAAAAACAATAACTAAGCAAAATAATCGAATATTTCACGAAACCTTCATTATTAATTAAGTACCTACTTACTCCGTTCGTTCAGTAGTTTTTCAGTTTATTGCGAACAGACAGAAAGGCAGACAGAAAGAAAGAAGCAGCGGGGAATTATTATTAACTAACAAGTACCTAGGTAGGTAACAAAATGCATAGATAGAATTTAAAGTAATTTCAATAATACTGACATATACTTACACAAGTTATAATTCGATATAATCAAAATAATAGAAGAAAAATTAACAAAGAGACATACTAAGGAACATATTAATTTTATATTTAAAAAAAATCATTACCCTCCAAAGTGGCTCATTCCCCTCCGTTAAAAAATTGGAAGGAATGGAAGGGAATGATACGGAAAGGAATGAAGTTTGAGCGGATTTTCTGAATTTACTCGTGAATTAATAAAGGCTAGATATTCATAATTAATTGATAACTAGACCCTATAGTAGGCTGTTACCTAAAGTTAAAAATTATTTTTTTACGTCATACACTTACATACAAAAACAATGGAAGGTAATGTTTACTTCTCGTGACAAACGCTGTTTTCAGCAATTAAATCGTGAAAATATTTTGTCCGGACAGCGTGCGTCCTATCCTGACGACTTGTATCGACGGATTACGGTCTAGGGAGCGTCTTTTTTTTTGGCAAGAAATAGATAGTATAGTACGTGCATTAAAAATTTAATGTTCAATTTTCGTGAAAGGAAATGATGTTTTTGGGTTGACAAAACTTTAAAGATGATTCTTTCTATGTTAAACACTTATAAAAAATACTGTATTGCAAGTTTATAATAGTCAATGAATACATTAGTATATAAGAACAAAAATTATGTAAGGGAAACTGGGGACACTTGATCCCCATTTTGGTTTCAGGCTTATATTTTTATCAAATTTAGTTCTATGAAAATAATACATACATAATAAAGTTAGTAAATATTGTTTATTATTGTTCCCCATTATTTGATTAATATATTTCTGAGTGCTACATTTTTATTGCATTTTCTGAAAGCTTTCCAAAAGGAAGAAGTTAACATATTCAGGGAGACTTGATCCCAGTAACGGGTAGACTTGATCATAGGGGATTTTCTTAGGTTTATGTACAGGACAGCCCCATCTCGTCAATATTCCAGATAGCTTGCCCGCCAAAATTATGCTTAACCAATAGTTTTTGTAAATTTTCAAAAAAACAGCTAATGTTATGTTTATTGAAGCTGGTCGATACTCTTTGGCAGTACCTTTGATCGTGTTACCCTCCAATACGCGGTTTTGCACCCTCTTTTTTCTTTTATATTTTATAATTAATTTAAAACAAAAGAAAAAACAAAATTGGCAAATTATCTTACCGGGATCAAGTGTACCCGGGAGTGCTCTTATAAAAAAAATGATTTTTCATGTCAAAAGAAAACGGTAATTAAATAAAATACATGTAAATGCAAATTTCAATAACCTGCTTTCATTGATTTTGACAAATACTCAGGTTATTATTCATTCAGTTATTTAGAAAACACAAATGAAAAACTTTACGAAACAAGTTCTGGCACAAGAAAATAAAAATGGCTGCACTGTACTGAAGTTGCCTACATAAAGATGTCAAAATGGCGTTTTTTGTTCACCATAGACAACAAAGATTAATGTTACCAGTATAAAAACTAGATAAGGCGTTTAGTTTTAATTTGTCACTGGGTGATCAAGTCTCCCCAGGGATCAAGTCTCCCCAGTCTCCCCTACATTTCCCTAGGAAAGTCACCAAATATGTGTCACAACGTTCTGAGGGACCATTTGAACAAGGAGGGGAATGAAAAAAATGCATGTTTTTGTTCTAAACTTTTTTATTATGAATCTTAAACCTGATATAGATGATGGACACTCAAGATAAAGTACGTCCTACCTTATTGAATAAAAAATAAGGTTAATTACAATATTCATAATGACTTTTGGCCTGGAAAGGCGATTTGGACGAAACGGAAGAATCACTCTTAAGCTTTTTCAGGTGGGAGACATTTTGTCGACCGGTTGCTGTTACCACCATACAGTTGTGTAAAACCCGCCAAGTGACTCTGACCTCTCTCGGTCAGGTCGCGTTCCGGGATCAGCACTGTACGAACCGGAGCCAGGGGGGACCATTGGTGCGGCAAGCGCCGGACCAGTGGAGTCTTAGCGGCGGTATTGTGCGTGCGGAGCGGGTCAGCCCGCCGGCCAGGGAGACCCGTAGACACGGGGGCCCTTCCGTCCGGCGGACTGGTCAACTCCGACCCGCACAGCTCAATACCAATGCGAGACTCCACGCCTTGTCTCGTTGTTGCCGCAGCAGTGGTCTCCTTTTTCACGGCTTTCAGGGTGAGTGCGACAGGCTCAATATGGTCTATTGTGCCTGTCGACCTCATATTTGGATCTCACTACCGCTTACCATCAGGTGGAGTGAGGTCATCTTGTTAGCCTCTTTATAAAAAAAAAAAAAAAAAAGCTATATTTTCATACATTTTTTAACGCTTAATACGATTGTAATCCCGTTTAATACGCCCGAGCCCGACAGATCGAGCGCTCTAAAAACGTATTTTTATTTTTGAAACGCATGCCACAGGGCCCGCGTGCGTCGTAGAAACTTTCTGTAACGCATGCCGTAGGGTCTAATGACTGAGGCGCTATGTATGGGAAGGAGTCCCCGAATGCCTTGTTTCGACTGAGGGAAGTCCACTAATTCGGGCTTAGGTATGACTGATTTATCAACCAATGTGAATGTAATTTTAATTACACTACGTACCTATTGAATGTAATTTATACGTATAATTTAATGCCTATTATACCGAAATTTGAAAATAACCTACATAATTACTTATATATAGTTCGTGTTATTTTCCCTATCCCGCATAATACGCTTTCTCGCTTAAGACGCGTTTTTTATAGGGTCCCTGAGAAATCGTCTTAAGCGGGTTTTACTGTATTTCAAAATTCGTATGATGAGTCACTCGTTATGTTCCACCCGTGGGGCATTACCGTACGGTGAGTAAGTCGTAATGCTCCACCCTTTGGGGCATCTACAATGAACGTGTGAGGTTGTGTAATATGTAGGTAAACAAATAATATGGTGCTGGCCACAGGTAATAAAAACACGGCACATAATTTAAATGAAATTTATTTTCATTCTTGTCGCATGACTTTACACCTAAAACTAAATTATTGATAATTAAAAATGATACTTTTGTCATAGTAAGTATCTATCTCACTAAAAGTGCTTTATTATTATAACGAATCTATAATAATCATGCCTTACATTAATTGGGCTTCGATAATATCAATTCATTTATTTTGAAATTATTACATTATTTTTTACCTTGTGCTAAATTACATGTTATTAGTACATACCCACTACATTATATAATGTAAATTGTACCCAGTCATTACTATTTTAGATTATGATCGTCATTCAAATTCGGTTTGTTTAAAATGCAACTATTAGGTACATATTTTAACCAAAGTAGTCATATTATTATTTAATTGTAATGAAGGTTTTCAGGAAAACATGTTGTAATGGCTTAGAAAGCAACGTAATTTAGTATTTGAGTCAAAATGGAGATTAAAAAAAAACATTTTATATTATGTAGGTACAAAAACAAACATAAAACATGATTATAACATAATATCCTGACTTTGGTTCATTTAGTGGATTAAGAGACATCGTAGTTTATAACAAAATGAATCCATGAGAAGAGTAGGAAAATAAAAGCTTTTCTATAAACACTGATACTATTTCTGAAATAACTTCATATTCGTCATATAAACATCGAATTGCGGGTAAGTAACTGATAATAACTCATACTTATTTTAAATGGTTTCTGGCACATTTCGACCTTATTATAAGTATTTTTTTTCAGAAGCAAAGACACAAACGCATTTTGCCTTTGGATTTTTTATTATAATGTGTCGTTTTCAGAAAAAAAAACCGTTAGACAATTGTTTGAAGTGGGTACTTACTACTGTTTATTAGGATAGAGAGACTGGGTTTAAATTTGTTTTTTTTTGTAAAAATATGGTGGTTTAGTACTTGATAAAATATAGTAAACAGGTAAGTTGAATTGGAGCAACTTGCGACATTATAACTGTAGGTATGTTAAAATTTATTCAAAATAATTTGATAAAATATATTTTTTAATGCGAGGTTGTTTTTTCAGAAAATATGTATGATGTTAGAATGTACCTAGTCTTTAGATTGTAGGTATGTATTGGTACATTCCCACTAGTTTTACTACGCGGTTCTACTGCCATACATTTTGTGGAATTAAATGAACTGGAGTGGAACTGAATAGTAGAACTAGTTGGATTAACCTATGTATTTACCAATAAGTAATAACTAGTACAAGTAAACTATTATTTACTTATTAAAATATGTCTCACTAGTGTATAATAGTCGTTATTTGTTTAAATATATAATTTAATAATTACTTAGTTAAATCTATTTAATAAATATATTTACATCATCATAACCAGTAACCATTTATTATCATAACATCTAATAGAATTTGGAAAATTTCTACAGAATATTGATTTATTTGGCACTATTTTTTAATATAATGGACATATTTAGATGCAGTTATATATTTTCATAGAAATACCTACCTACCTAATAAAATTATAATGGGTAAAATAAGCAATAGACGAATTAAAATAAACTTCTATGAAAGATTTTTGAAATTGTGCTTTTTACAGTTTAGAAGGTTTTTCACGATTATGATCTTAATACAGAAAAAACTTTTATGTGGGTAGTAAGTAGTACTAAGTAGGTATATTAATTATAGTCACATGTTTAGACACGGTGACTTATTTATCAAAGAACCTTACTTTACCTAAAAGCTATTTAGTGTAGGTAAGTACACTTCATAGCAAGTTACTGTTTAGTTTTTAGTAAGTAAATACATAGATAAGTTTCTAGGTAGGTACCATAATTTAACCTCCAGGTCTAATAGTTATTTATTATAATAACTTATTGATAAAATTGATTGAAACTAATCGATCAATTAAGTACCTACTAATATTCAAAAAAACAAAAGACGAAGACTTTAGTCCAATAAAATTCACCTCGTGACTCAACAATGTTACATTATTCCAACGTCATTTAAAATTTATATTTAAACTGGTTACAACGGATGAAAGATAAACTTTATTCTACAAAATAACGAATTTTACAAGTATTTTTTAGCTAGACTGTCAAAGTCAAAGTAAGTATTTATCGCGAATCTGTACCTACCAAACTTCGGTAATTTCATTAGTTTAGGGATGAAAGCCAAATAGTTACATATATTCGCATTTTCAAAATATTAGCAGAGACTTATTTCTTACATCGGCCATAAGTGTATGTCGGTTTGTGCATTCGTCCAGAATATACACAGATTTCAACGAAAATATTCGATAAATAACGAAGTTAGACTTCTAATCTATTTCTAAGACGACTAGGCATCTCTATGTTCGATTTTCATATTCGTTAGTTAAATTAATGAAGAGTTGAAAACTACCGATCGGCAGTTTCTACTATTGCTGATTTGTATCTTTGGCAAAACTCCAAGAAAAATTATAAAAAAGACTCACGATGTTTGTGAGTTACGACTACTCGCATTATAGTCTGAAATCGACTATAGATGACCGCATAAATACTCGCTTACATTTTCATCCAATTCATACTTCAACTAAAGTATCGAACGTTGGCATTTTGATATCAGCAATCGAAGAAACGGGCCGTAAAATTTAAAAATATTTGTATTTAGAAGATACTTATTCAATATTATACAATAAAAAAATCACACTTTCCATTCACACGATTATTCTACAAATAAAAATATCATGTACTCCACTTCTTCGTACAGTAGGATGATAACCAATAATTGACCCACACCGATTCGATCATTTGAAGGAACATTCACTCTTTCGTTTTGTACAACCCTAATCTCTCTTTGATTTCTCTCATCATTACCATTCCTGTTAAATTCTCCATTTCCTTGTCTGATTTCAAATGAATTGTTGTTATCATTAGTGTCATCATTCGCTTTGTTATCATTTTGTTTTCTTTTACCATCTGATGTTAAATTATTACTTTTTGTTGACTTTTTGTTTGCATTATGGGAAATTGTTGCTCCCTTTTTATTAGATGTAAAATCAATAAGGTCTTTGTAATCATTGGAATTAGAACTTTTGGAGGTACTGCATCTAGAATCACGATCAGTGGAATTTGTATTGTTAGTTTCTTCAGTAGCCATTTCATCGGCACAATTCTTTGAAGTATCATTTTTGCAATTTTCTGTAGTATTTTCACTAGGGGTAGTATTTATATTTTCAGTTAAAGTACCATTGCCTTCATTGAAATCGCCATATTTTCTCGAAGCATTATGTGCTTTTACTTTTTCTTCTGCAATATTGTTATATTGCTGAGAAATAAGTATTTCGCCAGACTTGCGAGAACTATCGTCATCGTCGGCTGCCATTTTTGATTCAGCTCGTTCGTTATACCCGGTCCCCGATTGAGTAGCACAATCGGGCCGAATCCTCGATTCGGCGTATTTATCTGACCAGTTTCTTAAATTGGCTTGTACATGTGACCTGATCTTCGGTATGCCTCGTTCATGGGACCGAATCCTGGTTCGGGCACGTTCCGACCGACTCCTCGATTCAGCATATCTATCGAACTGGATCATCGATCCGTTTCCTTCGCCAAATCGGTTCCTCGATCCGGCTGATTCATTTCGCCAGGACGTCAACGTAGCTTGTTCATCAGACTGGTTCTTGGATCTGGCTGGTCTTTTGGACCGGGTCTTCGATGTATCTAGACCATCGGACCAGTTCCTCGATCCAGGGCATCCATCGAACCGGATCATCCATCCATCTCCCTCGTCGAACTGAATATTCGATGCTCCTCTTTCACCAGACCTCGCCCCGTATCGGTTATCGTATCTATCGGACCGGGTCATCGCCCGGCCTCCCTTGTTGGACCGAGTCTTCGATTTTGCTGATTCAACTGATTGGGTTTCGGTTGCATCTGGTGCATTGGAACTGTTCCTCGATCGGGCCGGTTCATCAGATTGGGTCTGGGATGTGACTAGTTCATCGGAGCTTATTTTCGATACATCCAAGCGATCCCTCGATCCAAGTCGTTCATGGTATCTCTCAGACCGGGTCTCTGCTTCGGTGCGTATTTTCGGTCCAGCTCGTACATCGAAGTGATTCCTCGATCCGTGTCGTTCATGGTATCTGTGGAACCGGGTCTCTGCTTCGGCTCGCTCGTCGGACCGGTTTCTCGAAACTAGTCGTCGGTTCGAGGATCCATGTCGATCATATCCATCAGACGGGTACCTCGATGCGGCTAGTTCTCCTGACTGGGTAGTGTATGTGGCATCATCGCGCCGGGTGTCCCCCCCGGCACGCCGGTGGGACCGGGTCGGGCCGGGAGCGGATCAGAGTCTCTTGTGCGTGTGTGGCGCGGCGCTGCGGAGGGAGGCGGCGCGGCGCGGGGCGGGGGGCGCGGGCGCGCGCTCGCGGTCCAGGCTCGCGGCGCGCAGGATCAGACCGCGGGACTGGCGGAGCGAGGATGAGGCGGCGCTCTGGGATAGAAGATACAGAGGACACGTTAAGTTTGCATCCAGCGAGTTAATCTTAGGCTGAGACCCTGTCCAGATGGCGCTTTTTTACTCGCGCGATGGTGAGGTACTAGCGGTTCATATATTCTATCCATATATTCCAGATTCCCGCCTGTTTACAATGCGTCATAATTAGTTTATCTAGCGAATTAATATTAGTCTAAGACCCTGTCCAATAGCGCTACCATGAGTTTAAATGTGACAGACTCGATATCGCCTATGTAAAAATGTCTTATAAATAAATGTACAGCCCTCCTAGCGGTAACGCTAAGAACTAAAATCGGTAATATGAAAAATCGATCGGTCGATTGGTTTTTAACGTACGTAAGTTTTCGATAGCTAACTCATGGTAGCGCTAAAGATGGCGCGTTCCGACTCGCACGATTGTGAACATATGAACCTCTAGTAAGTACCTCACCATCGCGCGATTCCTATACGCGCGAGTAAAAACGCGCCATTTGGACAGAGTCTTAGTTTGCCCACCTGTTTACAACTCGTCAGAATTGGATTTGAATTAGGAAACTATGCTCTGCCTCTTTTTTAGACTGAGCGAGAATGATTTTTATAGAAAAATCTTTCGAATCCTAATATCAGAAAGACCCTATGAACAATGGCTTGACTTTGAGGCCAATATGTCAACAGGAAGTAAATAAAATTAATGACGATCGATTGCGCACTTTTGTCATCTTTTATGATCTAGATATGAACGGAGTCAAGAACTTAGTTTGGAAGTGCCTACTGATGGAAGAATTATTCTTTGCTGGGACAGTGCTTTTTAAAGCTCTAAAGTAAATAAAAAATTTGGAAATATTTAAATTTTAAATTTATGTAACGTGTTCTAAAACTTTTCATGGAGAGTCCTAACTAAATCTTTTGAAGAGAGCATATCATCCAATGTAGCTTGTAGTATAAGGAACCCCAAAATACCTGTTCCACCAACGACCCCCCACGTTGCTGCCTGGTCTCCCTGACGGAGCGGCTGGCCTCCGTGAACGAGGTCTCTAGAGACCTCTGGGAGGGATCGCTGATCGACTGGGAGAGAAGGTGTGTGGTGGATGAGGAATTGGAGTCTTCCATGTTGGAGTATTCGTCTGGGCTGTCTTCTCTTTGGAGGGTGTCGGATTCCTGTGAACAAAATTAGTCATGGGTCTTGAAGAATTCTTGACACGAGTTTCAAGGTTTAGGAAGTTTTAGAACATTTCGTGGTAACGCAACATTAAATAAATAAATAAATAAAATAAATATCTGGGACATTACCACACACGGTCCTCTGACCCCAAACTAAGCAGAGCTTGTACTATGGGCGTCAGAGACTGATAAACATACATATATATATATATTTTATAAATACATACTTAAATACATAATCACACCCAGACACGGAACAAACACCGATGTTATTGTTCATCACACAAATATTTGTCCCGAGTGGGAATCGAACCCACGGCTCTCGGAACCGCAAGCCAGCAACATTACATTAGCGCCATTTTTTTATGTTAGATTCGCGGTCCTTTCTTGCAGTAGATTAACTGTCAAAAGGTAGTAAATTGACGTATTGTATATTACCAGCAAAGGCTGGTAACTTGGCAAGCTCTGTTTTAACAAGAAATCGAGAGGTCCTGAGTCGGATTTTGAGGGGAGGCCACAATAGTGATGTTTCCCGACTGGCTACGATGATGGTTTAAAGTGGCTTTGTCATTATCACCGACCTGTAGCGTTACCATGAGTTTAAAAGTGACAGACTCGATATCGCCTATGTAAATATGTATATTATGATAAACTCGTACACCGCACCTAGCGGTTACGCTAAGAACTAAAATCGGTAGTATGAAAAAAACAATTCGATAGGATTTTAACGTACGTAAGTTTTCGATAGCTAACTCATGGTATCGCTACTGCAGGGGAGCAGATCGGTCTCACCCCGTTTCCAAAATTGTACACATACGTGTCTTTATCATGGCACAACTGTTAATTTTCTTCTTACCTCTTCCAAGTCCCTTAGTGTTGTAGGGTAGTGATGTTTCCTCGCTTCCTCTCGCTCCCTTTCTCTTTCCCTCTTCTCCAACTCATCAGCCAACATCATTACCTCCCAGTCCCCACCACTCCCTGAAATATGATGTCAAGTAATTTCTATATTAAAATGTAACCTCAGCGGAAGTGATTAGCTATAGTAGCCACTTATTTCTTTTTCTTCTAATCTTGCGTGCTTATAAAAAAAAGTTTTTATTCATTAAAAGACTTGGATACATTGATTTCTTCATTCTTCTTCTTATCATATAGTTAAAGAACAACCCGGTGTCAGAAGTTTTTAAACCGCCCATAGGCCTCTGACATGGCTTCACACCCCGGTTAAAAAAATCTCAGGTGTGCTGGTTTCCTCACGATGTTTTCCTTCACCGTCAAAGCGTCGAATGACAGTACATACATATAAATTTTAAATTTGAAAAAAACATTGGTACCTGGTGGGGTGTGAACTGGCGACCTCTCGCATGGCAAGCAACGACCTTAAGCACTCGGCCATTGACGCTTTTTATTTTTTCATTGAAAGAAATGTTATAGATTTTAGGGGCTTTATTAGGTATAGTCTAAGGTCATCTTAGTTGTATAGTTAATCACTCACCTCTGATTGGTGAGACACTGCTGTGGCTGGAGCTGCTGATACGGCCTCTTCTGTAGCTATGATCGATGAACTCCTCGAACATGGGCGTTCGGGGTATCGACTCCGAGTCGCTACTTGACGAAGTTGAATTGCTGAAAAAAAAGAAATATTGTCACATTTAAATATGAAAACATTTCCGAGCGGTTTTAAATATTAAGAATTCTGTTAGAAAAAAAAAATATGTAAACATTTTGTCAGTTTTACAAGACAGAAAAGGTTACAACAATTCGTTATCGCTATTTAGGTTCGCTGTTCTTTGAAGAAACCTTCTTAAAACTATCAGCTTGAAAGCTTAAACTAAGTAGAACACCTTACTTCTTAAAATTTGGAGGGAAACAAAAAAGTATTGTGGGAAAGTGGAGACAAGACAAGCTTTTATTCAAGGGTCTACTCTAAAGGGACAGACGAAGGGCACTCACGTATCACTCCAGCTGTAGTCGCTGCCCATGTCTAAGACGACCTCGTTGCAGTTAGCAGCCGGCTTGGAGCCCCCGCGGTAGCCGAAGAACGAGCCCAGGCTGAACTTGCGCTGTTGCCGCTGTCGACCTGCTTCTGCGATTGAAATTAAGAGTCAACAAAGTTCATAAAAATCAAATTTAGGTGAAACCACCCGGCAAGATAAAAACTGTTTTAAAATACTAAATATTAGTTTTTATGGGTCTACACGCGTTATTAGGAGTAGCAAATTACATAAATGTTTTAAAATATTTTTGAGGATCTGATTCCACGTCTCATGTTCTCAAAATAAACCTACGAGTAGATTTTCGATACGACAGAAATTTCGGATATTGGATTTAAGAAGTATCTTTCTGGCTGTGCCTATGTTACTTTTGCATCGTCTCCGCGTGATTATGCGCAGATGCTAAATATTATTGGCTTAAAACCTATCTGGATATAGCAGTAGACAAATCGAGTACCTAATGATTTGATTACACCTATGATTTATGATATACTAACTGTGCCAGCGACTTCGTCCGCATTTTTTACACATTTTTCATTGTTACTTTGCTCCTATTGGTCGCAGCGTAATGTTAAATAGCCTAAAGCCTTCCTCGATAAATGGTCAATCCAACACAATAAGAATTCAAACCAGTTGTGACTGAGATTATAGATTTAACAACTTACTACTCTTCCCGTTCCTGCCAGTATGATGCATCCCAGTGTCAACGGACAAAGTCTTCTTGATCTTGGACTTGGTCGTGTCCAGGTGGGTCCCGAAGAAGTGGAAGGGATGGATGCCTCGCCTGCTGCTGCGCAGGCTTGATTGCTCTGGACTCAGGAGGGAACGATCTTCTGAAGTCGTGTGAGGAGATATTGGTCTGAAATTTTATTATATTGGTAAGTGTTCAATTTGCCTCTACAGGTTCGTATAACATGCCTGTGTTGGGTACTGTGGAGAGATGCATTTTCGTTTGTAGGAATACGATTGCTATGAATTATATTATGTTTAGAACGTATTTCTGATGCTCTCTGCATCTCTTAACTTGAGGAGAGATATTAACTAGTCAATTGCACAAAATTTCGGGTGCAAGACGGCACTGGCACTTTCAATCTTAAGATGGAATGAAGGATATTAAATATCTAAAAGTTTTTGTATCCAAACTGCTTACCTGGTAAGATCCTGCATCTCCATGCTTTCTTGATCGCTCTGATCCTCCCAAGACTTCCTCTGCCTTAGTTTAGCAGCTCGTTTCCGCGAATAGGTCCCCGCCTTCCCATCCAAGTTCAGGTCTAGCCTCTTTGCTTTACTCAACGTCCACTCTTCCTTACTAGACGACGTCTTCTCAGGTCTACTTGACAATGACTCCGCTAGGCTCTGCAGTTCCGAGTATGATAGCTTCCCGAGCTCAATGCCCCCGGTCATTTCATGTAGTTTTTCATCTGTCAATTCTTCGGGTGCGATTTTTTCTGGAGCTGGTGATTGTTTACCTTCGGACTTTTCTTTTTCTTCCTCGTCTCCGCTGGCGGTCGGTGGCGATGTTGCGAAAACTGTGTCTAAAGAGTCTCCTCTCTGACAAAAAAAGAAATAATGTAACTGTGAAAAATCACTTTGGGTACCTATGCTTTTTAGGCAGTCTATTTAATTTCGTCAGTTATTGGTTTTGAAGTATTTTAGAAATAGTAGGTTTTTACCGTTCGGTGTCACATTTGAAGCAGTTATCGATGTTTGCATATTTATTAGATATACATATTTTGCATTGCATTTATCTTAATGGAGCAAATAGCTTTACAGTGTATTGCATGCGGTCAAACAAGAGTTATATACAGGGTGTCCCAAAAAGTAGTGTCAACAACTGACCTAACCAACTAAAAAATTGTAGAGAAAAAATTGATTATTTATTGTAAAAAGTTTATAAGTAAAAGTTTATTAAAGTCCGTAAAGAAAGCAAAGTTCGTCAAGTTCGTCGTAACAAAGGTATTGCTTGAAAACAGTGTTAGCGCAATGAAACTTAAATTAAACAAAAAAATCATCCAAGGTTTGCATCTGAGTGCTCCTGTATTAAATTTAGGTTTGTTAACAAACTGACTAACTTTCGGAATAATAAAATGCCCAAATAATACTTCGTATTCAAATGGCTAATTTTATGATTTTTCCACCTCTCTGTCTTTGTAGTCCGATTTCAGCAAAAGTAGCCCATAACGATTATGAAAACTGAGAGTCTAGCGCAGTTTTTAAAGTTATTTATGAGCCATGCAACTACCTCCTTATATTTTAAATTTAACGTTGAAATTGTAAGACATTATTTACAGAACGTAACTTGTACCATAATTTTGATATTTTCCATATAAGTTATGGAGACCAATATTTTAGGCATTAAAGAAAAACTCATGAAAATTGATTTGCAAAAAGAATTACTCAAAAAAGTCAAATACTTTTTTCTCTACAATATTTTTAGTCGGTTAGGTCAGTTGTTCTCAAAATTTTAGAAAAATAATCATAACTCGAAAACTATAATAAATCGCGGAACATACATGGGGGTGTTTCGGATGCCCCACGGGCATTCTATCTCAGGACTTCCGCTTGACACTACTTTTTGGGACCTGTATATTAATGTAAAATGTTGTTGGCAGTCAAAATGTTTCATAAACTTACCATAAATCCTTCTTCAGCTCCTGAGATATCATCGCTGCCTGAGCTACCATTCTTGGACAGCGCTTGATTCTCCACATTCTCAGGTGTTTCGGGTGGTTCATCTTCAATTGCTTCTACAGGCGCTGCTGGAAGACCTACCCTTTCCAACTCTTGAATTCGTTTTTGGAGTTGAGTAATTATTTCGTCACGTTTTCTCACTTCATTTTCTAAGCTGTTAAACCTGTAATCATTGTGCGATATTAGTTGTAATGACAATGAACCAGAACCTATAAGAACAAACTATAAGAATGAGTATAAGGAGGTGAGAAATTATGGTACAATATCTATCACGATGACCCATATTGGTTAAAAAAAATACTATACTGACCTGTCCTGAAATTTTCCCTGAACGTCATGAAGATGACCCTGTATAATTTGTTTGATCCCGAGCAACACTTCTCCAAAATATTCTTGTTCTTCAAGCGAACCTGAAATGTGCAATTCGTTATTCTTAGGAATAGTATTTGGTAATTTTAACAATCCAACAAGTCTAAATCTTACCTCTTAACAGCTTTCTCTGATTGGCAACGGCTGATATAATCGTGAGTTTGGGTTTCTCCGAAGGCACTTTAATTTCTTCAGGTCTTAACGATTTGAAGTCGTACATCGGGTCTATATTTTGCGGCAAATCGTACTCTGATCTAATATTCAGTCCATAATCTTGTTGTGTGCTAACAATGCTATCATTTGCAGGTGTTGTTGGAGCATTGTCAATGAAAACGGAGTCTGTATCTGGATCGAGAGTTGCCGAGGGAGATATTTGTGGTATTGACGATATATCTTCTGGCATTTTGAATATATCAATTTTGGCGTCTGCAGGAGCGCTCCCGGGCGGCGAGGGTAACGTGTGTCGATGAAACGTTACACTTTTAGCAAACTTCGAATGCCTAGCCGCGTATCCTTCTAACGTAGGCGCTCTTATCAATCTTCTCAACTCGCTATTCCTCTCTGGGCTCTCAGATGGAGTTACGTCTTCTGATAATTTCTTCAATATCGATTTCAATGTCCGCCTTTCCAAAGTCTCATTCGATTCGTGACTTCCTATTGAATCGGACGATTTCCTTTTGAACTTTCGCTTATCCATTGTACTACCTTCTGAGTGACTTCTTGTTAATGTATCGCAAAGTAAGTCTTCGGAAGAGCTTGTACAGTCTAAACTAGAACTGCGAATTTTAACTACCCTTTCTAATTCAGCCAACTTTTGCCGCTCATTTAAAATTTTCAACTTTTTCACAAATGGTAATCCACCATACTCAGGCGAAAGGTCATCGATAGACCTATATTTTTTAACTCTCGGCAACAACATGCCACTCGTCATCGCTTTTGAGTCTGTTTTGCATACATTCTTTTTTGGAGATAAAGTTAATAAATCTAAAGATTTCTCTTGGACGGGTTCCAAAGGGCCTGTTAAGCAAATCTTAGGTTTGTCTTGCTTAACGCTATCACTATCACCTTCAAGATTATTATTGTCTATTTTAACAAGCTCCGCCGTAGTAACTATAGGCACACTAATATTTACAGGCGCTTCTGTTTTCTTCTCGTCTTTACTTTCTTTACTAGTGCTTTCAGCTTCTTTCTTTTCTTCTAAACTAGATTTGCTTTGGCTTTTAGACTCCCCCAAGATGGCGGCTTTTTTAAGTTTCGTCCAAGGTTTTTTAGGTTTAGGTTCTTCTTTAATTTCTGTTACTTGAATTGGTGTAACCTCTAATGACGCTTTGTCTAGAGATGGGGGTTTAATCCTTTCTACTGAGGAGCTTTCAGGATCTTTTTGTCCCCCACCTCCTTGCAGTAATTTTAATTTATCACGAAAAGTTGATCCTACAGCTTTCGCTGGTGACTTAATTTTGCTAACCACTGAATGTGGTATTGAGATTAAACTACTTTCTGTCTTAGGCGTGGGCTCTACCACCGCCGCGGGTTTCTCACTAACATCCTTACTGAGAGGCGAACATACAGCAGTGCCATCGCTCTGCACTTGTAATATCTTATCTTTAAAACTAACTTTAGGTCGAGAAGCACCATCACTTGATCCTGACGAATTCTTCCTGGAAGTCTTTGCGGTGGGACTTTGTAGTTTTCCCGGGCTGCTGGATTCTGAGCCTTTTCTTATAGGACTTAAGGTTTTGATTGTTGGGCTGAGAGGGCTTTTGATTGAGCTAGGGCTGATGGTGTCTGAGCTTGAAGGCTGGTTGCTGGTCGCGGGCGTTAGTTGGTTCTTTTCTCTTTCCTCTTTGGCTTTGAGTAACAGTAGCCTTTGTAGGAGTGGGAGACCAGCCCCTATGACTTCAGGTTCGCCGTCTGGAGCGCTGCTGGTGGATGGAGTGGGTTGTGGTGGAGGGGATAGAACGGATGACGTGGAATGCCTTTGCTTTGCAACCTTTTCTTCTCGGTCCTGAGGAATACCATCGCTGTTAGTGACTAATCTTGCAGTAAATGAATTTCAGATAAGATAGCGGTTTTAAAGTTCTCCTTACCTGTTTTTCTTTGAGCAGTTTTAATCTTGACAAAAGCGGTAAACCAGCGCCTATGGGCGATATGCATTTTTCTCCATCTTTGCTACCTGATGTGGTTTCACCGTTATGATCCTATGGATTAAAAAAACAGAGGAATTAGTAAGGACATACTGTGATTAATTCATGGCACTAATTTATAAGGATTTAATAACCCTGACAATAATATTTTATGAACATTATTAAAAAAATTTTAACAAATGTTGCTTTTGCTTCGAAATACATTGGAAATTAGACGTTAATACAACCTGGCATAATGCGATTTCAGTGGTACCTATTGATTAAACTAATAAAATCCTTAGAAAACTGAAAAAGTCCGGGATATTTACCATGTTGTTTTGTTTTAATGAGCTCCCGATATTTCGGCACTGTTGCAAGCGCCATGATCACGGGTAAATATCCCGGACACTTTCAGTTTTCTAATGTGTGTAACCATGACAGTTTAAAATTATATAATAAAATCCTTGTCATCGTCTTTCAAGTTTAATTTCATACCAAATTAATTGTTTTCACACTTTATTTTTCTTCTTTCTCCATTCCTTTACGGTTAAACTGATTTCTATCTTTTAAGTTAATTATATCTGTACTTACATCATGTTGGTGTGGCTGCGAGTCATCGCTCTCGACTCTAGGCATTCTCCTCAGGACCTTGCCATCTGAAGCCGCCCTCTCCGCACCAGCTAGAGCCTGCAGCTCCAAGGAGTCTCCGGATCGGCGAGTGGCTCTCGATCTGCTTCTGATTGCGTTTCGAATCCCCTAAGAATATGAATGAAAATCTATACTATTGAATAGTAACGTTTACAAGCTGGGTATTGACTGCCTCTAGTAAATGCGACAAAGCACCTGTGTCAGAGGCAGCCACTCTTCCGTAGCTTATTTTACATAATAAGTTAATATAACTTATAAAATCTTTATTATATGTTACATTTTATTAATATTCACAATAATGAGCTTTTTTTTCATGTTGGGCTTTTTGCACACTGCGGGTTCGATCATAGTTTAGTCGATTACAGTAAATGAAGTCCAATAAGACGTAATATATTACGTTTGGCTAAATGTTAAACGCAACCATAATGATACGATTACACAACGTGACACAAATAAATTTAACATGCGTTAAAAGAAGATAAGTAAATATTACGAAAATAAATACGTTTAAGTTGAATGAGAGAAATGGAAGAATACGAGTTTTTTATAATTACTTGGCTCGAGATGGTGGGGGCACTGCCGTGTCCCCAGATACAATCAAGAAGAAAATACTCAAAAGAACGTCTCAAAAGAAGACACAAATGTATAGAGCGGTACAACTACATATTGATTACGAACCTTAGCTTCGCTTCTTATTTTGTGCACAATTCGCTTTGGTCCACTGTCGTCTCCGGCCATTTTGTCTGGGCTTACTTCTCCTGTAAGAGATAAAGGTTATTCACAAAACATTGTGTCATCATTATCATCATCATCGTCGTCAGTATTTAAGTCGCAGACCAAAATTATGTGATTAAATCCTAGACTTCTGAAACCTGTGACTTCTTCTAGATTTGAAATTCATATGTAGGTAACGATTATATTCGACGCTTTAACGGTGAAGGAAAACATCGCGAGGAAACCTGCACACCTACGAAGAAATTCTTAGGTTGTGTAGTCAACCAATCCGCACTTGGCCAGCGTGGTTGACTAAAGCCTTATCGCCGTAGTTTAGGGTTGGCCAGTGCCCCAACAGTGGGGACGTATATGGGCTGATGATGATGATCTTAAACGTCTATAGGCGCATTACCTTTGACTTTCCGCGACATGCTCTTAGCCTCCTGCAGCCGTTTCCGGCCCAGGGTCTGAAGGATCTCCTGGGCTTCAGGGTAGTCCTTCATAGCTGCCAGTACATCTTCACGGGAGAGTGAGAACAACTCCGAGTAACCGACAGAGCGCACGTCCGCTGTTCGTCTGTGATTATATTAAGGGCAATGTTTAGGTAAATGAAGTATTGGAATTTAGATTCGTTGTAGGCAGGTAACACACAGTGTTTGCTTTCTTTGAACAAGGTCATAATCAGTGGCGTAACTATACCCGTTGAAGTCCGTGGCAAAATTCATCGGTTGGGGCCCCGTGCACCCCCCGTTCTTTTTTTTTATCTTAATGTGTATGTGGATTGGCAGATGAGATTCTCCTATGACCGGGGACCCCTTTCAGCTGGGGCCCCCTACCGGGTGGGGGCCCGTGGCATTTTGCCGACTTGCCACCCTGTAGTTACGCCACTGGTCATAATACTTCTTAATATTAATATTATCTTAAAAGTACGCAACGGATGATTTTAAGTTGGAGTGATTTAGGGTAAGATTTGTAATAATATATGAGACGCGAATCCTGGGCGGGTAATAAATTATAAATTATGTTCCGATTCCGTAGTTAGAAGAAAGTTTCTCAAAGCACTTGTGTCACGGATTGAAATTGATTTATACGGAATAATTCCTCATCAAAAGATAACTCGTGACAGCTGTGCGATGGTCGTCTAGTCCATACAAACAAGTAACACAACACAATAAAATAAACAACGTTATGTAATCATCATAAGTGTTAAATTGTAGCAATTTTCACTGCTAATAATAGATCTTGAAATTTTTAATAACTCAAAACAATTAAGCAAGCAATTTCTTTAGTGTTACTGATAGTTAATGGACACGCCACTTACTTATTCAAACCGTCCAGGTTTAATATCCCGATTTCCCCGAAAAAGTCTCCAGCCTTCATCGTTGTTAGAACCCTTCCGGTCTCCGATATAACTTCTAATATCCCGTCTGCTATTATAAACATTTCTCTCGCCACTTCGCCTGAAAAGAAAATAAGGAAATCATTAAAGTCTTTGGCCTTTGTAAAAATGTGTTTGTAATTTTATGTAACAGAATAAATACTTTATCTGCCTTTCTTTAAAAAAACCAGTGCAGAACCCTAATTGCCAAAACTCAATATCCATCTCATTGAAATATTAACAACTGCCCTATAGTTGATTTATTTTTATTTTGACATAAATGGGTGAACCACCCAAGTACAAAATTTGTAGGTACTGTTGATGCACTGTTAAAAGTTGTAAAAGGTGTGATTGTACTTTTATAATACCGTACGTATGTTGAAATTTAGCATTTCATTTTTAATAATAAATTTGATAGAAAGTTCTGAATTTGAAATTATTAGTTGAATCATCATAAATGGTCCTGTATCAAGTGGTTTTTACCTTTTCTGCATATAGAGTCACCAGGAGTAAATATGTAAGCTTTCATCTTGAGCACCAGGTCATGAAGAAATTCTGGCTGGCACTCTTGGAATATTGTCACCTGTAAAATACAGAATAATTAAATATTACAAAATATCACATACAATGATTGTTACGAATATAAGAATCAACAGAGGATACACAAATATACTTAAATACATATATTTAATATTACACCCAGACACAGAACAAACACTGATGTTCGTCACGAAACTTTGTCCCGGATGGGAATCGAACCCACGACTCTTGGAAAAGGTAGTAGGCAAACCTGGGTCATTAACCACGGAACGGAACCAGTCAAAATAAATATTTTAATGACATTTTAATCAAAGAAATGTTCTATCTTGCCGTTGTCGTAGCCGTAAAACATAGAGTGTACTTGTTTTGGCGCACACACTTGTACACATTAACGTGTAGTGTAACGTGAGTACGTTCTGCGCAGTTGGAGGATCTCCCTTGAGTTTGGCCACCATGGCCGAAATAGGATAAGCAAATAGAGCTTGTCCAGAAACTCGTTTTCACTGGAGTATTTTTAAATCGCGACATTGTGAGACTTATAAGACGCGTGACAGACAGTATCTTACAATCGTGCGAGTATAAACGCGCTATCTGGATACGGCCTCTATTGTTATTATCTTAATACTGGCTCGGTGGAACAGTGGTGACCCTGGCTGGCGGTTCCAAGAGTCGTAAGTTCGATTCCCACTCGGGACAAATATTTGTGTGATAAACGTTGATGTTTGTTCCGTGTCTGGGTGTGATAAGTACGTATTAATAAATACTATGTACTATCGGAAATGTTGGCGGTAGTACACTTTTCAAACAGATTTCTTTAAACGCCATTAGCCCCGCCCACTGGCCAATAGAAGAGCACTTAAAGAAAATCTGTCAAAATCCAAGCAAAAACGTTCCAATAGTAGGAGAGCTAGCAAGAATTTTTTGGTAGGTATTTGAGGCAAGCTGAAAACTTATCCTGTACCTCTCCTATTACATCCCAGCACGAAACTGCAGACCTGGCTGGTGAGTAGCGGGGCTAAAGCAAACCCTCAAAAATATTTTTCATTTTTTTATTTATAACTAAAAAATAAGACTCACTAAGACAAATTATTTCGATGGAACTTCTACCTGTCAGGTGAACTGACAAATTATATTTTTTTGGATTATAAAATATATTTTTAAATAATAAAAATTGGGGGTTTGGTTTAGCCCCGGTACTCAGCCATTTCTGCGGGTTTGTGTTGGGATATAATAGGAGAGGTACAGGACAAGTTTTCAGTATGCCTCAAATATCTACCAAAAAATTATTGCCAGCTCCTTGACCACAATTTACGTTTTGGCAATTTCGCGTCTGTCAGAGTAAGCCCCGCCCCGCTCTGACAGACGCGTAAGCGCCAAGCGATTTTCACCTTATAGGTGGTCGACCGCCAGCGTTGCGGATAGTATGTATATCAGTCTTTGAAGCCGATTGTACAAGCTTAGTTTGGGGTCAGATGACCGTGTGTGAAAATACCTTATTACCTTTTTGCTCACAATCGTGCGAGTAAAAACGCGCTATCTGTAGCGGTACCATGAGTTGGCTATCGAAAACTTACGTACGTTAAAAACCTATCGAGTTGTTTTTTTTTCATACGACCGATTTTAGTTCTTAGCGTAACCACCAGTGGCGCTGTACAAGTTTTTCATAGACATATTTGCGTCGGCGATATCGAGTCCGTAACTTTTAAACTCATGGTAGCGCTACTGGATACGGCTTTTATTGTTATTATGTTACTCGGAAATAAATTGAACTTATTACCTTTTTTAGCACGCTCAGGTTGACATGCAGAGCCAGCTCTGTCTTCAGCTTGTCAGGTAGGAGCCCTAAGGCGGTATTGATGTCTCCGCCGCCTTGTATCCGCCCCCGGGACCACGAGTAGTCGTACCACCGGAGCACCCGCCTCTTCATACCACCTGGGACCTGGAAGTTGAAGCGTTGGACATGTGTTTTAAGCACAGCGTTGCCAGATTTGTTTTTTTGCCAAGTCGGGACTTTGGAACTTTTTGAGTGAAAAAAAACGGGATTCTTCCGTCGAAAGCGGGACATAGTAAAATAAACATATTATAATCCAATTTTTTTTTATTTCAATTCAAATTACGTTTATATGACATTATAAATAGTAAAAATTTCCATAGATAACGTATGATCGAGTAATTCCCGTAAAGCGGGACATTAAAATTTGATTAAAAAAACGGGACGTCCCGCCAAAATCGGGACGTCTGGCAACGCTTACTAAGCTTACAGCCTTCCACTTGATGTCAGCGATGAAAAAAGCCTTTTCAGCCTTCAAAGGAGGTTTTTGTTTGGGACTGGTGCAGGACCAAAGTGCATGGAGGGGCCTATTCGTATTCTCTGCAGTGGGTTATAATAAAAGGCTGATGATGATGACGACTAATAAACAAGCGAAAATTTGGTATTCTGTCTGTCTGTTGTCTCTTTCATGCCAAAACTAATTTCTATTTTCCCTAATTTAAATTTCGATTTACAGGTCTGAAGCTTCAGAAAGGACTTACTTTCAAATCGACTGCACTGTATGATGGGTGATTTACTAGAGGAGTAATGTGTCGTAGGCAGATGCAAAGTTAATACCGAGCAAAGTTGCTTAATCACTTGTGTGACTTCGGACGGACATCAGAAAAACTGAAGAGCTTAAGTTAGTTTTTCCGCCATTCGGCCACTAAATAAGTTACTTAAATGATACAACTTAGTGTTTAGCCCTAACTTTGGCGAGTTGGGAAACTGTTTTTTTTTCGAATTGTTTTAGAAGGCTGTCCTGCAAAATACAGTGTAATTGAAATAAAACTCATATGCGATTGTGATCATCAAAGTAGATAGGTGGCACCAATAAATCAGACCTTGACCCTCGATGCCATAATACGTAAAAATATCTCAATCATTGTAACTAATAGCTCTGCTAAGGTTTCTGTCCTGCCTGTTGGACATTTATTTAATTATTTATTTATATATAAGGTCATCCAATGGTTGTTTAAATAATTATCACAATATTGCTGTTATAACTAAGATAAATGAACAAATTTTAAGGTGTCACCCGTGGCTTGGGGGCCCCATATAATTGATACGGCAGATACGGCGGTAGCTACACCCCTGGTCCTGGTGGACATTAGGTACTATGATAGCAATAAAGTAAATATCTGATTGAGATTGCGTAAATTAATAACATAACACTGGCATCAATGAATTAGACGTTGACGCTCAATGCCATGAACTAAAAAAAACAAAAGTCATACCTTATGGTGCCTCATGTAAGTTTTGGCGCCATCCAGGAGCCTCTCGAACTCCAGCCGATTGGCGTTTCTATTCGTGATGACGTTGCCAACCTGCCCCACTATTGTGGCGAAAATGAACACGCCAATCAAATAGCTCACTATTGTGAACACATACCTGTTGAAAATAAGAAAGCTGTAAATATTTTTTTCTTGTATTTCTTTTTTCATGGGCATTTTTTTCTTTTTTTTATTGATGCGCGCACTTCATTAACTTGATAGTTCCTTATCGTTTTTCTACGTTAATTTTATTGTGGATATTACAGTAAAATTAACATAATTAATTTATTAATAGTTATCGCTGTCTGATTAAATTTTACTGTTAATATTTTAAATAACAATAAAATCTATTTAATAATTTGACTTCATTAATAAGCTTCTATTGATAAGTCATTATGTTATGAAGTAGATTATATTATGGTAATACAGCTTTCTCTGTAAAAATGTGATACATTTAGATATAAGAAGTAAGATTGAATAATGAATATGCAAATAATAATAATAGTAAGTAATAATTACAATAAAAAGCGCGAGTGTATTTAAAACATAAAAAAAACTAAGAAATCTAATAAAATAGCCTACTTGCAGCATCTTCCAAGTTTATTAAGAATTGTCTATGTCCTATTCCTACGACCTATAATGTATAAGAATGTTTTCCTTTTATATAAATCACGACAGAAATAGAAGAGTTTAAGCAAATTGGTTTGTATTTTTCGGATTGGTAGATACTGCTAGTGGTCTCAAAAATAAACACAAAAACATAAATAAAACAGTGCAAAGTTTTCGAACAGTTGCGATCAGATAAAACACCCAGAAATAATAAAACGATGTAGCGACTGGCAAAATGGCGGTATCAACAGTGAAGGCTGTTCGAAAACTTTAGAAACTTCCGTAGGCCGACATCGATGAGTAACAAATAATAATGAACAAATAAAAAAAAAACAAGTTTCATGGTAAACTCTGTATCAATGTTGTTACCCGTTAGTCGCTGCGAACGAACAGCCTCCAAATTTCTGCCGCCAATTTTAATAACACTGGCTGTTTTCTTTCGACAAGTATTTTTTTTTAAATTTACTTTTAAACTTAACACAATTTATGGCAAAGATGTAGATAAATTCAGCTCTTTTATCGATTAGCTAAATGTTACCAACCATTGTATATCCTGAAAGTAGGCACCTGGCACATTCTTAATTATTAAAATCAAATGTAGTATAACAATCTTAGCTCAGAATTATCTTAGAATTAGAATTGTATGTATTCTAAATCGCAATTATTTGCTTTTAATATGTTTTTAAGTTGATTCGTAACATTAAGGTATAGGTATCACATACTAGGAGTGATTGCAAAAAAGCCTATCATACCTTTTCATTGATGTTTGTTGGAACTAAAATGAATACGTGTGGAAAGAAAACAGAGTGCATTCTCTATTAATAAGTAAAATTATCATACTGCGATTGGTCAGATCAGTTAGTTATTTTTTCAGACATTAATTGGCCATAGAATCTTAAAAGTGTGTTTAAAAACTGTTAACGATATACATAGGTATATATTTGCTTAATAGAAGCTTGATTATTTATGAAGGAAATTTGTTATAAAATCGTTGTTAAACCTAACAGTGCGATTGTAGAAGTAATGACGTAAACTCTCATAAAGTAACTAAAATTAGTCTTTATGGGTCTACACGCGATATTAGGAGTAGCAAATTACATAGCTACTTACTGCCCGTCGTTTCGACTGGGTTACACCAATCGTGGTCGCGAGCGAACTCACGAAACGTCGTCGTCAAATAATTTTAGTGTAATGGAACGCGAAAGTCTAAAATCTCTCATAAACTAAGTAAAAAAAAAGTGAATATAAACCGAGAAATAAGTGATTTATGAATATTAATATAAACAAACAACATAGCATTAGGCACTCATTAACCTCAAACTATTATTCTGCCAGGTCATACCTAGATATTCTTGGACGAAGTATTGATTAAACTTCACTCTTGAATTATAATTATCTTTGTTTTACTTAAATGGTTTTATGCAATCTTTAATCTAATTTTCTAACAAATTCGACACCCCACCCGAGGCCGGGGAAACAATCAACCAAATTTTAAATTCAAATTTTGTTGTAAATTTTGTAACAGGCAAACTTGTGTTAATCACGCTTCCCAAAGTTATTGAAGATGTATTTGTAGGGATTATTGTCAGTAAAAATATTGTTAAAAAATTTGTTTTTTCTTTTTTTCGTCCGTAAATACTTAAATACTTTACGAATCAACTATTTTTAATATTTCAAGCATAAAGGCAAGTTAGGAAGTAAAATAGATAAAGCAGGTATTAAAATACCTCACTTTATGAACCACATAGGTGTCCACAATCATCGTATGCCATTCCCTTGTCCAATATAGGCACATCCGTCCAACAACATAGTCAGATAACTGAAAAGCTTTTAGGAGTAAAAGTCTAATAGTCCCTCACCGTTCTCTCCCACACTGTACACATCCATCCATCTCATTCTACCCATTTGCCTCCGTTCAGTGCAATCTCGAAGTTTCGTCGGCATACCGATTTGATAGTTTAAAACTTCGCCAGGGTAACTTACAGGCAGGCTAAGTTGTAATGAGATCATTTCGCGATCCGTACTGATGGAAAACGTTTTGTTGGGAACAGTCATTTCTCATAACACACACATAATGTCAAATATAGGCGAAAAACTCACATACATTATTTGTATTACACAACAAGACACTTTATTAATATTTTATAAACAGTACGAAGTACGTAAATACAGTCATCCACTTTCATACAATAGCCCAGCCCGTACAAGTCCGGTAATGGTGACGAGGCTACTCAAAGCCATCACAGAATGTCAGTTCAGAAAAAAAACCTGCATTTTTAATTTATTTTGTCCATCATCGTGGTAGTCGTAAAACCTTTATCAGTTCACACGGAAACTGTAGTGTTCAAGATAACTAAAGACGAAAGGAAATAGCTTACCAATCTTATTGACAGTCATTATTGAACTTGGTAAAGTTACCAACTTGAAGAGTTGAGATGAGTCGACGGGGGTTAAGTTTTCTTGAAGTTTAAAAATAAAAGAGCAATGCATTCAGTTAAGTTTCATTTCGATCGTACTTTTGAAAATATAGGTGTCTTTATAGAAGACAAATGTAGTTACAGACCACACAGTGGCACTTTCACAGTAATTTTCCCCAAAACACAACTTACGAAATATTTAGGAAATTTCAGGTAACATTTTTGATGCCAATATTGTAGCCACAACAATATCGTGGTAACATGAAACGAGTTAAGTGCAAACAATGCAACTATACATACATTTAGATTTGACTTGAAGTTCAAATGATTGATGCGGTCATCATAAACTACACAACTCAAAGATCTACCTTGCCCTACCGGAAAAGGTCATAAAACGACCTATGTATAAAGCAGTATAAATCCGTGCCGTACGTGGGCGGTATTCAGGCGATAAATAACATTTGACCCGCTGAGTGGGGCGAACTGTCCGCTTTCGGGCTGTGAAATACGGCCCTGCGACCCTTTAGTCCCCGTAAAACACTGCGGAGGTCATAAAGGGAGTGCATTCGCCTTAGGCACTAATAGACAACGGTTTGATTGTTGCCAAGTGAACTATAGCTTGAGAACGTAAGATTTTAGACTGTCGCGTTCCATTACACTAAATATTAGTCTTTATTTATTTATTTATTTATAAAAGGTACACTTACAGGTTACAGTCACTTAACAGTTTAGAAATATGTAATAACTTAAGTGTAAAAAGCAAGACAGAAACCCACAGGTAGTGTACACAGCATGATTAATTTAAAGCTATAATGATTAATAATTAGGATCTAAAACAAAATCTATAGGTAATATTGGATAAATACAAAATAAATGATATAATCTAAGCTACTGTCTGAAAGACAGTTCAATTTATGTGTGAGGCCGAGAACGCTTCAGCCTCCAGTATTTGTGAAATGTGCTTCTTAAACTTTGGAAAGCTGCTGCCAAATACATCGATGTCTCTGCCACTGCGAACTAGTTCATTGTAGGTACGACACATTCGGATAAGCGGGTTAAAATAAGATGTATTGTTTTTATACACTTTTAAAGCAAAGGTGTTAGGTGTCCGGATTCTATGGTGAGTGTTTATGCTAACAGAGGAAAGAAGATCAGGAACTTCAAAGGAAGAGTGTATTATTTTGTGGAGGCAGAGCAGATCGTAACGTTTTCGGCGAACCGAAAGAGGCGTCATTTTAAACCTGACCAATCTTTCACTGTAGTCGCGGAGTGATCGACCGTATTGGAACCTGCAGGAAAGAAATCTAAGAAATCTTCTCTGCACCCTCTCTATATTGATTACGTGAGTGTTATAGAAGGGAT
This sequence comes from Maruca vitrata, assembly GCA_039566165.1. NCBI lineage: Eukaryota > Metazoa > Arthropoda > Insecta > Lepidoptera > Crambidae > Maruca > Maruca vitrata. Next base: position 3,935,629 of record CM076933.1, read on the forward strand.
TCTTTATGGGTCTACACGCGATATTAGGAGTAGCAAATACATTGCTATTACTGCCGACGTTTCGACTGGGTTACACCAATCATGGACGTGAGCTATGTATTTGCTACTCCTAATATTGCGTGAAGACACACCATCATCATCATCATCATCATCATCATCAGCCTACTTTCGTCCACTGCTGGACATAGGCCTCTCCAAATGCTCGCCACTTATTTCCATGTGTGTGTGTGTAACCATAAAGACTAATGTTTAGTATAGCTTGAGAACTCAAAACTCTTAGGTACGTAGTAAATTAGCTTTGTTAGGGTGCATACAAATTAGCCGCAAAGTGCCGCGAGCTTCCGCACTACAGTAGCGTAGCACTGTTTTGGACAGTGAACGCGACTTGGTTTTCAACTATGTAGTGATATTCGTATTCCCGTCACCGGTAATGGGGGCTATCGCATGTAAGAAATTCTCTAGATACGTAGGCGTGAGGTCCAACTGCAGCATGATTGGTTATTTTTGACGTGACATTGACAGATATGTCAATATTCACCAATCGTGCTGCAGTTGGACCTCACGCCTACGTATTGCCATCTAGTGAATTTCTCACATGCGATAGCCCCCATTGAATAGATATTTTATAAGAATAGGTACCATGCGGTAAAAAAGCAACAAGAAAATCATGATGGCTGTCTTTAAAAGATGATTACTTTTTTATCTAGACAGCACAGAAGCAGATTTGCAAGACACGATTGCGTAGAGTTATGAGAAATGTTGTCAGATCATCTTAAGGTCACTGCACACAATCAACTCGGAAAGAGATCGACTTGAGTCGTTTAGTATTCTTTGTATTAAACTCTCTACTGTTACTGTTTAGTAATACTATTATGATGTGTATAATAATAATAAAAATATTCTACCTTTTCAAAGGGGTTTATTTCAAGTTTGCGGCTTTTGCGCAAGCAAAAGTGAAAATATTATGAACTTGACTCTAACTGTAAAAATTTGCAGACTATTCGCTATGTATTGATTTTTTAGAGAGTGATATTAGGTATGCTTTGGAAGGTCTAAATTCTGAAGAAAAGCGGTTAGTGACTCTGCCTGCGGTTCTAAAAGTTGTGGGTTCGATTCTCACCCGGGACAAATATTTGTGTGATGAACATCGGTGTTTCTTCCATATCTGGGTGTTTTTTTTAATATATGTAAGTATATTTGTGTATACCATTGTTGTTTCTGATATCCGTAACGCAAGTGCTAAAGCAACTAACTTCAGAATCAGAACAATGTATGTGATGTTGTGTGACATTAATTTATTTATTTCTCTGGCAAGTACTTATAGCCAAGATAAACCAGTTAGAAGAACAACAAACAAACTTTATCCGCCAGATACCTGCGTAAAACTCGGCCTGAGCAGTTTGACGGATTTTGACAAACGAGATGTGGCTAGTATATTGATATACAGGGCGTCCCAAAAAATTGTGTCCCAAAAAATTGTGTCAAGCGGAAGTCCTGAGATAGAACCCGTGGGGCATCCGAAAAAGTTATGACTTTTTTTCTAAACTTTTCAGAATAATACAAGTCATCATTTTGAAAACTTACATCTAAGTTACGAAGACAAATATTTTAAGCATTAAAGAAGAACTCAGGACAATTATTTGCAAAAAGAATTTCTCAAAAATGTCAAATATTTTTATTCAGAATTCTTTGTAGTCGGCTCGGTAAATTTTTGTCAAAAGTTTAGAAAAATCATCAGGGGGAGTTTCGGATGCCTCACGGGGTGTTCTATCTCAAGACTTCCGATTGACACTATTTTTTGGGACAACCTGTATAACTCAAAATCGATATTGGATACATACATGCCTTTTTGTATCGTGAGACCACATATCGAATAATAGAATCCGTTTGGGTTTGTGATTGATCGGTCGTAACGAAATAACCAATTTATCTGAATAGAACAGAATATCAATATTTGGTATCTGTTTCTGATAACGGTTGTGATACCGAATGGATAATATCGTATCTGTAATCGGTACACCATGGTAGATGTATCGGTATATCGGCATGGAGTATGCATAGAATTATAATTTTCATCATACCGATTACAGATCTCGGACAGTTACAGAAATAACTGCCTTTTCAGGCTTTTTATAGGTTTGGGCATTTTCACAGCGAGGCGATTTTGCCGCTTTTTGTTTTTTTAGCGGCGAAACAAAATCGTGGCTGTTTCTACAGTAATAAAGTTTTGCTTTTCCATGTGCTTACAATACACCGTGTATAACTTACTTAAGTAAAATTTATACGTGTCAAAATACAATCAAATTACTGTTTATATTCCTCAAAAAAAAATAATATAAAATCAAATGCTATTTATGTACATCTAGATATCATTTCCTCATTTCCGTCAGATATACACGTCAGCCCCTAATGGAAATACGAGTATTCTTAAATCCGCAATTTTTCCGTTCAAACTTTGCATCCCAATAACCGCGAGGACCGCATTTTGTGGGGACTGTCAAGTTTAAATCTCAGCATCGCACAGGGCCGGTGTCAGGGGTAGCATTTTGGAAATTAAATTACATAATTGCTCTATAATAATTATAAAAGTGTAAAGGTAGGTACTTAATCTACGTAGAAATAGAGTGTTTATCTTACATATACACTCTATTACTATTAAAATAATCGGACTTGTCTTGGAGCACCAACTGTTTCGAACTACTTTTTGTTAAACCTAGCTCCAGTATTCAAGAACTTTTATGAAAAAGTGATACAGTCTATTCCATGTCCTTACAAATTGGCTGATTTTACCAGTAGGTAAAATAGTAATTTTACCTACCAAATCAGCCAAAATAATTAATGCATATTCTTGTGTGCTTCTGAACTGTCAATTCTGAATGAATCTAACCCTGATTCCGGCCCTGGCCATACTTCTCATTTAATTAAAACAGCTTTCGTACACAATTCAGAGGAGATTACCGAGTTTTATTTGAGATAATGTCGCATGATTTCGCAACTGGAGTGAAATCGGAAGCGACCGGACGCATTTGGAAGCGAAATGAAGATGAATAGTTCTTTTAATCACCTAGTAAGAATAATAGTATCCTTTTCGTTTTTATTTTACAAATACTGTTACGTTTATCAGCAAACATACATATTACTTATTTGCAATATGTTTTTATGGTGGATGGAACCTATGTACCTCTCTGGAGGGGTTGTTCCTTTTAGCAGATATGGCTGTATGAATTTTGGGTTCAATAAGAATTTGTGTTACCAACTTTACCTAGATTGAAATTAAAAGTACGTGGATTTGACGTGATTTTGTGGAAAATTTTATCATCTCACATAAAAATTTATCCAAAATTGTATTTTTCATACAAAAACTTGGGTTCTTCTGCAAGACACGTCAAATTGATGCTCATATGATGCCAATATATTTTTATCAGGTGTCCTTTTTCGTGTTATTCGTGATTTTTTATTGCTAAACCCACGTCTTTTCCTTTTTTACGTCATCGATTTAACGTTATCCGATTACCTATTCGGTGTAAGGTAGCATCATTGGATCAAGTAGGATATATATTACTACTTCACTGTTGACAGATATTGCCGTTATTTGAACTGGGGCTTAGACAAAGTAACAATATCGAAACGATAACGAAGTTCGAAAAGAATAAAATGTATGGGATTGACATTAGACGCAATAAATCACGAGGTCAATTCCATACATATTGTTCTTTTCGAACTTCATTATCGTTTCGACATTGTTACATTGTCTACGGGGCCTGTACTGACACAAAGATAAGTACAGAGTACTTATGTAAAAAGCGTCGATGGCCGAGTGGTTAAGGTCGTTGCTTGCCATGCGAGAGGTCGCCAGTTCAAACCCCGCCAGGTACCAATGTGTTTTTTCAAATTTGAAACTCATATGTACCATCATTCGACGCTTTAACGGTGAAGGAAAACATCGTGAGGAAACCTGCACACCTAAGAAGAAATTCTAAGGTTGTGTAGTCGACCAACCCGCACTTGGCCAGCGTGGTCGACTAAGGCCTTATCGCCCTAGTTTAGGGTAGGCCCGTGCCCCAGCAGTGGGGACGTATATGGGCTGATGATGATGATGATGACTTATGTATTTGTACAAGCGCACTGAATAAATCTTTCTCTCTTTCTCTTAAAATTATCCTAATAAACATTTTCTATCACGCTTCTTCCATGATCTTAATCAATTGCACTTTCACACAACACGCAAAAACATAATTATATTTTTTAAATTAATAATTTTATGGGCATTCATTATTATAATCTATGATCAATTTTTTTTTATAAAGCAAAGTTCTAAAAGTTATATATGTTACGGTAAAAGTGGATAGAGTGGTTATTATGTATAATTACCGGTAACTATGCATAATTACTAGTGTTCGTGGTAAAGGTGGTGAAAACTATCGAATTAATCACATTTACCGGTAATTATATAAAATTACTATACCCTTTGTGTAAATGTGGCAAATAATAAAATAAAACTGACTTGACTGGCTCGGTGAATCAATGGTTTTGTTAGTGACCCAGGCTGGCGATTCCAAGAGTCGTGGGTTCGATTCCCACTCGGGACAAATATTTGTGTGGTGAATATCGGTGTTTGTTCCGTGTCTAGGTGTGATTATGTAGTATTTATAAATAACTGTATGGTATGTATTTATAAATAACTTTTCTGAAAACATTTAAACCGCGTAAGATAGATGATTGAAATTTGGCATGCAGGTACCCTAATAGACTTAAAGCTTACTTGCGACGCGATATTGCAAAATTCGTAAGGGATCGGGAGTTACTGGGAAAAAACTTTTGTATGTAAAATTCTGTAGTCCACGCGAACGAAGTCACGGGCACAGCTAGTTATAAAATAAACCAGTCAAGTATCTAGAAACCAAATTTCATGTTTGGTTTTTAAAAATTTATTATCTTATAAAAATAAAGTTAAATAAAATTAGCAAATTGGCAGGGAATTTTCAGTGGAAGTCTTAAAATTCTTTCTCGTCAATATATTTTTGATATTTGAGATTTGTGACATTTGGAATTGCAGAGTACTTGTGATATTTGTCAGCAATGTCAACATTTACCACAGTCGAGCGGGAGTTTTATATAATTACCGGTAAATTTGAATAATTCACTACATTTACCATGTGCGTCGGGAATTATTTATATTTACCGGTGATTATAGATAATTACCGATTGGTCACATTGACCGTAACATATACTGTAGAGCGTTGAAGAAAAGACTTAGGCCTAAGATTAAGGTTAGGACTAAGGCCTCTTGTACACACACGTTTTTGCCGTGAAAATTTAGATTAAATTCCCCGTACCCAGGCACGGTTACCAGTGTTATATGTCTACGGAATGCTTCTTGACTCTACGGCGGCAAATTTTCACAGCGCCGGCGGCAAAAGCTGTACGGTTAAGGAAAGTGACATGTGCAAGAGGCCTAATATTGCCAAATGATCTGACCAATCGCGTTGTGTGACGTACCCGCGGTTGGATTTGAACTGCAGTAGTCGGGATTTGAGTCCGCGGCGAGGCAGAAATTTGGGGCCTCCGTGTGTGCTAACAACAACCTAAGTGTTAGTATGGGCGTGGGGCGAACGTTGCCTTACGTGGAGCGTAGGTTCATACAAAATTTAACAATATTTTAATATGAGTCTTCACACGATGAACACAGCTGCAGCGAACCCGGATATTGTGTGCATCGAGTGTCGAAGGTAGCTGTTCGACAAATGATATAAGTGTTGGTTCGTGGCTAGAGTTAGAATAAAACGTACTGAATATATTTATTTGCAACATGTTCTAAAACTAGTTATAAAAACATGACCCTGTATATGTGTGCAATATAAACATTTATGTACACCCTGTAGAAGACGGAGATGGGCGGCGTCAGTACACTTCCGTCTATGATTGGTGTAACTCAGTCATAACATCGGGAAGTAAGTACCTATGTTTGCTACTGTTCGTAAGAAGACCCTTAAATATTGTTGTTAAATGTAAAGTCTAAATCTCATACAAACTTGACTCGACACGAGAAATTTTGTATAAACCCGCGCCCACGTAATGCAATGTTGGCCTTTACACATGTGACGCGTTTTCACTCAAGCTTTCTGTCTAGAATCTCACAATCACGTGGTACAGAATAGGTGATTGTGAGACTCATGACTTTTGTGACAATTGCAATATTTCAGCACATACATACATACATTAAAGTTTACTCTAAAGTCATCATAATTAGAAAATCAATGTAGAAACTGTCTTTATCCAATAATGTAATAATATATAACGATATAATAGTAAATATATTCTTTAACCTAAAAACAAAGACTTTGTTTGTAGCGAAAGTCACGTTTGAATATAAACCGAGATTGCTTAACTCGGGCTCCTGCATCAGAAATATGCAAACTTTGAACAAGTAGAACTTTAAGTTGCCAAACTTCATAACTTGAGCGTTACACTGAAGTTATTAATTAAGTCGCTGTCAAGTAAAAAAACGTGTCTCGTTGGTTGCTTAGCTTAATATTTCGTGTTGTAGAATTTTGGCATTACTTAAATGTAAATGTCTGATTGGGAAATTACCTATTTGTAAGATTTTGGAGAGGATGTGGGATACGCAAACTATAGATTTCTGTGACAATTCTCATAGTATTACACTAGAATGGGTATTACGTCGAGTTATTACTCTACCCAGACTCAGGAAGAAGTTACAATTAATAATGCTAATACCAAGAAGTCGGTTAACAGGTAGGCGATGTCACTACAGTGTTAAAAAAACTAAATGAAAAGAAAAAAGAAAAAAATATTTTACTTGCTTCTAACCACCCTTGCTAACTTATTTAATTTAAACAAAAACATGGCCGTTATCGTCACTATATTTTTCAATATATATTTCTTTCCTTTCAATGTCATATCTCTCGATAACTCATGGAGTCAACTGACTCATACAGTTGAGCTGAGTGTTATGCACATTTTCAAAATGAGTTAAAGCAGGGTGCTGCCATAAATTAAGATTAATAATGCAAATATTTTTTTTTAAACCTGTTAAATATTTGTGGTACGTACTCATATTTTATACATATTTTTATTGAATACACAATTTGAATTTTTATTACTCTTCATTGCACACAATTAGGTAGTAAGATATTTTTTTAATCGTTGTAATGATGGTAACACCTAACCAAATAGAATAGATTTGTTTATTTGGTACAAAAAATAAATATGAAAGCCTCGATAGTTAGTATAGGTATTCAATTCTCAAATTTCTTAATGCTTTAACTACGAAAGTCTTAAATGAAACCTTATTCATTAAAAGCTGGCGGCACCTTTATACTCACTATAAATACACCGTGAAATTTGAGTGGTTGTTTTCCCGCACCAAAATGATTCTACCTTAGTAGCACAATAGATTTGTTGAACCACTACGTACGTTACGTTTACGTACGTTTGAACCACTTTATTACTTAGGGCGTAGAGCTTCTTTAGGTTTAAGCATCAATTTCATGCGGCAAGCAGTACCTGAATACGCCACATCTTAAAAAACAACGATAGCTCTTCTCGTTTTCCTTATTTTTTATTACTATTTTGAAATTTCGAAAAAAATTTTTTTTTTCAAGGAATAATTTGCATGATTCGATAGTATTACTTAAGGCAAATCGTTCTGCCACGGGAAAGCAACCACTCAAATGTCACGGTGTAGGTATAGTCAGTTCTCAAAGTAGGTATACCATTGTATAATGTTGGTCATGTTGAGTGGATGAATGAAATACGATTAACGAAAGGAATAGAAAGAGGAAGTATAAATGTAAAACGAAACGTCGGGCAGTAAGTAGCTATGTAATTTGCTACTCCTAATATCGCGTGTAGACCCATAAAGACTAATTTTAGTATAAATGTAAAAGTCGACAGGGGAAGGCCAAGAAAGACCTTCTATGACCAACATTTTGAAGAAGGTTCAAATCAAAAGTACTCGTAATCGACGAGTGAGTATGCATGAAGAGATTAATGGATGTGAAAGAAGCGAAAGTGGTGTGCAAGAACCGTAGCACATAGCAGGAAGTGATCTCTGCCTACCCCTAAGGGATAAAGGCGTGATTTTATGCGTGTATGTATATTAAACAAGTAAGGCAATAAAACTATGTCTAAACAACATTCATACCAAAGATAGCTTTAATGAGAAATGAACTGAAGAGCCGTGCTAAATTCCGACTGGTATTGCCAACGATTAATAAGGGTAGAGTCATTAAAAGTCCAACTCAGAAGCTGTATAATGGCTTGTAATTAATAGAAGTTTAGGAATAGGTGGGGGAAAGGGGATTTTTGTAGTCGGTAAACTCGAAAGATATATTAAAACGGATAATTGATTTAACAAACGATTAGAACAATGAATATTCATTATAATATTATGTAAAATGAAATTAAATATTCAAATTAAAATATTAAAACGGATTATTTCAAGTTTACCTAAAATTATATTGATGCAACCTTAATATTATAGTAAGAAAAAATCTAAAATGATTTATCAACTTAGTATATTATCAGAATTCTTTATTATATAAAATGTCTTCATATACGTAAACAATATTAGGCATATGTAAAAAATATTTAAGTCCGTATGCTTTCATCTAGAAATTCTAACAAAACAGCTCAGAATGTAGCGATTGAAAAGGCTAGACCAAAATTTGTCTAATAAAAACACTAAATACCTACGTTCTAAACGGCAGACGAAATCACGAGTAAAGAGAATAGATACTTTAGTTCGTCTGGACTAGATAAGACTTCAACTTAGTTGAACAGTTCCTTAATTAGTTGCGTAAATGGAAGGGGTATCCTCTCTAGCGTGACGTAAAAATAACAAATAAACATTAGAAATAAAAGGATAGGATGTTAAACATAAAAATATTTGGAAAACCCGACTCTTGAAGCTCAACAATTATTTTATTTGGGTATTTTATCTTATCATATCTTTACAGCGCTCGATGTCACGGGAGAGTGAATGTATATGTTAGTGTTCGGGCAAATAATAGTATCAGTACCTACATTAAATTAATTTACAAATGAAACTTTAAAGTATTTTTTTTCGACTGAAAAAAACATCATCCATGTAAGAGGAAAACTCGCAAACGAAGGGTTCTTTACCACTATTTTGTTTTTGTTTATTTGTTGCTCTCGTTAAGTACATTTTTTACTTACTTTTTTTACATTCTGTAACAATGTTAATTGCCTAAACATTTCGGTTGATGAGCTGGACCGGTGAGAGACGGACAACGGAGGCAAGTAATAGGCTCCCGATGGGACCTTTTTACTACGGAACCCGAACAAAAAGGTAATGTGAAAAGATCAGAGGTTTTCTTTGAAAAGTTCCGTTTTTAGTACGAGTATTTAGCTTCATATTTTATGTCGGCAGCTGTCATAGTCAGCTGGTCTGTTTTCCAACATCGCTTTACATAAACACTTTATTAATTCTTTTTTATTACAGCTATACTTAAATTAAAAGCCTTTGATCGGTTATTAGAGGTAAAAGAAAATATATTTTTCATGCTTTCTTTTTTTTACCTTATAGTAAGGAACTCCTGGGGAGGCCTATGTCCAGCAGTGGACGAAAGTGGGCTGATGATGATGATGATGTAAGGAACTCTGGTTTACGTAAACGGAATTGTGAGGGGGGGGGGGATAAAGGTCATTTGTGAAGAGGCTAAGGTATTTTTGGAATGACTAAAATCAATCTAAAACTGAAGTCTGGGCTAGGTATCGTCGCGAAGAATTAGATCATTTATAGCTGACTCTCGACATTTGATGGGATCGGAAAAGTAAAACCAATGTTACCATCGGATAAGATTTAAATGAATAATTAATGTAATCTTGTATAATTACAATTTTCTCTTCAGAGAAACAATTAAGAAATAGTGAGTCTACCCCAACACAAGTCTTCCATTATTTACTTGGATGGCTCTAAAACTGAACAGCAAGATATTTTGAAAAAAAAGTTTTTCCATTTTGTAGGCCAAGGAGGGAAAATATACGACTAAAGTCACAAAATTTGTGTTTTTCTACAATATTTCAAGAATAGGTAATTCCAATTTAAGTAATGCCAAAATTCTACTTTATGTTCTGTAAGCATGACGTGAATTTCATATCAGTTAACTTATGAAATATTTTTTCTGGAAAATATGACTAAATTGGGTAAAATATCTTGATGACAAAGCTTATATATCTGTATTTATTTTTCGTAGTGTATACGCTAAGCATCACGTAACATTCTATATGATCTATTAGGTCAGTAATTCAAGTAATGGCCCAATACTTTGACGGCAAAGTAAATATTTGACCTTTTCTGCGTTGCCCAAATTCAAAGAGTTTGAAGTTAATAGGTCTCTATTTGAACGCTGATTTGACCATCAAGTACCTAGTCTCCAAATTCAAAATTCCCATATCAATTTTGAAGTTAAGTCGTTAGACTGCCTGTCCACTAAAAGGGAGCGAGACCACAAAGAAACAGAAATATAAACTAATAGGATTCCATCAAGATCTCAATCCTTGTATCCTATTGGCTACTAGTTACGTTTTTCTGCTACGCAGTCGCGTCCCTGTCCAGTGGAAAGGTAGCTTTAAGGTAAAGGAAAGCTAGACAAATTGTTAAGTTAAGTTTCAAGCAGCGTTTAATGGTCAAATTTTCATTTCAATTTTCAGTTTTCCGTTCTATATGTCTCTGGATAGCCCAAGTTCCTTAAATCCAATTAGTTCTACAATACTTACTCAGCGTTTGTCTCTGGTGTGGGCAGGTCCCCTATCGTGGTTAGCGTGAGGGTCGACCAGTAAAGGGATCCAAGGTACTTCCTCGTCAGAGTCGCGTAGTCTCCTGGCCGGTGAGGGTACGCCCAGTCTCCCTGAAAAAAAAAACACGAACATTGGCTCGGAGATTCTACAAATGTATGTGGTAATAGACTTTTAATTAGAGCTTGTAACGAATGTTATAGTAACTACAACCATATAGAATTTTTTTATGAAAAAAGGGTTCAAAAAGGCAGTCATAAATAGATAGTTCAATTATAAATTACTAAATTTATATCGTAATCTTTAATTTCGTCACACAACACTAAATGTATTTACTTCTAGTAGAAAATGTTAATTGTTGATGTATTATTTTAAGTCAAATGTAATTTCGAACAGCCGTATTTTTCCCAAATAAATAAATAATGTTGCCTTTCATCCTCATCATCATCTTGATGAATAAAGTACATTATTGAGTACCATTTATTAAAATAAAATTGAGATGTTCCATATAACTGTATGGCTTCGAATGAGGTTTGTAATCTTGCGTATCAATAAAAAAGACAAAAGACAAACGTCGAATGTAGGAAAATATTAAAGAAGAAAAATATGAAATTGTGTGCAGCCAGTACTTACTTAGCGCTTAAGAAGGAGGCCGCTACAATGATTAATCAGAATCCGAGTAACTGTATATTCGTTTTATATTAAGGCCATAATGTCCCCACCGCCGAAGAGACCGAGTGTACCCTAAAGTACCTCAGTCAACCGCACTGGGAAAATACTGGGTGGTTGACGTCACACAACCCTAGTATTTCTTCACAGGTGTGCAGATTTCTTTACGAGGGCAACTTCTAAGGCCTATTTATTTTTATTTATTTATTTATTTATTGAAAACCAACAGCGTAAACAATAAGTACTTGCAATGAAATTTTACATATCGTAAGGCCAATAATAGGTTTTCCTTAATTAACAAATAATAAGTATAAAGTATTAGTGAGTGAACAATTACTAGATACAAAAAATAACATCCTAATAAATCGAAGACATTGCTGATTCTATTTAGATAAATAAATAGATAGAAAGCATGATAAATATATTATTATAAATATTATGCGTAGTGGTATAGATTGTTACTTTTCATAAGAGAGGTATCCAGTTCTTATGCAGGTACGTCAAAATTAAAGTGAGACTTCTTTTTCCATGAACTTCTAACTAAATCAAAGCTATGTTCGTACATAAACATTTTATGATCGTTTAAGTGCACTAAAAGGCTGAATATGTGACCTCATTCACTAGAACCGTAATTAATTGTTAAGCCTTTTGTGTCACCGGCTAGATAAGGCCTCCAATAAACCACAAACAGTGTGTAAGGCACTGTCACACTCATAGTTTTAAACAACTTAATTTAAAACAATTATAAGTTATTTTTTATAATTTAAAACGAAATGTGACGTTCATGCAGCAAACAACTGAAGAATCGAATCGACTTTTTTTATTTAGTTATTAGACTTTTTAAAACTCCCGAATTCAAAATACCTATATAAAAGTAATGGAGATCAGTATTTTAATGCAAAATAGTCGACTACAAACTTCTTGGTGGTGTTTCAAGGTTATCTAAAGTCAGTAAGTACAAAAGTCAAACTTATTATCGGTGCCTTGGAATTGGTATAAACGAGATTTTTTCTTGACAAACTTGCTTTTAAAATGTTTTGCTCTCGCCAAAAAACTATTATACCCCGAGCCAAGTACGATAGGGCTAAAACCTTGTTTTATTTACTTCCGATAGTAGGCGTGACGACTGAGTCAAAATTGTGTTATTCTATTTAGTCCGTAAGTTAGTTTATGCAAAAATATAAGATTCCTATGTTATGGTTTTTCAATTGATTGGAAAATGACAAAATGATAGCATATCAAACTTCTGGTGTGGAGGCTTGTGACGACACGGTTAGGCAAAAATTTTACCTTAACGTGAAATCATTTGAAACATCTAAGCACTATATCTTCATAATTTCTTGTATGTGAAACAAAATACAAAAATCGAGTACAATATCTTTAAATTATCTAAATAACGGACTAATTAAATTTTTATAGTCGTCTAGCTTACTCCGGTCTTCCAGTGAGAGCCCGCCGAATGCCCTCAGTGTGACCACAACTGTCAGAGCTCATCGGACGCGGTCTGAACCAAATCGCCTTCATTTCCTGACCGCAATTACGCCGTAATTACGAAGTCCTGCCGCGCACTAATTAATTACAGCTGTAATAAAACTCCGGAGTTCATCGCCAGTAAACGCTAACTCAATTATCGTGTGCTTGAATTGAATTACTGTGATGAAGTGACGAGAAAACAGTTAAGTTGGAGAAATTGGCAGTAACTAGATTGTTTCCTGGATAGCAATAATATAAACAGAATATCTACGGCCGTTAGTGTGTATCACTAACAGATGATGGTGCTACCTGTGGCTAACAGGTAATATGCGGGAAAAATTGGACGGCTTCAATAAGCTGTTGGTTGGTGTAATGGTTCGCACGTCTGGGCGCGATTCCCGGAAGGACAGGTGTTCAAATCCCGGTTAGCATAGCTTACATTTTACAAAATACACCGTGAAATTTTAGTGGTTGTTCTCTCGCAGTAATATGATTCTATCTCTGTAGCACAATAGATTTGTGCAGTTCTTTTTTGTTAAAATCAATAAATGCCGGTTTTACGAAAGGTTTAACCGAAACTCGAAAGCACGTTCGAACCGCTTCATGACTTAGGGTGTCGAGCTTCTTCAGCTTTAAGCATCGATATCATGCGGCAAGCAGTGCCTGATTACGTCACACCTTATAAAAGAACGATAGATTATCTCGTTTTCGAGTTGAAAAATTATTATTTAGAAAATTTAAAAAAAAAATTTTTTTTATGGAATAATTTTCATGATTCGATAGTATTACTAAAGGCAAATCGTTCTGCCACGGGAAAACAACCAATAAAATTTTACGGTGTATAATATGTGGCGCTGCCATGAGGCTTACAATCAACAACTTTTAGTTCCCATTATCATACAAATATTTGTACAGGATGACTTCAATTACTCACGAATGTTGTCGCGAGAGACAGAGACTCTACGTATAGTTTTCGTATGTTTTATGGAACATTACTTTATCACCCATTGACAAATGGGAACTGTTCGGCTCTACCAAATGCGTTAATTAATAAATATTGTACACGTATTTATTTCTTTGTTTCACAAAACATGATGAAGATAAAGAAGTTTCGGATGGCGTCATTTATCATAAGCCCATATACGTTCCCACTGCTGCACCCTAAACTAGGGCGATCAGGCCTTAGTCAACCACTGGCTACACAACCTTAGAATGATAGATGGCCTCAGAATGTGGCACAATTTTCACCACTCCAGAAGATTAATCCTTACTAGTCCTTACTAATATTATAAATCCGAAAGTAACTCTGTCTGTCTGTTACGCTTTCACGCATAGAGTACTGAACCGATTTAAATGAAATTTGGTTCAGATATAGTCCAGAGCCTAGGAAAGTATAATATAGGCTACTTTTTAACCAACTGCGATATAAAAAAGTAATGTTTTACCCGTTAAACGTCTCTACGCGGACGAAGACGCGGGCGGTAAGCTAGTGGTATATAATTGTACATTTTCAATCAATTTAAAAACCAAAAGAAACGTGTATATGTTTGTATAAAGTAACTTATTATAAGTTAATATATTATTTAGACTCGTTATATATCTATAACATTTCTTCGATGGCAAAAGCACGTTTGACAAAACGCCCGCAATGTCGCGGTAAACGTTTATATGTAAACAAGGACGTTCAAACAAATAGACCGAGGTAAATAGAGACTCAGGGAAGTGAGGTGGGTTAAATTGTGCGGAAGATCTTCAGAAACAGGTAGGTAGTCGGATTGTAATGGCCGCTTTGGAATGGAATTTTCTTCAGTCTTACTGTTACAATTATTTGTGTAATGAACATCGGTGTTGGTACAATGTTAAGGGGTTTGTATTTATATAGGCCATTGTTGTGAAGTATCGCATATCCTAGAATAAGTCCGGGATACCATGTTTGTATGTTTAGTTAGACACTGTTGCAAGCGCAATGATCTCGAGTCAACATGGTAAATATCTCAGAGATATTCAGTTTTCTAGTCACATATTTTATTAGATAAATAAACTCAAGAACGTTTTGTTATGCGAAAACCATGTTACAAAATATTCCGTAAATGTTTATCCCGGGTGCGCTTATATTATGAGTACATCGTTCGAAGGGTGAATATTGCAAGAAGAGTGAATTTATTTCCATTTGACATTTGCGGTATCCGAACTGCCATCTTCAATGGGGAAAGAGGGTAAAAAATGGCGTATTTACGCATCGACTTTCCATTACTGTCGAACAATGTTATCATTCAATGTGCCATACTCATAAATTTGTTTTTGTAGACTGTTTCTGTATGCAATAACGGATGATATTTCGCCTCAATTTGTAAATATTGTCTTTACTGACAAGAACTATGGAGAGTAAGACGTTGTCAACGCGCGTTTTTAAAACGCGAGTTGTTTTGAGTTGACGGTTCTGAACAAGTTTTTTTTATACTAGCCTAACAAGATGACCTTACTCCACCCGATGGTAAGTGGTAGTGAGATCCACATATAAGGCACTAAATTCCCTATTAAGCCTGTCGCACTCACCCTGCTTCAATGCCGTTTCACGCCCCGCCTGAAGAGCCCGGGATCATAGGAGGGAGAGAAAACATGAGCTGGAAAGGCATTCCATGCCTTAATGACAGGGCAAACAGAGGAACTAAACCTCTTAGTCCGAGCCACCAGCGCCTGCATTGTATGTGGATGCCAGCGCTGTCCAGCACGTGTTGTTCGGGAGTGGAAAGGGGAGGGAGGAATTAGTTGAAATAGCTTTTCAGAGCATTCCTCGTTATAGAGACGGTAGATAACATTTAGACCGGCAATGTCTCGTCAGTTGCATTGTAGCTGTGAATGTAACTGCATTTGTCCTCTTCAACCCATATTTCACGCGGCAGTCAAGTTTTTCGAAGGATCCCTTTTTCTACAGGATCCTGTTTGATGGCAAATGTGTTTATATGCTAGCCATTCATACGAGCATCCCTCATGTTAACATCAAATGGGATTTTTCAGAAAACTATCTCAGATTAAATAGAAGTCGTTTTTATATACACCGTGTACACAGGCTGTAAGGCCGGGTACACAATAGGCATTGTTAAACGCACGCTTTGCTACAGAGTGTTTTGAGAACCAGTAGTTCTAGAAGAGCAGAAGTGCAAGCTATATGCAAGATCGTCCGTAAACTATCTTGTGTGAATGCTAATAAGGTGCCGTAGACAAAGTAGCAATATCAAAGCGATAACGAAGTTCGAAAATAATAAAATGTCCCGTACGTTGACATTAGACGCGATAAATCACGTGGTCAATACCATACATTGTATTATTTTCGAATTTCGTTATCGTTTTCATATTGTTACTTTGTCTAAGCCCGAAGGTGCCCTAAACGCAGTGCCGAACGCCTGATGTGTATCCGACCTTACATACTAAATTATGTTTACAAATAGTGGGGCAATATCTTCCTTTATTGCATATTTTGTTATGATAACAGCTATTTTCATTGTTCAATTTAGTTGTTGAATAGTTTTCCTCATTGCAATGATATTAGTATTGATAGTAGTAGCTTATTGTTTCTAGTTCTTCGTTTTTAGTTTTACAATAGGGATAAATGAAAAATTCACAAAATTTTTATATGAATAAGTGATTTCGCTCATTAAAATTAATATACCTAATGTACCTCAATGTATATAAAAGTAATTAGCACACGCAATATCATATAATTAAGCACATATGCCTCCCATTGCTGGGGCACGGGCCTACCCTAAACTAGGGCGATATATTAGGGCGATAGGGAGGTGTAACGTAAACGTACACATAGATACACGTTATCGAATACGCATACGCATTTCAACTTCAAACTCCAAATGTTGATAGCTCTCATAAAACTGTCCACAATCCGACTGAATTAAGAACCTTATCCTATTCGAAGATGGTTGAATACCTTATCTTAACTTGCAGCGGGGACCGTCTGTACGGTTCACTTCGCCCCTTAAAAAATGGTTAAAAACCTAAGCTAGGACTCGTACATACATAAAATCACGCCTTTTTCCCAGAGGGGTAGGTAGAAATCACTTTCTGCCATATGCTACGGTCCTGGCACACTACTTTCGCTTCATCCACATCCATTAACCTCTTCATGCATGCTCGTCGATTACGGGTACTTTTGATTTGCCTTTTCTTCAAGATGTGACCTATTTGTTCATGGAAGGTCTTTCTTCCCTTGTAGAAATTTCCATTTATACTTTCTCTATATATCTTTCGTTAATCGTCTATCATTCGTACTCTCAACATGACCAAAACATCTAAGCATAAATTTTTGTCGCACCGTCACTCCAGGCAGGGTAGGTTTGTTGTACTTTTGACGGGACTAGGACTCATCTCACTCATCATCGCATTAGCAAGTTGAAGTGGCAGTGGGCTGGCCACATCAGCCGTAGAACCGACAACCGCTGGATAGACGAGTTCTGGAGTGGATACCGCGTCTCGGCAAACGTAGTGTAGGACGCCCGCAGACCAGGTGGTGTAACGATCTGCGCAGGACGGCTGGTAGGAGCTGGATGCGAGTGGCCGAGGATAGAGAGAAGTGGCGTGCATTTGATGATGATGATGATGATGATGAGGACTCATCTTACCTGGAACCCTTCAGCTTCTGAGAGTAGGAAGTAGAAGCAGCCGAACCAGTGCGCGAGGATCAGCAGGATGTGGATGAGGTTGATGACGCGCCAGAAGTTGGGATACACCGTCCGCGACTCCACTATGTAGTAACAGCTGACTGCGCGGTACACCTGCGGGAGAGAGTGGCGTTAGTAATTTAAATTTAAAAAAACGTCGATGGACGAATGGTTAAGGTCGTTGCTTGCCATGCGAGAGGTCGCCAGTTCAAACCCCGCCAGGTACCAATGTGCTTTTCAAATTTGAAATTCATATGTACCATCATTCGACGCTTTAACAGTGAAGGAAAACATCGTGAGGAAACCAGCACACCTGAGAAATTTTTCAACGGTGTGTGAAGGCATGTCTGAGGCCTACGGGCGGTTTAAATACTCTGACACCAGGTTGTTCATCAACCATACGATAAGAAGAAGAAGAAGACAATAAATAAATAAAATAAAAATCATTTGTTTCGGACAAAGTATATGGGTTAGTATTACAGCAGAACTTAAAAACTATAGTTAGTAGTATTTCAATAGAATTAGTAGCGCTCTGCACGCAAAACAATGCTTGTGTAGACTGAAGGGTAAAAATGTTTTCTTAAATCTAATTTAAATATATCACTTTTAATATATGGAATACAATAATAGGATTTCAAGTTTAAATTAGAGCTCTAACTACATATGTAATTCGAGTTTATTAAAAAAAAATATGTTTAGAAATTAAAACATTATGGAGAACCAAACGTTTATAGAGTAGCTTACCCAAAGGCCTAACACGTAACCGTATTACTAAGATTTTCCAGTTTATCCAGCTGCCTATCTAAGGCTAATATATTAAGAACCGAGATAGAAGACAGTTGGGAATTCAAACGGAAATATTCATAAAAGACAGTTGTGTTTGGGATGTTTTATCAGTAAATGAGTACGGAACCCTTCATGTGCGACTCTGACTTGCACTTGGTCGGTTTTAATTAACACTATCACATACACGTGAAAAGCTGCTAGCACAAAAATGTGCATCCTTCTCACATAGAAGGGTCGAAACAAAAACCCATGAAAAGGAACCTAGCACCCAACGACAAGTCGAATCCAATCCCAACACAAATGGTACACAACCTTTTTCATTTGTTGTTTATTTATTCTTTCCGATACCACGAGATAAAGCGATTGAGGCAAGCGATTCAATTCGGTAAATAGCCGAATTGTACGTCAATTTGATAAGGTACATTTTCCACTGGTTACAATGAGCGAAAAGCTAGAACTAGAGTCAGTACAGTAAAGTATGCAAAGTTCCATGGTCCTGTACTTCGAGTACTCTAAAAGATCTACAAAAAAGTTCTTGATAGCATATCTCTTATGAATAAGCCACAATAATACGTTTGATCGTTTACGTGCAGATGTTCTAGGAGTAAGATTCACACACACAGCTCCCCCGCACTTGCGGGGTATATAGAAACAGTGACTGAAAGACTGTTTTTCGCTATAAAAGCTCTCATATCTACAAAACCGCGGGTGCCTGTTAGTATTAAATTATGCCTTATAAAAATGACCGCACTCTCGCACGCGGTGAAACGTCTACGTAAGGATTTCACCGTACCATCTTTTATACGAATTCGGCGCATAATTGGACCATAATTAGACGTATTGTTCTGATGAATATTATAGGCTTTCATGAGGATTTTGGATTGTTTACTGAAGGTAGAACATTATGATGCTTTATGGACTTTTGCTCCAGTAGCAGATATATTTTCAAATGATATCTATTTTAATGTAAGTATATCAGAATTAAATATAATTATGTTTACAGAAACATAATACAATTTTGTTCTGACCTACAATTCGAACTCATAATATAGCGTATTATCATCAATAGATCAGTGAGATAGTTAATAGTACGTATATACATATATATTAGAGTATCTCGGTATAACCAATTAACATTTCCATGACAGACGTTACTACGCAGAACGCGTTCGTAGTAGTACTCGTAGCAAATTCCAATTATCGTAGCATTCGCCTGTAGCCATTTAGCTACAGATGCTACGACATTTCGTAGAACCCAATCATACTGTGTAGTAATAATACGGGACATTACCAATAGTCCAGTCAAATTAGGTAAAAATCTCGGAATTCGAGATACCCAGCTGTAAGTCTGTAAATACTTAGATATTGACACCCTAAAAGTGGTCTCAAAACCTACATATTGTAGGGTGTACGCAACTATAAAATTTTCAAGGTCAAATGTCACAAATATCAGTTTTATGACCTTTTGAGCGAAACGGGAAGTTTTATCATAAAAGTGTGTAGGAGAAAATTACTTATCTTCTATTTATCTATAAAAATTGTCTGTACGTTTTATTTCTAAGATTCACCATTTCAGAGATACAGCGATGCAAATAGTTGAAAAAGTTGTATTTTCAAAAGCTTCCAGGCCCACGTGCGATTGTGCTAGACAGTTAAAATTTTCACAACTGATGTATTTTAGTAGCCTCTATAACATCTAATACTAGAAAAAGCTTAAAACCAATGTTTTAGTGGGTTCTCATACAAAAACTATGGTTTTTTTTCTCACACTTGGCCGGTTTTTAACGTGGTTACCCCAGTAAACCTATTCCAGACGACACCTTTTATACATGAAGAACACGTTGTTTATAAGGAAGCCTAGTTAAATAATTGTTTTGTGTTGTTTTCAGTATTCAGAAGATTTAAGATTTCTGCGTTTCATTAAATTAAATTTGGTTAATATGGATCTTCACGTTCATAATCGAGTTAGATGGACAGTTAACATTTTTAAAATGTTTTTTTTTTCAGTTATACTTCAAACAGAAATTCTAATAATTGGTTATTTCGTACTTTTTGACCCATAATAAGCAGTTTAAATGTACTGAAACGTATATGTATAGTACTAAAAACAACACAAAACAATTATTTACCTAGGCTTCCTTGTAAACAACGTGTTCTTTATGTATAAAAGGTGTCGTCTGAAATAGGTTTACTGGGGTAACCACGTTAAAAACCGGCCAAGTGTGAGAAAAAAACCATAGTTTTTGTATGAGAACCCACTCAAACATTGGTTTTAAACTTTTTCTAGTATAAGATGTTAAAGAGGCTACTGAAATACATCAGTTGTGAAAATTTAAACTGTCTAGCACAATCGCACGGGGGTCTGGAAGCTTTTGAAAATACAACTTTTTCAACTATTTGCATCGCTGTATCTCTGAAATAGTGAATCTTAGGAATAAAACGTAGAGACAATTTTTATAGATAATTCGATATTAAGCAATTTTTTCCCACACACTTTTATGATAAAACTTCCCGTTTCGCTCAAAAGTTCATAAAACTGATATTTGTGACATTTGACTATGAAAATTTAATAGTTGCGTACCCTACCATATGTAGGTTTTGAGACCACTTTTAGGGTATCAATATCTAAGTATTTACAGACTTACAGCTGGGTATCTCGAATTCCGAGATTCTTACCTAATTTAAGCTTAAATGACTGGACTACAAGTGAATTGATCTAAATACTGTGCTAATATCTTAAGTTTCAGATATTAAAAGTAAGTTGGTAATAATGCTATAATACTGATATGTAAAATGAGTGACTTAGAATAAGTTTCAATATATTTTTAAATGCAAGTTTCTTTAATTTATGGTCCCTTAATACATTATTACTTATGCTTGCTGCTACGTAACTTTCTATATAGCTCTATTTGCGTTAACAGGTCGTCAAAACTTGATTTAATATTCAATTGCGTATAACTGTAATTCTATTAACTTCACACAAGTAGGTTGGTCCTTTCCAATATTCTAGCCACCGCTTTATAGAACTTTTTCGTCGTCCTCTTGGACTCGGTGAAACGACTTTGGAAATTTCTCCCGTTTTACTTATGCTGATAGATTTTTGATCGGTCCTTAAAAGAGAATTTTATTTTGCCAAAGGAAAAATGTTGCTTCTTAGAAAATTGAATGATCCAGTGACCTTTGAAATGGAATGAGTGGATGAAAGCATTTTGGAAAAATTGTGGAATGGCATTTAAATGTAAATTCTACATTACGTTTATTTGGGCATTTTTTCTAAGCGACTGTATTTTTATGACAGTTTTTTAATGTATTTTTTTGTTTTTGTGTGTCAGAATACAAATTGAGGTTTAATTAAAAGATAATAACGTTTTGTTTTTAAGTTTAAAATCAAAGTAAAAAAAGTCAAAGTAGCAATTTAAATGCTAGAACGATCATTTTCTGCGTTATGTGTGTTGACGGTTTGAACAAATCTTTCCTTCGCTATAGAAAAATGGACTGATTAGATAAAATACATACCTTAACACATAATCACGCCCAGACACTGAACAAACACCGATATTCATCACACATTATATTATATATGTCCCGATCGGAATTGAACCGCGAGCCAGTGTCACTTACCACTGTTCTGTTACTGTTCTATTAGAAAAGATTATATTTACTAACAACAACGATACGACGACCAACAGTAAACAGTCCGTTATTATTTTATAACTTTTACTTAGTTTACAACTATTTGGTAAATAATTTCTGTACCCTCCGTGAACAGTGATATAAGTCGACTTATATCACTTATCATTTTATTGCATCATTGTAAAGAGAAAAAATATGGGCTATTTTTCTGTCCAATCAGTGTAGCCTTAGCCCTTATAGAACGGGAGATAAGTTTTTGTGACTTTTGATACAACTGTGTTTTTGAGATACATCCAATGGTTTCATAAATGTATAGTGATTTAACTTCACTTATATTAAAATACATTTACTTTTTTTTATTTTACAAAAGTGTATAATGATACAATTGACATGTAGATCATTTGGCAATAAAATATTTTAAATGCAATTGTGTGTATAATGATATAATTTAAGATGTATTGGTAGTCACAAAGGTCTTGTGATTTATACGATTTGTGAAAATTGATATAACTGCTATCGTATCATTTGACACCTATCACAAATTTACAAATATTCGTGTATTTTGATACAATTTCAGGTATATCAAAATTTATATTTATTTTTTACAATTTCAAATTCGTGTAAAGTAATACAACTTAAGTTAAAGCAAAATTATATAGCCAAACGCGTCCGTACAAAATACTTCCGCATTGTGTAAAATGATACAAGTAGAAATCCTGACCTCCCAAAATCTTTATATCTTTGTCTAATAAGGCGTGATAGTAGTGCATCCTTTGTTTAAGAAGGACTTCTCTCTTTTTTATAGGCTGCTGCAGAAGCACGAGCTTTTTTTTATTTTGAAAAATTTAGTTGAAACTAAGGAATATTGCTTAGACGCAGACAGAAACCTGTGTTTATCCTACTATCCTGCGTTTAACATGGTAAATATCCTGGACATTTTCAGTGTTCTAACATAAAGATGAAAAAAAAGAAAAGTCTAATTTTATAGATAAAAGGAAAGATGATGTATAATGAAGATGGAAATAAAAAAAGAAAAATTTAAATACAGATGACATAAACCGTCTTAATATCGAATCGCAACATGAAAATGAAGCAAACTTTAAGTTAACTCAAAAAAATAAGTCAACCAAAACGCTATTACATCGCATAATAAGAACATATTAGTATAACAGATAAACAAACCAATTAAATAAATGTTTGAGAAGAATGTTATGAAAACGTTAGTGGAAGAAAGGGTCACAAATACGACAAACGCTGATTTGGAAATTTATATGATTTTTACATATGAAATTGGCGTTTTTGAATGTTAGGAGCAAAAAGTCGAATATTTTTAACATAATATTTTTAATTAATCAAAGTTTGAACTATTGTTTTCTATGCACTTTTGCCATCTCATAGGAAGTTCGTTGATCACTTTACTAAAAAACTAGTCGGACGGGAATTAATAAAATCTTTGAAAGCGATTTGGACTGCCCCATCACAGTTGAATTTTTTTACTTGCAAGAAGTTATCCAAATTTCGAAAAATATGTAAATCTGTTAGATCAAGGTCCGGGGAGTACGGAGGATGTCTAAGACATTACAATTGAAGCCCTTTTAATTTGGTAGCCATCCTTCGTACAGTGTGTGGTCTAGCATTGTCGTGAAGCAGCAGTGGCGTGCAGCGATTAACCAGCCTAGTTTGTTTAGCAGCTAGCTTTTTCATCATGGATTGAAATTTCTCACAGTAGACATCAGCCGTAATAGTCCGGCAAGATTTGAGAAAACTGTAATGAACAATGGCGGCAGTGGTCCGCCAAACGCTTACAAGTAACTTTTTTAGGGTTAAATTTCGCTTGGGGCAGGATTTGGCTGGCTGGTCAGGTTTCAACCATTGCGCTGATCGCTTCTGATTGTCGTAAAGAATACGTTTTTCATCACAGGTAATGATTCGGTTTCAAATACCTTCATTATTGTACCCTTTCAGTAATGTAACGCGTTTCCCGGTTTGCTTCAGACAATTTGTGAAGTACTCAGCTTTTAATCTGCCTTATTTGCTTTAAGTGAATTAAAACCGTTTTATAACTAACATCGGAGCCTGCAGCTAAGTCAGACATGGTTTGCGATGGATCCGCTTCCACGATAGCTTTCAATTTTTTAAGATCAACTTGGGTCTCCGACCCTCAACGGGGCTTGTTCTGCAGGTCAGTATATTCAGAACGAAAATGTTGGAACCAAAAACGAACTGTGTTTTCTTTTGCAACACGACCGCCATACATATTATTCACCCCTCGATTCGGTTCCGCAGCACTAATGCCTCGTACTCGGAAATAATCCGATATTATAAGTTTTCCATCTTGTAAATGAATGACGCAGACAAAAAAAGACAGAAAAAAAACAAATAAATGCCAGTCATCAAAGGTCAAATACATGATTAAATAGCTGTACAAATTTAAATTTGGAATACCTTACCCAAGTGGAGAAAATCGTGACTAAAGTGGCCAGTACGAAAACCGCCAATTTCATATTTAAGAACCTAATATTAACTACGATATATTCTAATACTAGTTACCCTCGCTTCGCTTCGGGTAAATTTTACATTAAAACCTTCCTCTTCAATGACTCTATCTATTGGAAAAAACCGCATCAAAATCCGTTGCGTAGTTTTAAAGATTGTAGCGCACATAGGGATATAGGGACAGAAAAGGCGACTTTGTTTTATACTATGATAAAAGGAAAATAACAATGCGAATGACTTAAAATTAATAGAAAACGGAAAATATTGTAACGGTTTAGATATGGATTAAAGTACCACGGAAAATAAAGGTATTGATGAAGAATGTGAAACAGATATAGAATGGAAGATAAAAACAATTTAGAAATTGAAGCTAAACAATTTTAACTAACATGCAGTTGAAGGATGCAAAGGAAATAGTATTTATTTCCTTGAGATAATAAAAAAATAAACGATAAGAACGAAACAGAAGACTATTAAATGCTGAACCAAATATTATTAACGAAAAACCCATAATAATGGGAAGCGATTCATCTGATGCACCAAATACATACCTACAAAATTTGTAGTTATATTACTTTACACGTATATTTATGTGATACAAGTTAACATGAATCATTATACACATCTTTATTTGCGTATAAATGCGGTGTATTTTAATATAAGTATTTTAAAACACATATTTTTTGAAAAAAGATTTGGGTACTGCAACCAGGACATTTCTATGCAAATATTTTGTTCTGGACTTTTTTTGTTTCATTCTTTCTACTACTTTTAATCAAGTAAAAAAAGAATATGTATCATTAAACACAATTGCGTTACAAATTGTGTATAGTAATGTAAATTAACTTATATCATTTTACACAATTCACGGGTTTTGTGGTCATTGATACAAATTATAGTTAATTATTATTTTTTAAATATGTAAACATATTAATGAGAAAAAAAACATGTTTTCAGATACTCCTTTTTATAATATAATAAAAATGTTTTCATTAGGAACTCTACATTTGATAAGGAGACGACAGTAATTTTTCAAAACTTCTAAAACTTTGTAGTCGATTTTCTCAAAACATGATTTTTTGACTTATATCACTTTTCACGGAGGGTACAGATTTCATCTTACAATTATACCGGTGCCTTCCGGAAACTAAAGCATATCTAAACCTTGACCCTTATTTAACAGTTTAGTAATTACCGTATTACCGTGGAACAATCGACAACTGACCTCCCCAGCCCGATTGGGGAATTGGACCATTCGGGCCACGGTCACACATTGAGATAACATGGAATGTTCCTATGGGAAGTGTTCTTCTATTGTTCTTAGGGTAAGGCTTATGTTTACGTAGTCTTAGATTATTTGAACTGAGTAGCTCGTAAGTTGTGTGAGGGCCTTTAGAAACGGTTGGATGATGAGACAACGCAGTCATAATTTTTAAGCTATTGCATAGCTTTTATCGCGGGCTTTGAGCGCGGCGACCGAACCAAGAAATTCTGTAACGAAAAAACCTCACAATCATCTAACGTCGTTTTCAGTTCGGTGCCGAAGTCGGCACGGTGTTTGTGTGCGTGCGGTTAGACGTATTGTACGACTCTACGAAACTCGCACGATTCGAGACGAACTGCTCCGAAATCGGACGATGCTATGCTATAGCTATACCGCGGCAGTCCCCGAGTGCCACACATCTTTTTTTCTACAATTCTTGTTAGTAATGCAATGGCTTTCATTAATTGTCAAGTTATAGCCAACTTGAGAGCTGAACTAACCTACTTCGTTTTCATAACACGTAATTTTTCTATGATTTTCTTCTTATTTGACATGCATAAAAAAACGATAAACCTTTACCTATATTGATTGTCTCCAAATACATAGCTTTTCACTGCCCGAACATTTAAATTAGGTTACACTAATTTACAAACATGGGTTTCCCCTAAAAGGCGAGCAAGTAAGTTATGTATCTTCTGTTGTTAAAATATTAAGGACCCAGAAAATACTTACTAATATTTCTATTGTTATATCTTTAGCAAGTAAAGTCTTCAAATATATGAGTATATAACTCCATTGTATATACGTTTATATAACCCATGGAACAAAATCAATTTGGCTAAGCTTTCAAATTAAAATTACAGCGACAAGTAATGGCGTGTTGGACAATCTATAGATCTATATATACCTTATGGTCGGGTATTGAAAATTAACCGAATTTCTATTTGAGGGAACCAATCCATTTTGTTCCGCGAACGCGGAGATTAAACTGCAATCAACTTTATAATGGCGTCGTTATAGAAGGACCAATGGAAATTTATATGGAGTTTAGTAATAGCTTCCTATAATCAACCAATTAGATAAAATACGTTCATAGATATGTTTCAGATAGTGGTGAATTTATTAAATAGTTCACTGATAGATTGATACTTTCAGTTTTAGGGAATAACAGATATTGTTACTTTCAAGATATTATTAAGTTACTTCCCAGGGGTCGTATTACGATAGTTTATAAATGGTTTAACTCTATTCGGTTTAAAAATGGGCATACTAACTTCATGTTTCTGGTAAACTTAGTTATGTGCTATGCTTGTGGAATCATACAGACTGATATAACTCCTCCAATAAATATGTAAATTTTATATATATCGAGTAAAACATTAACCCCTCATAGTGACATTTGCAATTAAACTAATTTTACGGATTAAACTCGCGTGTATTGGCAACGCTCGTGGTCACGGGCAAGACGTGAGTCTTGCCCGTGACCACGAGCGCTGTAAAGAGCTTGAAACGTCGGATCTCTAAATAATGATAAGAATAACAATACACGCGAGTTTAATCCGTAAAATTTCAAATTTGTAGTGCTCGCGCAAATTAAAATAGACAATACTACCCTCATAGTGACGTCGGTTGAAACTTGTGTTCCCTCTCAGGCTGTGCTAATCTAACTGTGTACCATATTTAAATTAAATCGGTTCAGTAGTTTCCGCTTCCCGCCAAGACAGACAGTCGGACAGAGATTACATTTATAATATTAGTACACATCCAATAATAACCCTTAAAATAATGACCAAGTTTGACGATTAACCGTAACACTAACATCCTACGTTAAATGCCCTGAGCGGAACAATTGTGTGTACGATGGTCCCAGAAAGCTTTTCCTACATTTCCTCCGGGAGCTTTCGTGTTAGTGATTCAGAGTCGGGATTTCCCTTTGAAGGAACTTCACGCGTCATGAAATTTTAGTTGCCAAAAGGAAATTGTTTGAGGCAATAACAGGTGATGAAATAATCCACTAAACCGACAGATTTTTACTAATGTTTAGGTTTAATTGAAATCATCTATACTCTGATGTCCGCCCGCAACATTGTGTGAAAACGTATATACAAAAAATACAAATACAAAAATATTTATTTCCAACAAGTAGAATTACAAATAGGTTTAGAACGTGTATGTGTTCAGATATTTATTAACCTACTTAATTGTATTTTTACAGCAGTTTATCTATGACACCTACACTAGAATATGTTCTGTATATTGTGGTGTATAGCGTAAAACATTATATTCTCACAGCAAAGTGCAAAGCGGTAAAGAAATCTGTGTTTTTTTAATTTTCAGACTAAATACTTAATAACAGCCTTCTGAGCGCAATTCACTGTGGTTCATTACCATTGAAAAAAACCTGTGGTTTTTTTCTTTATCGTATTTACTTTCGCTTCGTTACATTGAGTTTAATAATATTATTACAAGTTTAAACGCGATAAAACACTAGCAAATTCAAAGCTACTTTTTACCACACAAATCTGATAAAAATTAATGTAATAGATACTGTTAAAAGTAACTATCAAATTATATTTATATCGGTTTAATAGTTTTGATGTGAAGACGTTACAGACAGACGTAGTTTCTTACGCGTTTATATTAAAAAGGATTTATAACAATAATAATAACTTTATTACAGATAACTGAAATCCACACATTACAATAAAAGATACAAAGAAAAATAATAATTGAAATAACTGAAACTAAACCAAACAAGCCTACCAATACATTACTAGGGGGTGCTAGTTATAAGTTTCACTACTTATAGGCTAGGGTACTTATTAGACGACTTATAATAGGACAGTCATTTGAAATAAAACTAATTTTACAGTCATTTTTTGCTCTATCACCTCTTAAAAAATACTTTTATGACATCTAATATGTACGAGTTTATAAACTAAGTGTTTATATATCTGTGTATATGACTGTTACCTAGGCATAATTTGTACAAACTCCCGCCCTATCGGTACCCGTAATCGGCCCCATTAGTTTCATTTACCTATCTGCACTTGACAGGGAAGATTTATTTCTCGAGATAACATACGGGAGAGATGATTTATGCCGAGGGAAAACCTGTAACTTCGGAGGCTGGTTGAAGACGCTTGTATAAATATGAAATTCGAATTGTGGACAGAAAACAAAAGAGCAGCGAATAGGCGAGACGACTAAAAAAATATAATTAGTCCGTTATTTAGATTATTTAAAAATATTGTACTCGTATTTTTTATTTTGTTTCACAAACAAGAAATTATGAAGATATAGTGCTTAGAAGTTTCGTATGACGTCACGTTTAGGTACAATTTTTGCGTAAGTGTAAAAAATACGTGTCCCATATTTTTGTATAAACTAACTTACGGACTATAAATAGAATAATAAGATTTTGACCCAGGCGTCACGCCTATTGACGATTAAAATTTGTAGTTAGATCTTGATACGACTATAATAGCCTTAAGATCTTACTGAAATCCAGAATTGATACGTTTACGTTTTGTTTTCAAGTTGTATGTGAGCTACGACCTTTACATTTATTACATAGTGACCCGTCATCGCTTTGCTCGGGTGAATTTTACATAAGTAAATCCTTCCTCTAAAATCCCTCTATTTATTAAAAACCGCATCAAAATCCATTGCGTAGTTTTAAAAATTTAAGCATACATATGTATATAGGGACAGAGAAAACGATATTTTATACTATGTAAAATAAATATGCTGTGGGCAGCAGTAGGCTGAGATGATGATGATGAAAATAAATGCAGTGATTAGTAGTTGTAGCAAAATTAAGTTCAAATTTTACTTAACAGAGGCCACAGTGGAATCTGCTGAGACCCTAGCGATCGCTAAATAACTCTGCCGCGGTTCAAAGCCATACTAGGTATACCTAATTATCCTTTTGCTTTATACCTTACTACATATATGTGTAGTCTAAATACATATATGTATATGTATTTAGACTCCTATGAGCATTCGATAAGATCGGCCCATTCATTTAATGCACCCACAGCATTTAATGGGTCAGATAACGTACCGAATAAGGGTTGTAATGACCACCGAAGACCGTTACTTCGGAAGATGGAACCGAGAATAGTTAGGGATTGTGGTACCTTATGTTACATAATGACTAATAATTAAAGAATCTAAAATTTCGATTTGATGGTTGGAATTTGAAATTAATTCTACCTAAATATTATGCTTCATAGTAATATGTAGTTTATTAGTCAAATTATTAAGTTTATTACTTTATGTCCATAAACAAATATAATCAAGGAAGCACGCAAAGAATGCTGGTAGATTTGTAACAGCATTATCTGGTTTACTAGATAAGCCATGCTGAGATGTTTCCTTTTGCTCACCTTTATTTTAGTATTGTAAGACAGTATGTACAATTAATGAAGCAATAAACGTTTTTTTATTTTTATTTTTTATTTTTATTTAGTTTACCTAAGTAAATAAATGAGCTTAGTCAAAATATCTTAAGATTAAACACTAATTTATATGAGTCTACACGCGATGAAAAGAGTAGAAAATACATAGCTACTTACTGCAG
Organism: Maruca vitrata; assembly: GCA_039566165.1. Classification (NCBI taxonomy): domain Eukaryota; kingdom Metazoa; phylum Arthropoda; class Insecta; order Lepidoptera; family Crambidae; genus Maruca; species Maruca vitrata. The sequence continues at coordinate 3,965,990 of CM076933.1, forward strand.
ACGTTTTACTGGGTTACCTACATCATGGTCGCGGACGAAATCTCGACGGAAGCAAGACATTGAACTTTGTACCGTCCCTATGTCATGGGCATTAAACTGGCACTTTTACGCCTAATCTGCTTGCCTGTACATAGCATGTATTTAAAGACAAGCCCGATCTCTCATTGGTCAAGTCGGATTGCCTTCTCATTGAATTATGAGAGTAAGGGAATAGAAAGACAGAGTGCTACACTTGCGCGCACACTTCTGCACTATACAATGTCCTGCGCACTTGGCTAATACCAATTGAGATCGGCCGCCATGGCTAAAATCGGTCGGGTATATAATATAATACATACCTTAAGAAACCTCGGGAACCGGATGATGGGGTTTGTGCCGATCTTCAGCTGGATGAGGTCCAGGGGTGTTAGGGAAGCGATGTCCAGCAGGAACGGACGAGAAGTTAAGTAGTGCTTCGCTAACTTCTTGGAGTCGTACACCTGGACAAAGAGAAAATAATTTGCAGTACCTAATCAACATTATATAACGGTGAAGGAAAACATCGTGAGTAAACCTGTACACCTATAAAGAATCTCTGAGGTTGTGTAGTCGACCAAACCGCACTTGGTCAGCGTGATTGACTAAGGCCTTATCGCCCTAGCTTAGGGTAGGCTCGTCCCCCAGCAGTAGGGACGAATAAGGGCTGATGATGATCATCATTCTGCTGCCCGTGTCCTACGCTACGTGGGGTTTCTTCCACGCGGACCTTTGTCATTTGTCAGTTCTGTGTCTGCTCCTTTCACTCCCATTTTTTATCATCTTTTAATTATCATCAATATGTAGTACCTAATGTGCATTACTAACAAATATATGAACGTCCCTATCCTTCCTGGCATTAAATTTAAAATTTTGAAAAAAAAGAACAAACATGTGACTTTTCTTTTTATTATGGTGTGAAACTAATGCAAATGCCAGAAATAGAATTAATGTTGTTGGTTAAAGCTTTAAATTAAGTTTACATTAAAAACAAACAGTGTTTTACTCATATTACTGCAATAGTCCCACGAAACTATTTGCATATAAGATTTTAGACTTTCGCGTTCCATTACACTAAAATTAGTCTATATGGGTTTACACGCGATATTAATTAGGAGTAGCAAATTACATAGCTACTTACTGCCCGACGTTTCGACTGGGTTACACCAATCGTGGTCGCGAGCAAACTGACAGTTCGAAACGTCGGGCAGTAAGTAGCTATGTAATTTGCTACTCCTAATATCGTGTGTAGACCCATAAAGACTAATTTTACTATTTGCATAGTTTGTCTGTGGGATCACCAGTCTTCTATTTTTCTAATTTATCTGATTTATTACGTACTATGTGTATAATTTAAGGAATAATGTAATTTTTTTGTAGGTACACTCTAATAGGTAGGTAATCAATCCCCGACGACGTCAAATACGCTTTCTGTTTCCATAAACTAGATAAATAGCTTAGGTAGGTAGACACACTAATAACATTACGTTTAAAGACATTCAAAACGAAGTCAGCAGAATTTACTATGGAACAAACACCAGCTTTCTCTTAACCTACAAACCTACTGCGTTGAAGACGAACGACATGCATTAACTAAGCATCTCGGATCGGGATTGGTGCCACTATAAGTTGACTTCCTTTCGACTCTTGGCAGTGGTCCAAAGCTCTCGCCCAACTTAGTGATAATTCTGTCCAATGAATTTAACGTAATTAAAGTTAGAATACTTCTGAATCTATACAACTAAATAAAAATTAGATTGTTTGTTTGTAATATTAAAAAAATCACTTTTAAATAAACGGTAATCTAAATATTTAGGACCAATTACAAAAATTCAATAAAGCGACAACATAGGATCACACAGACAAAAATGTTTGTCTGTCTATCTGTATGTTCTCGCTAATCTCCGAATAGGCTGGACCAATTTCAGCAGGACTTTCACTTTTACAAGTTATATTATTGGCTATTTTTAGTTAATAATTGCTGCTAAAAGTTACTATTCAACGCAGATGAAGTCGTAGGCGGACGCTAGTAATATCAATACGATCCGTCTGTTTATTTTACAAACTTGCCGACTTCACAGACAATTTTGGAATAACAGTCCTCTTTTTGAGTTGGGGGTTAATAAAATACATCGAAACTGGTCTACTTTTGAATAATTTAAGTAATTTGTACCAACGATTATTTATTCTTATACAAAAGTAATTGTGGTTAAGAGAAATGATTGTATACTAGTGCACGCAACTTTTTATTTTGCTTACTAATTGCAGTCACGTCTACATTACGGCATGCACAAGACCGAAAGACGGTGATAACTGACATACGATGATGGCTTGGAGTAGCCTCGTCATCATCACAGGCTTTGCGGGGGCGCGGATGGCTCTCACCCCAAACACCACCTTCTTCTTATCGTATGGTTGATGAACAACCTGTTGAAAAATTTCTCAGGTGTGTTGGTTTCCTCACGATGTTTTCCTTCACCGTTAAAGCGCCGAATGATGGTACATATGAATTTCAAATTTGAAAAACAGATTGGTGGCTGGCGGGGTTGGAGCTGGCGGCCTCTCGCATGGCAAGCAACGACCTTATCCACTCGGCCATCGACGCTGTTTTTACCACCTCATAACCTACAAATCATCAAAGGGCATTACCATCAACCCCTGCTCCAAGTACCCGGTCCTTAGCTGCACCACCAGGTCCAAAGCGAAGACCACATCGCTGATGCCATCACACGTCAACCAGAAGTAGTGGCACATTATCTGTCAACAAAATAGGTTTCAAAATTAGCATAGGTATTCAAAAAGCGGTCAAGTGCGAGTCGGACTCGCGCACGAAAGGTTCTGTACCAATAAAGACTGATTAGTACTCTAGTAGTCGTGACGGGTTGTGGACTACGTCGCCGCCATTTTGCCTTGTGCATTGTTTAACATTAACAATATTAACATTAGACGTTTTGTTTATTTACTTACAGTGAGGTTAATAATAAACACCAAAACGATTCAAATCGGCAAACAATCTAGAGCAATAAGATCTTATTTCTCCTCCTACGCATGTAATACATATACTATCATTAAGACTATCATCTTGTCTAGCTAACTAATATCCGTTAGAAAGCACAACATATTATATTAATTAGCTAATTCAAAACACGATCTGGAGGATGTTATTATTATTATTACTACTGGGAATAATAGTAATACTCAGAATCGTTGTATTAGAATAACCAAATGTAATTTTGATTCCATCAAGCGGGAATACCGGAGATCATCAAATTCATAACGTGAATGTTCCATTACATTATTGGTCCGCCATTTTGATGGGAAAGGTTAGTAATATTGAAAGCTTTTTTGCGACAAAAAGCTACAGAATCTGATAAGAGCTTTGTCCAGCCACGAAAGCTTGCTAATAATAACTACGAAGACGGTTCTATTCAGGTTTTTTCCTGTGCTAAGTTTTTGTTTCAAACCAGAGAAAAATAGGTTTAATCGATGTTACATCAAGTGAGTAGTTTTATATGAAATGTTAATTTATTAATTTTAATGTTTTGCAGGAGGCCTATGTTCAGCAGTGGACATCAATAGGTTGAGATGATGATGATGATGATCATGAATGAAGGTTCTCTTTAGGTACTAGTAGATACCTTTAATAAGGAAAAATAAAGTAGAGTAAAGTAACACAATATGAACTACGAAGATGGTTAAATTCAGGTTTTTTCTTGCTCTAAGTTTTTGTGGCTGGTAAGAGCTGGATGCGAGTCGCCGAGGATAGAGAGAAGTGGCGTGCATTTGGAGAGGCCTATGTCCAGCAGTGGACAGGAATGGGCTGATGATGATGATGATGAAGTTTTTGTTTCAAACTAGAGAAAAATTGGTTTAATCATCGATCTCACGAGAAATTTTATATGAAATGTTAACTTAATAATTTTAATGACAGTTCGCTAGCGCTGTGTTTTGTTGGATGTAGGTAGCCGTAGACCGGTCGCGTTGGAAGTTTTGGAAGAAGTCTATGATCAGAAGTAGACAGCAATAGGCTGAGATGATGATGATGATGATCATGAAAGAAGATTCTTTATACTAGTAGGTACCTTTCATAAGATAATATATCTAAGTAACACAATATGAAAGCTTTAAATGTTTATCACATTTAATTATTTAAACATAAATAAAACTATAATGAAACATTGTGAAACTGCAGATTAGACACGTCAAAAATGCGTCAATGGTTGAGTGGTTTTGGTCGTTGCTTGCCATGCGAGAGGTCGCCAGTTCAAACACCGCCTCGTATCACTGTGTTTTTCAAATTTGAAATTCATAGTACGATTATTCGACGCTTTAACGGTGAAGGAAAACATCGTGAGGAAACCTGCACACCTACGAAGAAATCCTTGGGTTTGTATTCAACCCACCCGCACATGGCCAGCGTGGTTGACTAAGACCTTATCACCCTAGTTTAAGGTAGGCCCGTGCCGGCTGATAAAGAGATGAAATTAGACATTATGTTTAAAAAGACTGATATATTTACAAGTATGCATAAGCAAGTGTTTAGAGTAACAAAATAGAAGTACATAGCCCAATTGTGTAATGGACTGAAACGTAGAATATACTGTTAGCAGACCTTAAGTATCTACCTTTTATTTACGGCTAAAACAAGTACCGAGGTGTTGTGAGATAGTGCAGTTATTTCCCACTAAATAAACTTAGTCTGTATTTTCAGGCATGAGTAGGGTATTTTGCTGGTTTTCCTTTTGTTTGAAACTTGTTTTCTTTGTAAATGGAAGGAAATTCTAGCGGAGGAAAGGGAATTAATACTATTAAGTGTAGTATTAGCACTCAATTGGTACCAGGTTTGCTGGAGAATTAAAAGGAAAAGCAATAGATTGGTGTTTGAAACTAGCAGAGTACTTTACTGGAAAAGTGCTATTGAAGATGTGTGAATACATGTGAGAACATTGTGAAGGTGTATTTCCTTACTTTCTGCATTCGAGTATATTAAAAAATGCGAGTGTGATTCGGAAATGAGCACAAAAAGTTCCTTACTAATATTGTATAGTCATTTTTTTACGGGGTGTACGGAACCATAAAAAGTAACTGAGTGCAAATACTAATGCTCAAAGTATATATTTCTTCTTAAACATGTATGACACGATTGACGGTCATACATATTAAACTAGCCCTTAAACAAGATTGTTTTTTGAAGTTATTTAGTTACAAAGGGGTTAAAGTAAAGGTTTAAGAGATAAGCGATTTATTAAAATAATGCCTCTTTCCAAAGTGTTAATATTCATCTTAGATTACAAATGGGCTTTGAATATTAAAAAAATGTAATAAGATTTCAGAATACACGTTACGTTAGAATTTCAGACATTTCAAAGAATTTGCTTGCTTTAAGAATTTGTGTTCGTTCGAATATTTACTTTTTATACTCAAAAAAGGATCTGGTCGTAAACAAATTTTATGGAACATGATAAGAAAGTAAAAAATGGAAAATTTTAAAATGATTTTAAAAGAATAGGTACTTTGTTTACAATTTTGATATTTTTACGATCAATTAAAAATTAATGATTAAAGTTAAGTGCGTATGTACTACCTAAAGTATTTTATGAGTAGATAATGTCATGTAAAGTTTTTATCTTATCTGATTGTACAAAGGTTTCTTTATTTTGCTAAATGTCTACGAAGATGGCTTGGAGTAGCCACGTCCTCAAGACTAGACTTGCGGGACGGATGACACTTCTGAGTTACCGCTACCTTTACACTATAACTACCTTAACATTAATTCCATTATTGCAATAATTTCTGTAGCCCTAAAGTGCCTATGCAATTAAAATAAAATTTACAAATATTATGTATCGCAAAATGTCAATCGTGGGTTCAATTCCCACTGGTGACAAATATTTGTGTGACGAACATCGGTATTTGTTCCGTGTCTGGGTGTGTATTAAGTATATTTAAGTATATTTGTGTATCCACTGTTGATTCTGATATCTGTAACACAAGTGCTTAAGCTTACTTACCACTTTCTTTGAAATTCACTTGCTACAATTTTATTGACGTTGCATCTAATTACGCACTTGTGATATTTATTTATTTTATATCCTGTTAATGTCAGATGACATTTGATGATAATATCTACACATAATTTCGATAAATTTTGTTTTGTTGTATTAGTCATTGGTGTACCAAATAAATAGTTTTTTTTGGATATTGTATTTAAATAAAATAAAAACACGCAATATACATAATCAGTTTTTCAAAATAAAGTTATGCCTAACATAACCTAACACCATTAGCATGTAAAACTGTGGTCTGAGTAAATTTTATAGCTCCAAACGTCTCTGATGTTTTTTTACAAGTAAATACCCGAGTCTTTACAAAATCGTGGATATATACTTAGTCTCGTAGGTAGGCACAGCACAAGTCTTGATAAATCGTCCCTTATAAAAAGTCTTTGAAGGTATTATTTTAATCTTCTTAGAATAAGAACTTCTTAGAAGTACGAGTGAAGTAAATACGACTATTTTTGCCCGTGTCTGAAAAACGTCTTTAAAGTCAAACATAAAATAAATTATATTCATAATTTGCTACTTTTATGGTGTTAGTGTTAGTGTCTCCGCACGAGTTTGATTATTTTATACACTAATATTGATTGATTATACTACTTCTTAAATTGGATTTTATTACTTTATTTGGGATTCCTACGTACTTTACCTCAAACGAACGTGCGAAAGACCTATTGGCGACGCAAAATTATTAAAGTTGTCAGAGAAAGACACTTTGACAGTTTTCGGTAAAATTTATATTATCGTGTGACATGTGACATATTTAGATAATAAATACATTTTCCTTGACGTATGTAAGTTGTATCTTCTTTCCCTGACGCAAAAACTGTCAGTGGCATTCTTATAAAGCTTCAGAATATTGCCACTTAAGGCGCTCTAGTTAGAATCTTTGGTATAAGTCTTAACCGTGACCACGAGCGCTGTAAAGAGCTCGAAACGTCGGATCTCTAAATAATGTTTAGAATACCAATACACGCGAGTTTAATCCGTAAAATTATTATTTCAAATGTGTAGTGCTCGCGCAAATAAAAATAGACAATACTATCTTTGTTATACTTATATAAGCATTTCTATCACTAATTTGAAATCCTATAGGTCTCTACAATCCCAAACGAGGAACATAATGAGCAACTTAAAGTAAACATGGAAACTTACAGTCTTCATACAGAGCTTGTCACCAATATACTAACGAGGCAATTATAGAACAATACAAAGTCGGTATCTCTCACTTGAGAGAACACCTGATGTTATCTGAACTGTGAATTAACTTATCTACCGAACCGTCTAATGCATACCCGAATTCGTATTGTCTATTAGGCATTGTTTGATTGGGTCCCAATTTATGGTTCGCTGGCAATCGGATGCTTGTGTTATTAATACCTTTGTTATTTCCACTACTGAAGATGATTTCATGTGTAATTTATTTTTCAATTTACTTTAACGACAGCAGAGATATACCTGTTTAAAGTTCTTGAGTAGACAGAGAGATCCGATACGTCATCTGACGTCAAATTACACTACGGCCATACGCAATCCATACAAAACTCTATTTTGTAAGAAAGAGATGGAAAATTAACTTTAATTTATTATAAAGCCTTCGTTTTTGAACCGATTTCTACTTCAAATTCACATTGTATTATATTTTGAAGTCTATTTGCATAAGTTGTTGAAAAAATCAAGATTGCCGGTTTATGCATATTCCTTATTCATACATACATCGAATACTTAGTAGGTAATTTGACTCTTATATTGCTTTTCTGTAAGTGATGAGATACGTAGAAATGTGACTAATTAATAGTATCATAATGTTGACAAAATAACAAATAAACTAGCTGTAAACACATTTTTTTAACTTGCTATACACACTGTCAACATTTACGTTGAAGCAAAGATTGAATCATTTATTTCATTACTAACTGCATAGATATATTGTTACTAAACCTATAACCGGAAGTACTTATTCAACTTCATCTCTAAAAGAAAGGGGTGATTTTGACGTTGCAAATACCTAAATTATACTTAACCCCGCCATTCCCGATCGGGCGCTAATACTGCACTCTTTCACAAATGACCCGAACTTATAAATATGTAATACTATAGGGACCAAAAGGGTTCGCCCACTTCGAGTTTGATCCGAAATATCCGAATAATATTATGAATTTCGGACTACGCCAGGTATTCTGTAGCTGTTTATTAGATGTGACGTCTAATCCACTGAGGGATAGATAATGTTTTGGGTTGTTTTATTTGTTTGGTGTTTGTTCAATATAAGTACATGTAGATAAAACGGAAAGGACGATAAAAAGTGAAAAAATAAACCCACATTTCCAGTGTGTTTTTTTCTGACTGACTGCGATGGTGGCTAGGCTACTACATAGCCATTTTCCTAGCCACATACATTTAGTGTAGGTAACTCAAAACTGGAACACTGCTAAATATGCACTGTGTATGTAAATACAAAATAAACCGGGTAATTGCAAATCCGCCTTAAATTGTGTGAGTAATTTACACATAACAACAGTGTGAGACGAATTAGTTTTACTTAGGTTATTTGCTAAGTGGCAGAGTTACAATAACCAGAAAAGTACACTATAAGCAAGTTACAAACAGTACCTACGACTTATTAGCACATTTAGTCCTTGTCACTGGACTTGCGGGGTAGTGGACATCTCTCACCCGTAATCTAACGTTTGTGAACGGGGACTCGAAACCACGATCACTGGGCAATTGTAACTATAGTCCTCTTACGAATTGAGCAATCTACAAAGTTAATCTGTAATATTTAAAACGATTTTTTATAGATCTACACGCGGAAGGAGTAGCAAATACATAGCTACTAACTGCCCGACGTTTCGACTCGACATTATAATAATTATTTTTTTATGTAAACGCGTAAGTCTGAAACAGTCAGTAATATTTAATTTAATCTGAAGCTATAATAAAAGATGGTTTAATGTATAATAGATAATTATGTTGTTCAAAAATGTATTATTGGTAGTTGAAGTAATAACACGTTTCATCATTATCATCATCATCATCAGCCCATATACGTCTCCACTGCTGGGGCACGGGCCTACCCTAAACTAGGGCGATCAGGCCTTAGTCAACCACGCAGGCCAAGTGCGGGTTGGTATAACACGTTTACTTTTTGGTAACTACTCAGTACAGTTTCTTTTACACCATCTCAAAAGTACACAATTTCTTTTGTGTAAAATTATCATCAATCTGTGTATTATACGTCTCATCATTTCCATTAACAGGCAACTCCTATAACAGCACTGAATTTTTTTATATCTTTTACTTGTAAAATCATTTTACGGCTTTCCTTATCTTTAACGTGAAGGGAGGTGTAACTTTTTATCCCCAAGAAATCAATTTACCTTTGGAGATCTGACATGGTGTTTATTTTTACGAAATAACGTTATAAAATATTAACGTTACCAACGTTCAGGCTTTTTCGCTATTAAAATCTTTATGTTCCGACGTAATTTTGCATTTTTATTTAGTTGTAAGTAGAAATCAATTATTATCAAAATTTAAATAAATTAAATGCGTCAGTTATATAAAGGTTGACAGAAAATACGATATATTAACAAAAGAACATTTTTTCTTTAATTAATTAATTCATTTCTTGAGATTCCTTACTTACAAACCAAAAATAATTTTGCTACTTCACCTGGTTATTGCTTGGTCTTAACATGAATGTACTTGTACAAAGTAGTATAGTTTAGCAGGCCGTCAGGGTGAGTGTGACTCAATACTAGACTATTGTGTCTTTCGACCTCAATGTGGATCTCGCTACCGCGCTTACTATCAGTGAGGTCGTCTTGTAAGACTAATATTAAAAAAAAGTAAAAGAATAAAAATTTATTAATGTAAAATCTGAGAGCACTAAAATACCTGTATGCCGAATGTGCAAAACCGTAGAGGCACCGCAACACTAGTCTTCCATGAGATCCTACCACAAATATAAAAACACTGATCCTCGTACAAAAAAAAAATGCTCACCTGCAGTTCTGGGAAGCTCTGCCTCACAATCAGCGTCCACAGATTATAAAGCACGCAGAGGGTGATCAGCCAAAGCCAGTAGAAGTAGAAGTTCTCGTCAGGGTTCACCACAGTCCTGGGCGCTCTCACTTTTCGTCTTCTAGATCTGGTAGCTGTTCTGTGTTCCCCGGTCGCGCCTTCTGACCCTGTGTCTTCTACCTGCGAAGTGAGAGGATACTTAAAACCTCTTTCTTGTAATGCTGTAAAAGTTTCTTCGCGCCAGCCATTACAGTTGCTAAATTAAAAATTACTTAGACCAAATATGAACACTGCTTTTATTTCCTTATTTGCAAAATGTTCTTGATTTGCTTACCAGGTATTAACCTAAATTCTATCTCATTTAATGCATGCTTAAATATGTTATTTCATGTTTATGCAGATCCAGTGAGAAAGACAAAATTCGTGCAGTAATTTTGAGATAAAACGTTGCGAATTTTCATAAACCTTTTCCCTAGATCCGAATATAATTTGAATACATTTAAAATTCAATCAGGCTTAGTTGGCGTGTGATCTTAAAGAAATGCTCTCAAAGGAACGTTTTGGAAAATATAAAGATGATTTTAATATAATGAGAAATGTTCAAATGTCAGTTTTGATTACCACCGAAAGTAGTACGATACTATTTAAATCAAGGGTCACGATATCTTGATAAGCGCTAGAACTACTTAAACGCTTAATGAGGTGCACAACGTCTTACGCATGCAACTATTTAAATAAGTAATGTGAGCGGTTCCTCAAAAGTTCTGCCAGAATACCAGCGGTGTATCAATGTAACGATTGCTACAGCACATGATGAGACATTTATGATATGTATGTTTATAATTTCGTAGAACATCATGATGTGATAAATACATAATTTAAACTCCCAAAGATACAACAACATCTATGATGCAACGAATCTCACAGTTTCCTGCGTGGAGCACGTCTGTCTAGTCGAGAACCTCTTCAGGAATGAGTCTTCCCTCTTCAATGGCGGTTTCTTCTGGATCGCTGAACTCAGTTGCACCGTCGTCCTCAACTTCATCCATCTTTGATTCGATTTCGTTCTGTACATTAAAATTAAAATTAACATGCATACTTCTCAAATATACAATCTCATCGAAGGGAAATTGTAAGCAATAGGAGCCATGCTTCCAGAAACTCAAGTGTTTGCAAGTAGTTGAAGGGCTTGATAGGTCTCAAAAGTTATTCATATTTTCTAGAAAAATTGAGGTTTAGGAAGGTCAGTTTTTTAGTTTAGTTAATTTATTAGTTTAATAAGAACTATTTGTAAGAAACAAGAAAAGGCAAAGTAATTATAGTTGCACAGATGCTTTCTAATCCAGTGCTTGTCACACATTTTATTGTGAACTTAAATGCTTTAACGTGCAAACAAATATCTACCGTTATCTACATGCGGCATGGCATTCGTACTAGATAAAACTAATAATATAAAAGTATATTTGTAGAGTGAGATTTCAGTGAGCCGAATATCTAACGCATCTAATCTAATTTACTAAACTGAATCTAAAGTTAGGAGTTCAAAGACTAAAATTCATAATCTATCGATAAATTTAAAAACGTCCATACAAATGCAATTAAACGAATAACATTGAACACGTGATCTCCCAAGTGATAGTAGGAAAGTAGAATCTTCTCAAGGTGAACTAGTATAGACACAATATTCACAAGAAAAACACACAAAATCCAGTGAGTAAAGTACCATTCCCGAAATTCCTATACACAGACGAAGGTAGCACATTAGTGGGAAATTATAAACAAACAATGATAAAACAATGGACAACGATAGCGGCGTTACCGTCGTCCTCGGTTTGGTCGAACCTTTTTATTTTCCTTAGAGCCTGGTAGTATGCCATGACAGCCTGGACGTGTCTCCACTTACGGCCTGGTTTGTCTGTGTCTGACCCCTCGGGCCTCTCGGAGTCCGGGAGGGACTTGTGCGAGCTTGAGCTCGACCCAATGATCGGTCGCCTACAAAGGGATGTATCGTGTTATATGGCGGCAGTGTGGTGTCTGTGGTTGTTGGTGGAAGCCCCGGCGACGGGAGGTTCTTTGGTCGCTTGATCGTGGCCATCAACGTCAATTGTATTTACAGTCAAAAACAAAATCAAACACCAGAAACGTTTCGATCTCAGAAATTCTATACTCTGTCTCTGCCAAACAACGGGAAGAAAGCAACAAAGTATAGTTTCCGATTCTTATTCGTTTCCAACGATTAAAGTAATTGAAATAATAAAAGGTGTCAAGCTAAAAACAAATGAAACTAAAAATGAAATTGTACAAGAAATGGATGAAGTTAACGAAGAAAAAGCAACGGACAACCTTGAACGAAGCGACCAAATGCAATCTCCCGGCCTTATGAACAGATTACTTGAGACTCCACAAAAGAACAACATGCATATACAAAATTAACCAGTATCCTTCTAGTTCCGTTCAAGGACAATACAATATACCATACAAAGTGTTGTCTCTTAGCATACTGTGACGACTAACCGTCAGGCTGTGCAGGGGTCGTGAGCTAATTGCAGTACTATGCACATTTGTTGTAGGCGTTGGAGTTCCAATTACGTATTTGTGAATGCTGGAACAGTCCAGTTCGGTACGGAATGGCAATCGTCTCAAATTTAGTAAGAAACTATGTAACCTAAATGTTTCTAAACCTTTTAGTGGTATTTTTTGTTTGTGGCAAATTTTCTTCACGAATAATATGTGTAGGCAAAATTTGTAAAACTGCGTGAAACCAAAATCATTTTCCTAAATAACAAACTTTTCCAAGAACAGTTTACACTCACTAAGTAAAGTGACGTCACCATTTGAGTAAGAACGTTCTCTCTCAATCAAAAATAAGTGGTTCTTCATTTGTTACTTATATGATATATTAAAAATATTTTGTTTGTCCGTGTGATAAAATATTGACTTCTTCAACAAAAAAAGTCCATGCATGCTCCAATGATTTGGACCTTAACAAAAAAGTGACATCAAAATGTGGCACAACTGAAATCGGTCGGATGGAACTGATGCCACATTATCTACATCATCTACATCTGGAAGACGTTGTATGAGGGGATCCAAACTAGATGCCTGCATTACGCCATCTACATATACTAGAAGACATTCCTGAAGAGATCCAGGGGCCACCAATGTTGTGACCGCTACTTGTTAACGATAGCCATTCCATACGTCGCTAGACAGCCGTGCCGGTTCTATGCATACGCAACGTGGATTCACGTGCACGTGGTAACAGCTAAGCATCCAAGCTACGCCCATGGGCACTTACATATCGTCTGGCCTCGCATTTGTAGTGAATGGAGACAACTTGCTCAACAATCTAGACAATTTGGGAAAATTCAATTGAGTTCTTCAACTTGAAAGGTCGGATGGTACCAGCCCCCTTCACAACGGTTTTCTGACTTTCGGATTCGGAAAATCTATGCCTTTTAGATATCCAAGATGATCTCACTCCACCTAAGTATAGTAAGTGGCCGCGAGTACCAGATATGAGGTCGACAGGCACAATAGAACCTATTGGGTTTGTCAAGCTTGCCTTGAGGCCTGCAGAAATACCGCTTCATGCCTCACAAAACCCAGGGTCATGGGAGGGAAATGTTTCCCCTCTCCTTTAATCTTTGATTTTTTTGGAGCGACTTGCTGGAAGGATACTGACACTGTATATCGTTTAATAATGACATAGAGCATAGATTCCGAATCCGTTTCTGATACCTTGTGAATGTACTATTCTAGTGCTGGTTGTTTACAGGTCAATGCTGTAACTGAGTACCGGAACTACTGTGGGACTGTGTTACTTGCTTAGTTAGTAAGGGTTGATCATAATTTGATGTTGTGAAGAAATTTTTTCATTGTTATCTATGAAGTAATACGTGATTATAATGCGTATAAGTTTTGATTTTCGATCTAAAGAAATAACATGCAGATGTCCCCAATATTATGTTGGTTAAACTTGGTTTGAGTTTGTTAAATTAATTGTAGGGATCATTAAATGTAAAGTTATTCTCGAACTAGTTATTAAACAACTATTATTATCCATATAATTAACTAAGTAACAATAAACATTATTATACGTTTGTTTAGTATTTTTTTATTGCAAAATGAGCAATTATCCAAGACGGTTTATTTAATTTACATTCACCGACTTAATTACAAAGACAACTTGCTTAAAGTATTTAAATTTTATGTTCAATCGCCGCTAATGGGATCCTCTCAACAAATTCAATCAAACTGTTGAAATTGGATTACCGAAAGATATTAATTAGTTTGATTATAAAATCCAAAGTCTCAAACAGTTGAGAATTAGCGGTATAGTATTAAGAGTATAAGATTGTTAAATGGTAAATTAGGAAGCGGAAGTGTTTAATTCAGTAGACCTGTGCCGATCATTTTGGAAAGTTTGTTATTTACTTACCTATAAGTTTGAGATATTTCTAATTTTACTGATTAATCTCGCGTGTTTTCCGTCCGTCTGAAGTTCCGTTACAAGAATAGTCTAGGGTAGACGGGCAGCATTGCCCGTGACCATGTAAAGAGTTCGAAACGTCGCGCGTCGGGTCTCTAAATAATATGTTTGGAATAACAATACACGCGAGTTTAATCCGTAAAGTAGTTTTATTTTAATTGTGTAGTATTCGCGTTAATAATGAAAATGAAAATGGAAAACTTACTTTATCTCTTTCAGACTAATATTACTTAGACTTAACAGTTGGATGAAATAATACTAGAGATTAGACATAAGCTATCTGATGTCCAAGTAGACTGTGATCTCAAACTAGACTTAGCCTGTAGACATACTATAGCTATAAGTTCTTAGGGGGGTCGAAAATAGCCTGAACTACTTCGAGAATAGGATGGTATGGATGTGACGCCCTATTGGTGTTATGCAATGTTCGTTTCAGTAAAAGTTAAGAAAAATCACTCATTAATTCCCCGCCCGGACGCGGACTTGAACCACCGGTCTTTAGATATCGCGTCTGCTGCTCTAACCACCGCTCATTTAAGTACTTATCTGCATTTTGTAAGTACAATAAATATTAATGTTATCTAGATAACTGACTAGGTGTAACAGTGGTTATTGACCCAGACTCACTACCAACGGTTTCAGGAGCCGTGGGTTCGATTCCCACCCGGGACAAATATTTGTGTGACGAACATCGGTGTTTATTCCGTGCCTGGGTGTGTTATTAAATATATTTGTGTATCCACTTTTGTAAGAGCTTAAGCTACTTACAATGTGATAAGATCAATGTATATAATGTTGTGTTATATTTATTCATTTATTTGATAAAGGGAAGGAGCGCAAATGGATGATAAAATATTTGTAGCAAAAAGTTTACTTCGGTCGTCCCCTGGATGTGAAATTCAAACGATTTTCAACTTCCAACATGAATATTTTATTATACTCTCGATTTTACGACTTTAAGGTAGCTTGAGAAATCTGAATTCATCAATACGATCGCATAAAAAGCCTTTGAGTATTCTGCCTTATGGAAATTCGTATAATAATTCTAATGACACTGAATATCTTTTTTTTCTTTCAATGTAAGAAAAGAATAAAAACAATAAGGTCATACTTGTTATACCTATTATCTCATAACGTTGTTATTTTATATCGTTTCTCTAGGAAAATAGTATCTTGTTTATGCTCCAGAATATGACGAATCTAATCAGTGTTTATGGGTGAATAGAAACAAGACAAAATTATCGTCTATGGTCCATGCTTATTCAGGTAGTACTAATCGTTTGGCGTGAATATCGCTGAATACTAAGAAATATGTTAACTGAAAGACATAATCTGGAAAAGGGCCTTCCTTTGAGAAATATAAGACTATGAGCAAATAATATAGAAAATTCTTAGCATTCATATAGTTATGCTAGCAAGCTCTCGCTTCGTTTCAGGTATATTTATGGGCGTACCTAGGTTCTGGGCCGGGGAGGGGGTAAATAAGACTTGCCCCCCAGATTTTTGCTTGCTAAATGACTATCGTTAAAAGTACTAGATAACATGATTTATTGGTATGACAACATTATCCAGGGGGCAGGGAAGCCCTCCTCCTCCTCCATTGGTACGCACTAGGGTAATTATTTATACAAACCTTCCCAGTAGGAAGGTTAGGTAAATAATTACCCTATTAACTATTATTGAACCTCTATTTCAAAAACGTATGAAATATGTGCACTTTTAAAGAACTTACGTAGGGACATACAGCGGTAAGGACTTTGGACTTTCTTTACACTATGTAGTGATAACTCAGACAGGTATATTACTGTTACTGTGACCATAATTCAAGACACAAATGCACTTCGTAAATCTTTATTTAAGTTAAAGAGAATAAAGCGAAGAACACACACATGTGGTGATGAAGAATGTTAAAAAAAAGGTTTTTTATGGTACCTCCCCTAAACGTGAAAAGAGGATGAAATATTTTTTATAAAATTTTACTGATTTTCATGAGTAGACTCCAAATATTACTCAATATATCCTTAAAACTCTCTGCATCTTAAATTGTAGTAAACTCTAATCTACTTAACTTGTTGAATTACTAAAAAAACAAGTCTTGAAAAAGCACATATTCTTGACAACTCCCAGCTTGTATTGTTCAATAGCTTAATCGATGTATCGAGAGGCTTTTTATCGACTCACTGACCATATCGATTGATATATTCTCGGAATGGGGCCACTGATGACATTGAAATATTGCTGCCTATATGCCAAGGCGAACGATATACTGACCGGGTGAAGATAGTTTACTTGCTTTGATTGAATGAAACATTCTTCTACGGGATGAGTTTTGATTGATTGAAGCACTTTCTACGGGATTCGTTCCTTTTTTCGTAATGACAAATCACTGTAGTTAGTGGACAATAGAAAATTGTGTTGTTTGTTGTGTACGACAACTTAATAATTGAAATTACTTATTATGGCATATCTTCTGGTCTGGTGGTAGAAAGTAAGTAGTAGGTGTTTTCTTAATCTTAAATAAAAAAAAAACAGTAATATGCATAATTTTCTTTACGTGCATAATTTTCTTTACGTAGGTGAAGCTTATTAAGCATAGCTTCAAGAAACAAACGACCCCATAGTTCCTAATTGACTTTCCTTTGTGAAATTTTAAGCCTTCAATTTTTAAAAATATTTTAATGTACAAAACTGGATGAACGCATAGACAAAACATAACTAAAAAAAAATAAAACATGGTATTAGTGAGTACTGCAAAATAATACAATAAATTCAACGTAGTAACTTTGCTTGGGTAGTTATAATAAACCATAATATTATTGTATTCGTTGACAGAGCTAACAATAAAAATATGAGCATCGTAAATATTACACTCTTTTACATTCAAATAGGATCCTCGAAGAAAACCATATCTTTATTTCAAAGCACCATGAAACGTTAGACGCTACAAATTTTAACAAAATAAACGCGTTCACTAACACCCTTATACTGCGTTAGTCATAACGTTACTTATACACATTTTAAAAAGCTTATATGTGCATCACAGCAGCTCCGTAGTGTGAAGAATAAACAATTTTATTATACCACCCCTACAGTCGCTTTTAGGTTTACTGCAATGGAGAGATTGCACTTTTATAGTCTTCATAATTTACAGCTGAGATGAACACTTTATACGCGTTTCAGGCTCATTCTTGTGGCTTGAACGATCTCATTGGTGGAACTATTAATTTAGATAGACAGACAGACGTATAATACATAACGACGTCATATAATTGGGGTAGAGACCCCAACTATATGTTTTAACAGAGTTTAATCCGTAAACATAGTTATATTTAAAACTAGTGACCGGCCCGCGCGAATATTTTTTCAATTCAAAAACAAAAAAACAGACTCGTTAGCCTTATTATTATTACATACTTTAGATGAAAGTAATTATTCTGAACAGATGCTACTTTTGGGCCCTGGACTGTTCAAGCTTGCCTTAATTTTATTAATAGTAATTGTAGTAAAAGTTTTTTCTTTTTCTCTTTTCTACTGTGACATACTCAAGCTGTATACATGGCTCATCGGCTAAAAAAGTAACTATCGAGTTTCTTGCCGGTGTCTTTTCGGTAGAATCGGGGTTCCAAACCGGTGGTACCGACGATTTATAAGTGCGTGTAAAATGCCTATATAAACAAAGAAATTTTGAGTTTAATAGACAATACTAGACACACATATTTTACTATAAAAACATAATCACACCCAGATACGAAACGAACACTGATGTTCATCGCACAAATATTTGCCCCGAGAGGGAATCAAACTTTTGGAACCGTCAGCCTGGTTTACTAACCACTGTTCCACCGAGCCAGTCAAAAGAGTAAAGATAAAGTAATTTGAATTTCACTCATTGAGCTTTCTCAATAATTCAAAGCGATGATTACCTACCAAAGACAACAGACCAATAAATAATCCCAGCAGGCGTTTTAATGTCGGCGTAAAATTTACGAACGATTCCGAAGGCGTCGACCCCATTCTATTTAGAACCCTGTGATATATTTACCACCTTCCCCAAGTACATTGAAAAAATGGTGTGGCTTAAATCAACGTGTCAAGGTATAGAATCGTTTGATTCCTCTCAGATTACTATTTAACGGAGTTTCGTACGAATATTTTCAGGGTTGACGGCGGCATTTTGTTCCAGGGGACTGTGATGGATAGGATTTCACAGCGGAGCGGATCATATTTTACACAAATTGGCGTTTATGCTGCGACGGACGACGCCATTCGTTCAGACAACAAAGCTGAGAGTGGTTTTGTGTGGGATTATAGTAAGTAGTTACCTACAACATTAAGGGTATAAAAACGAAATGTTTCTTTAAGAAACTACGAGTAGTTGTTTCTTTATTAAGCTAGTACTTTCTTTAAAACTCAAAGTTTGTTTAGGAAACTGTTGTATCGTTTCGTAGAAATTAGTCGTTTGGACAGTTGTACTTTCTTTTTCTTTATTCGGACAAAACATGCTTAATACCCATTTTTAGTAAATAGGTAGCAGCTATATTAGTCTCAAAATGAGTTCTAGAATTGTGTTTAATTTGAGGGAACGCAAAGTTTCATTCGATTTAATAAAGGTCACGAGCGATTATGATTGGTAACCCATTCGAAACATCGAGCAATAAAATAGCTATTTTTCTACAACCCGACGCTCCGACTACAATGGATAGCTCTATGTTGCTATGACTTTAAGGTTATACAATATTCATTCGCTGCAATTTGGAAAAAATCATTAATAAAATGTAATTCAAAATTATTTTCATTATTTATCCTGTTACAATTACCATGATAAGATTATTTTTTCTAGGAAAACGTTTAATTACAGATTAAAGCTCAAAATGGGATTAATAGAGCTGTAATTTTCATTTAAAACCTTTCTTGAAAAAGTTAGAGGCGACAGATATCATTTTGCAAGAACAATTCGAAATAATTTCAAAGCGTCCGTGTCGCAAAGTTCGCAGCATGCATTTCCTTTTGCAAAAGTTGGCCAAGTTGATGAATTATTTAGGATCGGCAGAGGGCCCTCGGCATCACTAAAGGCTGTTGCTATGCAAACGACAACGGATCGCATGGAAATCAAAGAAGTAGCTAGAGAAGTAGCTACAGATGTTAGAGAGCTAGGGGATCTTTTTCTTTATAAGTACGTTAATGTGGCCAGTTCCCATGGAAATCAAAGAACTAGCTAAAGATGTTTGATTTTAGATTATTAAGTTCTATTGCACTAAATATTATCGCGGGCTTTGAGCGCGGTATACACGAACCAAGAAATTCCGTAACGAAAAAACCTCACAATCGTCTAACGTCGTTTCAGTTCGGTAGACTTCGGCACGGTGTTTGTGAGCGTGCGGTTAGCTACGTATTTGTACGACTCTACGAAACTCGCACGAATCGAGACGAGCTGCTCGAAATCGGACGTTGCTATGCAATAACTATACCGCGGCAGATGGCTAGTGAATATTTTTCCTCATAAGTAGGTACGTTAATGTGGCCAATGTTTGTCCTGTAAGTCCGACTACCGTAACGGCAGTAGAAAACGTATGAAATATGTCAAATTGCTCAAACGGGAATCGTGTTCAAGATTTTTTTCATTTCATTTCATTTCATTTCATTTCATTTCATTTCATTTCATTTCATTTCATTTCATTCCATTCCATTTCATTTCATTTCATTCCATTTCATTTCATTTCATTTAATTCCATTTCATTTCATTTTATTTCGTGTAAACGGACTTTGAATGACCGCACAGAGCTTGTAAGTTTTTATTTATCGTGTACAACTTTTGAGATTATGAGTTATATGAGTATTTAACTCAATTTTAAAACAAATGTAAAAAAACAACTATCAATGCCGGTTTAACAACAGAGTTAGGTCATTCGTTTCGCTTAAAGCTATTACTAACATACGTCTTGAGTTTATCCAGCTCAAAATCAACAAACCGAATGGATTGCGTCAATTCCTACGGGAGCATATCATAGAATGACACTTCTACATATAACGATACTAGCTTTCCGCCCACGACTTCGTCCACGTAGAGACGTATAACGGGTAAAACAATACTTCTTTATAGCGCAGTCGGTTAAAAAGTAGCCTTTATCCTTTCCTAGGCTCTGGACTGTATCTGTACTAAATTTTGTTTAAATCGGTTCAGTACTCTATGCGTGAAAGCGTAACAGACAGACGGAGTTACTTTCGCATTTATAATATTAGTAAGGATTACCACTTTGAGTACTTGATCCCAAATGTACAGTGTACGTTTATCTCGGATTTGGGTGGATTTTGTCACGAAGTTTTTTATACCCCGTATAAAATGTTGAGCGGGCATTTATTGCTTCCCTAATAGAAAAATATGATGAGGGTCACTTCTGCGCGAAACCTATATTGCGGATTGGAAGACTTGACAACTTGGACGGGCGAGTAAATAAAATAAAATTCCGGCCAAGCGCGAGACGGACTCTCGATCTGAGTGTACCAGATGTACCTGTTTATAAATATGATATTAGTAAAGAACTTTTGATATGAAGTAACAACTTTACAATTGTTTTTTTTTTGGGATAGGACAACAAATTTGTACTTGTCAGAACTTTTTTCCTTTTCCCGGTATGTGTACGCGATCGGAGACATTGTTAAAAGTGACATCTGTCAATAATCTGTCAATAAAAATAACATAATATTAATGCGTGTGTTACTAGTAGTAAATAACGGTTTAACGGCCTTGATTTTAAAATCATACGGCCAAATCTTCATTTAATGAGTTTTACCAATTTTGACTTTCACACACACATGCACACACACTCACACCAAGATTCTCTGCGTGTGTTACTAAAAGTATAATCATATGATAGTGTTGCTATTTGTTTCTATGTGGATCTAATTTGTAACTTTATACAATACTAGCGGCCCGTCCCGGCTTTGCGCAGGGGGACTTAACATTTTTTACATAGATTTAAGTTTTATTATTAAATTATTGACTTCGAAGTCCCGTCGCCAAAATGACATAACCTTGGAGCAAACATCTAAATCATTAAAACGATTGTTATGGGTAAACTATAAAAGGTAGACATATTCTCTCGCGGACTTTTTTAAAGATAATGTTAAGATGAACAATTCATCGATAGAGCATTTTGTATAACTTTAACTATATGCTCAGCGCACGCCACGAAAGGCCTCAGAAACGATACTTTTCCCCCGTTTTTGAAACATTTTCGGTTACTGCTCTTCAACTATAGTACCTAGCGTGATATTATATAGCCTATGTTTCTTCTGAATAATGCAGCTTTTTAATGGTGAAAAAATGATTGCAATCGGTCCAGTTGTTTCCGAGTTTATTCATTACAAACATACAAAAATACAAATCTTTCCTCTTTATAATATTAGTGTAGATTAAATTACTGTTAGTGTAATAATATTTATTTATATAAGTTGTATAATACACAAATTTTTGTGTGTGAATAAGATGATACTATATTGTTGCCCAACGCAAAATAAAATTGCTTATTTAATGATTATTGCAAATTACGATCACAAATCATACAATACAATCCTTACATGTAAATTCAAATCTTTGATAACGAGAGTTCCTACGAATAAAATTATATACAACTAATTACTTTTAAGAGTCTTATTTTTTTTCTCCTTTAATCTTATTTTTTTATAGAGACGAATCACAATATGTAGCAGAAACGATTTTGATTTTTTTATTTCTATAATTTATTCACCAGTATAATAAGACATAATAAGGCAATTTTCTTTTTGCTGACATCCGATGATGACTTGGAGTATTGGAGTACTTAGCCTCGTCATCATCACCGGACTTGCGGGGGAGCGGATGGCTCTCACCCCTAATTAACGGCAGTGTACAAATTAAATTGTTTAATATTAAACCCAAACGGACTGCAGTGAAATGCTTTTAGTTTATTAACGGCAGGCGAAACTTGTTCCGAATTAAAGGGTCTGTTGCATTCGCTTTATGCTAGAATAGAAGTGATATTAATATCAAATGTGCTGCAAATTCTGGACTGCATATTGAAACAGTAGGAGCATTCGCATTTATCTGCAGGTGCATAAATGCTGGCTTTAGAACAGTTTATAGTTTTCGTTTTAACGAAAAATAAAGTATACACCTAATATGTACCCACTAAATATAAAAAAATACTATTTAAGAGCAATTATTGAACTTTTTGCGATTTAAAATTATTTTTCATATTACTCCTAACGCCCAACTGGAGGGGAAAATATGAATTTGCAAAATTTCACACATAAATAAAAGAAAACACACGTTATTTTGTTTTACATTCAGAGAAGTGTCGCTTTAGAACATAGGTCAAGTCCATAAGCGTTGTACCGATTTCTATATACTCATGTATAATAATGAATCCTATATGTTGTTATTCATCCTATCGATATATGTACATTTAGTGTGGCACTAATTGAGAGCACGCAAATTGCATTAAAACCAACGCGTAACGTACCGCATCCATTATTGCTATGACATATGACATAGTATCAGAACATGAGTCATCTGTAATAGAGCAGCAATGGAAGCCATATGGTGCGTTCTTTATGTATTATTACAGTATATACATAGTGATAGTGGTATCGAGGGAGAACGTACAAAATCCGTTGTAGAATTAATTCCAGAATTCAAAATCATATAAATATTGCCTCTTTACTCAGGTTTATGTGATCAAGGCATAACAATAGCTGTTAGGTACTTTATGGATGTCCTGACTCTGACGAAATATATCTGTCACAGGCAAATTGTATAATTTGTCCAATTACAATCGTCCCCGTTATAAACGAATTTTAATCGTTTTGTTTAATATCGAAGGCTTTATTATGTGCTCGATTGTATCGTTTTTGACATGTATGTATAATAGTAATATTTAGGTGGCCATGGGTTCGAATTAAGTAGGGGAATGGTAAGGTTAGGTTTTATAAGAAGAGATTAACAGCCCCCACAACGGCATTCTACAAAACGATTTTTTTAAAGATGGCCGATTGTCATTGGACGAATTATGGATGTAGGCTGTACGGGCTAGATGCCTTTACCATTCCCTGATGGGATAGATTGATTAAAAAAAAAAAACAATTTGACAGTGACATTTCCTAGCAGATTAGCTTAGCCTAACCTAGCATCGTCATTTGTTTAGACCCTTACCTCTGTCCAGGACTCTTGCTCTCACTACTAGCGTTGTTACTGGAGTCTTCATCGTCCTCCCTGGAAGTGGCTGCTGAGAGGACCCTGGAGGAACCGGCATTGAGTTCGCTGCCATCGTTATCTTCTATCTCAGAGTTGCGTCGACTTGTGCCTTCCTCTGCCTGTGGGCGAGAAAGAGATGAATATAGTTTTGTGGGTATAGTCGTTGAAAACGTGTTTGATATTCATATTTATCATAATAAGAAAATTATAACATATTCTCCTAATTCAACGACTCTGATTAGATTTGTTTTCAAATAAACCAATATCTGAAGATCTGACGTATTAAAAATGAACTAAAATTTTACTCTCGTATTATTTTGACCGTTAAATTAAGAAGAAATAGAAATTCCTTATACCTAAGCCACAGAAAAACACCTTTGCTATAACAATGATAACTTAAAACAGTGATCAAAATAAGTGGCAACAAAAACCTAATTAAGAAGAACCTTTACAGACTCAAAATCATTTAAGTCCGTTGAAAAGGTTCCAATTAAGGTAACTGGCTTACAAAAGTTAATACACTTTTGCAATATGAAAACTGAGCTTCACAATAAAATCGAATGACTCGATTTGGTTAACATATTCACTGTATCAAATAAAAAACTTTCTCTGCATTTAAAAAAAAATTGGACTCAATTGCAGTTATTACTACATGAAACTGAATTTCATTTTGTGTTCTGGCTTAAACATTTATATTGTAGACAAATACAAAAAGATACCCATGCTGTGCTGTGCTCACAAAACAATCAGGTTTTTTAACTATAATTAACTATTTTCACGTAATTAATAAAATTTATATTATTCTTGGAATTCTTAAAAAAGTAAATTTTGTTTATCAACCTGTTTATTTTGTTTAAAAGTGCTTTTGGTATCATGCATCATTCAAATAACGTTTTCACGTCAAGAAATCGTTCAAAGTAATTGCATTTGTCTGTACTATGGTTGTGGAGTCATAAAGATATAGAATTATTGTTTAAGAGACTTGTATAAGATCTTGAAACTATAGGTACCAACCTATTTCCTGAAATATGGCTAACTTAAAGCTTTTAATTAAAAAATAACTTTATTTTCACTTTGAAGCCCATATACACATTGCTTACTCATTCCGGTAAAAACATAGTCAAGGAGCTAAAGATACAGAAAATGTCAAGATTAATATCCATTAATTGATATGAAAGTTTTAACGTTAATGCTTACCTGTACTCTAATAAGTGGTATAGTTTCTTCAATATTTTTGTACATAATATTAAAAGTGTATTATTTTTAAGTGTTCTTTTTGAAGAAAAGGTGGATCTTAAATATTTTTTACAGGAATTTACATATTGTTAGAGAAATGAAATAGCACAAAAGCGCTAATATTTGAGGCAAAACTATGATGTTAAGCCTAGCTTAGCTTACACTAAATAATTTCTAATTTTACATGGATTTGTCCGTCTATCTAGGACTACTGCTGAAAATGTAACTAATACCGACTTTGTCCATTATGCATACTTGAACTAAAATTGTGCGACTTTTGAGAAAATTGAAAATGTTTTTATCTAAATACCTTGAAAGATAATAAAAATGTTAATAACCTACTACTTTTTGGATTTCTAGATGAATAATATACTAACTACTTGTTACTATTAAACTAAAACTACTATTTGCTAAAATAAATTGTTTCGATTAGCATTACTAAAAATATATAAAATATTGAGAAAAACAAAATATTTTACGTCTAATACACTCTTAATAAAAGATGAATTCGAAATTCAAAACTTGTCGAAGCCAAATTCGAATACGGCTAGAAGACTCTCTTTCTCTCTTCATAAACCTAATAGTTACAGAGCCCACGACGAAAACCATGTCTCATAGCAATACGGCAAAAACCCTATAAAATCGTTAGATCGTATGATTCTGAACCCAACTAGGTATATAGTAACGGTCGAAAGTGTAGCAACTGCGTGGGAGGCCATTTCTGCTGTTTAAAAAAAAAAAGGCAGTCGGTATTATAGCAATACGTCTGATAATGAAAATGTATGTAGTATGTAGATTTTATAATTGTATTAAGAAAAAGTTTGTTTTCAGACATTTTGTGCGTAGCACATTGCCTGAGCGCATTTTTGAAAATGTCAAAAAATTTAGCCGACCTGTGTCATAGCAATACGGATAATTCTTTTTTTAACTTTTCGTTTTGCTGCCATAATTACCAAAAACCTGTTTTCAGACACTTTAAGTGTAGCATATACTCCCAAAACCAAAATAACAAGTGTGTTAAGCACACATAAACCAAAACTATCAAATCAATCAGTATTTAATTTCAACTGCCTCAGCGCTTTTTACGCCCCTGCCCCTTTCTTACTTCATTGTTTTGTAACAGAGAATTCAAGATGCCTCAATACGATTCTTAAATGATATCTGAGTATCGAAAAAGTTGTCTGATAGAGAAGATGCTACACTTTATTTGTCTGATATAATTTTTTTACACATGTGGACAACTTATTCTATCATGTCTAGCAATTTTCAGACATATTGCTATGATACCGATCGGTAAAATTTGTTAACATTTTCAGAACGGTCTCAAAATTTTATGCGTCCACATTTCCGTCTGAAAAATTGTTTTGTTCGCATCAAATAACCAAAATTTACTAATAAAAAAGATTTTCAGACGTATTGCTATGAGACATTTTTTTTGTCTCATTTTTTAATCTTTTAAAGTGATTTTACCGGGTTTGCGCTACACCACTAACGTCTGAAAAATATGTTTCCGGTATCTCAGAATCATCATTCAACTACATTCTGCAAATCAGACGTATTGCTATGATGCAGTTCGGTAAAAATTCTTTGAAAATTTTTAAAATTCGGTCAGATCAAACGCTACGCGGAAAATGTCTGATATTAGTATTTTCCAGTTCAGAATAATCTTATCTATCGATTTGATGCGGTTTTGGCTGTATTGCTATGAGACAAAAATTTTGGTAGTGGGCTCTGTAACTATAAGCGATTGACTTTGATGTAGCTTAGATTTTCCCGGAAGGTCAGAGGGCGTATTACAACCTCTTAATTCCAGTCAGCTTAAGAATGGGCATCGACCGACTTCGTATTTCTGGTACAAATAGTTGTGCGCTGTGGTTGTGGAGTCATACAGACTGATATAACGCCTCCATCATTTATGTATATTAAAAATCACTGCAAGAAAACATCGTGACTAAACCTCCATACCTACGAAGAAATTCTTAGGTTGTGTAGTCAACCGACCCGTACTTGGCCAGCGTGGTTGACTAAGGCCTTATCGCCCTAGTTTAGGGTAGGCCCGTGCCCTAGCAGTGGGAACGTATATGACGTATATGAATCTGCCCTTAAGATGACGTTATAATCGGGTCTCTGGGCTCTTGTACTAGCAATAGAAAATTAAATGGCGGTTCCAATGCGCGTTCACAATTAGCCGCAAACTAGCTTCCACAGGAAATGTTCAGGGAAATCATTGAGGCTTATAACTGTGCTTTTGCTTTTAGGGTTCTGTAGCCATGGGTAAAACACCTCTTAGTCTTCTATCTGTATGTGTGTCACCAGGTTCCTATGGAAAAGTCAGCTAAAAATTCGACAGATTAAGCGACCCTCGGATTAAAATTGGGAACCGTGACTAACGCGATTTTAGTACGGAACCCTTCGTGTAAACGACTCGCACTTAGCCGGGTTTTTTGTTTCTACTAAGGGGTTATAAATATATTTATGATGTTTACTTAGAATTTCGTAGGGTTGTACATGATACTTAGATGTTAGGATATAGTTGCAGTATAACAACACTGCACTTATGTTTGCGAAAGAAATACAAGGTTTAACGAAACTTTATTTCGCTTATCAGGCTTTATAATATACTTATGTGTATTAAACTCCCGTACGTATTAGAGAGTCCGACCGGATACGATAAAAAAAATAAAGACACCTGAAACTCCATCGAAATCGGCTCTTCCAAACTAATCATCGATTCCAGGACCCAATCGACAATTAAACACTTCCGTTTCGAAAACCTCTTCCGGTTTCGCAATTAAAAGTGAAACGGCAATTTTCTTTCCGTCACTCGAAGTCAGTCTCTGCGTAATCGAATGTCGTTTGGAGAGCTCGTCTCTCACGCCGATAGTTCCGAGTTATTTGATTGTGGACGGCGGCACCTCAAAGGAAATCTGATACACGTTCGGTTTTAGCTGTAAACGCTATTGTTTTTTGTGCAACGAAATTGGTTTGTACGGTACTATGAATTTATGTGTTTACAGACAAGCGTCTTTTTTTTTGGTATTTTATTTTTATTGTTATTTAACTTAAATGAAATAAATAAATATTCGGGACCTTTCCAGATACAACAAAGCTTGTACTATGGGTTTCAGAGACAATAATTCATCTATACTAAGCTCGTAAGACCTATAATGTAGACTTAGTTTGCAATAAAAACTTTGACTTCGACCACTGTCTGTACTATAAATCTGAAGAATAAGTTTGTTTCTTTGAACGATCTTATCTCAGGAACTACTGGTTCGAATTGAGATATTCTTTTAAGCCTTTTATCGAGGAATACTTTAGGCTGTATAACATCACGCTGCGACCAAAAGGAGCAAAGAAACAGTGGAAAATGTGTAAAAAACGGGGTGAAACGTGGACGAAGTCGCAGGCATAGCTAGTACAAAGATATTAAATTTAAAATTAAATACATACTTAATTAGTTAAATACATACTTACTTAACTTTCTGATTTAAGCAAAAAACTACAACAACATAACACAAATGTTTGTCCAAGAGGACATTGAACCTGCCATCAAATACCAGGCGTAAGAATCTACAAAATTCGCCACCGATCCAGTCAATAGATGTTAATCGTACGATAAAAAATCAATTTCTCCAAAGATAACTTGTATAAATTGACTCGCTAAACATTATATTCACCGCGTCGTTCTCGGCATTATTCAATTTGCTTACGTACATTTTCTCAGAAACGGTTTACCTGTCCGCTAGCTTATTTTGTGTAAAGACTCTTGTAAGGTAGAAGAAAATTAAATTGAACCTTATCCCCTTGCAATACTGCCTCGTGTGTCTATTGGTGGGAGCGCAGCGTATTAATGGACCGAATTTTGAATTCGGGTTATTTGTGTCAAAAATCTGCTCACACAAGTCGTGATGAGTAAGGACTTTGCTAGTGTATAGCCTGAAACTCAGGCTCAGAAAATGACTGTTTGAAAAAAAGTGAATTGACTGTGAAATTGTATCTGTCGGCAGTGAAACTATGAATGAATAACCACTCTCATGGCAATATTAGTTTTACTTTATTGTATTCAGTCGAATAAAATCTATCAATAGTCGAATAAAATAGAAGCGTCGATAGCCGAGTGGGTAAGTGGTGATCGCTAGTTCATACCCCGCCACGTACCACTATGTTTTTCAAATTTGAAATTCAAATGTACGATTATTCGACGCTTTAACGGTGAAGGAAAACATCGTGAGGAAACTTGCACACCTACGAAGGAATTCTGAGGTTGTGTAGTCGACCAAGCCGCACTTGGACAGCGTGGTTGACTAAGGCCTGATCGCCCTAATTTATGGTAGCCCGTGCCCCAGCAGTGGGTACGATATAGGCTGATGATGATGATGATTCGTTGCTTCACAGTTCGTCTGGATTGTAAACACATCCGGACTACTAAACCGAATGGCTTGATGGCGCATTGCATAGTGCCTCTGTCTATTGCGCCACGAGTCATGGGTTCCATTCCCACTAGGGACAAATATTTTCATGATTAACAGTGGCCATGGTTCCGTGTTGGTATATTATGCATATTGTTTGTATTAAGAGTGTCACTGGTTTAAATAAAGATTTGATAAAATGTTAGTCTTTATGGGTCTACACGCGTTATTAGGAGTAGCAAATTACATAGCTACTTACTGCCCGACGTTTCGACTGGTACGCGAGCGACCATGATTTGTGTAACCCATAAAGACTAATATTTAGTGTAATGGAAAGAGAAAGTCTAAGAGATTTGATTTTAAATGTTTTTCATTTTAATAAAAGAGTTTCAATAAAGATGCCATTGTTGTTTTTAATATCCGTAATATAAGTGCTTGAACAACTTATTTAGGAATGTGAACTATGTAGGTATGCATAATATCAAAGGTATCAAAAGTAACTCAGTTTTTCTTTATCGCCCAATCACCCAAAAACGGCCTGAACTGTTTAATTGAAATTCGTTACACAGTTAGATTTGAACCTCAAAATGGACATGGCTATGGCTACTTCATAAGTATGTGCATTATAAAGTTCATTAATCGCCTAATTTTTTAAGTTGGCGGTTGAACGCCCGTGCCTCGGAAAGCACGTTAAGCCGGTGGTCCTGCGCCCGATCTCTCATCGGTCATGTCGGATTGCCGTCTCACCGAATTATGAAAGTAAGGGAATAGAGGCACTTGTGTTTGCGCGCACACTTGTGCACTATAATATGTCCTGCGCACATGGCTGATCTGAATTGAGATCGGCCGCCATGGCTGAAATCGGTCGTACGCCTTATTAATGTTTTACGCGGACGGAGTTACATAATAAGCTACTATTTTTACTTTAATGTAAAATTTTGGCTAGCTGGTACTACCCCTACATTCAATTTTAGAATCATGAATTTCGCATTCCATGATGGAAGCTTATTTTTTAATGAAAAAAGCTTAATGAAGTCTGCGAACCCCAATTATTATTCAAGCCGGCCGCGGTAGTAATAAGAGTGCACTTCTCTCAGTTTTATAACAGAGCTGCAGTTGAACTGACTATGGCAATTACGTAGACTTTTCGGGAGTCGCTTGCGGTATCAAAAACGTAAACAAAAAAAAGTTGCCGTTGCAACACTCGATATATTGTGTAAAAACTAGGAGTCAGTTTTGGATAAGGATCGATTTCGGCCATGGCAGCGGCGCTTACCGATAGACTAACATTTATAATCATTTTAAAAGTTAGATATAGATAGATATAGGATATTTTTTTCTGAGACGAATCATTTTATTATCTATTATAAAAAAACTGCAAACAAAAAGTAATCAAAACTTTAAACTAATAATAATCATTAAATCTTAATTAAAAGGACTATTTAATTTAGGTTGCATTCTTCCGACTAATTACGTCACAATACTGACACATACATTGGTAAGTTGGAAATAATTAATTTTATATATTTATTATTCATTACAAACAAGCTAAGGCAGCATTTTAGTCTTTATGGGTCTACACGCGATATTAGGAGTAGCAAATACATAGCTACTTACTGCCCGACGTTTCGACTGGGTTACACCAATCATGGTCGCGTGTATACCCATAATGTAATGGAACGCGAAAGTCTTAAATCTTATATAGCTAAGACAGCTTTTGGCACATCTGAATATCAGAATAGAAAAGTCTTTCCATATTGAAATCAAATCCCAAACGTGACTTCCCTTGAATAAAAAGCGTACCTACTCGTATTTTCCAAATACGTATCCGAAACGGACCGATAAACAGAATCGTTTTCTTATCCGCCGACCGTTCCGAGTTCACTATCCAAACGTTTACGTACCAAAAACGTACGTTTCCGCGTTCAGCCAACGCTTTGCATAACCAGATGTGGGAGTTTCTCTATCAAACAAATCGGTCGCAAGTCGCCAACGAATAACGAGGGAGAAACGCAAACCAATTTCGTACCACGTTTAAAATCGTCTCTTGGGCAATTTGGCGACAGTCCTCATATTGGATCGAAGGAACAGGTTTTTGTTCGGACGAAGAATATATTGCATTGCAGTCCGATTTGATGCTACCCGGCTGGGCGATAATAGATAATTTTCATTTTTAATAATTAAGGATCTGTTTGCGGCAAGAACGTAATATCTACATACATCAAATTAAAATGAAAAACGTACATCGCGGATCTTTTTCATCATCATCATCAGCCCATACACGTCCCCACTGCTTGGGCACGGGCCTACCATAAATTAGGGCGATCAGGCCTTAGTCAACCACGCTGGCCCAGTGCGAGTTGGTCGACTACACAACGGCGGTTTGGCGGTTGAACGCCCGTGCCTTCGGAAAGCACGTTAAGCCGGTGGTCCTGCGCCTGATCTTTCATCGGTCATGCCGGATTGCCGTGTCACCAAATTATGAGAATAAGGGAATAGAGAGTGCACTTGTGCACTATAATATGTCCTGCGCACATGGCTGATCTCAGTTGAGATCGGCCGCCATGGCTGAGATCGGTCGGACGCCTTATTAACATGGCAGGAAGTGATCTCTGCCTACCACTCTGGGAAAAGGCGTGATTTTATGTATGTAATATGTATGTGTGTTAAAGCAACGAATGCCTAACGTTAACTCTTTAGTGCCGTGTTGTGGATATTCGATTCTACGTCTCGTACGCTAGCGGCAGTGATTTTCCGACTAGTCGGTTCTCGATTTGAAATCGATCATGAACCACACAGTGCATTTCACTTACAGATGCATAACGGTGGATTCCTCTGCTTAATTTAGTGTGTTGAATTTACACAATGAAAATTAAGCTTAAAGATAGATTCTTAATCACAGATTAACTTAATGTAATTTTAATAAAAAGTGTTCGATAATGCATTTCTAAATTATAAAATTTCAAAAATGTATAAAGCCCTAAAACCATAAATAAAAATAATGGATTTCATCGAAATTAGAAGTTTGTTGAATATTGAAACGACAAATAAATAATGTAATTTAAAACGTTCATAATATTTTTTTTTAAGTATTTGAACAATGGTTAATACCTGTTATGTGTATGGACACAGGGAATAACCTGTTATTATTTTTTTCATTCCAAACCCATAACTTCTCGGTATTTTGTGGCTTTTACCTCAACGAGGCAACCAAAATCACATTAGCTAATGAGTTCCCTAGGAAATTGAAGAGTGAGGTACATTTCTTACTTTTTTTTTTCAAGTCCCACAAATATGTGAAATAACATTAAACCTACAGGTAGTTTTCAACCCCGTCGAGATTCTCAGCACACCGAATCTAATTTACCCTTCAACCTTTTTTTTCGAAATCAACTGAATCCGGGAACAAACACCTTCCAACATTTCGTCATCGTTTCGGTAACACCGTTTATTTTCGTGCGATTGTAAACCTTATGGTGGTTGCAATAAGGTGACATTTATGAGTCTACTTCAAAAAGCAACTATCGGATTAAGGCTTGTAAGGCCTTTGAGGGCCCAACACGGAAGTGGGTCATCGAGGTGGCAAAGAAGAAATGGTGGAATGAGACTGAGGAGACACTTTTTTTTGTTAATGTTTATGTTTTCCTTGAGGCTTCTTTGAGGTTTGCATTTCAGAATGCATTATAGTTTAGAAAGTTTTAGACTAGTTCAAAATCGTGACGCGGAAGACCTGTACATTCGAAAAGGCTGGCTCAAAATTGCATGTGTTTTTTTTGTCAAGTGACCCTCGTGCCTGGGATAATACTAAAGACTCGGTGGGGATCTATAAGTATAGACTGGCTCAGTGGAACGGGAGTTAGTGAACCTAGTTACGGTTCCAAGAGTAGTGGGTTCGATTCCCACTCGGGAAAAATATTTGTGTGACCAAAATCGATGTTTGTTCCGTGCACACCCAGAGTTTTCTATTAAATGTATTGAATTATATTTGTGTATAAACTCTATTACCACTGTTCTAATATCCGTAACACAAGAGCTTAAGCAACTTTCGGAATCAGAACAATGTATGTGACGTTTTTCCAGTTTACCCGTGGGTGATCATGGCGCTTGCAACAATGCCGAAATTTTTGAAACTCGATTAAATAAGGTAACATGGTTAATAAACCGAACACTTTCAGTTTTCTATTGTGTAATATTTATTTATTTATTTACTACTAGTGACCTCTTATACCCCTCTATCTATTAAAAACCGCATCAAAATCCGTTGTGTACTTTTAAAGATTTAAGCATACATAGGGACAGACAGACGCGGGACATTGCTTTATACTAACATGATGATGAAGTGATTACTGTATTGTCCTATAGTTGAATTGCTGTGGAGACACGACTCATAACGCGGGGTTGCGATTCAGCGGATCGGTCGAGTGTTGCCAAGTGCACTAGAGATGCTTATTATTTCTCCATTTCAGACAACATCACCGCTTGTAAATTAAAAATTGGAAGAATTCACATTCATGCCTGACTGGACGGGGACCCGAACTTACGATCTTGAGGTTACGCGCCCCACCTACTACCAACCCCAAGTTCCCGTCTAGTCAGGTAGGAATGTGAATTTTTCCAATTTTTTGCATTAGCTCTGTGTAGAATTAAAAAAACACAATAAAAAATAAAAAATTACCTGTTTTTTTATTTAGTTGTATATCAGAAGTATAGTATAGTAATAGATATCAACAGACATGGAACAAGCAAAAAGATGTGTCCCGGATCGGAATGGAATCCCACACTCTTGGTGCAAGAAACAGAAGCACGATAAACTGGGAAGACTGCCAAATATCTGGAGTTGAGGGTTCAGATACTATATTTTATAGTAATTATCACGCCCTATGATTCCTATCTAGAAGATTATTAAATTAATATATCAACCATAACAGTGTTTTCCGTGCAATCCGTGCTTTACGGGATCTTTTTAACCGACTTCAAAAAAAGGAGGAGGTTCTCAATTCGACTGTATTTTTTTTTATGTTTGTCACCTCAGCACTTCCGCCTGGGTGAACCGATTTGGATGTTTTTTGTTTTATTTGAAAGCTGGTGCTTCTCGTTTGGTCCGCCTTCAAACACATATATAATTCCTACCCATATAACTGTAAATGTTCGTATTATATATTATTTTGTAATTTTTGGTGTGTCGGGTTTTTGAAGGTAGTTTATCTTTTTTTATTAATTTATCCATAATAATTATGATGTATGACGCGAATTTAACTGAACCAATTTCAATGAGAAATGAATTTCAAAAGCGTCGATGGCCGAGTGGTTAAGGTCGTTGCTTGCCATGCGAGAGGTCGCCGGTTCAAACCCCGCCAGGTACCAATGTGTTTTTCAAATTTGAAATTCATATGTACCATCATTCGACGCTTTAACGGTGAAGGAAAACATCGTGAGGAAACCTGCACTCCTAAGAAGAAATTCTTAGGTTGTGTAGTCGACCAACCCGCACTTGGCCAGCGTGGTCGACTAAGGCCTTATCGCCCTAGTTTAGGGTAGGCTCGTGCCCCAGCAGTGGGGACGTATATGGGCTGATGATGATGATGAATTTCAATGAAATTTGGTACACAGTTACTACAGCCTAAAGAATGATCTCTTGATATAAATCATAAAATAAGTGTTCATAGCTCTGTAATTTCATCATCTTAAGCCATCCCACTATACAGTCCACTAGCTATTAAATTGTCTATCCCAGGAGCCCAAGAGAATAAAAATAATTTAGCAAATGCCAAACCGTAATGAAATTATATATTCATGAACATAGATCCATGTCATTTTGTTTCGTTGCTCGAGTTCCGACCCGTATCAAAAGTATTCCCGTGACACATTTATCTTTGGAGAAGATAAATATACCTGTTTTCTTTAAGGCCATTTAGCATTTTCGTACAAGGCTTCAAGTAATCGTATCGAGATATATAAAAAGTGACCATATATCTATTATCACTTTTTATATATCTCGATACGATACGGGGAATGACGCGCGACCTTCTGTCAGCGACAGACCTGTTTCACTTTGCTCCTGCTATTTATTTCCTGATCTTAAGAAAAAGTGTTAATTCCAATTAGTAATATATACTAATCGATAGTTAAAAACCATACCTGTGAACTAGTGCAACATTCCATAAACGAAATCACAAGAATATTAGAAAAAACAAGCAAAAATCATCACAACTCGCCGTTACAATTCGAGCGAACATCAGCCGGCGGACGGCGTCACAACATTACTTCGGGCACCTTCGTGCGCGATCGGCAAGTTTCGCCAGCCAGCAGCCACGGTTGTCAACGACGCGATCCGGCTCACAGTCACAGCTAAGCATCTCCGTTCTTCAACTTTACTGTATCTAACGGCGCGATCCGGCCCATTGCATATTTAAAATTAAATTGAAAAAATTAATTAGTAAAATTAATAAAAGTGTTATATTGACTCTAATATGCCTACAACTTGTAACGCCTGTGGAAAGTCGATCCAAACTCTCGACTATATGGATTGCAAGAATTGCAAACACTTATTTGACCTGGAATGTCTTACCATATCTGTGAAAGCTTTTCAAGAATATTTAGATGAGTATAAACTCAATTGGGTATGCCCACTATGCTTGGCCAACCAACCTAAGAAAAATAATGCCAGCACCCCAATCCGAAGCTTAAACGATAAACTTAACAATACCTACACTAGAGCTGAGTCTAGTAATATTAACACAGTTAGGGGCTCCCGAAACTTGAGCCTGCCTTGTGATATGCCTGACATCAGCTCAGAAGTACTTTCGGAGCTCCGACAACTACGGATGGAGGTTGCTGAACTGAAGCAACAAGGCTCGCAAATTAGTATCCTGCGGGCTGAAGTCCAAGAGCTGAAAACACAACTAGGGATATTCCATCTACTCTAATACAAAAACTAAATAATTTTGAAAGTCTGGTGGAACGCAAGGGACAAAGAAATTTCACAGCTGAAGAATACAGTGCAACAGCTGGAAAGTCAAGTATTGCTGCAGGAACAGGCTGCCATGAGGAATGAGCTGGAAATTCATGGTATTGCTGAACAAGATCATGAAAACCTACAACAAGTCCTCAACCTTACGTCGGTCAAATATGGGGTCCAACTATCAAATGCAGACGTGGATGGAATATGGAGAGCAGGGCCACGTAATCCCAGGAACAAGAATGCCTTGAAAAGAGACTGGAAGCCACGACCAATCGTTGTTAAACTAATAAGACGAGATAAACGAGATGAGCTCATCAAAGCAGCAAAATTAAGGCGTGATGTTACCACTGAAAATGTAGTTGCAGGAAACCCTAGCAAGATTTCTTTATATGAAAGGTTGAGTAAGGCCAACCGTAGTTTATTTCGGATGCAAGACAGCGCATCAGACAGTATAACTTCAGCTTCTGTTGGGTCCTCAATGGCCTCATATACGTACGCAAAACAGAGAAGGCCCCACCCATCTCCATTCGCTCTCTCCAAGAACTCAATGAGAGAGTTGGGGAAGAAATCACAGGCAGACCTCAACACTGCCGTCCTCTAGCTATAATGCCGTTAACTAACATTTGGTCATTTTTGACTTTTGAATACTATCCGAATAAGAAAAATATGCGGAATCTAACCATCTTTCCCAATTTTTTATATCTTGAGTAGTTTCTGAGATAGTATGCCGTTAAGTACGAGTGAGTGCCCCGTTTTTGCGAGGTTACATAGCTATAATGCAGTTACCTTAAGATTCTTAACTAAAACGCGGTTAAAGGATTTTAACTTCTAAAAATCTTAAAAATTTACTGGAAATTACATAACTAAATTGCCGTTATTTGAATTTCCTTCTCAATAAGGCCGTTAAAGTACTTTAACGGCAATATTGTTTTGCTGTTCTTCGAAAGCGTTTATATGGCATTTCAAGACTAAAACGTTGTTAAGTAAAATTATTAAACAAAAACGCCGTTAAAGTCCAATAACGGTGTTTTAAATTTGTTTAATAAATTTGCTGTCATTCAATTTGCACGACTTAAATGCGGTTAACCCACATTACTTAACTATAATGCGACTATGTACCAAACGTTGAAAGAAGTCGCAGTCTCAGTCCAAGGGCATGAAAGAGAGGATGTATCACAGAGCACATGAACTCGCAAAACTTGTGATGCAAACAGCACATTCATGAACGATATAAAGTTTAGCATCATATTTTCGGATTCTTTTTTATGAAACCAAACCTAATTTTATTGTGGGAACAGCAATTCTTTAACCATAAATATAAATATGGAAGTACGTGGAGATGCTACGGATGAGAAGAAAAAAATTATAATAAGCTAACTACATATATATCATTTTGTTTTCTTACAGCAATTTTATTGCGTCGTGCCAAATAACTATCAATGGTTTAAAGTGAGAGGTGATTTTCCCAACAGGAGCAAACGTTTCATTTAAACAGCAAGTCGTTGACATAATATTATGATAGATTTAAAGGTTTCCATTTTATGGTAAAACTAGCTGACCCAACAGACTTCGTCCTGTCAAAAAAATGAGAAAAAGAAAAGGGCTGTTTCTAGGGTTTTCCCGGCAATTATTAATTTTTTTCTCGCCGTAAGAACCATCCTTGGACTTCAACGAACATTTAAAAAAAAGAATTGGCCAAATTGGTTCATGCGTTGTTGAGTTATTATGACTTTTGCAAGATCGACATTAAAATATTTCTCAATCATTTTAAATTGATTTGTGTTCATTGTACAGTGCCCTTGCTTTTTTATATTTTTTGCGTTGTTTAGCCCAGTCAACACAAACAGCGCATTCATGAACAGTATTAAGGTTAGCATCATGTTTGGATTACTTTTTATGTAACCCAGGCTTCGCACAATTCACTCCCTTTTAGATTCATATCTTTACGTGATTTCTATAAGTTTAAAAAGATACTTTTTATCAGGTAAGTTGGGGGTTGGTAAATATCGTTCTGTAAACAGCGTCGCAATGGATCATGTTCGCCTCTGTAATGAGGTGCCAATGGGTGAAATGTTTCTATATGTGCGTTAATAAATCCCGGTCAAAAGGAAGCGATTGTTGATGCTTGCCGCGTCTTTCGATTTTTCTGTAAAATTATCAAGAAAATGCCTAAAGAAATAACAAACATCTTCAGTCTGTGAAAAAACGAATGACAAACCTTTGCATGATAATTTTACCGAAAAATCGAAAGATTAGCGCAGCAAGCATCAAACATCGCTTCCATTTGACCGGGATTTATTAACAAATATATAGTAACATTTAACCCATTGGCACCTCATTACAGACGCCAACGAACATCAACCACGCTGTTTACAGAACGATTTTAATGTAAAACTCATGCATTTGCATTTTATTTAAACTTACCCAGATAAAAAGTATCTTATGAATCTAATAGAAAACACGTAAAAAATATGAAATGAAGTCTAACTCAGCTCAGGAACGAAGAGAGTGAATTGTGCGAAGCTTCATAGGGTACAAAAAGTAATCCAAACATGATGCTAAATTTTATAATGTATTGTTTATGACTGTGCTGTTTGTGTTGACAGGGCTGAACAACGCGAAAAAATATAAAAAGCAAGGGAACTGTACGTGTACAATGAACACAAATCAATCAACAATGATTATGAGAAATATTTTAGTGTAAATCTTGAAAAAGCCATAATGTTACCATAAAATGGAAACCTTTAAATATATCCTTTTACTGTTTACTGTTTTTAATGAAACTTTTGTTCCTGTTGGGAAAACCACTTCTCACTTTAAACTATTGACAGATATTTGGCACGACGCAATTGCTGTAAAAAAAACAAAATTATATAGTCAGCTTTCTATAATTTTTTGCTTCTCTTCCATTGAGATATTCCAAATATACATTTATGGTTAGATAATTGCAGTTCTCAGAATAAAATTGGCTTTTTATATTGATTACCTTTTAAAGGAGACTGAAAATGGTGGGCCGCAATTGTAATGGATTGGTATATGGTCTAAAAAATTAGTTTCTGCGTGCTGAGAAATATGAAAAAGATTCTACTTTCCGTAAAAAAATCGATTATTCATATTAATCGATTTATTTACAGGAAAAAAGTATTTTGCAATAGAAAGTAAACCCAAATTGTAAGTAAATGCACGTTAAACGTTACACAACACAGTTCAAACATAGTGATGTGTCGTATCAATTGCAAAAAAACAATAATATCGGTACAATGATGATAATATAATTAATTGATTTCAATTCCAATAAATGGATCTATGGTCTATTTACCCGACTGTCTTTATTACTGACATTGACAGTTGACGGGCGTTGTGCCGGCCGGTGGAATTAGCTCACTCTTTTTCGTGTTTTCTCGATTCCATTATCTCATTTCTCGTATGTCAATACTTGCAAAATTTTCTCTTAAAGCTGATAAGGTATCCTGCCTATCGATTAATACCGATTTCGTCTTATTACAAGTTATAATTTTTACGGCCCAAGATTGAATGAAATCGTTTCAGTCTCAAAGTTAAATTGATGATTAATTGATACAAATTGATCTCAATTTATTTTAAAAATGTGAAACAGTTGATTTTTAAATTAAATAGTGATTTAAAACGGTTTTATTACTTATTACATAAATGCACTACATTGTAATTTCTAAATTATCAACTTATGAATGCTTAGTTAAAATGCCGTTACGGCAAAAGGTTTTGATTTTAGCTGCATTTTAGTCTAGTAATAAACATTAGTAAAAGATGCATAGTAAAACTTATGTAATTTATGTTGGAAATGCTCGACTTAAATGCCGTTATGAACAGTTAGCTGCACTATTGGTAAGTAATGCACAAGACACAAGAATAAGATTACCGAGCTAAAACGCCGTTAATCTATTTAACGGCATTTTAGTTAAGTAAATATATTAGAAAGAAACTCATTTTACAAATTTATCAAAGTTATTCAAAATCAAACACTTAAATGCCGTTAAGGTATCTATAGCGGCATTTTAGCTATGTTTTCTATTAAGTAAATCTAAAGCAATCCTGATTTAAAACGTTTAAATTAAAATATTTTAAAATATATAACACATAGAATTATGAGAGTTTGAGCATATTAAAGCTCTTGTAAATACCTGTGTAATGATATATATCACTTGTATATAAACCTTTTTCCTTTTCGTTTAGCGATTTTTTTTTTCTTTCGCGCTCTTTAAACCCGTTTTTCTCCGAATGCGGTTTTGTCACATAACGGCATTATAGCTAAAGGACGGCAGAACACTCTTCGGACCTTCAGACTCAATAACGTACAGTTTGGTGTCACTTGCATCTGCTTTTTAATTTTGTATTTTTTCCGTATCATTTTTTATTAAAACTTTTGCTTTTTATGTCTTTTGCTGTCATCATCACACACACATATACATATACAAAACACTACCACATCATTTTGCAAGCATCTCGGATTTTTCTCGCTTCAGTTAATTCCAGAGCATATACTTTTAATCTTTGTAGTTTCCCCCTTAAGCTTCGTACATTGTCATGCTATCCTTAACCAAACCTTTTCTTTGGCGGTAATGTCTGCAATAATTTTTATAGATCGCCCCCCCTAAGATGTCCATCAATGTTGATACTGTTAAAGAAATCGACGAAGCTTTTACGATTACTTGTCATGATTTAAATTCGCTGGAAGAATGCAAAGAAGTGATCCGTAACTCGCATGGGCTCAAAATACTTACTTTAAATATCCGTAGTATTAACTGCAACTTTGATCCATTTTTGATTGCCTTAGACAGACTAGCTATTACTTTTGATGTGATTATTTTGACAGAATGCTGGTTACAATGCTCTCCCCTTGTTGGTCTAATTCCAGGCTATGATGTTTTCCAAACCAAAAACAATCTAAATCGATGCGGCGGGGTCACAGTCTACGTCATAGGAAATCGAAACGCGTCAGCTCAAGAACTAAATCTCTCTGAAGTCGAGGGCCTCTCCATTGATATCCCTATGATTGGCACTATACTAACAGTGTATCGTTCCCCTTCATTTTTAAGAAAGGAAATATTTTTAGACTCTCTTAGCTCCACTCTAAAGTCATTCGAAAATTCCCCAAGGCTTATACTAGCCGGTGATATAAATATAAATATACTTGACCCTGGGGATCATGATTCGTCGCAGTATCTTGATCTCATGTCTCAATCCAACATGCTGCCAGCTATTACTCGACCCACCAGGGTGGATGCATGTATCGACCATATATTCGTCAGAGCCAATCAGATGGAATGCGCAGGTGCAGTTGTCAACGCTGACATCACCGATCACAATATTTGCATGTTTGGTATGACCTGTACTAAGGTTAAGCCACCTTCTCGAAAAATATCAAAGATCAACTACAGCGCAGTAGCAGAAGACCTTAAAAACGCAGACTGGTCATCCGTAATGTCATGCCAGGATGTCGACACGGCGGCTGAATGCTTTAGTTCGATAGTTTCAATTACGGTCAAAGGACATACTAGCGTACGGTTAACTAGTCGTTCTCAATGTATCTTAAAACCTTAGACGACTCCTGGTCTACTGAGATGCACTAAACATAAAGACCGACTCCATCTAATTATAAAAAAAACCCCAATGATAGCGTTAAGGAATTCATATATAAGCGTTATAGAAACTATCTCAGAGACCTCCTTCATCGTTTGAAAAGGGATTATGAGGCAGAGGAATGGCAAATAACAAAAAGAACCCAAAAAGACTTTGGAAAGCGATCAGAAACATTAGTCATTCCAATACCAAAACTGACTCGGCCAATGAGCTGACCAAAGTTAAAGAAGGATCTGGTCGAGAGTCGGCAAATCATTGCAACGAATATTTTGCCAACATTGGCGAGCGTCTGGCGGATATACTACTGACACAAAACAAATGTACACAGGAGGATCTCTTACTTCAGTCTAGTTTGGGTCCTCCATGCAACTGCTCTTTCTTCTTACCACCGACAGACGTGTATGAGGTAGACAAAATTATAATGCAACTGAAACATGATAGTGCAGCTGGTATAGATGGCCTTAGTCCCTCTCTCATTAAAGCCATTAGATTTGAAATAGCCGAGCCTTTAACACATATCTTTAACCTTAGCATCAGCACGGGTCTTTTTCCCACTAGTTGGAAAAAAGCCATGGTTGTTCCTATTCATAAGAGTGGCTCAAAGAAATGTCCTGAAAACTATAGGCCAATATCTCTGTTGACCACCTACTCAAAAATCTTAGAAAAGATGGTCAACAAGCGGTTTCAGAGTTACCTGGAGGAAAACAATCTGCTTTCACAAAGACAATTCGGTTTCAGGCAAGGGCGATCAACGGAAGATGCTGTATCTACTCTGGTAGATTTCGTCTCAGATCAACTAGATAGAAACCATAAATGCATTGGTGTTTTCTTAGATCTGGCAAAAGCCTTTGACACCGTGCCAATAGAGTTGCTACTAAAAAAGTTAGACAATGCTGGTGTCAGAGGTCTACCGTTAGACTGGTTCCGTAGCTACTTATCTGGCAGGCGTCAATGCATAAAATTAGGTAATGATATTGTCAGTGACGAGCTTCCAATACGTTTTGGCGTTCCGCAGGGCAGCGTTCTTGGTCCCACCTTGTTTTCCCTCTTCCTGAATGATGTTCATAATGTGCTTGCTGGTGATGTCGAAGTTGTTTGCTATGCGGATGATACTGTAGCTTTATTCCACGACAGGAATTGGTTTGGAGCGTTTCAGAAAGCGGAACAAGGTTTGGGAATGATTAAGGATTGGCTTAACAGAAATTTGCTTACTCTGAACGCTTCCAAAACTAAGTATATTTGCTTTCACAAGACAAAACCTTCAGCTCCACCTTCATCCATGGTACTCCGACTTCACTCAGCTTGTGATCGCTGCAGTTGCTCGTGTGAAGCTATTGAAAGGACACCAGATATACGATACCTTGGCGTAGTAGTCGATGAGAAACTCTCTTTCAACAAGCACATTGAAACAACTGCAGCTCGAATGAGAAAACTCATCTACGTGATGAAATTACTTAAGCACTCTGCAGACTCTCAGACTCTTCATTTGGTGTACACTAGTTTAGGAGAATCACTTCTAAGCTATTGTATACCAGTTTGGGGTGGAGCTGGTGTAACCGCAATGTTAGTGCTG
Source organism: Maruca vitrata (assembly GCA_039566165.1). Classification (NCBI taxonomy): domain Eukaryota; kingdom Metazoa; phylum Arthropoda; class Insecta; order Lepidoptera; family Crambidae; genus Maruca; species Maruca vitrata. The sequence continues at coordinate 4,009,612 of CM076933.1, forward strand.
GAGAGAGCCCAGCGTGCTGTTCTGAAGACAATGTGCAACAAGCCGTTTCTATACCCCACAGTGGCACTATTTGCAGAAGCACAGGTTTTAAGTGTACGACAACTATATATTCTTAAAGCCTGCTTAAAATTCCACCGGAAGGTACTAAACTCTACGACGTTCATGGCCATGTCGCATAGAAGAGTGTACAAATTCCCAACGGTGACTGTGCGGACCTCTTTTGCACAGAGACTACCGACATACATGCTGCCGCACATTTACAATAAAATTGCAAAACAATGCGATCTAAAGGTCCTTACTGTAAGGCAAGCAAAGTTTTCAATCACCTCCCTTTTATTGTCCCAAACCTACCAACAGACTGAAGACCTAATAAGGCGATTAAAATAAAATAAAATAGAATAAATAAAATTAAAATAAGATAAATAAATACATTCATCAAAAACACTGACGGGCTCACAACAAACACAGACACACAAACTCACACATATAATACACATATACACACACACACACACACACACACACACACACATAGTTTCATATCACTTCACTCGCACACTTCACAGACAGCAAAATATAAATATAAAGTAATAAAAATATTATAATTTAAAATAATTTAAAACCTTTTTAATTTATTATTTTATGTGTAAGCACAGTTTTCAAATACATAGTTGATAATTATTTAATTTTTGTTTCAAATGTAATCTGTCGCTCTCCTGGTTTTGTTCCTTATACCAGGTGCCCACGATACAGGACCTTTCCTAGTGTGGGACCTACTGTAATGCTCAATATTTCACATGTTTTCTGGAAATAAACTATTTGTACTATTTGTATTTGACGGACTTGCCTCACCGCGGCCCGGGGACTCGAACACCCGTCCTTCTAGGAATCGCGCCCAGACGTGCATTACCATTACACCAGACCAGATAGCTATTAATTGAAGCCGTCGATTTTTTCCCGTATATGACCTGTTAGCCACAGGTGGCGCCATCTACTATCTGTGATACACACTGACAGCCGTAGACATTTCATTACAGAATTGTAAACTATAGAAAATGCGGTGAGGCAGTTGAATTTTATCCGTTTTTCTAAATATTAACTCTTAAAAATTTTAAATTTACATTGATTTAAAATCGTTGTTTTATATCTTGTCAACGAGAACGGCATGATTTTCAGTTCGGATTGGTCGACGACTACACAGCCTTAGAATTTCTTCGTAGATGTGCCGGACGGCCGGACGGACCCACGACTCTTGGAACCGACAGCCAGGGACTAACCACAGTTCCACCTAGCCAGTTATTCAAAGTAGTAGTATTAATGGGCCTACACGCAATTTTAGGAGTAGCAATTACAATATAGAGCCTGCCCGCTCTCTTACTTAGTTCGCTCGCGACTATGATCGGTGACCCATAAAGACTAATATTTAGTGTAATGGAACGCGAAAGTCTGAAATCTTACAAAGTAGTAGTAGTAGTCAAATGTAAGTGCTCAAAGTGCTTAGAGACAGATATAATAGACCTTTATGCTGTTTCATGACATTTTATTTATTTCACAACTCACTGAAGCACCTTGCACAAACGGACTGTGAAATCAGACTTGCATGATCCGGGATTAAGCACGTCTTGAGATGTCGGGCCTCTCCTGCAAGCTTCATTTTAACTCTCTAACATAGCATACTAAAATTATCGCTGGTTTTGTATGATTAGTAGCGGCCGCTTACGACTTCGTGGTAATGGTTTTGATAACAATGATTAATTAATAGAACCTATAATATGCCTTGTAAAATTTCCTATTTCTTAGTGAAAGTCCAGGCGAAATTGGTCTAGCCGTTTCCTAGATTAGCGGGAATAAGCAAACATACAGACAGACAAAAAAATTATTTATTTTATTTTTGTGGTTGGGTGGTGAAAAGTTGTTATTTTAATATTACAAACAGACACTTCAATTTTATTTAGTTGTAAAGACGTTTTTTTATTGATTGGGGCTGTTTTAACCTGTCCTTCAAGTAAATAAAAAAAATCAACTGCCTCACCGCGGCCTGGGGACTCGAACACCCGTCCTTCTGGGAATCGCGCCCAGACGTGCATTACCATCAAACCAGATTTTACAGATTTTCCGTTTTTCTAAATAACAGAACAGCTGGTGCAAGCTTAATTTTTTTTTAAATTTACATAAATAAAAAGAGAACTTTAAGCTTCAGTAGTAAACATAACTCCAAAATCCCTTGACAACGAGTGCTTGCTTCAAGCAACTTGTGCCAATTACACCGTGGTAATGTTGTGGCGCGACACCCTAACCCTGCTAACTTGTTAATCCCTCCCTAGAGTTGTTAATAGGTAAGTACATAAGCGTCTACCACTTTAACTGTTTAGGTTAATTCATAAATTAATAAAAAATACTGTCGAATGGAAGCCTGAATTTAATATATTTTGCTTTATGGTTTTAGTGGCAATAAAAATAACACACAGTGGATTTAAAAAAAAATAAGGTATATGTAAATTTAAACTGTGTACCTATAGCGCTTCTTGAGATATAGCCTGGTGACAGACGGAAAGACACAGCCAGTACTAAGTAACAGGGTCCCGATTTACCTTTAGGATACGGGACACTTAAAATATTACAGAAAGTAAAAGTATATTAAAATTGATCCCCATGCCAGTCACGTCACGACACAACTCTTGTCTGAGTAATTTCTGCCTCGTTGGTCTATTGGTAGCAAGCGCTGCGTAAGGACCGAGAGGTCCCCGGTTCGAGTCCGAGGTCGGGATTTATTTGTGTGAGTTTATCTGCTAAGAAATTACTCAGGAAGTTGACAAATGCTCGCCTGTGCCTCGGAAATCACGTTAAGCCGGTGGTCCCGAGCCTTATCATGTCGGATTTCTGTCTCACCGAACTATGAAGAGTAAAGGAACGGAGAGTGCACTTGTGTTTGCGCGCATACTTGTGCTCTATAATATGTCCCGCGGCTGAACTCAATTGAGATCTGCCGCCATGGCCGAAATCGGTCGGACGCCTTATATAATTAGTTACTTCAAGAATTAGTTGAAGCAACTTGTGCCAATTAGACCGTGGTAATATTGGGGCCTGTCACTCTTAACCCTGCTAACTTGTTAATCCCTCCCCAGAGCTGTTAAAAGCTAAGTTAGTGTCTACCAATTCAGTTGACGGGCCTTTTAATGTTGTGGTTTGTGTCATAATGTGAACACACTTATTTGGCTACGGTGTTGTGAATGTATGTGGGAAGGATAATTGATAAAAACGGGTAAGTGCGAGTCAGACTGAGTTTTGTCACATCATCATTATTATCACCAGCCCATCTTGGTCCACTTCTGGACCTTGCCCTCCCCAAATGCTCGCCACTTCTGTCTTTCTCCGGCCCATCAGCATGGGCTGGTGATGATGATGATGATGATACAATTATCTATTTCCGAGTTTTTTGTTCCTTTATTTTTTTTACTATTTACACACAACCACACAAGTGTATTCTAAATCAATATTACTCTTTAACATGCTTTAAAAGAGAAATATTGATTAAAACTATTTAAATTTTATCAGGGACAACAAAACTTTCAAAAACACACACATACACCAACAACATGATGGATGGACTCTTTTTGATGTAGGTAACAAAATGTGTACCATTATTTCTCGTAGCGTAGGTATATCCATAATAGAGACATCTAGTATTACAGTGTTAGCCACAGCCCTTTGTAATCCAATAGGGAAGCCAGACTTATTTTGAACCTATCAAGACTCTTTTGAATACGCTACACAAGCCCACATTATATCCGTAACACTATCCAAAGTCACTTTAGCTGGTTTAACTTGATACATTATTTAATCAACTTAAATCAATAACGTGAGTTAGTGCTTTTGTTTAATGAGTAACCATATCTAGCTTTTGAATCAAAGATTAAAAAAATAAATATCTGGGACATTTCCACACACGGTCATCTGACCCCAAACTAAGCAGAGCTTGTACTATGGGCGTCAGAAACTGATATACATACATATATATTTATAAATACATACTTAAATACATAATCACACCCAGACACGGAACAAACACCGATGTTCATCACACAAATATTTGTCCCGAATGGGAATCGAACCCACGACTCTTGGAACCGCCAGCCAGGGTCACTAACCACTGTTCCACCGAGCCAGTCAAAGTTAAGATTGATAATCATCTTAAGTGTAGTCACATAAATGATGCTAAAATTTATAGTAATACTTTTTTCTTTCTTAACTGACATACGATGATGGCTTGGAGTAACCTCTTCACCATCATCGGACAGGAGCGGTTGGCTCTCACCCCTAGTATGGTAATCCGCATATAGGGGTATCTAAAACTTGATTGGCAGTATATTGCCTTAAATAAAGCTCAATCAATAACAGGGTTAACGAACGAAATTGGTTTATTCAACGTGGGGTATCTGACACCCCTATTCATCCTTCACATGGCCATACATCAACATTCTCCTATTAATTTGACTACGTGTCCATAATCCTTAAACCTCGGTTTCGTCGCAAATAGGTTCCCGTGCTAAATAGATCATGGTGGCCCCTTGAACGCCGATACTAATCCCATCATGGATCCCCACTCCCCAGAGATGTTATGTGCGGGTTAGTCTTAGGGTGCATTTACATTAAACGAGCGAATGCTCATTCTTTCCCCACTACGTCAAATTATCTGCGCCTACGCCTGTTTACAGTAGGAGAATTTGATGTAGTTTTTTTTTTTATAATAAGCTAACAAGATGACCTCACTCCACCTGATGGAAAGCGGTAGTGAGATCCAAATATGAGGTAGTGGGGATAGAATGAGCATTCGCTCGTTTAATGTAAATGCACCCTTACTCGTAGGCATAAACCTATGTTCATACTAAAGTCTATAGGTAACCGAATCGTTCGGTTGAGAATAGTTTCTGGCTGGAAAAAGTTAATAATTTTTTTTTGTTAAACCTACGATTGGCATTATGACACGGTTTTATTTTTAATACAGTTCACGATTTTACATAGATTTGTCTATTGTTATATATTTTTGTTGTTATCACACACATTAATTTAATTGAAATCCCTTGAATATAAGAAGCCATGCATTGCTTACTTAATAATAACAGAAAATTATTTACTTAACAATGTTCGACAACTAACGAAACGTCGTCTTTTAAAACTCCGAATAACTAGTTCAAAAAAAATTACAACATCACATATTGATCTATTCTTGTGGTAAGTAGCTTAAGCACTTGTATTACGGATATCAAAATCAACAGTGGATACACAAATATACTTAAATATATTTAATAACTTACCAAAACACGGAAAAAACACCGATGTTCTTCACACAAATATCTGCCCCGGATGGGAATCGAACCCACTACTCTTGGAACCGTAGGTCACTAAACACTGTTCCACCGACCCAACCAAATTTAACGCAACACCGAGTTGTTTATTTGAGTGAGTTGGTGAGTAGCTCAAGCGCTTGTGTTAAGGATATCAGAATCAACAGTGGATACACAAATATAATTAAATATATTGTACCTGCATGTCACGGCTCTGAGATTTGATGACGCTTATTAGATTTATTACAAGGTTTGTTTACTTGGGTTCGTTTGGGTTATGAGTGAATGTAATCGAGGGACGTATTCATGACACGTGACGAGGTTAAACGAGTATGAGGTTTTGAGACGCGTAAATCACGCGTAAGTCTTTGAGACCAAGATATATAAGATTTTTCACCTATTAGAATACTAAAAAGGACTGTCTGAACTGTCCGGGATATTTACCATGTTGTTTTGTTTTCATCAGCTCCTGATTTTTCGACAAATTTAAAACAAAACAACATCGTTAATATCCCGGACAGTTTCAGTTTCCTAATGTGTGTATTCATGACAGTTTAAAATTATATCCTTCACCTAGTGTGCCCGCTATTTGTAATTTATATGCAACCACATTGACGTTAACCACATAGTCGACCAACCCGCTCTTGGCAAAGCGTCGTCGACTAAGGCCTTACCGCCCTTGTTTAGAGTAGGCCCCTGCCTCAGCAGTAGGGACATATGTGAGCTGATGATGATGAAGATGATGACATTGACGTTCCGTCAGGAAAACTATGGGACGGAGTTTTCGCCTAGTGTGGTGCTGGCCAAAGAGTAATACAGAAATATAGATTAAACCTAGTGAAGAAGATAACAATTATTTAGGATTTAAATATAAAATTAATATTTTGGACCTTTCATATTGCTAGTTTCTTACCGTAAGCGATGAATTTACTTTTTAACTGGGAATTTAAACTTACATTTTATTTATTTAAATAGAGTATCATTGTTGTACTGAAGCTTATCAAAGATAAACCTGCACAGAACCAAAATTTATAGCCGACTATATAGTTAGACATAAGTCTAAGATTTTTATTTATAATAGGCTAACAAGATGAACTCATTCCATCGACATAATAATTATGTGGATCACACTTTTGTTTTCCGTCATATTATAAGGTCGACAGGCACAATAGACCATATTGAGCCTGTCGCACTCTCCCTGAAGGCCCGCTTTATTAAGATCTATGGCGTCCTGGATTCGGATTAGAATGATTAGTCGTGAGATTTTATGTGTATTGTTTATTATGTAAGCTACAACAAACGTATAGAAAGGATATTCATAGATGTTGCAGTTGCTGGGTAAAAAACTGAACAATAGAAACATTCTACCTCGGAATATTACAAAATATTCCAGCTTACCAAATCTGCTAAAAATCTGCATCAATTCGGACGAAATTGGATGCAAACGCTGGCAATGAAATGTTTGCGAACACAACCCGACGGAAGATAGCGGATTTTGTGAATACAAAGAATCACAGTACAGAAAATAACAGTATAAAGTAGAATCCGGTACCACGATTTCTTTTTTAACTTTTTTCTCACTATCATTTCCTCCAACCTATTGCTCTCTATTTACGAGTATGTATTGGTCTTGGCAGCTTGATACATCGTCACACCATCGTCAAACGATCGTTTTTGAGATGAGATGGTTTTAATTAAAAGAAAACCTATCTAATCAGTCAAGGGATACCAGTCAAAACTATCTGTCCGGTGGTTGGTGACCGGTATACGGGTAAGCGACCCCGGCTCCTCGAGCTACTATCGACTCAGTCCAAATCATCCGAGGCGATAGTATCCTTCCTCCCCTTTTCCTTCCCCGTCATATATCCTTGCTACTCGTGGGAACGCAATGACCTTGTCAAAACAATGCACAAGGCAGAATGGCAGCGACGTGGTCCACAACCCGTCACGTCACGTTTCCCACAGAGGTGAAAAGTGGATCGCTGGAAGTGATTTCTGCCAACCCCTCTGGGAAAAAGGCGTGATTTTATGTATGTATGTACTATCTAATAAAGGTAAAATTTGAAGAAGGGTTAAATCAAAAGTACCCGTATATAATCGAAGAGCATGCATGGAGAGATTGATGGATGTGAAAGACGCGAAAGTGATGTACCAGGATCGTAGTACATGGCAGGAAGTGATCTCTGCCTATGTCTCTCGAAAAAAGGCGTGATCGTGTGTTTGTATGCACCATGGAATAAGGTTAGGTGGATATTGGAAATCAGCTTTAACCCCAAAATGTACACCTTAAGATTACGATGTACGCAAACATGTACACACACACACACACACACACACACATACACACACATTATAACTCACATACTAAAACACACATTCCTTTACACATTCCTACACGTTCTTCAGCATTCGATCCTAAACAAGGGTCCACTCTAGCATTAATAATATAATAATACTATGGTAACCAGAAGCATAAATAAAAAATGTGTGTACGTACATAATGATATAATTGCTTAGCTGTACTTGTGTATTCTGTATTTTTTACCTAACATTAATAATAACAAAACAAGTTATTTACTAACCAACATTGATCTCGATAAAGAGCGGGTTACTCCTAACACAAGTTTTATACGTAACAGGAGAACCCATTCTACTATGTAATATTAACTTGTTATTAATAAAGACATTTTTGATTTATTTTTGACGATGTGCGGCTCCCATTATTTAAAAGTCAAAGTCATATAGAGCCTGGTCACACGGGTTTAAGAAATAAGGTGGAGTTACCATACTGTTAGATAATAGTACCTTCACTGTGCCAACGATACCGGATTGTGTCTGTCAGAAGGAGACGTAGCGTAATCCCGGATGATAGGTGCGACTCTCCCGGGTTAGCTTTTCCATGATAAAAGGCATCGTTGAGCCGTCACAATTGAGTGAAATGGCCGGTCGTTTGCAATTCCAATTTCCAAATACGAAATATTTTTTTTTAGTGGACCCAATGAGCATTGCATACTGGCAGTTCATAATTTTATCGCGTTACTTTTTTTTAAATTAGAACTTGTCTAACGGTACGGGGTGCCAATTCTATTGTGAGTATTCCTAGCATGACTCTTATCAAACAGTAAGTCATTATGCTTAGATTCTTAATTTTTCAATCGTTAATTATGTAACTTAATAAATGTTATTTTAATCAATCCAGTAAAATGCGGAGATTCTAAATCAAGGTTTAAGGATTTCAAATTTTAACAAGAGTTTGTTGAATAGATACAAACTGGCTTAGCATTGTCGTATGACAAATATACAGTGTTAGATCTTTGATATATAACTTATGCAACCATCTCTCAGGACCAAAAAGCTAACATGATGGATAACAACGTGTATTCTACTCTTTATGCTAATACGAGATCGTTCCTTTGTTGGTCTTTTGCAAATAGAGCTAAGATTGTCCCGAAAAGGTTATAAAACAGTCTAAATTGTAAACGTCATACGTAATTCAGAAAGTATTTATTTATTTATTTATTTATTTAAAATATTTGCATTACATATGACTTACATGCTACATAATAATAACATTTAACATTCATATGTACCTTGAAAGGCATTGCAAAGTGGAAGAGTGAAGGGCAGACATTTAAATAATTTCAAAATAATAGAGTAAATGCTCGAATTTGGTGTTATTTAATATTTATTTAAACTTATCCTCAAAATATTCATTTATTGTGTAGTAGCTATTTTTAATAAGAAAATGCTTAATTTCTTTAATGAATTTAGGATATTCTTCTATTTCTTTTAAATGATTCGGTAGTTTATTATACACTTTCACTGACATTGGGTAGGGTCCAGAGCTATGCATTGATAAGTTAGATGGGATTTGAATGAGATCATTTTTGTTACGGGGAATGTTACGTCTAGGAGCGTCAATTGTTTTAGTATAAAGATGGGGGTGTTTTCTGATGAATTTACAAATTTCTAATATGTAGATACAAGGCAATGTTAATAATTTTAGTTTTTTGAAATGGGGCTTACAGCTATCTGTCTGCTTGATGTTAGTAAGGATCCGTATGCACTTCTTTTGGAGGATAAATAGATCTTGTGAATTGGTACTATTTCCCCAAACAATGACACCATAGCTAAGCCACACATATGCATAAGCGTAGTACATTGTGGTACCTGTGTTCAAATTTGTAGACTTTTTTATTTCTCTTAATGCATAAATTAATTTGGACAATTTTGTTTTGACATTTTCTTAGTGAGATTTCCAGTTAATATTTGAATCTAATACTATACCTAATAGGGGAAATGAAGGAACGAATTCTAATTTTGTGTTATTGTAGTAGACATTTATATCTAGTTCTGACTTTTGCCAGGGCCGGAATTGCATTAGTTTTGTTTTATTTAAATTTAATTCTAGATTATGATCATTCATCCAATTTACAATTTTGTCAAATATATTATTTATGTCTCTTTCTATGTTTATATTATTTTTACAGGATAATAATAGTGAGAAATCATCTGCAAACATTACACATTTTTCGTTGAGAATTTTTGGAAGGTCGTTAATGTACAGCAAGAATAGTGCACATCCCAGAACGCTGCCTTGTGGTATTGATGCAGTTACTGGTCGCACACAAGATCTAATTTCTTTGATTTCTCGGGACATCAAATCGAAATTTTGAATTTGAACGTATTGTTTCCGGTTCTCCAGTAATGATTTAAACCATTCGTGGGCGATACCCCGAACGCCAATGCCGTATAATTTATTTAATAAAATATCAAATATTACTTTTTCGTATGCTTTCGTCATATCAAATAGTATGCCTATAGCATGCTTTTTGTCATTTAATACGCTCAATATGTCATTTACATATTTGTATGTAGCTAATACGGTGGACCGATTTTTGCGGAAACCATTTTGTGAATCATCAAAGATATTATTTTTTTCGCAGAAGGAGTATAAACGTTTGAACATAGCCTTTTCATAAATTTTTGATATTACCGGTAAAAGTGATATAGGGGGTAGTTTTTATGGTCTGTTTTAGAATTCTTTTTGTATATAGGTTTTATGACTGCAATTTTTAAAAGGTCTGGGACAGCACCTTGTATAAAAGATTGGTTTATAAGGGCGGTCAACGGATACGTCAGCTCTTCAGCACATTCTTCGATGAGTTTAGCTGGAAGTTCGTCAACTCCAAAGCTACATTTAGGTCTTAGAGATCGAATTATGGAGAGGACTTCGCGTTCATCTACGGACTGGAGAAACATCGAGTTTTCAGTGGGATGTATGACGGGGCGACCGCGCGGAGCAGCCTGGGCCCTCGCAGCGCAGGAGGCTTGCCCGGCCGTCGCGAATGTCTTCTTGAACGTATTTGCCACAAGTACAGGATCAGACGTTAACTTGTTATTAATATTGAGCTGTATGTTACGTTTCAGTTTACTGGTAGTCTTATTTGTTCGTTCTTTAATTACTTGCCACATGCTTTTTATCTTATTTGTTGATTTGTTTATTTTATGTATATAATGAATTTTTTTACTTTTAATTATAGCTTTTTTTAGAATTTTCTCATATAATTTATAGTAGTTGATTAGGATTTTATTTTTTGAATACGTTGAATGAATCTTTAACAAACGTTTGTTTCTACAAGATATTTTTATGCCACGCGTTAGCCACAATTTATTATTTTTTAATATTAGTTTTAATCTTTTTTTAGGTATATGGCAGTCTAATAATTCACGTAGGGTATTGTGAAGAGAATTATAATTATCGTTAACATTTTTATTTTCGGAAATAACGTTAATCCAATCGTTAATAACGTTAATAACGTATTCACGCTGAAGGTTAGTATATCTTAATCAACTAGTAATTATATATAACACTAATGAGTATTATTAACATGATTTTTTCATGTTATACTAAGTACTACGATATTTAAAGCGATTTTATACCGAAAAAAATGTTTTGTTAGGTATACAATTCATGACAGAATGAGTTAAGTTTTTAAATGTACTTAAGTATTTACCTTGATTTTGCGGGAGAGAAAACATGAGCTGGAAGGGCATTCCATGCCTTAATGACACGAAGAAGAAAAGGTGAACTGAACCTCTTGGTCTGAGCCACCAGCGCCTGCATGCTGCTGGATGCTGTGGATTGTCCAGCACGAGTCTTTCGGGAGTGGAAGGGAGATGGAGGTACGAATTGGGTACAGATATATTCTAGCACGCAACAAAAGAAACCTTTTATTGACTGTGCTTATAAGACCATCTATACGTACCTATTATCTTCATACGGACAGAGTTTAGGGCCGAATTCTAATCGTGGCACTGCTCAAGTCAGCTAAGTAGTTAATGACCTCTGTGAGCGATCTCATTCTGTCACGACCAATACAATAGTTGGTCCTGTATTTGGATTCCGGCAAACTTTGACCCGCGACGGAGCCTCCTACATGGTAAGGTCGACATTGAAAGTTATTAAGTGATTTTGGAGCTATTTCCGCCGTTTGATTGGTCTGTTAATCATCATCATCACTCAATTACATAAATATGTAACTTGTCGCTTTATATGCAAGCTTATCTCAGAAACTGTGCAAACGATTTGAACGCGGCTTTCAATAATTCGTTGCAGTTAGCTTAACTTGAAATTAAATTTTTGTTACATTTTTTCATACATAAAATCGCGCTTTTTTCCCATAGGGGTAGGCAGAGATCACTTCCAACGATCCACTTTTCACCTCTGTGGGAAACGTGACGTGACGGGTTGTGGACCACGTCGCCGCCATTCTGCCTTGTGCATTGTTTTAACAAGGTCATTGCGTTCCCACGAGTAGCAAGGATATATAACGGGGGAAGGAAAAGGGGAGGAAGTATACTACCGCCTCGGATGATTTGGACTGAGTCGACAGTAGCTCGAGGAGCCGGGGTCGCTTACCCGTATACCGTTCACCAACCACCGGACAGATAGTTGTGACTGGTATCCCCTGACTCCTTTAATATGTTAATTCGTTTTATGAATTAACGAAAATAAATAATCGTAGAAAACATTTCTTGTGCTGTCTGTACTGTACTGTCGTTGGCTAAATCAATGCGATCTGTGAGGCCAGCGGCACGACAGAGTTAGGAAGAAAAATAGGTTACCTACTATTGTAGACTACTCATTGATTACATGAGGGTCCTGTTTTAAGCTATTGCATAGCTTTTATCGCGGGCTTTGAGCGCGGCGACCGAACCAAGAAATTCCGTAACGAAAAAAACTCACAATCGTCTAACGTCGTTTCAGTTCGGTAGACTTCGGCACGGTGTTTGTGTGCGTGCGGTTAGACGTATTGTACGACTCTACGAAACTCGCACGAATCGAGACGAGCTGCTCCGAAATCGGACGATGCTATGCAATAGCTATACCACGTCACGTCTTTTTTATTGAATTTATAATGGGTGTCAAATCAATTCAAAAGACCAATACTGTGACTTAATTCGACATTTATCTTTGATGTAAAAAAATATAGAAAATCAGGTACAAACATTGATATCCTTCGGTGGTAGCTTAATATGAGAAACAAAAGTGCTATACACAAATAAACATTCACAATAGCTCAAACAATTGTATGTTATTTTGACTATTTAGCTAAACACATTTCGAATGCATGTCTAATTCACTCGTTAATTTTATATTAAAACGATTATACTTATACACATAATTACTTGTCAATGCAGACATGGGAATAACGTATAATTATTCAATGTCTATCATAGGAAGTTTGTATTATTATAATTAAAATCCAGTCAGTTGTCTGGCTTCAAAATAATTACCCTTTGTTATAAAAAGAAAAGATATTTAAAGTTGTTTTGGAATTTAAGTTTATTTTTGTTGTAAATATTATTCAAGAAGCAGTGAACTTAGCATCTATTTAGATCTAAAATTATCTTGTCGATAAAGTCATCAATAGTAGAATTATCATAATAAATTAATCTAAAATAAGGTAATACTTACTTAATAACAACAAGACTTCAATGGATAATATTGAATTTGTCTTTCAATTCACAATTATTTTCGGTGGGATTACCAATTTGCAGCCTCTTCATTACTTGAGTTACGTTTAATTAAATAATAATAAATCTTCTTCTTCTTATTGTATGGTTGATGAACAACCTGGTGTCAGTTTCACACACCGTTGAAAAATTTCTCAGGTGTGCTGGTTTCCTCATGATGTTTTCCTTCACCGTTAAAGCGTCGAATGATGGTACATATGAATTTCAAATTAGAAAAACACATTGGTACCTGGCGGGGTTTGAACTGGCGACCTCTCTCATCGCGAGCAACGACCTTAACCACTCGGCCATCGACGCTTTTCTATATAAATAAATAAATAAATAAATATTACACAACATCACATACATTGATCGGATCCCGTGGTAATTAGCTTTAGCACTTGTGTTACAGATATCAGAATCAACAGTGGATACACAAATATACTTAATACACACCCAGACACGGAACAAACACCGATGTTCGTCACACAAATATTTTTCCCGAGTGGGAATCGAACCCACGACTCTTGGAACCGTAGGTAGTGAACCTGGGTCACTAACCACTGTTCCGCCGAGCCAGTCATTTAAATGGTTTCTACCAGTTTGTTATCTTTTAAAACATAGGTACGATAAATTGGTTCTCTAAACTTTAATAGTTACCAGGATTAATAAGATTTAGAGTATAAAGGGCGCCCTGGTAAACATAACTTAGAAGGGTCGAATTAATCTTAAATTGGGGTAGTTTAATAGGAAATATATTATCAATTACAAACCTATTATGATTTGTACTAAAAATATCATTTTACGAAGGTATTAAAATATTTAAACTTACTAATTACTTTAGATTTTTTCTTTATGCTAATGAATTTACGACGAATTTGAGATGAAACTATGGCGATTGTAAGTTAGGTTTAAAAATTGGAGTACATTATGAGTGATCATAAACAGACTTATTCCATAGTATTTTTTCGACCAAAAGAGTAAAAAGACTGGGTACTACTATGATTCAAAGTAAATAATGATTAATTTATAGACAGCCATATATATTTTTCATTAAATATATAAAACCTTACTCTACATTCGCCACAAATGTCCTTAATAAGCTTTACGAGCTTTTACTCCTACTTTACCTCGTAATGAAAGCGCGAATCTTCGTGAGGGCACAAGTACCAGCGTACACTTGCCATAATTTCATAGATGGCTGAATGCAAACGATTATATTATCGATTCTATTCGATTCGCCTTGACTTCGCAGTCGGGAAAAGATAGTACATGTATTGTATCCACGGTTTCCGCGGGCATGAATAATGTATGAGGCTGCAATCAAACACTTTGGCTGCGATGTTTCGCCCGCATTCTAGAGCCTGATGAAAATGTAATCGGGTTATCCGATTTTGGGATTTGTTAGGTTAGGTAAATTTGCGACGATATTTCATGTAGGCATTGTGCATTTGGAGCGCAAAATATTAAAGAATGTTTAGAAACAACAACTGGCGAGAAGTGGCGCAGGATCGGCCTAGGTGGAGGTCCTTATTATCGGAGGCCAAAACTTATTTTGGGTCGCTGCGCCAATCTAGTTAAGTCAAGTTTTAGAAGCAAAATGACGATACCATATTCATTCTAATAAAATTATTCATTGGTATGTTTTATTTTGTGCTCAGTTCTAAATAGGTACCTAATTCAAAGGGATGTATTTTTACTAAACTACGCATGTTGGAGGTGAGATAATGATGTTAAAGCAAACAGCTTCTTTGAAAGTAATAAAGTTAATACGATTCCTGAAAAAAAAATTGTAGAATAATGTCGCGTGAACAATGTATGTTCATGAACATTTTGATTCGCAAAAAAAAATCTTTGATTATCTCACAAGATTATATTATTATTATGCATTCAAAATATTTTTGTATAAAACTTACTGAGGTAAATTTTCAGTTAATATATACCTATCTTTGATAAAATATATTTAGCTGAAGAAGATCGATGAAGGGCTACCCTGATTGATGTATCTCAATGTTGAACATAGGAGGCACGTCCCACAGGGCCAAAAAGGGTCCAAATCAAATAAAAGCCAGTACAAAAAAGAGAGTGCCACAACTCGTTTGCAGTTATATGTGACACGCAATTTGCGCGGCGAATATGCGGGAAGAGATGTACATATGTATTGTGATAACAAATTCGGTATACAACTGAAAGCAAAATCAGCGACGGATTTTGACGATCGGTTTAGAAGAATTAGGAGTATAATCAGGGTGAGTGCGTGTTGGACCCGCGTAAGAAGAGTTCCATCACTGATTTTAAGGCACCATTATATTTAAAAACTGTCTGTTAGTTATTCTTAAAAATATTTCTATTTTCTTCGTACTTTCAGTTTTGTTGACATAGTGACAACAGAAATACTTCACCTAAGAGATGAGATCCTTCCGGCCAGTCATCTCGAAAGTTTGACAAACGATAGTTCTTTCAAGTGATTTGACCTAATCAGGTACTGCTTGCCGCATGAAATTGATGATGAAAACTTAATAAGCTGTACGACCTCCAAGTAATAATATGGTTCCTGCATGCTTTCGAGTTTCAGAGTAATACCGGTATTTATTAATAATAGCATAACAAGCAATGCTTGAATAACTTCCTTTTATCTATTATTACTAAAACTCCGTAGAAGTTTTCTATTAGTCAATAGGTACTTCTTTTGACTTACGTCAGCATAAACTTACGTGGTATTCTTCATCTAAGATATTAAACTGAATTATTAGAATAAACCTTTATTCTGATATAGGTCGAATACGCCTGTATTATAATTACCATATTTTCAGGTTCGTTAGCAAATTTTCGGTTCACGGCCGTTAATTTGGATTGTATATATTCGTGCCAAAAATATGTGCTATTTTTTTTTGAGGATTTGTGTTAGTACATTATACGCATATGTTTGACCCCTAGTGATATCTATTTAAGGATTCATCATCATCATCATCAGCCAATATACGTCCCCACTGCAGGGGCACGGGCCTACCCTAAATTAGGGCGATAAGGCCTTAGTCGACCACTCTGGTCAAGTGCGGGTTGGTCGACTACACGACCTTAGAATATCTTCTTAGGTGTGCAGGTTTCCTCACGATGTTTTCCTTCACCGTTAAAGCGTCGAATGATGGTACAACCGGAAATTTTGGCGGTAGTACACTTTTCAAACCAATTTCTTTAAACGCCATTAGCCCCGCCCACTGGCCAATAGAAGAGCACTTAAAGAAAATCTGTCAAAATCCAAGCAAAAACGTTCCAATAGTAGGAGAGCTAGCAAGAATTTTTTGGTAGGTATTTGAGGCAAGCTGAAAACTTATCCTGTACCTCTCCTATTATATCCCAGTACGAAACTGCAGACCTGGCTGGTGAGTAGCGGGGCTAAAGCAAACCCCCAAAAATATTTTTCATCTTTTTATTTATAACTAAAAAATAAGACTCACTAAGACAAATTATTTCGATGGAACTTCTACCTGTCAGGTGAACTGACAAATTATATTTTTTTGGATTATAAAATATATTTTTAAATAAAAAAAATTGGGGGTTTGGTTTAGCCCCGGTACGCAGCCAGGTTTGTGTTGGGATATAATAGGAGAGGTACAGGACAAGTTTTCAGCATGCCTCAAATATCTAACAAAAAATTATTGCCAGCTCCTTGACCACAATTGGGCGGGGCTTGCTCTGACAGACGCGAAATTGCCAAGCGATTTTCACCTTTATAGGTGGTCGACCGCCAGCGTTGCCGATAGTACATATGAATTTTGAATTTAAGGATCATTAGTAAAATATTATAGTTTCAACATGACTCAGGTACATCGGGACTGATGCCGTGGATAAAGTCAATATGGTAAAGATAAATACTTGCTGAATTTGTTGTAATTATACAATTTTTTCCTCCTTATCCTAAACAAATGTTGGAAGAATTTATTTCAATTGAGCGTGAAGAGGTGACAGAAATTCAATTAAGGCGAAAGCTGAATAGTCTGCTAGCTAACTGACTAACAGAGAGGCTTTTCCATATAAAAAACGTAGATGGCCGAGTAGTTGAGGTCAATGCTTACCATGTGAGGTCGCCAGTTCAAACCCCGCCAAATACCACTGTGTACCAAATATAAAATTTATTAGGACTATTCGACGCTTTAACGGTCAAGAAAAACATCGCGAAGAAACCTGCACACCTATGAAGAAATTCTAAGGTTGTGTAGTCGACCTCACTTGGCCAGGGTTGTTGATCTAACGCTTGGTCGGCCTAGTTTAGGGTAGGCCCGTGCCTCAACAGTGGAGATGTATATGGGCTGATGATGATGAGGGTTAGGTTGGAGTAGTCCAAGAGCCCAAATAGATTTTTTAAAACGCAATTGTCAAACCGTAAAGGAATAGTAACTTAATAAATGGTTTATGTACCATCATTCAACGCTTTAACGGTGAAGGAAAACATCGTGAGGAAACCAGCACGCCTGAGAAATTTTTCAACGGTGTGTGAAGCCATGTCAGAGGCCTACGGGCGGTTTAAACTCTGACACCAGGTTGGTCATCAACCATACGATAAGAAGAAGAATAATGGTTTATCTTATTATCGTGGTGGATTCGCGGGATGAAAGTTTAAAAAAATTACTACTATTACAGTGGATAAATACTTACTACCCTGGTTTCCAGAACACTGATAGCCCTTAAGTAATTTAAGGGTTCTATTCAGCAAGATACGGGATAATGAGCTCGTTACAGAGAAGTCGTTCTGTGTGTTTAGGACTGGCATTATTTCATTTTGATTTGAACTTTTTGCCCATGGACGAGTTGACTTTGTTCCGTTAGATACCAAAAAATAAATATTACAAGACATCACATACTTAATATGATCTGATCTCGTTGTAAGTAGCTTAATAAATGACTGTTTTTTTTCCGTTACCTAGATACTAAAAATATAATATAACCTTATGTAGGTTATTAATATTTTTTTTTCTTTACATACATTGATCTGTTACTGTAGTAAGTTGTTTATACACTAGTATTACGGATATCAGAAACAACGGTGGTATACTACTTAAATATATATAAGTATATTACCTAGACACGAACCAAACACCGATGTTCATCATACATACAATTTTATTTGTTCCGAGTGGAAATCGAAATCACGACACTGGCCTATGTTGGCCGATCGAATCAGGGAATAGTACGAGCTATGTATTATGTATTAAGACGTAAAAATATTTTTATAAAAAGTTATATAAAGATTTACTGGCTCTGTATTAGCTATTCTGACTTAAAAACTTTTGTATACAATATCATATGACACCAGTCCTTAGGGACTCATATTCAATGCCCGTGAATGTTTAATGTAAATCTCGGATGAAACGAGTATGGTTCTATTGTGACAGGAGATTATATAATGGGAATTTCAAAGGTTTATCTATTGTATATCCGACCCTTTTCACTAGCCCGAGGTCAAATGAGAGTCTACTTAAGGACTTACACCCATCCCTTTTATGGTAAACGAACAATATGGATATACTATCATATACAAACATAGGTATAGTACCTATAAACTTTTGCATAAGTCAAATATATTATTCAGTTATCTTAAATATTTCATGATTGAGAGATAGTGAGTTTTTTATTTATCAACGTTTTTGAAATAAAAATAACCGAATTAGTGTATTATTAAAGTAACATAAATTAATTTCTTGTTACAACTCTACAATATAATGCCTATATATAATAATCGTATCCTTAACAGTTTTTTTTCTTACATAAGCGAAAATATCGAAAGAACGATTATAAGTGAAGGAAAAATGTTCAACATCTGAATATAATATGATGAAATAACATCTATCGGTGGAAAAAGCACAGTGAGCTTTTTTTTCTTGTTATTTTTACGAAGATAGACAGACAGAGCTGAAATAAAATGTTCCCACGAAAGTTTCTTTTATTAAGTACCCGCTCAACAAAAAAGGAGCATTAATTAAAAGTTGGAGAACTTTCGAATTTAAGGCGAAGCCTGCCGGAGATGTTTCAATAAAAGATTTTAAAATTTTTCTTTTTGCTAGGACGTACAGCATAAACAAATTTTCTTAAGTTTTTGTACAGAAGGACTTAAATAAATTATATTTTTTCAATAAAAACAAAATTTTGGCACTATTATCATTATTTTATCGGTCGATACTAATAAATGTTCTTTTTGTAATTATTTCAAAGTTTGACGATTTGACCTCTGGTCATGGTGCTTGCAAATGCTCATTATAACAAAACAACATGAGAATCACAGACATATTCAGTTTTCTAAAGTTTAAATTAGATTTATTAGTAGCTTATAAAAAGTGTTCAAATGGAAGTAAAAAAAAATTCCAGCAGTGAAATAAGCTAGCGAATTATTCCTGACGACTTCGCCTTAACCGCCATCTGTTGTAATTGCGAAATTTGTCAAGACACTTATCCAATTAGAGGTATAAACTGCTGCTACGTTTTCTTGTTAGTGATTTATACCTGAATGGTGCGATCCACATCACAGTCACGTACATTAAGTCGATTTAAAAAGTCTAAAACGGTTCCCAAAACCTTTATTGGAAGAGGGTTGGGGCTAAACGCCATTTGCAAATGCCAATTGCTACCGAGCTATTTCTTATTTTTTATAATTGGCTAACAGGATGACATCACTTCACCTGATGGTTACCGGTAGTGAGATCCACATATGAGGTCGACAGGCACAATCTATACCATATTTTGCTTGATTAAATGACTAAAAAGATAATTACGTACCTATTTGACTGGAAAAATGATTGAGTAAGTTCTAAATTTGAGACTACCATAGAAATTCCCTTACACTATACTAATAATAATAAATGATGATGATGATATAAATTAGCATAACTTTTTTTTTACAAAAACACCATATCAAGATCGGAAATTACGTTTCTGAGAATGGCCTGCACGCACAAGCGCACAAACAGACAAAAAATCACATCTTTTAAAAGGACGATAGCTTCTCTCGTTTTCGAGTTGGAAAATTGTTATTCTGAAAATTAAAAAAAAAATGTTTTTCAATGAAAAATTTGCATGGTTCGATTGTATTACTAAAGGCAAATCGTTCTGGCACGGGAAAACAACCACTCAAATTTCACGGTGTATAGATTGGGCGATCAAAAATAATTACCTTTGTTTGTGGTAGTGGCAGTTCCTCTGAACTAATTGGGATCGAAGTCATCGATACAACATCACTGGTTGTAGTTCACTGATCCGTTACTAACCTTCAACAGTAATTGTTTGTCGCGAGCCCTTTCTTACGTCAAGCATTCAGTACTAAATATTGTTCGCTCGCGACCACGATTGGTGTAACCCAGTCGAAACGTCGGGCAGTAAGTAGCTATGTAATTTGCTACTCCTAATAACGCGTGTAGACCCGTAAAGACTAATATTTAGTGTAATGGAACGCGAAAGTCTAAAAACCATTCAGTATTCGAATGAACGTTGAAATCAGAACAGAACCCAGTGATGGGTAAATGATGACTTCCAACATAGAATTGTGAATGTTATTATGAGATGAAATGTTTTAATATGATTCAGAGCATCGATGGCCGAGTGGTTAAGGGCGTTGCTTGCCAGAGCCGCGTACCACTGCGTTAAGATTTAAAATTGAAATTCATATATACCTACGATTATTCGACGCTTTAATGGTGAAGAAAAAACTTCGTGAAAAAACCTATACACCTATGAAAAAATTATAAGGTTGTGTATTCGACCAACCCGCACTTGGCCAGCGTGGTTGACTAAGACAGCGCACTCCAGCGGAGACCAGCAGGCGGCAGGCGTGGGGACGCCGCCGCCTGCATTGCACAGGCCTCCGTCGAGGGACGGGAGCGACTCCGTGTACCGAGTCGCCCTGTCACCCCCCTCAGCGGGGGACTTGGGTGGAGCCCGTTAAAGGGCGGAACGCTGGCGGCGTTGTGGTAGTTGGGCTATGCTAGGAACCATGACGCCGCTTAAGCGATGAGGTATACCGCGGAGTTTAGTGGGTACGCCCCTGGGCATTGCACCTTAGCCCAGGAGCAGCTGCCGGTTTTCCATCTCAGCATCGGCAGCCGGGAGTCCCACACACCACCTTGGGTAAACCCCTGCCCAAGGTGAAGGTGCATCAAGCATTCTCCGCGTTAAAAAAAAAAAAAGGCCTGATCGCCTTAGTTTAGAGTAGGCCCGTGCCCCAGCAGTGGGCACGTATATGGGCTGATGATGATGATTATACCTAAGTGGGAAAGATTTTATTTTAAACATGTCATATCCCAGAAATGAAATACAGGTGTTTGCAAAATGTGAACTATGATAAGAAATAATTTGTTTGTAATTAACGGGCTTAGGATTTTTATAAAATAAAAATATTTTATAATCTGCGATGTTGGGTGCAACCCAAAACCATATTTATGGCACATAAATAACAGCTTTAAGCATCAAGATCCCGAGATTTACCGATTTACAGGCAATTACACATTTGTAAGCAATACACGCAGCAAAATCTTAAGAAATCCAGGCCTATTACGCTTACAAAATACTGTCAAAGATGTTTCTAGTTCGCGCCGAATCTTCCAATAGGCTGTTGACACCCACCAATTAAAATTCCCCTCACGTCTCCCTCGTGAATACTCATCAATTTGTCAAAAGTTTACCAGCTCCAGTTGATAAAACGATGATATACTTTCAAACTTCAGTTGTCGGATCATTGAATACGTATTTCCAATAATGACTGGCCCGGTGGTACAGTGGTTAGTGACTCAGGTTCACTACCTTAGGTTCCAAGAGTCGTGGGTTGGATTCTTACTCGGGACAGATATTTTTGAGAGGTACATCGATGTTTGGCCCGTGTTTGAGTGTGTTATTAAATATATGTTATTAAATAGTGCTCAAGCTGCTTAACACGGGATCAGTAGCGGTACCATGAGTTGGCTATCGAAAACTTACGTACGTTAAAAACCTATCGAATTGTTTTTTTCATACGACCGATTTTAGTTCTTATCGTAACCACCAGGGGCGCTGTACAAGTTTTTCATAGACATATTAAAAGCGTCGATGGCCGAGTGGTTAAGGTCGTTGCTTGCCATGCGAGAGGTCGCCAGTTCAAACCCCGCCAGGTACCAATGTGTTTTTCAAATTTGAAATTCATATGTACCATCATTCGACGCTTTAACGGTGAAGGAAAACATCGTGAGGAAACCAACACACCCGAGAGATTTTTCAACGGTGTGTGAAGCCATGTCAGAGGCCTACGGGCGGCTTAAAAACTCTGACACCAGGTTGTTCATCAACCATACGATAAGAAGAAGAAGAATAGACATATTTACGTAGGCCTCTCCACCATCCATCATTAGAAGTGGCGTGCATTTGGGGAGGCCTATGTCCAGCAGTGGACAGGAATGGGCAGATGATGATTTATTTATTATGACTTAATATGTCGTTGAAATGACTGTCAGGACGAAAAAAGTGTTATTGAAATTTTATTAGTTATCATTATACTTTGGAAAATATACAATTCATACGGACCTTCACAACTTCTTCACAGCGCTGATAGAATTACACAATAAAATAGTTTACATATCAATGTAAGCTACATCGTTGTGAAGTTTAATCGGAATCCGTTGAGTAGTTTTTGCTTCAAAGAGTACAAAACATAGACACATACATACATGAATCCACACATATAAACTTTCAAATTTATAATATTAGTAGGATAAATCTTTATAAATTCTTGTTGATATTGTAAAGAACATGCATAAATCTTCCCTTAAAAGGCTGTCAAACATGATATTAAAAGCGTGGGAACATTGTGAGCTTGCAAGCAATTTTGTGGTAAAACGATAAATATTGCGATGTAAATAAAAACCGGTCAAGTGCGAGTCGGACTCGCTCACGAAAGGTTGTAAAAATATACCGGTTTTGTATGGTAGACCCCCATAAATATTCGTTTGTTTTAAGTATTTGTTGTGAAAGCGGCAACAGATACACGTCATTTGTGACAAGTTCATCCATATCCATACACACACACACACACACATTCATACATTACATTACATTGATATAGTATAGCTTGATAATATGCGCTTTCTTCTTCTCTTCTTCTTCTTATCGTATGGTATTGTTTGTTTGATGAACAACCTGGTGTCAGAGTTTTTAAACCGCCCGTAGGCCTCTGACATGGCTTCACACACCGTTGAAAAATCTCTCAGGTGTGCTGGTTTCCTCACGATGTTTTCCTTAACCGCTAAAGCGTCGAATGATGGTACATACGTATTTCAAATTTTGAAAAACACATTGGTACCTGGCGGGGTTTGAACTGGCGACCTCTCGCATGGCAAGCAACGACCTTAACCACTCGGCCATCGACGCTTTTATGTAAGGCCATGCGCTTACTGTACCTAGTTTTATTATCATCTAAAACTACACCTAATGTAAGATTGTGTTAAGGAAGAGTGGTCCCTTCTGGCACAGGTGCTTCCTGCACTTAATAGAAGAGGTCAAGAGGTTTGTGATGAAATAAACGATTTATTGATGGTGGCGCCACCCGTGGCTAACGGGTAAAAGGTGATGGAAAAATTCGCACTGATGACTAATTATCTGGATAGCTCAGAGGTTAGAGCAACCGACGCGATATCGGGAGGTCCGGTGGTTCAAGTCCCCGTTAAGGCGGGGTCATGAATGCGAATTTTTTCAAATTTTAAATTTACAAATAAAAAAAACGATTTATTATTATTATTATATCCATCGCGGTTATTAAGATATAGCTTGGCGACAGACGGACGGATGGATAGCGAAAACATAGTAATAGGGTTCCGTTTTTATTATTTTGGGTACGGAACTCTAAAAACACCGGAGTTATGATCAAAGCCTTTCCGATGAGTGTTACGGCCGATGAAATTTCGATGTACCGCTTTATCTCTCAAGTCACTTTGGTGTGTTGAAGTTTTACGACCGTCCGCATTCCTCACTCACCAAATAGGTTCTAGCGACCGTTTTGGTCTGAAATTTAATCTAACATAGTGTATGAGTCTCTTGAGGGGGAAAAATAGCCCCCAGAGTGTTAAACCTATTTTGAATCAATATTGGAAATGAGAGTCTATTCCGAAACTTGCGTCATCCCAAAAGATATTCGAAGGCCATCATCATCAGCCCATATACGACCCCACTGCTGGGGCACGGGCCTACCCTTAACTAGGGTGATAAGGCCTTAGTCAACCACGCTGGCCAAGTGCGGGTTGGTTGACTACACAACCTAAGAATTTCTTCGTAGGTGTGCAGGTTTCCTCACGATGTTTTCCTTTACCGTTAAAGCATCGAATAATCGTAGGTATACATATGAATTTAAATTTTTTGAAAAACACCAGGGGACGTGGTGGGGTTTGAATTGGCGACCTCTCGCATGGCAAGCAACGACCGTAACCACTCGGCCATCGACGCTTTTACATTCGAAGGTAGCGACACGATATTTTTTATGAAAAGACTTTCAGGGTGACCACACTCCACTTGATGTTACCTCAAGGTCCTCATATGAGGTCAACAGGAACAATAGAAGGAACAACAGACCCTATTGAGTCTGTCGCTAGTCTAAAGGCCTAGTTAGAAACCGTTTCACTCCCCGCCAGAATGGCCCGGGATTATAGGAGGGATGGAAACATGATCTGGACGGCCATTCCACGTCTTAATGGAACGGGATAGAAAAGCAGACCTGAACCATTTGGTCACTAGGATATTTACTGAAAAAGGATTAAAAAGCAAATAAAAACTGTGTCCTTTTCCAAGCCTTATACTGTTAGTGTACCAAACTACCATTTAAGCATATTTTTTAGGAGTTCTCTCGCGACCACGATTGGTGTAACCCAGTCGAAACGTCGGGCAGTATGTAGCTATGTAATTTGCTACTCCTAATATCGCGTGTAGACCCATAAAGACTCATTTTAGTATCAGGTGAATTGTTGTCACCCTGTTAGACATAAACTAATTACCATAGACTAATTTTAGTACATTTAAACAGTTCAATAGTTTTAGCGTCTAAGGCAACAAACAGAGTTAATATTTATAATATGGCTAAGGATAAGCTCACCATTTGAGTTTTACGAAGAACTTTTCAACTGGCTAATCTGAAATGTGACTGGCTGTTAGCAAAACTTACAAGGAAGACAATATTACTTTTATTTAGGTCAGTATCCGATGGCCGCCCCTCGACAAAACAAAACAAATATAGCAATGTTATTCTTTTGTTTCGCGATAAAGTATCTCAAAAACGGTAAATCGGCCGAGCTTTTTTGAGCTTCAGACGTAAATCATTCTACGATGAGACGGCACGGCAGCAGTTGCTATGAAATATTGAGGAGTTCGATATAAATCAACGTATACGGGTAAGTTCGCGTGTGTTAAGACTTTAGATATTATAGAAACTCTCAAATCCGTTATTATATTGAAAAGGAATTTTATATAATACTCTGTTCAAAATTACTTATTATTTTGGCGACTTATATTATGAGCTGATGATGAAATGTCTTAAATGTATAAAATTTAGTTTCTATTATTTTTGTTTACTTCCGTAGGGATCTTAGTTAAAAGTCAATGATATAATAAACTAAAGAAAATGCATTTTTTAAACAAGTCAGAGGATGCCAGTCACAACTATCTGTCCGGTGGTTGGTGAACGGTATAGGAGTAAGCGACCCTGGCTCCTCGAGCTACTATCGACTCAGTCCAAATCATCCGAGGCGATAGTATCCTTCCTCCCCTTTTCCTTCCCCCGTCATATATCCTTGCTACTCGTGGGAACACAATGACCTTGTTAAAACAATGCACAAGGCAGAATGGCGGCGACGTGGTCCACAACCCGTCACGTCACGTTTCCCACAGAGGTGAAAAGTGGATCGCTGGAAGTGATCTCTGCCTACCCCTCTGGGAAAAAGGCGTGATTTTATACATTTTTTAAACACTTTACTGACATATAGAAGATTGATCTATACCAAAAGGTGCCCGAATTAGGGTCCCTTTGTGTCTCTTGTTTATTAATATTATTGGTGTAAGTCTTTAAATAAATGGGATATTGATCTAGTCCCGTATCTGTTTGCGTGTTTGATGTCTATTTGAATAAATAACACGTAGAACACACAGCGCTGTGAAAGTGTGCCAGAAGCGAAACAAATCGTAAGTCAGCATTAATTACGCGAGATCCTAACTAATGTGTTCCGTTATTAGTTATGAGAAAAACAACGGCCATCTTTTAGGGGTCCGTTGTTAACGAACATTTGTAGATTTTGTGTGATTTGGATTGAAAAAAAGAAGGAAAACATTTATTGATTACACATATGTACACAATATAAAACAAACACACAAACAGATAAAATTATCAATAGGTTCTGCCTCAGCATGTGCTTTGAGCGACACTAAAAAAATACAGATTAAATATAAATACAAAGGATACATAGAGACAATGATAATGATTACTTAGATCCTTAGTAATATTACAAATGTGAATGTAATACTGTCGGTCTGTATGTCTGTCCGTCGAACTTTCACGCCGCAACTACTGAACCGATTCAAATGAAATTTTGTATAGGTAGTAATAGGTACAGATAGACTGTATACTGAGAAAAGACCTACTAACAAACCGACTTCCCAAAGGTATAAGGAAATAATGTTTAGCGTTAAAAACAATTTCACTTTGTAAATGGCCCACATCTTCACACTCACATTGATCTTTTATTTATTTATTCATTTAATTTTTCCACACTGGCTTACAGTTGCCCAAAACGCCGGTGTGTTTAAACATTATACATACATATCAAAAACTTAAATACTAATAATACCTACATATCTGACCTAATTGACAAATTGATTGCATATAAAAATGTGCGATGTAATTAAAAGCTCTAAGGGGTGAGAGAAATCCGCTCCCCCGCAAGTCCGATGCTGACGACGAGGCTACTCCAAGCCATCATCGTACGTCAGTTAGGAAAAAAATATTCAAAGCTAATTTTAGATTGCTTAAAATGATAAAAAGACGTATTAGGTATGAGTCGTTTCTAATAAGTGTTTAAAGAGCAAACAAAATTTTGTAGAACTACTGAACCCTCACTAAGGATTCGTTGTACTCTTGGCTACAGGCACAAAGCTTTGAGGATTTCCTAATGATACTAAGGATTACTGATGGTTGTACTACAAATTAGGCAGAAATGTTTCCTCCTTGAATGAATGGTTGTCGTGATTTAGTATAGCAATAAGACGAAAATGCAGTTAAATAAATATTATTACTTCGGCTACGACAGGAACATTTCTCGAAGGAGCAAAACAGCGTAAAAAACACGAGTAGTTATTGTATAGATAGAAAGAAATATAGTATTTAAGATTTTAGACTTTCGCGTTCCATTACACTAAATATTAGTCTTTATGGGTCTACAAGCGAAATAAGGAGTAGCAATTACACGCGTCGTGGTCGCGAGCGACCATGATTGGTGTAACCCAGTCGAAACGTCGGGCAGTAAGTAGCTATGTAATCGCTACTCCTAATATCGCGTGTAGACCCATAAATACTAATATTTAAACATAGTATTGACCACGACAGAGACACGAAAAGTAACAATGATACAAAAACTCAACTTAAACAAAGTAATATCTCACATAATACAAGGACTACAAGAAGTGGTTAACTCTTTAGCCGCAGCAAGTCAAAATTTTTCATTGGTTTTGAACTTTATGTTAAGTATTAAATCGAAATTATGGTGGGAATATATACCTCTACCCCTTGAAGGGAGAGGTACAAGCCTCAGCATGAGCCACATTAGCCCAAGAGAGATTATAAGGTATACATTTATACGAAAATACATACAGGTCTTGATAGATACGCAGGACCGTCAAAATCTAATCCAGAACTCAAAAATTAAAAAAATGTGACCCGATATGAAATTCACATTTTTGTGAAACGCCTGTTGATACATAATCATAATAATAATATAATGTTGGCTGCTCGGTCATTTGATAGCTCCAGGTCATTAAACCCTTGTGTAACATAATATTTGAGACGGAAGGTTCATTTAAGGATATTTAGAAAAAAATAAAACAAATGACTGTCGAAACATCTATTCCATGACAAAACTCACCTCGAGCTGGGAATGAAAACTCGTTTTAAAACAAAAACAGATAGTTGACAGAATTTTTAAATTTCGAATGGAATCCTAAAATGAACAAACAAATGCCAATCCGCAAAATCAATCGATTCGATTTTGCGGATTCTGAAATGTGTTCCAAAATCGAATGCAATATGAATGTCAATCGTGTGCCATTAAAAAAAGTAAACAGTAATGGCAATTATAAGTTATACGACGTACGTCGGCAGGTGCCGGGCTTGATACAGTAATTATTTTCACGGGACACCGATCTTGGGATTATCGGGATTTCCATCGTTTATAAGGCGTGGTGCTGCGAGGGAAAAATGGGCCAATTAAATAAAGGGAAACGTTTTTAATTAGATTTTGCGTATCAGCTGATTTAATGATTTTGAGGCCGCATTTTACTGTACCCCTATACGTTAAAAAAGGGTTCCGATTCATTAACGGCATGGCGAATATTAATACTATAACTTTTTTATGGAGTGCAATAAATGAAAAAAATAATAACCAATTAGTGCATCCTACTTCGTGTTTGGGGATTAAAATAAAGGATAATTATAAAAAAAATATAAAAATATTTTATTCAAAAGCATACTTGATTGACTTCGGCGTTTTTGCTTTAGTTTATTTTTAATTATAAAGCTCAAGAACCTTATATTATTATGTGATTAATAAACAAACAAACGTATTAACTGTATTGATACTTTAGCACTAATTAGCTAATTAGGATATTACATATACCTAATAATTAAGTGCAATTAATAAATTTTAATAAAAAAACACTTTATTACTAAAAATTTAATAAGTTTGTGCATTTCTAAATACAAATAAATTAAAATCCTGAGTCTTGGTGGTAAAAACTCTAGCGCTATGGCTATAATGGTCGGTATATGCAACATGGTCGGTATATTCGCCAGCGATGTCAAGCCAATCGCCATGAAAAAACAACACTTATCAAATCAAATTTATCTTGTATGTTATATTGGCAAAACATTAGCTAAAGTAAAACGCCGAAGTTGTTTCGCAGCAATAATCTATACCGGTGTAACGATGTCTTGAAACCATAAGAGCGTCAAATTGGATTACAATCGACTATGTGTCGGCTGGCATTCGACATGACGTGGATACTATGTTGGAATATTATTGAACACTATTTATTGCTTATTTACTTTTCTACTATTAAATGTAGGTACATAATAACTGACTGGCTCGGTGGAACAGTGGCTAGTGACCCAGGTTTACTACCTACGGTTCCAAGAGTCGTGGTTTCGATTCCCACTCGGGACAAATATTTGTGTGACGAACATCGGTGTTTGTTCCGTGTCTGGGTGTATTATAAAACATATTTAAGTATATTTGTGTATCCACTGTTGATTCTGATACCCGTAACACACTTGTGTTACAAAAATGTGGATACACAAATATACTTAAATATGTTTTAAGCACTTGCTTAAGCTACTTACCACGGGATCAGATCAATGTATGTAATGTTGTGAAAGATTTATTTATTTATTTCAATAATACGCATGTGTGGGTAAAAAGATACCCGAAATTGATGATCACCTTCAAAGCCTACTAAAATTTTTGAGTATAATCATAAAATAGTGACGTACTATGAGTCGATTTGTCCATGCTTTTAGTCAATATTTTAGTTCAATGTTGTAGTATGTTTTATTTTTTACTTTAATTTGTTAAGATTTTAAGTTTTAATTATTGATTTATTTTTAACCACTGTTTAGGATTTAATTTAATTTTTTATTGCATGGTATGATTACCTGTATTTTAAGAACAGTTAGTAATAGTTATTTAATTTTAAGTTTAACTGCTGTATCTTATGTTGGGAGTCCAATAAATAAATAAATGAAATAAATGTGTGTATTATTTCCTGTAGTACTATTTTAGCGGTGAGAGCCATCCGCTCCCCCGCAAGTCCGGCTATGATGACAAGGCTACTCCTAGCCATCATCGTTAGTCAGTTAGGAAAAAAAAACTTAGCAATTGTAAGTGTTTGAATTGTATGCAAATGGATTTCACTATTAAATTCCTGGATTAAAAGTAGAGTCGCAGCATCGTGATCGGTACCTAAATAATACTTTAATAGAAAATAACACAGGCTCAATAGGGTATATTGTACCTATCGGCCTCATATGTGTGGATTTCTGTCCAGCTTACCATCTTAGATGGAGTTTGTCATTCTACAAATTACTTGTCATGTTTTGATATAAATCTGTCAGTGTATCTAATTTTAAATAAATAAATAAATATGTTGACCATCATTCGACAGCTGACCATCAGGTGCAGTGAGGTCGTTCTCAAAAAAATACACGCAAGTTCAAGGTTTAATTGTAATTTGTACAGACAATATTAAATTTTCTAATTAAGTTGTAATTTATCTGGCCAAAAGAAAACAAATTAATGTTCACTTTCATTTGATTTTTTTTCACATTATCCGGAATATTTAATCAAAAACAATGTTTAGCATACCTCTACCTATGTCTTTACGTTACAGTTTTTAGATAAAACGCGTTTTTAACCAACATAATAATCGACTAAGAACAAATGGAAGGTACCAGGCGCTCATAAAAACGTAGTAGTCACCACAACCGTGCCAATCTATTCGCACAATATTTTCCACAACTCCCAAATCTAACCACATACACTTCGCTGCGTTTCTGAGTAAATTACATTTACGTTTTATCTCGAAACGAAAGCTCGAGAGCTTTCGTTCCAATGTCACCGCAGACACTCCAATAAGCGGAAGTACGAGCAACAGAACCGGATGCGATACATTTATCAAGGTTTAACTTAAGTTGCTGGTTAAGAGGGCGCCATTTTGTTTCAAGTTAAGAGATGTGTATAATATACAGGACTTATGGAATTGCGAGTCTAATGAAATGAGGTCGTGAAAGATAAGGCTCGTATGGTATTGTAATTAAATAGTATCTTTATATGGGGGCTTAACACGTTGATACTTAATGCGAATGTTTCAACTGGATACACCAATCATGTTGCGAGCGGGCTCTAATGACAATTAATCACTTAATATGTAATTAATATACACTGAAATTGTATCTCGATACTATACTATTTATATATCGCAACAAAAATAGGTCACTATTCTAGAAAGTTTATTTAAAGATCAACCTAACTACATACCTACTGATATATGAAAAGCAACTGAGAGATTTTCCAGTAAAACCACTTTTAAAGCTTAGTCAGCTCGCACCATTTATTCATAGTTCACTGACGGACAACCGATAACTACCCATAATGAATCTAGGAAGAAATATACACTACCAGCAAGAATTTCCTTACATAATTAACTGACTGGCTCGGTGGAACAGTGGTTAGTGACCCAGGTTTACTACCTACGGTTCCAAGAGTCGTGGGTTCGATTCCCACTCGGGACAAATATTTGTGTGACGAACATCGATATTTGTTCCGTGTCTGGGTGTGTATTAAGTATATTTAAGTATATTTGTATATCCACTGTTGATTCTGATATCTGTAACACAAGTGCTTAAGCTACTTACCATGGGATCAGATCAATGTATGTGATGTTGTGTAATATTTATTTTATTTATTTATTTATTTGTTAACTCTTCAGTTAATGTTAGATTATTATAGACCTCATGACCAATTACATTCCATAAGACAACACGACAGGCATTAAATTCACGTCAATAATGAAGACAACCAATATGTTTACCCGCCAAGTATCACTGTTATTTCAAATTTATAATCATAATATGTAAGATTATTCGATATTTTAACGGTGAAGGAAAAACATCCTGCATACTTACAAAGAAATTCTAAGGTTGTGTAGTCGATCAACCTGTACGCGGCCAGTGTGGTTGACTAAGGCCTTATCGCTCTAGTCTAGGCCAGGTCCGTGCCTCAGCAGTGGAGACGAATATGGGCTGACGAATGACGATGATGATGATATGGTATCTCACTACTCGATTTCACAAAGCGGCGCATGTAGTATACATATTTGTCACTGTAAAAGTCTAAATATACTACTCTTTTTCTTTCCACAAATAATATGTAATAACTCAGTAACAAGATATAAATGAATATTATATGTAGCTATGATACGGATGAAGGCACCCTCTACAAGCAAACAGCAGCTGTCAGTTACGAGAGTTTATCAAATATTCAATGAAAACAACGTTCGGATCAAATTATGTTGGCAAATTATAGCGGTATAATAATATAATGACAATTGAAAATCAAGAGCCTTATGTCACATTCCTATATAATCTTTAGTTCAGGCAAATTAAGGTTTTGTACAACAATTGTATCTGGGCCACTGTACTGAAAAAAAGTAAAAAAAGTGCGTACCACTGTATACCAAGCCAAATAATGTTCTATAGTCAGGTTGCTTGAGTTGTACAAAAACCTTTCATAATAATGAAATGAGTGGGTCTTTTGTGAAAAAATACAAATTTATGCTTTACTAATTAGGCTATTTACCTACATCTACATAACTTTACTAAGAGTTGTAAAGAGGAAAAATATATGCAGTAAAAAGAAAAAAGAAAAGCAGGAAAGACATTCATTATAATTTAACAAGATCAGCTGTTCCGAGATAAGTAAGCTTGGCTTCACAATGCACAGGGGTGGATTTAGCCTATATTTAGCCTGAGAGCATTGGCGCCCTCTGGATGGCACTCTGTCAAAATACACTTCACTTGCATGTCTATAGGTAAAGCTCCCGGCAATGGCACACATTTTATTATTGTCAAATGTGGTTTATTTCCTTTCTTTGAGTTACATTTATTGTTTTAATATGTAAATTTAATGTGGTTTAATTACTATACTTAAGCCACATCTGTACTAAGTGCAATGTGGAACGATTTGAAACACGGATTGGCTTCTGAAAGTCGACTTTATCAATAACATACATTATAGAATAAATTAAATAAATGTTATGAAGAAATTTTTATTATTTTTAAATACTAATTCTTCTAGTGAGGTATTCCTCGAACCGCTACCGTTTTTTTCACCTAAAATTGTAATCATCGTAGCTCGCCCACATTTAAAAATAGAGAAGAGCATGAAGGCAACTTAATAGATGAATTATCGATTCAAAACGATAGTGGTTCGAGGAGTACCTCTTTCTTCTAGTTGTTTCTAGCCATTTACTGGCCGAATGCCCATCATTCCATAATCTACCTGGCATATGTTTACTGGTGGCTAAACAAACACTTTTGATAACGATAGATATATTCCAAACAACCCACTAATTCATACTCATTTAACCTATAACAATGTTATTTTCTGTAAGATTTTAGACTTTCGCGTTCCATTACACTAAAATTAGTCTTTATGGGTCTACACGCGATATTAGGAGTAGCAAATTACATAGCTACATACTGCCCGACGTTGCGACTGGGTTACACCAACCGTGGTCGCGAGCGAACTGAGAGTTAGACCCATAAAGACTAATTTTAATGTTATTATCGTTACAAAACAATTAAATTCCATTTCTCAAACAAAACAAACCGAAATTTAACCAACGAACAAGTTTAGCATCATTCAGAACGTGGAATAAATAATGTACCTACAAAGATACATAATCACGGATGAACCCGGCCTATGTACGTGTCAAACATCTTCCAACTGGGTTACATTACCGGTTCAAAAGGGCTTAGATTCAATGTAATAACTCTTTGATCTTTTCGTTGAATGTGAAAACGTGTTCAGACCGGCCGTTAAAAATATTTAGGCGGTTGTCAGAGTAAGGGCATGTTAGGGACGATTTTCAGCCTATACTTTAGTGTTTTTATCAGTGTTCACTTCCTGAATTTTTATTTTGCCTCCCTTTTAGAGTTGGTTTCCCAACATACATACATACATGCATAAAATCACGCCTTTTTCTCAGAGGGGTAGGCAGAGATCACTTCGAGCAATCCACTTTTCACCTCTGTGGGAAACGTGACGTGACTGGTTGTGGACCACGTCGCCGCGATTCTGCCTTGTGCATTGTTTTAACAAGGTCATTGCGTTCCCATGAGCAAGGATATATGACGGGGAAGGAAAAGAGGAGGAAGACATACAGGCTAAGCCTAGTTCGTGGAACATGTTTTTCTTAATATGGTAAACATATGAGCTTTACATAAACTTTACTGAACATATTATTAACTAGCACTATTCTCTGTTAAGTTTAAGTTGTAATAATCTCTTTTATGAAATGTCAGTTATTTGTATTAATCTTGGGCGATTTTAAATAATGCTATTTCAGATCTAACTAAAAACCAAATGACAAGACATACGAGTTCTGTCCTACTAAACTTTATTTGGTTAATTTTGTCAGAAAACCATCAAAATATTATCATTGAAAACTGAAAGTGTCCGTGATATTTACCATGTTGTTTTGTTTTAAGGAGCTCCCGATATTTCGGCACTGCTGCAAGCGCCATGATCACGGGTAAGTTCACCCGTGCCGAAATATCGGGAGCTCTTTAAAACAATACAACATGGTAAATATCCCGGACGCTCTCAGTTTTCTAATGTGTAACCATGACAGTTTTAAAAAAATTATTATTGACGCTCAAATCAACAAATAACACTTGAGACGGACCTAACTCCTACGGCATGGTTTGTTCAATCTGAAAAGCTCTTGTGTCTATTTCCTTGTATGGATGATTAATCGCAATTGATTTACCTCATTTATTTCATGTAAATTACATTTAATTTAGAACAAAACAAGGACAATAACGCGGTAAAATATTTCACTTTTGTACTTACCGAATGAATATTTTTTTCATCCATACATTCATATAATATTGTGTATTTAGGTACCACATTATTTGATGTTGCCACAAGGTTTGTGGATGAGTTAAGTATCCTTAACAGAATATATTATTATGTTTTCCTTGTCGGTTTATTTCCCGGTACACAAATTTACTCTCATACACAACCCTCAGTGTTATATTTGTCGGTGAAAAGATCCCTTTATTATCAATCATAACATAGACATAATATATGTAGGAAAGTAGGTATACAATAACGAAAATATAGACCTGTATGGTCTACGTAACGAAACCATAGACAAAATTGACGGCATGGCAAAAAATGTGATGTGAAAAATATTTTTGGAGGTAGGTAAATCATACAAAGCAATTATTATACTTACTATGATTCTCAGTAAAGAAACCATACAATAGAAGATAAGATGAGTGAGCATACAATAGGCCGTCTGCTATAGTAAATTAATTCCTCATCACTTTTGTTGATTCCTACCTAATTCGCTACCAGAAAACGGTACTTTCGGGATAGCAAAACAAGAGAATTGCCCTCACCCTTAATTGAATATTTCACAAAGAACACGAGTATCGCATGTACTTGTGTTACAAACCCTTTTGTAGAGTTTCTTGTAATTAAATAAAACCTCTATTTACTTGTTAATACAACTCAAAATTGTGGTTTGATAAGTAGGTATTTTGTTTAGACGAATTTTGAAATCTATACTAATATTATAAAGAGGAAAGATTTGTATTTTTGTATGCTTGTAATGAATAAACTCAAAAACTACTGGACCGATTGCAATAATTTTTTCACCATTAGAAAGCTGCATTATTTAGAAGTTACATAGGCTATATAGTATCACGCTAGGCCCTATAGTTGTGGAGCAGTAACCGAAAATTTTTTAAAAACGGGGAAAGTATCGTTTCTGAGGCCTTCCGTGGCGTGCGCTGAGCATATAGTTAAAGTTATACAAAAATGCTCTATGGATGAATTGTTCATTTTAACATTATCTTTAAAAAAGTCCGCGAGAGCATATGTCTACCTTTTATAGTTTACCCATAACAATCGTTTTAATGATTTAGATGTTTGCTCCAAAGTAATCTTCTATATTAATAATTTTGTCAAGGGGCACGGTAGACACGATTAAAACCTTACATGAATAATAAAACATCAAAAAATAATGATTTCGAGTCGACAACATATATCCGCAAATTTCGGATTGTCGAGTATTTTGTTAAATTCAAAATGTGTTGACAGACGAATCAAAGTCACCATCTTGCCGGAATTATTGAGTGAATATTGTGTCAAAACTAATTTTCTTCAGTCATTGACGTTTCGCGGAAACATTGTTTTTGACACATTTTTATGATATACTCTTTCAGGGCGATAACAGATACTGATGAAGAATAGATAATATAATTTTATAAGGACCTTTGCCAAATTCTAGGATTGACTGACCTATCGACGCACAGCCTAAACGGCTAAACGTAGGCACTTGAAATTTGGACCGGACGTAGCTTAGGTACCATAGAGGTGCACTAAGAAAGGAATTCTCGAAATTCTCTCGGGAACGGGAATAATCGGGAAAATCCTTTTGTATGAAAAATCTAAACCGCTGAAGTTAGATGCTGTAAAATTGACATGCAGGTGCCATAATAAACTTAAAGCTTACTCGACACAGGATATTGAAAAATTCTTACGGGAACGAGAGTTAGCATGTTAATGTTTTTTATGTTAAATCCTGGAGTCCACGAGAACGAAGTTGCGGTCACAGCTATATATTATATAGAGATAGAGGTATACCCGAAGCGAAGCGAGGGCGGGTCGCTAGTAACTGATAGTTTCAAATTCCGGTAATTGGATTGTTTAGGAAAGTGTCAAAAGCCAATCCAGTTTTGTTGGTAGGTAATAATTTGGGTGAGAATGATAAATATAAACAAAATAGGGATTTTTTTTGGTCATATTATTATCAATTGAATTTAAACCCTTTACAATTTACTTCTTAAATTATAAATGAATGCCTAGTATTGCTCCTCTTACGTCAAGAGATATGGGTTCGATTCCCACCCGGGAAAAGTGTATTTGTGGGTTAAATAACGGTGTTTGAACCGTGTCTAGGTGTGTTTTTAAAGGAGACGGGCGAACGTCCATACAAAATTGGGCCTGACTGTACAGCAACAATTACTACACTATTTAATTCTGATATTACTGCCATTTAAAATAAATAAACTTTTTACAACTGCTACATAGGAGAAAAAAGATATAGGGTGTTATAATTTGCTTCGTAATGAGTTATTCTAACAAACTCTCAGTGCTCTCACGTTGTATAAAGACTACTACTGACTAGATTTTATCAGATTAAATTTTAGCACATTAACACATTGCGGTTTCTAAGATTATAATAAAAGACTAGCTGTTTCCCGCGGTTTCACCCGCGTCCCGGGGCAACTTCTTCCCGTATCTGAATAAAATATAGCCTATGTTACTCAGGGTGAATCTAAGGGTGAAAGTAGTTTTGAAATCGGCGCAGTAGATTTTGAGTTTATACATTACAAACATACAAATAGACACACAGAAATACAAGTATTTCCTGTTTATAATATTAGTGTAAGTAGATGGGTATAAGTATGAATGAAGAACACATTTCTCTCATAATAATTATTTATTGATCATCTATTTCATCAGAAACAATTAAAATATCGTCCTAAAACTGTGCAGGTGGTATTAAATACTCTTGATGTGTCGCCCAGCCTAGGTACCATATTATGGACATTATGTGACAACAGCAGCCCACATTTCTTTTTCCTACCAAGCAAGAACAATAATATTATGCTTTCCTCTTCTATTTTGATGTAATCCGCCGCCAGCTAGCTATGCCGCAATTGATACAATGAAGTCGTTGATCAGTCATTGTATTCTCGTAATAACCATCAGAATCTATCGTCGCAAAATAATACTAATTGAATAATAAAAGCACACGAAAACACAACAAAACGAAATATCCGCTATCGTAAGTTCAAGCCAATGATGATTTTTTAGTTTGACGTTTGACTTTGATGTAACATGAGGTCTACTTTGTTGCCAGTACAAGAAAAAAAATAAACCTGTTGATCAATTTATTTTTACAATGTTTTTATAAACGTTGTTATACAATTAATTATTTAAAACGTATTTTTAAAACATAATCTAAAGACAAACACACTTTATTCACTTTAATTGCTTTTATTTTCTATTTTATATCATTTCTTTATTTATATCATTACTTTATTTCATTTGGCAACATTGTCAAAAAATGACAGTAAAGCTAGGAAGTAACGAAAGTCAATAATATTATGATTAAATATTTTATTTAATATCCCATGGTAAAATGGCTTAATATTTCGTGTGTAAAAATAAAAATTAAGAAAAAAATATTGATAAATATTTTATTTGTGTACATGATAGGCCCAGATTCTCCCGTCTCCTTTGATAAATTTTAAAATATTTTTAATTTCCCTTACACAAATGCCTTAGCTAAACAGGTTTATTTTTTTTTTCTTGTACTGGCAACAAAGTAGACCTCATGTTACATCAAAGTCAAACGTCAAACTAAAAATCATCATTGGCTTGAACTTACGATAGCGGATATTTCGTTTTGTTGTGTTTTCGTGTGCTTTTATTACTCAATTAGTATTATATTGCGACGAAAGATTCTAATGGTTATTACGAGAATACAATGACTGATCAACGACTTCATTGTATCAATTGCGGCATAGCTAGCTGGCGGCGGATTACATCAAAATAGAAGAGGAAAGCATAATATTATTGTTCTTGCTTGGTAGGAAAAAGAAATGTGGGCTGCTGTTGTCACATAATGTCCATAATATGGTACCTAGGCTGGGCGACACATCAAGAGTATTTAATACCACCTGCACAGTTTTAGGACGATATTTTAATTGTTTCTGATGAAATAGATGATCAATAAATAATTATTATGAGAGAAATGTGTTCTTCATTCATACTTATACCCATCTACTTACACTAATATTATAAACAGGAAATACTTGTATTTCTGTGTGTCTATTTGTATATTTGTAATGTATAAACTCAAAAACTACTGCGCCGATTTCAAAACTTCTTTCACCATTAGATTCACCCTGAGTAACATAGGCTATATTTTATCCAGATACGGGAAGAAGTTGCCCCGGGACGCGGGTGAAACCGCGGGAAACAGCTAGTCTTTTACAATAATCTTAGAAACCGCAATGTGTTAATGTGCTAAAATTTAATCTGATAAAATCTAGTCAGTAGTAGTCTTTATACAACGTGAGAGCACTGAGAGTTTGTTAGAATAACTCATTACGAAGCAAATTATAACACCCTATATCTTTTTTCTCCCGTGTAGCAGTTGTAAAAAAGTTTATTTATTTTAAATGGCAGTAATATCAGAATTAAATAGTGTAGTAATTGTTGCTGTACAGTCAGGCCCAATTTTGTATGGACGTTCGCCCGTCTCCTTTGAAATTCATGTGTACCATCATTCGACGCTTTAACGGTGAAGGAAAACATCGTGAGGAATCCAGCACACCTGAGAGATTTTTCAACGGTGTGTGAAGCCATGTCAGAGGCCTACGAGCGGTTTAAACTCTGACACTAGGTTGTTCATCAACCATACGATAAGAAGGAGAAGAATACATAATTAACACGTTCACAGTCCAGTGCCCCCTTAGGGGGTCACCGGAAAGTAAAGCGTCCAGTCCGTGCCTCCATATGGGGTCACGATACCTGTACATCTTTATACTTCAATTAATTTCTCGGACTTATGAATATGTTTATGCAATTTTGTGGACTTGTGAATAGAGGAAAAATAAATATATTTTTAAAAAAACACGCCGCAAAATGTTAATATTTATCAAAATAGATTTTTTTTAAGAAAAGTAACATTATAACCAAGATATCCTGCACTTTATTTTAACAAAAATAGATTTCAGTTTCAAGGTTTTTATTCCTCAAATGAAATAAAAATCATATAACTGAAATCTGAATAAAAAAAATTAATCTACATCACTTTCAACATGACTGTCTTCTAAAAATGGAATACCTAATATATATGTATTGGACAAGATACGTATCTTGAACGTTACATTCACAAATAAATCATGAAATCTAAAATAATGCAAATAAATCATGTTATGATATGTGGACAAATGTCTGCAAGATTTTTTAACATTCTACCCTCAATAAACTTTCATTGTCAGTCTCACGTCACCGTTTTTTTAAACTCACAAGTCCGTGCCCCCTATGGGGAT
This sequence comes from Maruca vitrata, assembly GCA_039566165.1. NCBI lineage: Eukaryota > Metazoa > Arthropoda > Insecta > Lepidoptera > Crambidae > Maruca > Maruca vitrata. Next base: position 4,050,154 of record CM076933.1, read on the forward strand.
CACGGGAAAATCAGGGAAGAGCTCATTTCCATAACACATTTTTGGAAAAAAAATTGTTTCCCTATGTTTGCAACATATTATCAAATATAAATTAGGTAAAATCATATTGGGACATACGGGACTGTACAACAAAAATGTATGGGGACTGTGAACGTGTTAAGAGGTAGGTACTTGGTATATGTACCACTGAGCATATTATGTACTAAGTTACATACTTCTATCTTGTTTTCGTATACAGTCATGGAAATTGGAGTGAATAGCAAATAGTATGTAAATGTTTTGTTTGCAAGCAAACTTGGAATCCCGCGAGATTTATGGAAATTTTGAACTAGTACACCATTACTCTATATCTGTAAATTATTGAAAAATATCCCATTTTTTAAAAAAAAATCTAGCGACCGCTTCGTTTCTGGTAAATTATAAAAACCTTTCAGTTGAATCCCTCTGTCTACTTAAAAAAACCGCATCAACATCCGATACGTAGTTTTAATAATTTAAGCATTCATAGAGAAAGACAGCGGACACGACTCTTTTAAATACGAGTATTATAATAGTGACCCTCCCTCGCTTCGCTTCAGGTATTTATTATACATACAAACATTCCTATCAAATCCTTCTATATATTAAAAAAAACCGCATCAAAAACTGATGCGTAGTTCAAATGACTTAAGCATACATAGACTTATATGGGATGACGATGATGATGAGGGACAGACAGTGGACACGACTCTGTTTCATACTATTTAATAATATGTATCTATTGAATAATAAAGCAGCGGGCTGAAAGCCAGTCTAAAGGTAATTATAATGCAAGCCAATGGGGTTTGTCAACATCAGCTTATCTATACAATTAATTGTCAAGGTTTCAACTCACCCCGACGATTAATTAAAGCAGTACCTATTAACAACATAATCAATAGAAATATATAATAAAATAAATATTACACTACATCACACACATTAATCTCAAGTAGCTTAAGCACTTGGGTTACAGATATCAGAATCAACAGGGGATACATGAATATATTTAATAACACATCCAGACACGGAACAAACACCGATCTTCGTCCCTCATATTTCTTTCGGTGGGAATCGAACCTACGACTCTTGGAACCGTACGTAGTGATTCTCTGTCAGTATCCACTGTTCCACCGAGTAACCAAACCTACAGTAACATTAATATACCTTTAGTAGCATTAAAATAGCTAGAAAACTAACGTTCAAAGTTTTCCGGACGTCCGTAGCGATCTATGCACCCCGATCGCACGTGTGACGTCATACTTATCGGTGACGTCACTTTATAGGGTACCTAAGAGATAACGTAAATTTACTTTATTACGATTGTGAAAAGATTGTTCTCTTTATTTGGACAGCTGCGAGTTATTCGATGCTTCTGTTGGAATGTATTTGTTGGGGAATGGCCGCTAGCCGTGAAATCTACTGGGTTGATAGCGCGTTCGATAGTGGCCCTGTGTCGTGCGTTAAGAGTCGCGGGTTCAATTCTCAAACAACTTGGTGAAAATGTGCATCTGTTTTGTGTTCACTAGGTCCATACACATACACCATGGATATATATTTAAGTATACTTGTGTAAGTCACTGTTTTGATCATTTGATTTCATCGATGACAAAGTACAATAATCAAATTACTTTTAAAACAGATCAGTATAGGTACTCGAAATAATTTTAAAAAATTATACGACAGTCATAAAGCTTTCAATGCAAAAAGTCTTGATATACACCGTGAAATTTTAGTGGTTGTTTTCCATTGGCAGAACGATTTGCTTTTAGTAATACTATCGAATCATGCAAATTTTTCCTTATTTATTATTTTTCTTTTAATTTTAAAAATTACAATTTTTCAACTCGAAAACGAGAGGAGCTATCGGTCTTTTATAAGATGTGACGTAATCAGGTACTACTTGCCACATGAAATCGATGCCTAAAGCTAAAGAAGCTCTACGCTCTAAGTAATAAATCGGTTCGAACGTGTTTTCGAGTTACGGTTATACCTTTCGTAAAACCGGCATTTATTGATTTTTTAAAAAAAGGACTGCACAAATCTATTGTGCTACTAAGATTGAACCATATTACTGCGGGAAAACAACCACTTAAATTTCACGGTGTATAATTCTCCTTATACTAAAACATTGATATAATATAACATCGTAATTTTTTCCAATAAGTCATAAAGATACCTATCGACAAGCCCGAAGTAATGCCCAATTAGTAATAAAATATTAATACAAATGTAATTCGAACTACGCACAGGTACCTGAGAGATTTTAATCAACAATTATTAATGGTATGCTTACAAGAGCACCTTCACTTAATGGACTATCACTCCGTAATTACTGTCGATAGATTAATTTTCCATTAATGATCAGGGCCGGATTTAGTAAGCCAGGATAAACCCTTAGGTATTTGGCTCCTAAGGATCCTTCCACAAAAGTTCAACAATATAATATTTTGACTTAAAAAGGACAAAAAAATTGCATCATGGAAACTTAAAACACGAAGATTTCAACCAATCAAAATTAAAGATAAAAACTGAAATCAAAGATAAGAACACGAACCAAAATCAATCACCAAGATGGCGAAGCCCAAGTTTCTATTGTCAGTTCTCGGGACACCCCATAAAAAGTTGCAAGGCCATCCCATAAACAGGGGAAGGTCGAATACCTAATTCGCACAGACAACAACAGTTTTGATTACAAAAACATTTTTGTCTATGGCCATGCCCACGAAACTACTCGCAACAACTCGATACAACTTTTCTCGATGCTCATTTGAAAAAGAACGAACCGTTTCTAAAAACAAAATAATGCTGACTTGTAAACTTAAGAAGGAGTACCTACTTTCAGCTACAAATAAAAAAAAATAAAAATGCGTTCATAAATACTTTAAAGCCTGTGGCGCGAGAAAGACTAAAACAGTTCGTTTTATAATTAAAAAAAAGCTGGAATATAAAATGCCCGCCGTTTACTGCTAGCTGCTACTTTAACAAATCACTTTACACCTGTTGTTTAAAGCAAAAAATAGGGTGAGCAAACTAGCTGGGTGAACATTATGCAAATGCAAGAACTACGTTGCAGTATGTAAAAACCTGTAAACATGCGACTAAAAAATCATCATTTAAAACATCTCGGTGCATCCTGCATACGCATTCCGAATTCTTACCACAGATGGCAAACGCACTACATTATTTTTTTTGGTTGCCATTTGAGACTGGCAAGTTTTTTACGCATATTTTTTCACTGTCACTTTTTCGCGAAAATAAAAAATTAACGTCAAAATTGCGCGCGAAATTTTAGCACAGGGTTGTCACAGGGTGTAATCGGTTTGTTTGCTCCGTTTGTTTTTTTTTATTGAGTTGTTTTCGTCGCGATGCGATCGTCGCTGCCGGAAAGACCCGCCCCGTACCGTGGCCGACGTACTACTGAACGCTACTTATAAAACTGTACTGTCGCGTGCAGAACTTTCCACCGGTGTCTATTTAATTAGCTCCGTCGATTCTATTCCGATATAGCCTGTCTGTGGATATTCTATAATTTATTTTTGTAGTGTATTTGGACATTGGACATATGTAAACACTGATTTACGATTGAGGGTTCAAAGTTCAACTGTTATTTGACTGAAAACAAATTGATAGAATTTGTTTTCAGTCAAATAAAAGAAAACCATTAAACACACACAATTTTTGGAAAATATCAAGATAGATATAATTAATTTTATTTCCACTGTTTGATTTGAATTACATTTTTAAGCTCGTAGCATTGCATAAATTATGTTAAAATGTGTAAAACCATTTTGCACTCTTATTTATTCACACCGTTGAATATAATTGGTGATAAATTTCACTCAACGACTTTTCCACGCGTTTGTACAATTCTCGGCGTGGTAACAAACAAATTATCTACTTTAGGTGTCACAAAACTCATTATTTTGTTAACATTTTTTTATCGACTGAGTTTTACACATTATGCTAAAATTATTTTCTAAATTTGAATATTGTGTAACTAATTAATTTATATTGTGCACGATTGTACCATTGAGGGGTTATCAAAATTTATCCTCATCTAAAGGGCAATAATAAACAAGATAAGTTTGCGGCTAGAGAGAATAGTTTGTAGTTAAGAAATAACAAACTTTTCTGCAAATAACTGTAAATTAATTTATTCCAAAAGATAGCCAAACCAACCTTGTTCTCCACCTATAATCGTCTTAGACAATCGCCTATATACACACAAATCTGATATAAACTGCTTACAATACACTTATATTATATAGCTTCAAAATAAATAAAATAAATATAAACAAATATTACACAACATCACGTACATTAATCTGATCCCGTGGTAAGTAGCTTAAGCACTTGTGTTACAGATATCAGAATCAACAGTGGATACACAAATATACTTAAATATACTTGATACATACCCAGACACGAAACAAACACTAATGTTCGTTACATAAATATTTGTCCCGGGTGGGAATCGAACCCACGACTCTTGTAATTAAATTATTTACCATTTCAAAAAGAAAGAGTTTATTGATACATCTGTAGCTGCCTGCAATACATAGAAAACATCGCGCGCGCCAACGCCGCGCGCCGCGCCACGCCCGTCCGTCGCTCGAGCGGGCCGCGTCCAAATGGCTCGCGCGCGAGGCCCGTTCGCCTCTTATACGTAACGGCCGTGCGCCGACGCACGGCCGACCCGCGCAGAGCGCGCACGCGCGCCCTCTACCGTCATTTTAGTTAATGTTTATTGTAAATATACTCATGTCACCCATCGCTAGTTCTAAGTCTGTAAATAGTACTTAAGGTCTCATTTTTCCTAATTTTAATATACTTCGTCTCGGACTTCCGATCAAGACACATCGCTGAACCTGCTGTTTCATTTCGCCACCTCGCTGAAGAAGCCCTGCCTAATTAGGATCAAGCTAGAAGCTCATTCACCTCACCTAGCACTCATCCTAAAGTGGTGACCCCGACTGAACAACAACCTTCAGAAGAACGAAGAAACCGCAACAAAATGGAGTCAAGCCAACAACAAGCCATCTCAAGCCCGACAGCAACAACTGAAGTCGCCGGTATTGCGCTTACAATGCGCGTACCGCCCTTTTGGCGCGATAAACCAGGTCTTTGGTTTATGACCTTTGAAACCGCCATTCGAAATGCCAACAAGGGGCAGAGCGAACTCGCACAAATCGTTCTCGCACAACTGGAAAAGCAAGACATCGAGAACATCAGCGATCTTCTATACAACCCGCCAGCTGAGAACTACTACAACGCACTCAAGAAACGCCTTATCTCCGTGTACGAAGAATCCGAAGGACGGCAGTTCCAGAAGCTGTTATCCGAAATGCAACTCGGAGACCAGCGTCCGTCACAGCTGTTGCGAAAAATGCGCGACCTGGCACGAGACAGGGTGCCAGATACAACTCTACGGCTCATGTGGATGAACCACCTACCTCCCCACGTGAGATCCGTACTCGTTGTAAGCGATACCATCAGCAAGACCGCCGCACTCGACGAACTCGCCTTGCTCGCCGACAAGATGATCGAGCAACAAGACAACAAGAAGTCAGCGCAGTTACGTCGACTCAAGCACCGTCCCAACCACAACCACAACCGCAACCACAACCACAGCAAGCATCATCATCCGTACAACCGCAAGACATGCAATTTCTCCTCGAAGAAATCCGACGACTGTCACTCGAAGTTTCGGCGCTACGTAACGGCCCACCGCGTTATCGCCGCGGCCGATCTCCGTATGGCGCCACGCCCGTGCAGCGTTCTCGCTCTAACGCACGTTCTGCATCCCGCTCTCGCCGCTATCACCGCAGCGAGTCGCCCGGCAACGATTATTGCTATTACCATCGTCGTTTTGGAAGAAATGCAAGAAGATGCCAGTCGCCGTGTTCATTCAATAAGCAAGACAAGAAGAATGACGCCTCGTTAAACTAACAAGAACGTTAGACGAGGCGGGGTCCGACGTTCAATGCAAATCCTACCGTCTCTTCGTGACTGACAAGAAAACAAGACTGACGTTTCTCATCGACACTGGTGCCAACGTATCAGTCATTCCACGAAGAAGAGGGACACCAATGAAGCCACTACCATTCAACTTGTACGCTGCGAACAACACGACGATAAATACCTACGGCGAACAAACACTTGAACTGAATCTGAACTTACGAAGACCGTACAAGTGGAAATTTATCATCGCCGACGTCAGCAAGCCCATCATCGGAGCCGACTTCCTCTGCCACCACGAACTCCTGGTAGACCTGAAGAACCGAAAACTAGTCGATAACGTCACCAAGTTATCGATTCACGCTCCCGGCTGTTACACATCTATACCTACAATACGCAGCATTGATCCAGATCAATCTTATCACGACATCCTGAACGAATTCCCCGGCATCACAAGACTCACCTCCATGAAGCTATCACCGAAGCATCGCGTGGAACACCATATCGAAACCAGCGGACCACCACTACACTGCCGAGCTCGACCTATACCACCTCACCGGTATGAACAGGTCAGAAGAGAGTTCGAGTCCATGATTCAACAAGGCCTATGCAGACCAAGCAAAAGCCCATGGTCCAGCCCTCTCCACGTCGTGCCGAAGAAAAATGGTGACCTGCGAGTCTGCGGTGACTACCGTCGCCTGAACACCATCACCAAGCCAGACCGCTACCCGATTCCTCGCATCAAAGACTTCACATACCAACTCGCCGGCAAGAAAATCTTCTCAACAATAGACCTGAACAGAGCATACAATCAAATACCTAACAAAGACGAAGACATAGAGAAGACAGCCCTCATCACACCATTCGGGCTATACGAATTCACCCGTATGTGCCCGGGACTGAAGAATGCAGGACAAACATTTCAACGCTTCATCCACGACGTTCTGAGAGGCCTAAACTTCGTTTTTCCCTTCGTGGACGATTTATTGTTAGCCTCAGACAATGAAGATCTTCACCGAGAACACCTACGCCTGGTACTCCAGCGACTTGAAGACGCGGGTATCACTATAAACCCATCCAAGTGCAACCTCGGCAAGAAAACAGTCAAGTTTCTCGGCTATGAAGTATCCGAAGCCGGAATCACACCGCCTACAGAAAAAGTCACAGCAATATCCGAATACCCAAGACCGAAAACAATTCAACAACTTCGAACATTCCTCGGTATGATCAACTATTACCGAGAACACATACCGAACGCCGCATCTCTTCAAGCTCCACTCAACGCATACCTACACAATTCAAAGAAAAAAGACAAGACCGAAATCGAATGGACGACCGAAGCGCAACAAGCCTACGAAGACGCCAAAACATGCCTACAGAACGCCGCACTACTCGCGCACCCGCACAGCTCCGCTCCGCTCGCACTGTTCTGCGACGCGTCCAACACGTGCGCCGGTGCCGTTCTGCAACAGTACCTACGCAACGCATGGCAACCGCTTGGCTACTACTCGAAGAAATTCTCCGCTACGCAACAGAAGTACAGTACCTACGACAGGTAACTACTTTCTATTTACATGGCGATGAAACACTTCAGAAAAATGTTCGAAGGAAGAGAACTTATAATATTCACCGATCACAAGCCGCTTACCTACGCACTTACGAAGACGTCATCCGACAGCGAAACACCCCGCCGCGCTAGACAATTATTATTTATCGGCGAATTCACAACCGATATTCGCCATATCAGCGGGAAAGACAACGTTGTCGCCGACGCCTTATCAAGAGTCGAAACAATCAGCTGTCCAACAACAATAAACTACGAGCAACTCGCCACAGCACAAAAAGAAGATATAGAATTACCCACATTACTTCAACAACCAAACCTACAATTCAAGAAAATAAGAATACCTAACACCAACTGCGATGTCTACTGCGAAACAACAACAAGCAACATTCGACCTTATTTACCTACTGACTTTCGTCGCATAGCATTCGACGCCGTGCACAAGGTCAGTCACCCCGGAACGCGAACTTCAAGAAAACTCATACAACAGCGATTCTTTTGGCCATCCATGAACTCCGACATCGGCAACTGGGCGAAGACGTGTGTGTCATGTCAACGTGCGAAGATCCACCGACACACACAAAGCAGCACTTCAACATTCGCCGCCTGCGACCGATTCGACCACCTACACGTCGATATCGTTGGACCGCTCGCGACCAGCGAGCGCGGACATCGATACCTACTCACTATGATCGACCGTACGACGCGCTGGCCCGAAGCTATACCAATCAGAGAGATGACCAGCGAAGTCGTCGCTAAGAAGATCTACGAGTCATGGATAACAAGATTTGGCTGCCCGAAAACGATAACTACCGACCAAGGCCGCCAATTCGAGAGTCAGCTGTTCCGCTCTCTTACCTACCTACTTGGCGCTGAGAAAACTCGCACCACCGCATATCATCCGCAATCAAACGGGATCGTCGAACGCTGGCATCGATCACTAAAAGCCGCTTTGATGACCCGCCTGGAATCAAACTCCAAGTGGATCGACGAGTTAGCCACCGTGCTCATGGGGCTACGCGCAGCGATCCGCACCGACACAAACACCAGCGCAGCGCAGCTCACCTATGGGCAATCACTTCGCCTGCCTGGTGACTTCATCTCACCGTCATCACCATCATCATCGAGCTACATGGACGAAGACTTCGTGCGCCGCCTCCACAGTGCGATCACCGCGCTCACACCGACATACCTACCGCATAGTAACAAGCGAAGTATGTTCGTGCACACCGACCTAGCGACGTGCAACTCCGTGTTTCTCCGCACCGACGCCGTACGGAAGCCTCTACAACCACCGTACGAAGGCCCGTACCCTGTCATCAAGCGCAACGAGAAGACCTTCGAGTTACAACTACCCGGCAGAAGCGCTACAGTCTCAATTGACAGACTGAAACCGGCGTACACTATCAACACAACGCCGCTTATCACTGTCGCCAATTCGAATTCTCCCGCCATACCACAAGCGGTATCTGCGGAACGACGCGACGTGCCAGCACCTGCAGCTCCAGAGAGGACAACACGATCCGGACGCCGTGTCAACACGCCCGTACGCTTCGCTTGAGGGGGAGTCCTGTAGCTGCCTGCAATACATAGAAAACATCGCGCGCGCCAACGCCGCGCGCCGCGCCACGCCCGTCCGTCGCTCGAGCGGGCCGCGTCCAAATGGCTCGCGCGCGAGGCCCGTTCGCCTCTTATACGTAACGGCCGTGCGCCGACGCACGGCCGACCCGCGCAGAGCGCGCACGCGCGCCCTCTACCGTCATTTTAGTTAATGTTTATTGTAAATATACTCATGTCACCCATCGCTAGTTCTAAGTCTGTAAATAGTACTTAAGGTCTCATTTTTCCTAATTTTAATACACTTCGTCTCGGACTTCCGATCAAGACACATCGCTGAACCTGCTGTTTCATTTCGCCACCTCGCTGAAGCCCTGCCTAATTAGGATCAAGCTAGAAGCTCTTTCACCTCACCTAGCACTCATCCTAAACATCTGAAGTGGTTCTAAGTTATCATCAATATCGTGTGATCGTTTTTGAATACACTTGCTTTATTATAATGTTTTTGACTATTTACTCATCATCATCATCATCAATCAGCCTTAAGGATTATTAAAATTTAAAAATAGAATTTAATATATATAAAACACGCTTATATTAGATGATGTATATATAATTACTTAAAACCCAATGTTTCAAACAGAGCCTAGCAATTGTATAAAAAAAATCAATCATCATCATCACCACGCCCCCACTGCTGGGACACGGGCCTACTCTAAACTAGGGCGCTAAAGCTTTAGTCAGCCACGCTGGCCAAGTGCGGGATGGTTGACTACACAATCTAAGAATTTCTTCGTAGGTGTGTAGGTTTCAAGATGGTTCCTTCAGCGTTAAAGCGTCGAATAATCGTACATAGTACATGAATTTCAAATTTGAATAACAAGTTTGAACTGGCGACCTCTCGCTTGGAAAGCGACGACCTTAACCACTCAGCCATCGACGCTACACAAAACAATAATAAAACATAAAACAATAATAATATAAATTATTTCAATTCCCGCGTCCATCTCGTACGAAATTGAAATTGCACAAGTTCAACATCCGACCTCAAAGAAAATATAATATAAAAAGTTGAAGGGAACTTTTCAGACAAATGTCTTACATTACAGGTATTCCGAGTGTTTGCCCCGCACATTTATTACAAAAGAGAAGAGTCCGAAACATAGAAAAAGGCCCGTTTTTGTCAAGATAGAGGTAGTTTTTTCCACTGTCTCACACGCGAACGCGCCTTCTTATTCGTAAAATAAATAGCGTACGTAAAAGTGAAAATAGAATGTTACTTCTATGTTCGAAGCTGAATGTTTAAGAAACCTAAAAAAATAAGGAAAACCTAAGTGCGTAGACAAAGATCTTTTATTTATGGACTCATGTTCACCATTCCATTGTCATTTTTAATATGTACTAGATATGTTTCGTCGAATTTCTAGATGTTAGAATGTGTTAAGAAAGAGTGGCTCTCTCTGGCACAGGTGTCTGTTGATATGTCAATATCGTTTTCCCAATTTATAATAATAACCTTATTAGCAACAGGTGCACAATTAATATTCCCTCAAAATATACATACATACATAAAATCACGCCCTTTTCCCAGAGGGGTAGGCAGAGATCACTTCCTGCCATGTGCTACGGTCCTGGCACACCACTTTCGCTTCATCCACATCCATTAACCTCTTCATGCATGCTCGTCGATTATGGGTACTTTTGATTTGACCTCTCTTTAAGATTTGACCTACTTTTAATTATATTTATAATATTTGAGGGAGAAAACCATACCTGTAACAAATGTTGTATTTCGCTGTTTTGTATTAGGGATGAGAGCCATCTGCTCCCCCGTAAGTTCGGTGATGATGACGAGGCTACTCCAAGCCATCATCGTATGTCACTTAGGGGAAAAAAACGCTGTTTTGTATCGTCATCTTCACGTTAGATAACATCAAAACATATCTTAACGGACTTATTTCAGAATGAAATTACTGATCGAGTACTTAAAACGCCTTATATTAACGCTTACCACATACACATAGCTAAATAGTGTTAAGTCGGATATGTGAAATGAGCACAGTAAAAACACAAAAAAGAAAATGCCAAACATTCAAGTGACCACACTCTTCAGAAACGCTTCAGAACAGTACTTGGAGGGGACGTAAGTGAATTAACTTAATAGAAGCCCACAGCTTGTGCAATTAAGTGGCCGGAGTCGCCACTTCATTAACAATAAGGAAAACGAATTACATCGCACAATGGCGAATGGTATTTCGTGACAATGACAAAAACGACCGAATACCACGACCTAAACGATGATAGTACAAAATAGCGTCGATGGCCGAGTGGTTAAGGTCGTTGATTACCATGCGAGAGGTCACCAGTTCAAACCCCGCCAGGTACCAATGTGTTTTTCAAATTTGAAATTCATATGTACCATTCGACGCTTTAACGGTGAAGGAAAACATCGTGAGGAAACCAGCACGCCTGAGAAAATTTTCAACGGTGTGCCATGTCAGAGGCCTACGGGCGGTTTAAAAACTCTGACACCAGGTTGTTCATCAACCATACGATAAGAAGAAGATAGTACAAAATAAGCCTTGTCATGATTATGGCTCGTTTTGTAGTGACCCTGTCTATTACACTGGGAGTCGTGGGTTCGATTCCCAGTCGTGGAAAATATTTGTGTGGTGAACGTTTGTGTACGTTTCGTGTCTGGGTGTTATTTATGTATTTGCAGTTGTATTTAATCATAACACAAGTGTTTAAGCAACGTAGCAGTAGATCAGATCAATGTATGCTAAGTTGTTTTATATTTATGTAGAGTTCTGAGGAAAAATTTACTGCAATGGATGATTTTAGTTGAAGATTGTTATTGAATAGGTTATTAGGAATTGAATATTTTTACCAATATTATAATCAATATTGCCTAGATTGTATTTTTAGATTCTTCCACGCCAGTCCCGTATTCAGGAGGTGCAGGCAGAGTAATGCTCTGATGAAAATGAATTTCATTTATATATATTTTTGGATTTGTTAATAAATCTTTATTTGATTTATTACCTGAATATTATCTTATTCTACGAATAATTTAGTTTAATTTTGGTATGTTCTTTTTAGTTGCATCTATCTATCTATTTTCGTAATTGAAATTGCTTATCATTATACTTTAACTTGACTATAAAAAAAATAGCTTTTAAATATCAAATCCTGGCAGAGTCAGAGCAAAAGTAGTAAATAAATAAAAACACCATTTTCCACCCGATCACTTGGAAAGTCATCTAGTTTCACTATTCCAGCCTTCAGGCAGTATTAATCCGGTCGTCAGCGATCTCCTCCACCTGGCTCGAGTTACTCGAGCAATTGTGTCATAAGCAAATGAACTCGTAATGTAGTATTTTAGACTTTCGCGTTCCATACTAAACATTAGTCTTTATGGGTCTACACGCGATATTAGGAGTAGCAATGAAATAGCTACTTACTGCCCGACGTTTCGGCTGGGTTACACCAATCATGGTCGTGAGCGAACTGGCGCCGCCCGTCTTCGTCTGCCACATCGGTTGTGAATTTCTAAATCCACCCCCGATCTAGCACTTATGTCATTACTAATATTTAGTGTGCTCTAATTAGCCTGAGAATAAACAGCGACTACTGAGCTTTGACTGTTTGCGGTCTTAAAATTACTGTAGTTGTTGGTGATGAGTTTATGCATAACTCGCAGTGGAAGGCAAAATTTTTGTGAGACAAAGTAATAGTTCAGTCGCAACTCAATGAGGGCTCTTAGACCTTTACATTGTTTGAAATAAAACTACTTTTACGGATTATCCTCACGTGTATTGTTATTCTAAATATTTATCTAGAGACCCGACGTTCTTTACAGCGCTCGTGATCACGGGCAAGACTGAGTTTAATCCGTAAAATTAGTTTTATTATAAACCTGTTGTATTCGCGAAAATAATTGACAATCCTATGTTTACATTGTATTTTTCATGAGCAGCAGTTGGATTTTTAAATAATAACGTGTCACAAATTATAAATAAGTTTGCATCTGTACCATTCGTGTTCATTGCAAATGTATATTTTTCCCATATATATGAGCAAATTATCTCATTTGTTTATATTCCTGAGAGTGTTTTTCTTTTTAAGGATGTCTGTGTAATTTTTGGTAGCCGTAACTAGTTATTTTCAATGGATAAAAAGTTCAGGTCTAAGGCCTTAACGTCCTAGTTTGGGTTAGACCCGTGCCCCTGCAGTGGGGACGTATATGGGCTGATAATGAATATTTCGGGTCCAGGTAAATGTTATTATTGTGCGAATACTAAACATTAGTTAAGATCTTATTTTACGCGCGTTTCATGCGAAAAGTTTTATTTTGAGAATGTGGTTTAGCCTGCTTTAAGTTTTTACTCAATTTCATTAATCGGCTTGTCGCTCTACTGCTAGATACTGGCTATGTTTCTAAAACTTAACTATAATACAAAGCGTTGTCAGTACCAAAGAAACAAGCAATAGTAAATAAATCGTCGTTACAAAAGCGGGATATCGCGGGCGACTCATCGGGCCATTAATTACTTGCTACGGCGTAGCACTCGTAGACAATGCTTCGTAGACGCTACGAGCGGAATGCCCATCATTTGCAGTTTTCAGTGAACACGTAGCTAATTGAGTCGTAATAGAAACCAGACATCGAAAATTCATAGTTTTCGAAATAGGAAGTAAGAAAAATATTTTTGTGTACATACAAAGTGAAGATCAACTACGTAGTAGGTAAATAATAATATAACAAAACCATTGAGCGAATAAAAATACTGCAACACAAAAAAATAAATATTTTAATTTTTTCCCCTTCCTTAAATGAACGTGGTTTATATAAGGTTGGTAAAACTTCATGATTGTGATTTGATTACGTCACTTGCAATGTTTATCATTAAAATTTATACCTAGCCTTTAAGTAAGCTGTTGGTCTCCCAAATAAAAACGACAGTGTAAATCGAAGCATATAACTTTTAACACAGTATCGATAGTTGCATGAAAATAAATGATTACGCAGAACAAATGATATTTTTTCTTGGCTCAGACAACATAATTATGTGAAGACACGGTCCATTCATAAATCACTGAAGGCCAACTTGATATAAACTATAAAAACTGGTAGTAAATTAATCTATTTGTCAGTTGAGTCATACTAGGTATTCGTCAGCTATTAATTTTGGCAAAAACGCTTGAAGTTACTTTAGAGTGATTGCATCGCTAATGTTAGATTAGATAGTTAGCTCATATATCTTCTTGATGGACTTATTTCACAATATATGGGCTCGTTTTCTTTTGTCAACGAATTTACACGATACCAAAGCATGGGCGTACCGAAGGGGGACAAAGGGTGACACCTGCCCCCCTGGATGATGTTTTCATATCTACTATAGTAGGGATAAATTAATAATAACGACAAAGTACTAGATAAGATATTTATAAGTTATCGATACCGTTAGCAAAAAATCTGATTCAGCTCCCACCATCCCCTCCATGGGTACCCAGAACATGGGTACATCCATGCTCCGAAATAGAAGCTTACGTATACTCACTATGAAAAACACAGCCTTTTCGAAAGGTTTACCTGAAAAGAAAAACATAAACATTAATTAGGCGTCCGACCAATCTCGGCCATGGTGGTCGATCATTATGGAGATCAGTAAACTGTGCAGGATATATAGTACACAAGTGTACGCGCAAACACAAGTGCACTCTATGTTCCCTTACCCTCATAGTTGGGTGAAACGGCTATCCAACATGACCGATGAGAGATCGGGCGCAGGACCACCGGCTTAACGTGCTTTCCGAGCCACGGGCGTGCAACCGCCAACTTTCTGACTCCGGGCTGAGTAATTTTTTTAATAGAAAAACTCACACAAATTGTGCCCGATTCCGAACTCAAACCAGGGACCTCTCGGTCCTAACGCAGCACTTGCTACCAATAGACCAACGAGGCAGTAGGTACTGTGTATATGTAAAAAGCAAAGAAATACAAGTGAGTTGTCGATTTGCAGGGCATTTATAAGAGTACTCTTAGCTTCGTGGATTGTATGTATCAACATTACATGTTGAACTTACGTTAGGTCCCGATTAAAAGTATAACATTTGTATTTCAAAAGCATTTTTCCGGACCGACATTTATCCCAAAAAGGGTCGCTTTAATGACGATCGATCATTAGAAATACATTCACAAGAAGGTCACAAAGTCATATTTGAGATGTTGGAATACTTCTAGTACCTACATAAATGTGAATCGCTGAGAAGGTTGTTTATAACGATTACTTGAGAACTTATAGATTACAAAAAGTTTTAGTAACTTGGCTTGTTTATTTTGACACAAACTTCGCCTCTCACATCCTTATTACAAATATTATGTAGTTATTACAACTACAATATATATGTTACGGTAAAAGTGGATAGAGTGGTTATTATGTATAATTACCGATAACTATGCATAATTACTAGTGTTCGTGGTAAAGGTGGTGAAAACAATCGAATTAATCACATTTACCGGTAATTATATAAAATTACCATACCCTTTGTGTAAATGTGGCAAATAATAAAATAAAACTGACTTGACTGGGTCGGTGAAACAATAGTTTTTTTTGTGACCCAGGCTGGCGATTCCAAGAGTGGGTTCGATTCCCACTCGGGACAAATATTTGTGTGGTGAATATCGGTGTTTGTTCCTTGTCTAGGTGTGATTACTGATTATGTAGGTATGTATTTATAAATAACTTTTCTGAAAACATTTAGACCGCGTAAGATAGATGATTTAAATAAATAAAACGGTTTTTATTGCCAAATTTACAGTTTTCCTTAAGTACAATAAAAAGAAAAAACAAACACAAAATACAAAAAAAAAATATACAATACAAGACAATATTTTGGCAAAAGGACCAGTCTCAGCATATGCTTGGCTCGAGCGGCCAGCGCTGGTTTTCAGACTAGCCCTTCCGGTAGGTCGGCTTTAGGATAAAAAAAAAGAAAAGGGAAGGAAGGAAGGAAATCAATTTAATTAAAAAGGAGCTTTAGGTGTGTGTGGTTGTGTCTGGGTCATGTGTGTGAGTTTGTGTAAGTGTAATTGTGTGTTTGTAGTAGGGGGATTATGGGGGAATAAATTTCTGGGGAGGAGGTTTCATGTGAGAAATTTTTAATGTATCTACTTGTTTCTGCCTCTGCAACTCAAGCAGATGCAGATGAAGTAGGCGTTTAAAATTCAAAAAGTGTATGGGCTCGCGCAGAGGCGGCGGGAGGTCATTCCAAACTTTTGTAGCAGCAAATTTGAAACCTCCTCTGTAGAATTTAGTTTTATGCTGGGGTATCGCAAGCTTTGTCTCTCTCTGTCTTCGTAGAGATTTCGAGTGCCCATGTTTGATCCAGATAAACTTTTCATAAAGATATCCCGACTTTAATTTTGGCAGAATTTAAATTTGGCATGCAGGTACCCTAATAGACTTAAAGCTTACGCGATATTGCAAAATTCGTAAGGGATCCGGAGTTACTGGGAAAAAACTTTTGTATGTTAAATCCTGTAGTCCACGCGAACTAAGTCACGGGCACAGCTAGTTATAAAATAAACCAGTCAAGTATCTAGAAACCAAACTTCATGTTTGGTTTTTAAAAAAATATTATCTAATAAAAATAAAGTTAAATAAAATTAGCAAATTGGCAGGGAATTTTCAGTGGAACTCTTAAAATTCAGTGACATATGGACGTAGTTATGCAAACTAGAACTAACCCACAACATGTCACTTTTGAGAAAATTAGATTTTTGTTTTAAAGGTGTGTAGAAAAAAATAGATAAGTTATATGAGATAAACAACTTAACAATGTTAAAGGACAGTATTGACATAAATATAGAAGAACAACATAATTCAAATTTAAGGCATTTTAATGTTTATTTATGATCAAAAACCTGATGGCTCCTTTTTGCAAAACTATTGTTTTGTGGGTTGGTTCTTTGTTGATTTATTTAAGGAATAATAAATGTCAGATATTTTTTATTCTCACAAACTTTATTTAAATTAGAACATAAAAACAAATTTTATTAATCATCTTTCAGCATAAAAATTACCTAATCAGCATCTTCAACTTCCACTTCAAAATCAACTGTACCAGAAAAACCCATCTATATCGTCTTGAACATTTGACTCTCCGGTTAATTTTTATAATACTCGTGAGCATCATCCGGTATAAGATGCAGTAAACTTTTTAAGTCATTCAACTTAGCTTCTGGAATTGGTTTTCCATTAGGCCAAAGCAGATCCATTGCTTGTTTTGTTAATATCCCTGTGTTTCCTCGTAAACTTTTTTTAATATATACATGGTCATCATCATCCAGGTTTGATCGCATATAAATCAAAAACTCGTCTTCTTTTTGAGCATTATCTCTTTTGTATTCAGCCAAGATACTTTAGAGCCATCAGTAGCTTTTTCCTGTTAGTTATTTTATTTTCTAGTTTAGCACTTGACAAGAAATCTTCTTTTTTAATTCTCTGAACATGCATTGGTTTATTTTTCTTGCAAATCTGCATTATATGCATGTAATCCTCTGGCGTATATAATCTTTGTTGCAATTTCAATGCACATTCGATTCGGCCAAAATCAGTATCATTTGGCAGGAAACTGTGACCAGATTCTAAAAAGCGCATTCTTATTGTTTGCAGTGTTGGGTGATCATTTAATAAAGCTTTTAACATCAATGTTAGTTTTATATTCCGATTTTGACCTCCGCATGAGTCACTCCAAAGTATTAAGTTTTTCACACCGCTATCGCCAAGCCTTTCTGATATATGCTTATACAAACATGAGCCTACTTCTTGTGCTCCCCTTCCAGCTTCACCTTCCACCCAAACATTGCAATGGGCCTGATCATCGCTTCCTGAGTGTATTCCTAAATTATACACCCAGAGTTGCCTCTTGTAAAATACTACATTGGTTGGTATACGCGGAAGGGGTAGGGTTTTTTGGAGGTCGAATGTTATACTTTCGGTAAATCGATCTTCTTTAGCTAATTGCATATCATTTTTGAGTTGCTGTTGCAGTGCTTTCGCTTTTTGTAAGTGTTCCCTTAACTTTTGAAAAAGAGAGCACTTTCTGTCCAGCCAATTTTGCTTCATGAAGATGAAGCAAAATTGGCTGGACAGAAAGTGCTCTCTTTTTCAAAAGTTAAGCGCGTATTCCTCACGAAGTTTAATCTTCGCACTAAACCTTTAAAAAAGGATACATGTAACAAATGCGACTACTTTTCAAGCAAAAAACTTAAAGGCTCTGAAGAAGAAAAGGCTATGTTAGAAGATGCTCACAGGGAACACTTACAAAAAGCGAAAGAACTGCAACAGCAACTCAAAAATGATATGCAATTAGCTAAAGAAGATCGATTTACCGAAACTATAACATTCGACCTCCAAAAAACCCTACCCCTTCCGCGTATACCAACCAATGTAGTATTTTACAAGAGGCAACTCTGGGTGTATAATTTAGGAATACACTCAGGAAGCGATGATCAGGCCCATTGCAATGTTTGGGTGGAAGGTGAAGCTGGAAGGGGAGCACAAGAAGTAGGCTCATGTTTGTATAAGCATATATCAGAAAGGCTTGGCGATAGCGGTGTGAAAAACTTAATACTTTGGAGTGACTCATGCGGAGGTCAAAATCGGAATATAAAACTAACATTGATGTTAAAAGCTTTATTAAATGATCACCCAACACTGCAAACAATAAGAATGCGCTTTTTAGAATCTGGTCACAGTTTCCTGCCAAATGATACTGATTTTGGCCGAATCGAATGTGCATTGAAATTGCAACAAAGATTATATACGCCAGAGGATTACATGCATATAATGCAGATTTGCAAGAAAAATAAACCAATGCATGTTCAGAGAATTAAAAAAGAAGATTTCTTGTCAAGTGCTAAACTAGAAAATAAAATAACTAACAGGAAAAAAGCTACTGATGGCTCTAAAGTATCTTGGCTGAATACAAAAGAGATAATGCTCAAAAAAGAAGACGAGTTTTTGATTTATATGCGATCAAACCTGGATGATGATGACCATATAAAAGTAAATATTAAAAAAAGTTTACGAGGAAACACAGGGATATTAACAAAACAAGCAATGGATCTGCTTTGGCCTAATGGAAAACCAATTCCAGAAGCTAAGTTGAATGACTTAAAAAGTTTACTGCATCTTATACCGGATGATGCTCAAGAGTATTATTGGTATGTTTATGGTAGATTTTATGTTTAATATAATTATCACCCGGTATAAATATGACTCTTACATAAATAATAATATTAATTGTTTTATAGCGACATTTATTTTTCTGTTAAATAGTCATTTTTCTGAACGCACACCAAACCCAAGCTGCTTAGACCTTATTTTTTTTCTGAATTTTATAAAACATTATTATCTATAATGGAACTAAGCATCTTGGTCCTTTTTAAACACTTTTATTTAATTCGCAAAACAGAACCAAGCCACATGGTTCCCACAAGAAAATTCATGTACAAATAATTGTGGGAACCATGTGGCTTGGTTCTGTTTTGCAAATCGAATAAATGTATTTAAAGAGAACCAAGAAGCTTAGTTCCATATAGATAATTAAAATTTGAAATACTTTAAGTACCATGCTACATGAGTCCGTTTTGCTTATAAAAGTGACTCAAATGGGGGTTGGTACCTTAGCCGGCTACTTTTTTTTGCTTTGTGGCTTGCTATATCGACCAGGATTTTTTCTGAGGAGATGCTTTACACCATACACAGCCTATCTATATATATAACACAATTTCACCCAAAGTGTGGGTTGGTTCTAGTTTGCATAACTATGTCCATATGGAATTGCAGAGTACTTGTGATATTTGTCTGCAATGTCAACATTTACCACAGTCGAGCGGGAGTTTTATATAATTACCGGTAAATTTGAATAATTCACTACATTTACCATGTGCGTCGGGAATTATCTATATTTACCGGTGATTATAGATAATTACCGATTGCTCACATTGACCGTAACATATATATTTATTAGTCTTCACCTAATATCAATATAAAAAACAGGTAATTAAAAATACGTTATAAATAAATACTTGACTGGCTCGGTGGAACAGTGGTTAGTGACCCTGACTGGTCGTGGGTTCGATTCTCACTCGGTACAAATATTTGTGTGATGAACATCGTGTCTGGGTGTGATTATGTATTTAAGTATGTATTTATAAATATATATGTATGTATATCAGTCTCTGACGCCCATAGTACAAGCTTTGCTTAGTTTGGGGTCAGATGACCGTGTGTGGAAATGTCCCAGATATTTATTTATTTATTTACTTTACTACCCAGACAATTTTGTGACCAACACACGTGAGTTTAATCTGTAAAATTTATTATATTTCAAATATGTAGTGTTCGCGCAAATAATAGACAATACTATGTGAACCCTAAATTGTCTTTCAGATCTTTGTTTTCACATTCCTATGGAATCCCCATCGATCGTCCAATAAACACCCGGATGTCGCAAATATTTGTTTCATCGTCAAATGTTAGCTCGGATACGGGTTGCGAGCCTTTTTCGCCATCAAATAGGCTCCACAACTAAACGCTATGTCAACAGATGTTTTGTTGTGTTGTTTGTTTAGCTAACATTTTTAAACAAATGCTAGTCAATTATAAATAAGGATTTCAGCCATGGCCGCCGATCTCAATTGAAATCAGCCAAGAGTGCAGGACATATTATTATAGTGCACAGGTACGCGCGCAAACATAAATGCACTCTCTGTTCCTTTACTCTCATAGTTCGGTGAGACTGGACAGGACCACCGGCTTAACGTGCTTTCCGAAGCACGGGCGTTCGTCCGCAACTTCCTAACTCCGGGCTGAGTAACTTCATAATAGAAAAACTCACACACATTTTGCCCACCCGTCATTCGAACTGGGCACCTCTCAGTGCTTACGCAGCTCTTGCTACCAAAAGACCAACGAGGCAGTTAAGTAAGTAAACTATAAATATCACACAACATCAGATTCATTGTTTTGATTCCGAAGTTCGTTGCACTTTTGTTACGGATATCAGAAACCACTGCGGTAATACACAAATATACTTAAATATACACCGTGAAATTTTAGTGGTTGTTTTTCCGTGGCAGAACGATTTGCCTTTAGTAATACTATCGAATCATGCAAATTATTCCTTGAGAAAAAAAAATCTTTTGAAATTTTCGAAATAATTATTTCTAACTCGAAAACGAGAGAAGCTATCGTTCTTTTATAAGATGTGACGTAATCAGGTACTGCTTGCCTCATGAAATCGATGCTTAAAGCTAAAAAAGCTTTACGCCCTAAGTAAGAAAGCGGTTCGAACGTGCTTTCGAGTTTCGGTTAAACCTTTCGTTAAATCGACATTTATTGATTTTAATAAAAAAGAACTGCACAAATCTATTGTGCTACTAAGATAGAATCATTTTACTGCGGGAAAACAACCACTTAAATTTCACGGTGTATTTAATAAATAACGAATCCAGTTACGGCACAAATACCGATGATCGTCACACAAATATTTGTCCCAGGCGGGATCCGAACACATAACTATTGATACCGAAGGGTCACAAACCACTGTTCTACACAGTCAAACTATGCAAAAAAATTACATTATAGAATTTAGTATAGGGGCAAAATAACAAAGATTTTGATGCTGTCAAATCAATAACGGATCGTCATATAGCTTGTCCACTTATGACAAGTATTATAGATTTACAAAATTGTGAATCTAGATTAAATAGAAAATATCATAAGGTAAATGTAAATATTAGATAATTCTACCTTTAAACCTAAAAAAGACAAAATGTGGAGCTGTTTAATGTTTTAGTTTATGTTGAAATGGCTGAGAGATTGTTCTTCAAAAATAAATTAACCATCTCCAGAGCTTGCCTGTCTTTGTCACTTGTTTCTTTTACAAAACAACTTTTAGGGTTTCGTTCCCAAACACCTTTTCTAAGATTCCGTGTGTCGACTGTGTGTCTGACACCAAAATGTATTTCAATAACCGTGATAGCTAAAAATTTTACATATTTATCCTGTTGCCGCTATAACAACTAATTATACTAATAATTGCATTTGGAGAGGCCTATGTCCAGCAGTGGACCAGTATGGAGCTGATGATGATGATGATGATGATGATGATGATACTAATAACAAAATAAATAAATATTTAGAAGATGCACTTATAAAATACATTAGTTTTTGTTCTGTTGTTTACGTAGCCGATCGTACGGATCCCTTCGTACACATGTCCAAGTCACGCTTGCCCAGTCTTTCATCCTTACACGATCATACCTATCCCTGGGGAAGCTCGCTCCGTTCCTTGGCAAAAACGCAAAAAATGTCCTATTCAGTTCAAGGTTCCCCTAACGGGCTGTCAATTACCTGACACTATCGGAGACAGGTTGTCAGAGGATAACGAAGTACTCAACCACGGAGTATGGAGGGCTGTCACCCTGGAGAGCAGGTCAGGTATAAATAGATAGGGTGAAATATAATTTGCACGTGAATATGGAATGGGATGCGTCAAGGTGTCGGAGGACTTTATATCTGGGACATTTCCACACACGGTCATATGACTCCAAACTAAGCAGAGCATAAAATAGAATAGAATTTATTGGTCACTTACACATATTACAAGAAAAAATAAATTTAACATAAAATAATACAAATTAACACAACATAATATATAAAACGAATATTTCACATCAGTGACCAACAAGGTACGTGCCTCAGCATTCAGACTTCAGAAGCTCAACAAGAGCTCCTGCAGCACTGGTATTCTGGCCGTACCTTTTTGGTACAATGTTTACCGCAGAAATATATATATACCGAGTGGGAATCGAACCCACGACTCTTGGAACCGCCTGTCAGGGTCACTTACCACTGTTCCATCGAGCCAGTCGAACGTAAACATTGCACGTAAATGATTACTTGTACCTATATGCAAAAGTAACACACAGGTGTTTATCTGTCGCGATTACACGCCAAAACTACATGGCATCATAATTGTTACTAGCGTAGGGAACCTGTTGTACCTAGGCCAGTTTTTGATATTTGTATTTTTTAAAAATAAATGGTAAGAATAAGATCCGTCAAATATGGAATAATAGAAAGATCAGTTAATCACCTATATAATAAATACATAAAATATGAGGATTTTCGGTAAAGCTGGAAACAACAGCAAATTGAAAAAAAAAGGGAAAACTGTCCAAGGTACAACAGACCTGATGTACCTTGGACCGTTCAGTTGTACTTTGGACATTCAAGGTAGAATGAAGATAAACACTAGCAATTGCAGCAGAGTTTTATTTTTAATATAGGTAAGTACAACAATAATGCTTATACCTGTAATCAACAAGAACATTAATGTAAATAGCAAATTAACAGTTACCTTAATTAATAGTCTCTTGTCTCTTTATTTTGTGTCAATAACATAAGAAATGTTTACATATTTAAATATTTATTTATTGCCTTATATAAATAGAATAAAAATATAATTAAAAAATATGTTTTTATAAGGTTATATTATCTATATCAAAATTATCTATCTATTATCTATGTCCAAGGTACATACTCAGTTGGGGGGCCGAGGTACAACATCATAACAATTTTTAGTTACAACTTGTTTAAACACACTTTTAATTGAGTTTGGGTACTGACAACTATACTGGCTAAAACCTTAATAAACTGAGATTATATCGGAAGTAAAAGATATTTTATAAATACATATCGTGACAAATTAAGAGGCCATAAGTAAGTTCCAAAAAACGAACTTTTAAGGCAAAAAATAATAAATTACCTTTTTTAACTGCAGTGACCCCCGGGTCAATGCAGTCGGCGAATCACAACTAACTTCACGTGAGTCTTATCCAAAGCAGGCTTTGACTGCCATATACAATATTATTCTAAAGCGCGGGAGTTTACGAAAAATTACAATTGTCCTAGGTACAACACTGTCCAAGGTACAACAGGTTCCCCTACCTACAGACTGGCGTGGTTGGCAGGCTTTATCGCCCTAGTTTAGGCCCGTGCCCCAGCAGTGAGGAATATGGCTGATGATATACAGACTGAGAAAAGACATGGGATATGTTTAAGAGACTACAAAAAAATTGCTGGACTACTTTAAATGTTGAGATTTTTTATATTAGGTAGGTAAGTAAACTGATAGATTTTACATATTGCAGATAAAAAGTCACAAACTAATATCAAAATTTTAGTTAAACGTGGGTTCCTTAGAATTTGGTAGATTTAATTTAAAGGTTATAAAACTGGAAGTTGAAACAAAATATTAAGACCACATTTAACATTACAATACCCCGTGCCTCAGCATTAGGGACGTAAGTATATATGGACTAATGATGATGATGATAATGTAACTTAGTTTTGCCACTGTTTCTTGCTAAATTTTAATATAGATAAGTTAATCCAAACGTCCTTATCATCTTCACCTGTCTTATGACATGTAAAAGAAACATTGACATTGTTTTTTAACAACGAGAGAATAAATCATTTGTTTTCCTCGTTCATTAAAGGAACAAAAACGAGAAGCACAAATGTTTTCTCTCATTGCCTCACAATTAACCATTTCAATGGAAAAATGAAGCGATTTTAAGTACTCAAGTTACCAGATAAACGGCATTTAGGGACGTAATAACTCACTTTTTGTTTTAAATGTGCCTGAAAATTCTCTCCACAAGTGCGACGTTTCATTTATTTGGGTGATTTAGCGAATTTTGAGCTTATTGTGTTTATTTTAGGCCTGTTTTCTAAGATTCCTTGGCAATATAAGTGTTTTGAGTACATAATAGTAACTTAGCATTTTAACGAAGGATTATTAGCAACGGCCTTACTGGGTGTCACATGTACCTTAATTATATGTTCTATGTATTATTATGTAACGTGCAAATAAATAAATTTTAAAATAATATGTATTATTTTATTGTGGTTGTTAGTTGGTAGTAATCAAAGAGTAATGTAGACAACAATAAATCCTTACAAATATTATAAATTAACTCGGTCTGTCTGTCTGTTACGCTTTCACGCATAGAGTACTGGACCAATTTAAATGAAATTTGGTACAGATATAGTCCAGAGCCTAGAAAAGGTTATAGGCTACTTTTCAACCGACTGCGCTATAAGGAAGTAATGTTTTACCCGTTAAACGTCTCTACGCGGACGAAGTCGCGGGCGGAAAGCTAATATAGTATATACGAGTATTGTATGCTGTAACTAATAAAAAATAATAAGTTCCTTACAGTCACAGTTCAGTTAGGTTACCCTAATGTAAGGGATTTCATTTCGATGCATGTAAAGAAATTGCACAATAATAGTTATACATCTAAAGAGTGGCACGAATATTCAATCATTCAACATGAGAAAAACTTGACAAGTGTAGCCAGCGGCCCAACCACTATCATTGTACTTTAATACACGAAAATTAACCGGAACATTTCCAACAAAGCCAGCTCATTTTTATGATATAAAGAGATTTATTACACTGTCCCCGACCGGGGCTATGCATAAAATTAATTTTGTACAAAGCCAGCCTATGGGTTTATTACGCAATTCACGTGGCCTTTGAAGCCCGGGATCTCATATGTCCGCCATATTGATTGCAGGGTAATTTGCAAATTACGAGTTAGTGTCACCCCATTTTACAATGACTTTGTGATATTCCGATCCGGAAAACGGAGTCATTATAAAAATTATATATTTTATTTAATTACACATAATATTTGTTCTTGTAAATGGCTAGTAGGTATGTTATACAATCTGTATAACATACCTTGTTGTACCTACAACTCATACTTTGTTAACTACCTACTCATCACGAAATCAAATCAAAGTGTGTAATATTCTCTGATAATGTGTTAAAAATAAAATATTTATTTGTTACTTTGTTTACTTTATTAATTAATTATTTATTATAATGTTGCGTAAGCTGCTACAAACATGCTCAATAATGATATTTTTTATTTTAAAGTGATAATGGGGCAAAAATTATAAACGACAATTTCATAGAATATCATTGGCGTCCATGACATACAGTTTCCTCATTTTCAATGGACATAAAGTGTATCAAAGCCTTTTATTGGAAAAGTAAAGCAGTCTTCAATGGACAGTAAACGCTGTCCTTCAAAAACTATCAAACTCCATTTGAGAACTTA
Source organism: Maruca vitrata (assembly GCA_039566165.1). Classification (NCBI taxonomy): domain Eukaryota; kingdom Metazoa; phylum Arthropoda; class Insecta; order Lepidoptera; family Crambidae; genus Maruca; species Maruca vitrata. Next base: position 4,076,469 of record CM076933.1, read on the forward strand.
GTACGTACTTTCAAAATTGCGTTCACGCACAAAAATATACTGCAGTTGTTAACTATTTACGACCGAAAGCGAGTCGTCCCACATACTGCAATCTTAATAACGTTTACTTTATGAAAAGCTCGACTACTTTACCCGGAAGCTTTTGTCATTGAGTGTACCATAAAGTTTTAGTGTTTTCATTTCGTCTCGCGATGGAATTTAGCGCGATTGAACGCTTACATTTTGAACGCAGTTGGAGTATAACAATATGTCGTGTTTATGACAGTTCATTTCAACTGTTTATTTTTATTTTGTACTCTGCATAATGTACGAAAAGTTCTTATTAATAAATTGAGTACCTACAAGACGTCTCAAAAATGCTAACGGATTTTTCTCGGATGTTGAATGGTCTACTTTTTATCCAGTAGTTGCATATAATTCAGTGATTTGTAGGTTATGTAGGTGGCCAACAGTCAAATTCAATATAAATAGGTTATTGGTACTAGGTCAACTCCGTATAAAGCTTTTTTAAATAAAGCTGCTACATAAATCAATAACTAATACTAAGCAAGTAATCACTACGTACGTACTGTTTGACATTTCAATTGGCTTGGTTTACGAATATCATGGCACGCACGAGCATGTTAATATTAACGATAATATTTTATATTTTTGCACTTTTCCATTTTCAGTAGAAATACATATACAAACATATACACATACACACATATCTCGATATCAAGTACATGTGCACTATATATAAAGAAAAACAAACATTAGTTGCAAACAAAAAGGACCAGAGAAACTAAGCAGGAAAAATATTGTGTTTCAAACAAGACACGGATTGTCTGAAATACGATAACTCTGAGGAGCCTCTGGCTGTGACATAAGATACATGCAAGAAAATATTATATGTTGCAAATACTTTACATTCATGCATGTAAGTAATACTTTCATTGTATCGCAACTTACATTATGTACTATGATAGTATTGTTAAAACAGAAGTTAGGAATATCCTTCTAATAAATAATGATGTCACTATTTTGTCTGTTTTTTTTTTATTTCAATTGGTTTAATTTTGGATAAACTGGCCCAAGACTAGTATTCTCTGCGTGATTAGCATCAATTTAGGCCATAATGACCTTCATATTTGATTACATTTTGGCGATTAAGTCATATTTTGATCTACCTACTCGTAGTGTATTAGAAAAATGTACACATACATTCTATAATGGTCGGTCTTAAACACATGATCTTGAGCTATGCCTGCCCATCTTGCCTATTTCAAATTTAAATTAGAGCTGCAAGTAAAACTAAAAACATCAAAGAAAAATTTCTATTTAGTCTTTCAAGAAGCTCACTTAACTACTAAGCTAAATTAACTCCGTTTTCTCATTATTAAGGCAAGGCTTTACAGACGTTTTCTTTGTAGCGTTTTGAAATAATAAGAAAAAGTTATTGTTCGAGAAAACCCACTTACAATAAAGTATCTGTTCGGCTCCTTGTAAACTTGGTTTAAAAACAATCGGCTTACAATGAACGGTAACTCATTGTTGTTAATGGTTCTACAGTATTTTTTCAAATCTATGTGATGAATTATAATGAAATTAACGTAAGTTTTTTTTTAAGTTTAATGGGTTTATAATCGCTATAAACAGTCAAAGCTTCATTATGCGGAGATTAAAATTTACGAAAAAATATTCAACTACAAGCGTTTGTACAAATACAAACAGCGTTCAATTGCTGACGTTCGGCGTTCGAAAATTATGACATAGGCTAGTAAAGGTCAAATATCCATAGTAAAAAAAAATGCCTAAAGGCCCAAAGAAACTTTTTTCTTCAAGTGTTACGGTTTAAGAATAGCTCAGTACAGCCAAAGCGTCATCGTCACACAGAGGAGCAGCATTTATTTTTTTATATTCCTACGACTTGTTAATCCCAAGCACAAACAACGTTCGGTCGCTAACGCCGTACGAAAATTATCACCAAACGTAATTATCTAAGGCATAGTGTAATAAACAAAAGATTTTTTTTTCTCCAAGTTTAACACGGCTAAAAAATCGTTCTATACAGCCAAAGCGTTATTTCATGGAGAACCAAATTTTCAGTTTTCTGTCGTCGCGTGTCGTGTCATCAAATCATCAACTGACGTACCTACTTGTCTAAGGCATAGTGTAAAAAACAGCAGATCTTTTTTTCTTCAAGTTTAGCACGGCTTGAGAATCGTTCTATACAGCCAAAGCGTTATTGGACGGAGTAACAAAATTTCTTTTTATATTCTGCCAGTTTTCCGTCGTAGTGTTTGCACCAAGTACAACATCTTACGTTCGGCGTACGAAAATTATCAACAGACACAGCCAGTGTATTTAAGAAGAAAGTGTTTTTTTCTTAAACTTTAACACGGCTTTATAATCTCCTTGTGCAGCCAAAGCGTTATTGCACGGTCAAAGCTAATTTTCTCTTTTTTATTTTCTGCCAGTTTTCACTCGTAGTGTTTGCACCAAGTACAAACATCTTACGTTCGGCGTACGAAAATTATCAACGGACGTACGTAGTTACCTAAGGCAAAGGTAGTTTAGTGTAAGAAACAACATAATGTTTTAGGGGTGAGAGCCATCCGCTCCCCCACAACTCCGGTGATGATGACGAGGTTACTCTAAGCCATCATAGATATGTCAGTAAGAAAAAAACAAAACATTTTTTTCTTCTACTCTATCACAGCTAAGAATCACTCTATATAGCCAGCACGGACGAACCAAATTTTCTTTTTTATACTCTGCCAGTGTTCCGTCGCCGAGTTTGTTTGTCCCAAGTATAAACATCTAACGTTCGGCGTACGAAAATTATCAACAGACGTACTTAGGCTAGGTGCAGACGGGAGTAATTCGATTGTCCACGGCTCTCGGCACTCTGATTTCGTTGTCGCAATTCAATTAACGTGCTTTATTGTGTCGGCAAGTTGCACAAAACATTCTAGTTGCGTTGAATGAGTATTGTTATAGTATATGCTAGGTATGTGATTTTTTTACTGGTTCGATAGGTCGAAGATTTTTTTCTGGCTAGGTATTTTTTAACGGTGCCCCTGTCTCTTGCCCCCTAGAGTTCTGGTTCGAAACTCACCTTAGAAAAATATGTGTGTGATGAACATCAGTGTTTGTTTCGTGACTGAGTTCAAACACCGCCAGGTACCAATGTGTTTTTCAAATTTGAAATTCATATGTACCATCATTCGACGCTTTAACGGTGAAGGAAAACATCGTGAGGAAACCAGCACACCTGAGAGATTTTTCAACGTTATGTGAAGCCATGTTAGAGGCCTACGGGCGGTTTAAACTCTGACACCAGGTTGTTCATTTACCATACGATAAGAAGAAGAAGTGTTATCAAACAATACTATGCCACCAGTATTGGATTAAACAACGATCGGTTGGTATTACATTTGTTTCTTAGTACTACTCATTATAATCACAATCGTGTGATGAGTTTCTAAGAAGTATAAACAGTTATTCTTATTTATATCCCATTACTCTTCAACGACACGACGTACATCATTCCAACCTATAAAAATACCGCAGAACCTAAGTACCAAAACAGTTATGACACTAGCAACACCATGTTCCAACATGCCTACAACTTGTAATATCCCATCAGCAGGCTAGATTTATTCGTTTGCTCTGGCTGTGAGCACACACCCTTATCGCAGCGTGTAGGTTGTCGGTAGAGGACGAAACAAATGACGCGGATGGAACCTACCAAGGAGTACTTAATATGAAGTGCAGTGAGGCAACTGCTCGTTAAGTATTTTTATAATTGGCTAACAAGATGGCTCTCTCCGACTGATGGTAAGCGGTAGTGAGATCCACATAAGAGGTCGACAGGCACAATAGACCATATTGAGCCCCTCACACTCACCCTGAAGGTCGGCTCAATTTTTTTTTATAAAAGTCTAACAAGTTGGCCTCACTCCACCTCATGGTAAGCGGTAGTTAAATCCACATAATGAGGTCGACAGGCACAATAGACCATATTGAGCCTGTGGCACTCAACCTGAAGGCTTACTTAAAAGTAGTTTCACGCCCCGCCTGAAGAGCCCGGGATCGTAGGAGGTAGAGAAAACATGAGCTGGAAGGGCATACCATACCTTAATGACACGGGGCAGAAAAGAGGAACTAAACCTCTTGGTCCGAGCCGAACGAAACTACTGAGGAATATTTAGTATAAAAGTAGTACTTCACTACTTTTATACTACATATTCCTGCCTTTACTTAGCCTTACTCAACTGGGCACTGGATAGCCTGGCTGCGGTAGCCAAAAATATTGAACATGGAGTCCAAGTTCTTAACAGACAGCTGCGGCAACGAATCTAGTATATGAACACGTATAGTACCGAGCACAGGGCAGCCAAGTATAAACATATCCAGAAATAAACATAGGCTTCCCGTTCCAAGCCTCAGGCTTCAAAAGACTGGAAAGTCGAAGGAACGACTATAGCACATTTTTTAATCCCACATAATGTTATTGTATTGCCTTTTGATAATTTATTAAGACGTGTCATGTGATAAAAGTATACTACAAAGAAGAAGACTACATACTTAAGTCATAAAATTCCATGAACATGATGAGCTCAATATTTAATTTATTCGTGATTTATTTGTTTATAACTTGACGTGCTAAAGTATTTCATAAAATCTATTTGCAGAGTTAATTATATCATTTCATTTCGATAGATTTCATTTGTGACTATGGTTACCCACAAGGCAAATGTTTAAACCTGCCACTAGTAACCACGAAATATTCTAGCGTCCAGACGTACTTTAACAATGAGGTATGATAGTATCAAAACTGGGTAGTAATGGCTGCTCTCGACTGACTGTTCAATATTTTTGGCTACCGCAGCCAGGCTATCCAGTGCCCAGTTGAAGTACCTACAGGCTAAGTGCATTTATCATTGGCATTTCATCACTTGACTTATAGATTTAACCAAATTTTGTTTATTAACTTATGCGACAGGGGTGTCGCGTAAGTTAATAAACAAAATTTGGTTTTTGCAATCCATGGCACATTTGGTAGCGCTTCTGTTTTGTGTGCCAGGAGTTATCTTGTCCTAATCCGGGACAATATTTTTTTTTATGAATATCGGTGATGTCTCGTAATTAGTATGTAATCAAAATTATACTTGTCATATACACCACTTTTAACTGTCATGATAATACACATTAAAAATCTGAAATGTTTGAGACATCTCATTTCAAACTTGTCATATTTAAAGGGCGACAGGCTCAATATTATGATCTATTGTGCCTGTATATTGTGCCTGTCGACCTCATATTTGGATCTCACTACCGCTTACCATCAGGCGGAGTTAGGTCATCTTGTTAGCCTACTATAAAAAAATCAAATGTGCAAAAAGGAATAAATTATTTATATTATTTCTTTACTTCACGTATTATTTCTACACTGTGGCGTACGCTATTACGAACACGCATTCCGTCTAGTCTCAATTTGTTGTACCAGAGCGTTGCTCTTGTAATCATGGTCTCCGTCAGTTTTCGCAAAACGTCTACTTTAACAAATATTACCGCTTGATTTTGCCTCTACATAAAAAAGGAACAATCAGTTTTTGAGTTGATAAGAAAGAGTTTAAGCAGCTTAACTTTATCGCCAGCTAAAGTTAAAGGATGAAAATTAAAAAACACCATATATATCGGCAATTGATCCACTTTACACTGGTATGTTTACTATGTATAAGACAATCATAATGTATCCATATATATATTTTTGAACATATACAAAGTATATTTTAAATTTACATTGAGCATTATAGCATTAAGAGCAACAAATAAAAATATACATAGTAGGAGAATAAATACGACGTTCATCATACAAATATACGTACCAAGTGGTGGTATGTTCAAAAGCACTAATGTGCACGAGCTCCTTAAATATATTATACTCTATTGAAATCAAATACGATAACCATATGTTTAAATTTAACTGCACGTAAGATTCCTAGTAAATAACTTCTTAATACCTAGTTTTTCCTGAAGTTTATGAATGTTTACGGCGATCGTAACGCCATCTTCTTATAGCTCAGTTTATTACGGAACTAACGTAAAGCCGCGCTGCTATTACCGATTTGTTCACATAAAACTGAAATATCGTTGTATTGACACCATATTTTGTTGTCCTAATATCGGGACAAACAAAATGATCTTACAATATGCTCACAAAAGTACAATAGACTTTATTAAAATCAAAATGACGAAGATGAAGTCTTCAAATACTGAGAAAAAGTAAAACACTAGAACTTATCTTTTATTTCTATTTAAGTCGTTATCGACTTAAGTATAAAATTATGTTACGTTTAGTTATGTACAGCTTTTACTTGTGTGTGGTAATGGGGAAATATTATTGCGGTATTTCAGTATTTGTTTTATTAATACATCAATAATATACAAAAGTTCTCACTAGTCAGGCTATGTGTATTATTATTTTATAAAAAAAATTAATACTTTATCGGTTTGTACATAAAATATATGGTTTATTTCCAGATTTTGAGATTGAATGAGAATTATTTTGCAAATAAATACTCGTCAATGCAAAACGTCTTTATTTTGTTTCGAATATAATAAATAAAAATATTCTGTCCTATCATCACAATACCTCATGCAGCCACTAACATCAGCCAATAAGATGGGTAATTGCTTCGCCACTTGTGTTTACAAGAGCTCGTAAATTGCTTCCAAGTGTCCGTTCTTCACCAGCATACTACTATAGTGCTACTACAAAATTTCACTGACATCCTTAACCCAAACGCAGAGAGTTCATATTCGTGCGACAATTACTAGATTTCTTCTTCATAGCTTAACGAGAAGCTGTTTTGTTTCTAGATAGTGCTGAGTAGCTAATAAAGTGCAATAAATTTTATCTCCCTTGCAGACTAGCGAATACAAATTGTTTGTCGTATAATGCAAACTTTGCTCTTGGTTTTGCCCTTGAGAACAACGAAATTTGACCTTACCTGAAAAGGTGAATGACATTTTGTTTATTCTTTATCATATGAATGCGTAGAAAACTATTTACGACACATAGATCTTAGGGTAGAGTCATATTTATCAACCGTTTTATGCTTTAGCGGCTCGTATATAAACAACAGGCAAACTGCACAGGACATAAAGTATGCCCACAATAAGTAATGTGCCTTGTCAGTAAGTTTACAGTGTTCAATGTAGTAAGAATAAATAAATAAATATTTCACAACATCACATACATTGATCTGATCCCGTAGTAAGTAGCTTAAGCACTTGTGTTACGGGTACCAGAATCAACAGTAGATACACAAATATACTTAAATATATTTAATAATACACCCAGACACGGAACAAACACCGATGTTCGTCACACAAATATTTGTCCCGAGTGGGAATCGAACCCACGACTCTTGGAACTGTAGGTAGTAAACCTGGGTCACTAACCACTGTTCCACCGAGCAGTCGATATAAAGAAACAAACGTAAATTTCAATATTAAATTTGGATTTTCATATAGTAAATAACTTTAGTATATGAAAAGTTATATTTTAAATGTATAGTGTTCGTGCAAATAATAGAAAACTTTACGTAAATACCTCGATAGCGCATTGGATAGACCTTTTATCTGATACACCAAAAGTCGTGGGTTCAGACATTGGACATCGGCGATTGTTACGTGTCTGGTTGAGTTTTTTTTATTGTCATGTCATATTCACTGTTGTTTCTGATATTCCTAACACAAGTGTTAAAGCAACTTAATTTGGAATCAGAACTATGCATTTGACTTAATAATAATTTATTACTGGTCTTGACTGGGTGGAAATCAATTCAATCGAAACGTCGGGCAGTAAGTAATGTTTTGGTACTGTTCGTGTAAAACCATCGTCATTGTCATCCTATAATTTTGTCCACTGTTGGACATAGGCCTCCCCAAATGCTCGCCACTCCCGCTTAAAGATAGACCGACAATAAATATTTACAAATATAATGGAACCTTAGTCTTCATCTCTGTGAGTCACACTTGCAACACACTAACCCGATCTGGGGTATCACTGAATTTATAAAGATGTGAACGTAGAAAGTTAACATGGCAATGGGAGCCGCAAATTCGCGTTAATTTTGATAGGATGATCAGGAGAAAAAGAGGAATCCCCCGGCGTCTGCGCCGCTATTTATACTGTCTTTTTGACAGTTGAACTGACATTTCTTTGACGTGCACTAATTGCACGTAGGCAAAAGAATAAAGCTATGGACAGTTTTAGACTAATTGGTATCCTTTGCATTATATTTATTCATTTTTTATTATTTAAATTATACATTGATAATAAATTAGTAAAATTATAAGAAAAATAAAGTACTACGTTACATGTGATATTTATGTATTTTACTTGCTGAAACGAACGGAAATCGTAATACATCGATAAGAGATCCGTTGTCGTCAACCGGCAACAGCCCGATGTCGTTTATACCCGCACCGACTGAACTTCTGTGTCTAATTCCACCCGCGAAAGGTTCAGGTCAAGGTCGGGCCGATGGAGATCAGTATATTCCAGGATTACCCCGAAATACTCGAATGGTGAATTTTATTCACGTAGGTGTAAAGAGCCTACCTTCGTAGGTGGTACTATTCACTTATGTTTTATGTGAGGACAATGATTTGTTCAACATATTTGTAAGATGGTAGGTATAGGTTCGTAGCTACATTAAACAAACAATTTATTAAATCCGTTTTATGAAATTACTCATGAAATACTACGTTTAGAAAATCTACTTGAATAAGGAAGAGGTTAGGTTTATGATACGGTCAATCTGATTGAATGCTTTAGTTTAAGTACTTTACGTGATGTATGTATGCACTTGGTAGAATATAAGTTTAATGTATATAACATAATGTCCTTCCTCTCTCCTAATAAATTTGCTGTGCCCGACAGGGTCCATAATTGAATCTCACTCTTTAAGCAACATCTTTTGTACATTATGGAAAAGCAATAATGTTTGAGTTTGAAACATTAAAAGTATAATAACGATATATTTATCAGAATACTAAGTCTGTCCGGTAATAACACACGCTAGCATGGCACTTGCAACAGTGCCAAATATTGGAACATATTTAAACATAACAACATGGTAAATATACCTACTCAGCTTTCTGTATTAAAAGATAGTTTAAAGTGATAATGTATATTTTTCGGTAAAAATGGATAGAGTGGTTATTATGTATAATTAGCGGTAACTATGCATAATTACTAGTGTTCGTGGTAAAGGTGGTGAAAATTATCAAATTAATCACATTTACCGGTAATTATATAAAATTACCATACCCTTTGTGTAAATGTGGTAAATAATAAAATAAAACTGACTTGACTGGCTCGGTGAAACAATTGTTTTGTTAGTGACCCAGGCTGGCGATTCCAAGAGTCGTGGGTTCGATTCCCACTCGGGACTAACATTTGTGTGATGAATATCGGTGTTTGTTCCGTGTCTAGGTGTGATTATGTAGTTAAGTATGTATTTATAAATAACTTTTCTGAAAATATTTAAACCGCGTCAGATAGATGATTGAAATTTGGCATGCAGGTACCCTAATAGACTTAAAGCTTACTTGCGACGCGATATTGCAAAATTCGTAAGGTAAAAACTTTTGTATGTAAAATCCTGTAGTCCACGCGAACGAAGTCACGGGCACAGCTAGTTATAAAATAAACCAGTCAAGTATCTAGAAACAAAACTTCATGTTTGGTTTATAAAAAAATATTATCTTATAAAAATAAAGTTAAATAAAATTAACACATTGGCAGGGAATTTTCAGTGGAACTCTTAAAATTCTTTCTCGTCAATATATTTTTGCCTGTATGAGATTTGTGACGTTTTGAATTGCAGAGTACTTGTGATATTTGTCAGCGATGTCAACATTTACCACAGTCGAGCGGGAGTTTTATATAATTACCGGTAAATTTGAATAATTCACTACATTTACCATGTGCGTCGGGAATTATCTATATTTACCGGTGATTATAGATAATTACCGATTGCTCACATTGACCGTAACATATTCATCAATCCCGGATCAATTGCGAAGTTCAGCGATTACTTGTTGGGATTTTGTTATTTAAAGACCTTATTGCCGTCGCAAGCTATGTCTTGAAAGCAGTATTATCTGCAGAATATACACGAAAAAGAGAACGCTGACTTGTACTGTTCTCATAAATAAGAGTCACTATATTCTGCCAATATACATATCGATACAGAATCCTCAATCAGATCTCAGTGAAACGAACGGAGCTCGACCACCCGTATAGCTCTGCGAAGGTTGAGCTGCAGACTCAGCTATTTTCGGACGCTCTGTGACCTAGAAACGCTAGTAACTCAACATATCTAGGTATTACATCAACTCCTAACTTCATTGTGAATTAATGTTTAATGCTACTATATGAGAAGTTTGGTATCAGCTGATTAGGTTATATTTCTGTCTTCATTAGTACAAAAATTTTAAACAAAAAAAAACGCCTTCAAATACCGGACTCACTAAAAATTACAAAATATTATAATACGAACACTTATAATTCATTATCTGGGTATGAATTTGATATGTTGTTGAGGGCGGTATTAAACATACAGACGAATTGAGAACCTCCTCCTTTTTTGAAGTCGGTTAAAAATGTTATTACAGTAGTGACTGACAAAATTAGTGAATTTTGTTGATTGCTAAAAATGTGTCAATTTTTTTTCTGACAGACTCAATTTGAATTGGGAAGAATGAAACACGTTTATTTAGTTACGAGTACATGTTAGGCACGAAGTTATAATTTAGGTACATTACTTATACATATATTTTTAGCAACATAACATAACATTCTTAGTTAAGTGGATTTAATCTGTATAAATAACATAAAGTCACATTAAATCTACATCGTGACGTAACGTTATGGATAATTTTAAATATTAAAAATTAAAAAGTTTATGGCTTTACTTATTTTTTTATTTGATAAAGATAAAGTTAAATGCTACCTTGCAGAGGGCTGTAAAGACAACAAACACTTTTGTAGTAAATTTCGTGTGATGAAAAGAGGTGCGATTTACGTAGGCAGAGATTACAACACTACGAGATATCGTTTGCGTAAAGGTGAGTTTAAACTAGAGTATTACTTGTACAATAAGTAAGAGTGAGAGCATAGTCCTCTGTCTAGAAACTGATAAAAGTAAAATAGTGAAGTCAATAAGTTGACGGATACTGGTCCGAGCTTCGGTAAGCCGGTGGTTTTGCGCCTCCTTTCTCATCGATTATGTTTGATTGCCGTCTCACCGAAGAATGAAGGTGACGAAATATAATGCCTTTAATTTTAACAAATATACGTGAGGAATGAGGATGATACACCAAACGTCTCTATCTCCCTATCCCTTATCTAACCCACTTCAAACCTAATACTAAGAACGAGCTAATCTAACGCAAGTGAATAAGCAAATTCTTCTCCACCGGAGGCACACACAATGCTGAGTGACCTTTTAAACCGTTAGATTAATTTAAGTTTTGAACTATAGAAGTGTAATTTTGGATATTATAATTTGAGGGTGCCAAACCATAACGTTTCAAGTGCCAGAAAATGAAATTTTCAGGAGATATATAAAAACATTTTTTGTCTACACATACAACGTTTTAATGCAATAAAACGTTAATCAGTTCGTGTGGCACTTAAAACGTTATGGTTTGGCACCCCTCATTTGTGCTTAAAAGACTAGTTAATATTTTAATCTGAATAGAATAGAATAGTTTATAGTTTATTCTATTTTATTCAGATTGCCGCTCTACACCTAGTGTGAACTCTCCTTTACTGGCTTCAATTGCCGGGGCGGTTTACGCCTGTGTTTATTGTCGCAAGGTTTGGGGTTCCCTTGCATACGTATCATGGCTACCCGTTTGTGAAATAAGGTCACTTGTTGTATCCTATTTCCTTAGATCACTACATAGGAAAATTTTTGTAATTTTTTTGTGCCTTCCAGGGTGACCTCATTTTGCCTGATGGTACGCGGTTGTATTTTCTACATATGAGACTTCATACTAATACTAATAGGGTCAATATGGTCTATTTTGCCTGTTGAGCTCACCTCAGTAAAAGGTTAAATAGGAAGAGTGATACAAAAAAAAAGGTTAATAATATATACGTGAACATAAACAGTATAATACAATTATAAATGTACAATATACGCGAAGCATGACGAGATGGGTCACTGGTTTGAAATAAATAATAAATTAAAGAAGATAAACTACACTCAAGATAAAGTCAAAAATTAACAATGAAAAAGTGAAAGAAAAATAATAAACAAACTATAAGTAGGACTAGGAATCTGCATTTTCATTTCACAAAGCCCCGTTTTATTTTTTATAAAGCATTTGTGCAATTTGTTAATGTACAAACTAAAGGTTTTGCTTAGATAATTTAAAGCTGTTATTTATAAAAACCTTCTACCATTTTCATTGGCACTTTTAGCAAATGAAATTTCAACAAATCCAGAAACTTATAAGCATATATTATTAAATATCCAAAAAGGCTTCAGAAAACGGTTCCCTTCATATCCTCCATTTAAATCACTTTAATTTGAATAGCAATTTGAATCTTTCACCAAGAAAATCCTACACTCACCTGAGTCCGCAATATTACGTCTTTGAGCACAGAAAAAGTAATTTAAAACATTTTCTGAGGTTTACCAATTGTAAGCCTAAGCCTTAGTAGGAATCTTAATATAAAATCCTAATATACATGCTTATGTGCCGTTATATTAAATCTACAATACTTGATTGAAATCTATCTTTATTATAAGACAAGTACAAATGCAACGACGCTACGTCGTAGTCGTAGTTGTCTACGGCGTAGCATGAAGCAATCGTCTGCTATTGAATGTCTGTCAAATATTTAAGTATTTTGTTGTCTATAGGTGCATAAACTTTCTTTATAATAGTTTTAATAACATACAGACCTAACGTTGAAATTTTAATATTTATTATTATTAAGATTATAATTTCAGTATCTCAGTATTTTTTTTTTTTGGAATTTATTTAATATCGCCCTAGTTTAGGGTAGGCCCGTCCCTCATCAGTGGGGACGTAGGCTGATGATGATGATGAATCAACTTAGTACAGTACAAGAAAAAATACATCTTACGTATCCATAACAATACATGTAGCTAATAACGGCTTATCTCGGTTCACCCTTTGTAACCTTACTAAGACGCAGCAGTTCGTCCGTATGTCACCGGGCTGTATCTCAAGATAGTCATTTTAACAACAAATATCCAAAAAAGGCTGTCATAGAACAAACTTTATTTTTTACAAAATTAGAACGGAACCCTTAGCCAGTGAATCCGATTTTCTCTTGGCCGGCTTAGTATAATACTATGATGATGTAAGTAATCATACTCAAATTATACCTACATTAAGCAATTTAAGTGTTAATTAATTTAATAAATGCCTGTATACGGCCTGCCCTATTATTCCCGACGGTAATATGAGGCATTTAGTTTCCCCACAAATTGTCTGAGTAATAACTTGGTATTATGAATCTTCCAAATGTAAAATACCGTGGTTGATATGAAACCTTTTTTTTGTTGTTCAACATTTGGTAGTGGAAATTCTCTTGCGCCTAGAGATGTGGGTTCAATCCCCAACCAGGGCAAATATTTATGCGATGAGCAAATAAATAAATAAATATCTGGGACATTTCCACACACGGCCACCTGACCCCAAACAAAGCAGAGCTTTTACTATGGGCGTCAGAAACTGTGATATACCTACATAGATATTTATAAATACATAATCACACCCAGACACGGAACAAACACCAATGTTCATCACACATATATTTGTACTGAGTGGGAATCGAACCCACGACTCTTGGAACCGCCAGCCACGGTCACTAACCACTGTTCCACCGAGCCAGTCAATTTAATTATCATTAAATCAAGTTTCAAATGTGCAATATGCATTTTTTGTTACTTAGCCTATTCTGTCCCACTGCTGAACAAAAGCCTCCCTCAATTTACTTGAAAGCTATTTAATCATTTGTCTTTAAAGATTTGTTTTTGTATACCTTTGTTGTTTTAATACCCTTAACATCCTACATGTGTGGATGGATGTTTGTTATTCTTTCAAGCAAATACTACTGAACCGATAACTGAAATGTGGTATGCAGGTAACTTGTTCATGGAGACTGGTGACCCGTGATAAGTAGGAAATACTTGTGTTACGAACCACCACGTCTCCACCCCCAGGCATTGTCCATTCTAAAAGTGTGCTTATACAACAAATGTAGACTTTTAGAAATAAAAAAAAAAAAAAAAAAATATATATATATATATATATATAACAGTAGAGTATATAGAGGATAAAGCTACTAATACAATTTCTTTTAAATTTATGGATCTACACGCGATATTTAAAGTCTAAGTGCTATTAGCAAATCTTAAAACTGAAATGGTAAATATCCGTAACGTTTCGATTTTCCCATTAATATTCCTGTATTTCTTAATAACGGAAACCTTTTAACTCATCAACGAGTTATTTCAGATGTTTCGGCAAAGTCTAACTTTCTAAATTGAGAATCCTAAACTAGAAGGTAAGTGGGGAAGTTTCCGATTGTTACTTATTCAAAATGCCTTTTTGCGAAGAGTGAAATTGCTTCGGATAAATTTAAGATTCTGGTTAATTTTTATTGATGGTGATTGAACATTATTAATTAATTTCGGAATCTCACGCCGTGTTTTTTTTTCATGAGAATCACAGTGAGTGGGTGACTCAACTTAGCGGAACTTCTTAAAAAGATCCTTGCAAAAAACAATTAATTAATTTGATTCCGTCGGTGATTGGAGGCAGAAGAGACAAAGAAATAATTTAATTTTTTTTTTAAATAAATATATAAATATTTCACAACATCACATACATTGATCTGATCCCGTGGTAAGTAGCTTAAGCACTTGTGTTACAGGTATCAGAATCAACAGTGGATACACAAATATACTTAAATATATTTAATAATACACAATAATACACGGAACAAACACCGATGTTCGTCACACAAATATTTGTCCCGAGTGGGAATCGAACCCACGACTCTTGGAACCGTAGGTAGTAAACCTGGGTCACTAACCACTGTTCCACCGAGCCAGTTAATGGAATAAGTAATTGATTTATGAACAAAGATATGCAACAGTGCCGAAATATCGGGAGCTCATTAAAACCATACAACATGGTAACATGGTAAATATCCCGAACATTTTCAGTTTTCTGACTTAAAATTAGTGCTGGCTTTGAAAAGTCTGTAAGAAATCTGCAGTTTAATATAATAATTGTCTGTTTTTATACACATAGTTAAAAAACAGAAAACTGTTGGTACACACGTAGGTAGGCAGTATCTATATACTACAATATATCAAAATTAAGACAACATTACTTATAGTATAAATATAAATGAAATACATTGTATTAAATGAAATACATTCCAAACTATTGATTAATTAAACTAAATTTAGGCTTAATTTTCAATTATTATTTAATTTTTATTTTTGTTTTACCTACTATAATTTCTCAATCACACCTAAAGTGTAGATCTAGTCATAGGAAGAGCGGAACCGCCTGACACAAGTATCTGCGTATACTTAAAAGGCGGTCTCAATCACTTGTATTTAAAGAAAATGTTGTGATTGTAAATAAATATTTTTTTATTTTTTTTAAATACCTCTACATACATTATGTATTTTAATATGGCTTTAAGTTTGCTGGACTTGACGTGTGACTTTGACTTTGGGTCCAACAGAACTCGTGCCCTTTTGGACCCAAAGTCAAGACACGATTTTTTCGAAGAATGTTTTTTTTTATTTTAAAACTGTTTAAGCTCTACTTGGTTTTGAGTAAAATAGGATTTGTATTACAGTCGCCTATTGTAACGAAACGGTCAGGATAACCTAATACTGACTTAAGGTCATAGACATTTTCAATCACGCAAACCTAACCGCGGTCAATGGGCGAATCCATCGAATCGTTGGCCGACCGCTCGCCACAGAATTTGCGGCTATCGGTCAACGGTGCAACTCAAAGCAATATATACATACTACAAGCCTAATATATTACATGATAAAAAAATTTAGAAGTATCGCTAAAAATCTAGAAGAAAATGTAGATGTGTTCCAATTGTCTAATATATAATATTAAGTCTTATTAAACCAGTTTATATACTAGGTCTTATTAAGCCAGTAGGGAACACCGACTCAATGTTAAGTAAGTTAACATTTTTAGGTAAGAGAATTTAAAAATATACGATAATTTGATGATTTTACTTATTTATACGAAAAGAAAAATCTCGACTCACATACACACCTGTCTACTTCTGACTATCAACATCTACCTAATAAAAAAGTTAACCCAATAATGCACACAATGCGGCTTTATCAATATAAAAAATCTTTAAAAACAAGCTTTTATTTAAATGCGCTAAAAAGAAATAAACTTTTACACTATAACTTTACTGTCAACTTATAACATTTCAAATTCAACATATTTGACACAATTTATATATTTTAAAAGCTTGTCGCGAGATTTAAGTACTCGTATTTACTTTCTTAGTTTAAAATTTTTAATAGGCAGGTATTTTAAAACTTGCTTTTAAAATTACGAGTAGGTACTTAAATCTCGCGACAAGCTTTTAAAACATATAAATTGTGTCAAATATGTTGAATTTGAAATGTTATAAGTTGACAGTAAAGTTATAGTGTAAAAGTTTATTTTTTTCTTTTTAGCGCATTTAAATAAAAGCTTGTTTTTAAAGATTTTTTTACCTTAATTTATTTTATACTTTTAGTTCGTTTGGCTGTCTTCCGGCTCCATCATCAGACCCTGGTTACCATCTAGATCCAAAGTACTCATCTAGGCGAATCAAACGAGCCCAAACTCGATGGGGTTGTGTCGTTTAAGTACTGAGTTCGTTTGGCTATCTTCCGGCTCCACCATCGAACCCTGGTTACCATCTAGCTCCAAAGTACTCATCTAGGCGAATCAAACGAGCCCAAACTCGATGGGGTTGTGTCGTTTAAGTACTGAGTTCCTTTGGCTGTCTTCCGGCTCCATCATCAGACCCTGGTTACCATCTAGCATCTAAGTACTCATCTAGGCGAATCAAACGAGCCCAAACTCGATGGGGTTGTGTCGTTTAAGTACTGAGTTCCTTTGGCTGTCTTCCGGCTCCATCATCAGACCCTGGTTACCATCTAGCATCTAAGTACTCATCTAGGCGAATCAAACGAGCCCAAACTCGATTTGGTTGTGTCGTTTAAGTACTGAGTTCCTTTGGCTGTCTTCCGGCTCCATCATCAGACCTTGGTTACTATCTAGCACCAAAGTACTCATCTAGTCGAATGAAATGAGCCCAAACTCGATGTGGTTATGTTATTTAATTACTGAGTTGCTATGGCTATCTTCCGACTTCATCATCAGATCAGCTCCATGTCATAATAATATTGCATTGTCATCGGATATACACGTGCATGCAAAATTTCAGCTCAATCAGTTGAGGGCAAGTGCCTTAAAATTGAGTTATAAAATTCCACCCGAACACACAAACATACATACATACATACATACATACATTGCAAGTTAAATAAAAGCTTGTAATTAACTACATATTTAACTATAGTATGTATAGTTCTAATCTTTAAGAAAGGTCAAATCAAAAGTACCCGTAATCGACGAGCGTGTATGAAGAGGTTGATGAATGTGGATGAAGTGAAAGTGGTGTGCCAGGACCGTAGCACATGGCAGGAAGTGATCTCTGCCTACCCCTCTGGGAAAAAGGCGTGATTTTATGTATGTATGAATGTATGTATACTACAGCAGTAATCTTACACATCCACCACATCGTGAGTTGCTAATCCATCTGTGGTTCGGTTCGACAGGTGTATTGACGCGGCCGCACCGCCACGACAAATTGATTTACGCGGGACGAGGGCAATGAAATGTAGTCAAGTTACACTTGTATAAACCGTCGATGGCCGAGTGGTTACGGTTGTTGTTTGCCATGTGTTATTTTTCAAATTTAAAATTAATATATCCGATTATTCAACGCTTTGACGGTGAAGGAAAACATCATGAGGAAACCTGCACACCTACGAGGAATTTTAAGGTTGTATAGTCTTTTATAAAAACATCATCATCATCAGTCCATATACGTCCCCACTACTGTGCCTCAGGTCTACTCTAAACTAGCGCGATAAGGCCTTAGTCAACCACACTGGCCAAGTGCCGATTGGTTGATTACGCAACCTGAGAATTTCTTCGTAGGTGTGCAGGTATCCCCACGATATTTTCCTTAAAACGTCGAATAATCGTACATATGCATTTCAAATTTGAAAAACACAGTGGTACGTGGCGGGGTTTGAACTGATACATAATACAACAGTAATCTCACATACCCACCGCTATTGAGCTGCTAATCCATCTGCGGTTCGGTTTGATACGTGTCTTGACATGGCCATACCGCCACAACAAATTGATTGGGGCAGGCCGATAGTAATTGAAATTAAAGCTAAGTTCTTAGTACCTACCTTTGCTTGTATATACATACTCGTACATACATAAAATCACGCCTTTTCCCAGAGAAGTAGGCAGAGATCACTTCCAGCGATCCACTTTTCACCTCTGTGGGAAACGTGACGTGACGGGTTGTGGACCACGTCGCCGCCATTCTGCCATGTGCATTATTTTAACAAGGTCATTGCGTTCCCACGAGTAGCAAGTATATATGACGGGGGAAGGAAAAGGGGAGGAAGGACTAATGTGTTCCACTAGCAAATATACTTAATGAAATAGACAGACTTTGTTACAGAAAAAGTAATTTAAATCATTTTCTGAGGTTTACCCATTGTAAGTCTTAGTAGGAATCTTAATATAAAATCCTAATATACATGCTTATGTGCCGTTATATTAAACCTACTATTCGCTATGTGCGCGATGATAGCGCCCCTAGTGGCGACAACTATTCTGGAGTTGAGATCTGTCATATCATAGCAACAGATAAAGATTTTCGACTAGTTTTTCAACACAAAATAAATAAAAATTGTATAAAGTGAGTACCAAGTGATTTTCTTACTTCACAAAAATATGAATATTATTATAAGTATTGAATTTGCATCGTTTACTTTAAGTACGTAACGTTTTTACTTACAAATGCAAGGGAATTTATGAAATTAAAGCTCAGAATTATATCACATTTGTGTCACACATCGTGCGCTTCGATCGATTTGCCGTCCCCCTCCACCCACTCCGCACATAGCGAATACTTGCTCTTGATTGAAATCTATCTTTATTATACGAAAAAAAGTACAATAGCTACGACGCTACGTCGTAGTCGTAGCTGTCTACGGCGTAGCAATGAAGCAATCGTCTGCTATTGAATGTCAGTCAAATATTTCGGTATTTTGTTGTCTATAGGTGCACCTGCATACACTTTCTTTTTCATGGTTTTAATAACATACAGACTTAATGTTGAAATTTTAATATTTATTATTATTAAGCTTATAATTTATTATTAAGATTATAATTTATTCTTATATATTATACTACTGACTGGCTCGGTGGAACAGTGGTAAGTGACCCAGGTTCACTACCTACGGTTCCAAGAGTCGTGGGTTCGATTCCCACTCGGGACAAATATTTGTGTGACGAACATCGGTGTTTGTTCCGTGTCTGGGTGTGTATTAAGTATATTTAAGTATATTTGTGTATCCACTGTTGATTCTGATATCTGTAACACAAGTGCTTAAGCTACTTACCACGGGATCAGATCAATGTATGTGATGTTGATGTTGTGCAATATTATTCAATATCGCCCTAGTTTAGGGTAGGGCAGCAGTGGGAACGTAGGCTGATGATGATGATGAATGAACTTAGTACAGTACTTAAACATACATCTTACGTATCCATAACATGTAGCTAATAACGGCTTATCTCGGTTCACCCTTTGTAACCTTACTAAGACGCAGCAGTTCGTCCGTATGTCACCGGGCTGTATCTCAAGATAGTCATTTTAACAACAAATATCCAAATATTTAAATGCGCTAAAAAGAAAAATAAACTTTATTACACTATAACTTTACTGTCAACTTATAACATTTCAAATTCAACATATTTGACACAATTTATATGTTTTAAAAGCTTGTCGCGAGATTTAAGTACTCGTATTTACTTTCTTAGTTTAAAATTTTTAATAGGCAGGTATTTTAAAACTTGCTTTTAAAATTACGAGTAGGTACTTAAATCTCGCGACAAGCTTTTAAAACATATAAATTGTGTCAAATATGTTGAATTTGAAATGTTATAAGTTGACAGTAAAGTTATAGTGTAAAAGTTTATTTTTTTCTTTTTAGCGCATTTAAATAAAAGCTTGTTTTTAAAGATTTTTTTACCTTAATTTATTTTATACTTTTTAGTTCGTTTGGCTGTCTTCCGGCTCCATCATCAGACCCTGGTTACCATCTAGATCCAAAGTACTCATCTAGGCGAATCAAACGAGCCCAAACTCGATGGGGTTGTGTCGTTTAAGTACTGAGTTCGTTTGGCTATCTTCCGGCTCCACCATCGAACCCTGGTTACCATCTAGCTCCAAAGTACTCATCTAGGCGAATCAAACGAGCCCAAACTCGATGGGGTTGTGTCGTTTAAGTACTGAGTTCCTTTGGCTGTCTTCCGGCTCCATCATCAGACCCTGGTTACCATCTAGATCCAAAGTACTCATCTAGGCGAATCAAACGAGCCCAAACTCGATGGGGTTGTGTCGTTTAAGTACTGAGTTCCTTTGGCTGTCTTCCGGCTCCATCATCAGACCCTGGTTACCATCTAGCATCTAAGTACTCATCTAGGCGAATCAAACGAGCCCAAACTCGATTTGGTTGTGTCGTTTAAGTACTGAGTTCCTTTGGCTGTCTTCCGGCTCCATCATCAGACCTTGGTTACTATCTAGCACCAAAGTACTCATCTAGTCGAATGAAATGAGCCCAAACTCGATGTGGTTATGTTATTTAATTACTGAGTTGCTATGGCTATCTTCCGACTTCATCATCAGATCAGCTCCATGTCATAATAATATTGCATTGTCATCGGATATACACGTGCATGCAAAATTTCAGCTCAATCGGTTGAGGGCAAGTGCCTTAAAATTGAGTTATAAAATTCCACCCGAACACACAAACATACATACATACATACATACATACATTGCAAGTTAAATAAAAGCTTGTAAAAAACGGCTTCCATACAACAAACTTAATTTTTTACGAAATTAGAACGGAACCCTTAGCCAGTGACTCCGATTTTCTCTTGGCCGGTTTAGAATAATGCTATGATGAAGTAAGTAATCATACTCAAATTATACCTACATTAAGCAATTTAATTGCAGGTAATTCACGCTAATTTAATAAATGCCTGTATACGGCCTGCCCTATTATTCCCGACGGTAATATGAGGCATTTCGCTTCCCCACAAATTGTTTGAGTAATAACTTGGTATTATGAATCTTCCAAATGTAAAATACCGTGGTTGATATGAAACCTTTTTTTTGTTGTTCAACATTTGGTAGTGGAAATTCTCTTGCGCCTAGAGATGTGGGTTCAATCCCCAACCAGGGCAAATATTTATGCGATGAGCAAATAAATAAATAAATATCTTGGACATTTTCACACACGGTCATCTGACCCCAAACAAAGCAGAGCTTGTACTATGGGCGTCATAGACTGATATACATACATATATATTTATAAATACATAATCACACCCAGACACGGAACAAACACCGATGTTCATCACACAAATATTTGTCCCGAGTGGGAATCGAACCCACGACTCTCGGAACCGCCAGCCAGGGTCACTAATCACTGTCCCACCGAGCCAGTCAATTTAATTATCATTAAATCAAGTTTCAAATGTGCAATATGCATTTTTGTTACTTAGCCTATTCTGTCCCACTGCTGGGAAAAATCCTCCCTCAATTCACTTGAGAGCTATTTATCATTTAATATTAGTCTTTATGGGTCTACACGCGGTATTAGGAGTAGCAATTACATAGCTACTTACTGCGTTTCGACTGGGTTATTCCGACTAAAAAAGACGTGTAGACCCATAAAGACTAGGAAATATTTAGTGTAATGGAACGCGAAAGTCTTAAATCTTATTTATCATTTGTCTATAAAGATTTGTTTTTGTATACCAAAGTTGTTTTAATACCCATAACATTCTACTTCCTACTAATATTATAAACGTGAAAGTTTGTATGTGTGGATGGATGTTTGTTACTCTTTCAAGCAAATACTACTGAATCGATAACGATGAAATTTGGTATGCAGGTAGCTAAAGACCCAGAATAACACCTAGGCTACTTTTTATCCCGGAGTTCCCGCGGGAATAGGGTTCGCGGAAAGCTAGTAAATGATAAATTAGTATTGTAAGGACAGTATGTACAATTTATGAAGCAATAAACGTTTATTTATTTATTTATTTATAAAAATTTAACTTACGCAAGGGACATGATTCGGACTCTTCTAAGTGCTGTAAGATTTTAGACTTTCGCGTTCCATTACACTAAATATTAGTCTTTATGGGTCTACACGCGATATTAGGAGTAGCAATCACATAGCTACTTACTGCCCGACGTTTGTCCATGATTAGTGTAACCCAGTCGAAACGTCGGGCAGTAAGTAGCTATGTAATTGCTACTCCTAATATCGCGTGTAGATCCATAAAGACTAATATTTACTTCTAAGTGCTATTAGCAAATCTAATAATTTAAATGGTAAATATCCGTAACGTTTCGATTTTCCCATTAATATTCCTGTATTTCTTAATAAAGGAAACCTTTTAACTCATCAACGAGTTATTTCAGATGTTTCGGCAAAGTCCAAGTTTCTAAATTGAGAATCCTAAACTAGAAGGTAAGTGGGGAAGTTTCCGATTGTTACTTATTCAAAATGCCTTTTTGCGAAGAGTGAAATTGCTTTGGATAAATTTAAGATTTTGGTTAATTTTTATTGGTGGTGATTGAACATTATTAATTAATTTCGGAATCCCACATCGTGTTTTTTTTTCATGAGACTCACTCACAGTACGCGGGTGACTCAACTTAGCGGAACTTCTAAAAAAGATCCTTGCAAAAAACAATTAATAAATTTGATTCTGTCGGTGATTGGAAGTAGAAGAGACATAGAAATAATTTAATGGAATAAGTAATTGCACAAAGATATGCAACAGTGCCGAAATATCGGGAGCTCATTAAAACCATACAACATGGTAAATATCCCGAACATTTTCAGTTTTCTGACTTGTAACACATGTTCAAATTAGTGCTGAAAAGTCTGTAAGAAATCTGCGGTTTAATGAACTTGTCTGTTTTTACACATAGGTGAAAAAATAGAAAACTGTTGGTATACACGTAGGTAGGCAGTATGTACTACAATATATCAAATTTAAGATAACATTACTTATAGTATTAATACCTCTACATACATTCTGTATTTTAACATGGTCATAAGTTTGCTGGACTTGACGTGTGACTTTGACTTTGGGTCCAACAGAACTCGTGCCCTTTGTAAGATTTTAGACTTTCGCGTTCCATTACACTAAATATTAGTCTTTTTGGGTCTTTATGGGTTTACAACGCGTGTAGACCCATAAAGACTAATATTTCGTGCCCTTTTGGACCCAAAGTCAAGACACGATTTTTTCGAAGAATGATTTTTTTATTTTAAAACTGTTTAAGCTCTTCTGGATTTTGAGTGAAAAGGATTTGTATTACAGTCGCCTATTGTAACGAAACGGTGAGGATAACCTAATACTGACTTAAGGCATAGACATTTTCAATCACGCAAACCTAACCGCGGTCAATGGGCGAATCCATCAAATCGCTGGCCAACCGCTCGCCACAGAATTTGCGGTTACGGGTCATCGGTGCAACTTAAAGCAATACATACATACTACAAGCCTAATATATTACATGATAAAAAAATTTAGAAGTATCGCTGAAAATTTAGAAGAAAATATAAATATTTATATTTTTAATTTATTTTTATCCAATTGTCTAGTATATTATATTAAGTCTTATTAAGCCAGTAGGGAACACCGACTCAAAATAAGTTAACATTTTTAAAAAAGGTAATTTAAAAATATACGATAATTTAATGATTTTACTTATTTATCTCTACTCACATACACACCTGAGTGACTACTTCTGACTATCAACATCTACCTAATAAAAAAGTTAACCCAATAATGCACACAATGCGGCTTTATCAATATAATTAACTACATATTTTACTATAGTATGTATAGTTCTAATCTTAAAGAAAGGTCAAATCAAAAGTATCCGTAATCGACGAGCGTGCATGAAGAGGTTGATGGATGTGGATGAAGCGAATGTGGTGTGCCAGGACCGTAGCACATGGCAGGAAGTGATCTCTGCCTACCCCTCTGGGTAAAAGGCGTGATTTTATGTATGTATGTACAGTTCTAATGTAATCTAATCCATACTACAGCAGTAATCTTACACATCCACCACATCGTGAGTCAATACACCTATCTAATCCATCTGTGGTTCGGTTCGATAGGTGTATTGACGCGGCCGCACCGCCACGACAAATTGATTTACGCGGGACAAGGGCAATGAAATGTAGTCAAGTTACACTTGTATAAACCGTCGATGGCCGAGTGGTTACGGTCGTTGTTTGCCATGTGTTATTTTCAAATTTAAAATTAATATATCCGATTATTCAACGCTTTGACGGCGAAGGAAAACATCATGAGGAAACTTGCACACCTACGAGGAATTTTAAGGTTGTGTAGTCTATTCTAGAAACATCATCATCATCAGCCCATATACGTCCCCACTACTGTGCCTCGGGTCTACCCCAAACTAGCGCGATAAGGCCTTAGTCAACCACACTGGCCAAGTGCCGATTGGTTGACTACACAACCTGAGAATTTCTTCGTAGGTGTGCAGGTATCCCCACGATATTTTCCTTAAAACGTCGAATAATCGTACATAATAATATGAATTTCAAATTTTGGAATCATAGTGGTACGTGGCGGGGTTTGAACTGATACATAATACAACAGTAATCTCACATACCCACTGCTATTGAGCTGCTAATCCATCTGCGGTTCGGTTTGATACGTGTCTTGACGTGGCCATACCGCCACAACAAATTAATTGGCGCAGGCCGAGAGTAATTGAAATTAAAGCTAAGTAAGTTCTTAGTACCTACCTTTGCTTGTATATACATACTCGTACATACATAAAATCGCGCCTATTTCCCAGAGAAGTAGGCAGAGATCACTTCCAGCGATCCACTTTTCACCTCTGTGGGAAACGTGACGTGACGGGTTGTGGACCACGTCGCCGCCATTCTGCCATGTGCATTATTTTAACAAGGTCATTGCGTTCCCACGAGTAGCAAGTATATATGACGGGGGAAGGAAAAGGGGAGGAAGGACTAATGTGTTCCACTAGCAAATATACTTAATAAATAAACAAATAAAAATATTACACAACATCACATACATTGATCTGATCCCGTGGTAAGTTAGGCAAGCACTTGTGTTACGGATATCAGGATCAACAGTGGATACACAAATAAACTTAAATATATTTAATAATACACGCAGACTCGGAACAAACACCGATGTTCATCACACAAATATTTGTCCCGATCGGGAATAGAATCCACGACTCTTGGAACCGTTGTCAGTGAACCTGGTTCACTATCCACTGTTCTACCGAGCCAGTCAATGTTAATGAAATAGACAGACTTTGTTACAGAAAAAAAATAATAGAGTTAACGTTACGAATAAAAAATGTGTATGTAATAATTAAGGCGGATTTTCTTTAGAGAATCCTACCTTTTCGTCTTCGAGCTTTCGTCGGTTACCACGATGATTTGGATTTCTATTAGCTTACTATAAAAATCAAGCTTGTAAGCTAAAATTGCCCTAGTTTGGGGTAGGCCCATGCCCTGGCAGTGGGAACGTATATGGGCTGACGATAGAGCTAAAATTGATGAGTAAATAAAAAAATGTGTTACACCATTCATCCGCAATTAGTTTTAAACTCATCAGTCAATTAATATGATTCAATTAATTTATGCGTTCTTTTATTTGCGGCCAATTCGATCAAAAACGGCCGGGGTCATAGCAACCGCCAATGGAATTAAAGTCTGATTGATTGGCATACTCGTCTGACACAATTCAACTTTATTTTAGTGTTAAACGGACCTAGTTTGAATTTATAATAACTGGTGTTAATATTTTATTTTTAAAATAGAAAAAGGCGTGATTGTATGTATGTTTGGGGTGAATTTCCCGACACCAAATCGTAAACGGCACGGCTGAAACTGCTAGTGCAGGATGGCACTTTTAACTTGTAATATTTTTTTTTAGATAAAAGGTGTTGTCTCCTATAGGTGACTATAAATATTTTTAAATTATGATTATCGCTAATTAGGTAAAAAAAATCTTAAACCCCCAATTGTATCATATCGGTGACGCGGCACAATTTGTTTTTTCAGTATACTTTTAATCATATTTTAAAAACAGTTGATTTTTTAGGGATTTACCTTTTTTATTTAAATCCTTAATAATGACAGTACCTTATTGCGGAAAGTTCAATACAAAATCTGTTATATTTAATGAATGGTAAGTACAAATTCACGTGTCCAAATGAGATATGTCATCGCGGTGAATTTTCGTTGTACGCGAATATCTAGGCATCGAAAAACACTAGCTTGACACTGCGCAGTAAATCTGCGCATCAGTGCCGCCTAAGCGCTTAACGTAAGAGGACGTGTGTTGCTGTTTGCAGTTCCCGCCAAAAACGTAAGTAAGTCGGTTTCGGTGACTGCGTACCGTTTTTTTTGTCATTCACGTGAATGGATATAAGTTGTGATCCAATCATTCGGTATGTCTATAAAATCTATGTACTATTACTAAATGTCGCTCAATTAAGTAGGTCGTATCAATTTATTTCTTTTAATTATATTTTCCTTTGTTGTGCTTATTTTTATGGGCTGTATATAATATCGGTGACCTCATTCCGGTGAGTTCGGTGACCTAAATTGACCACCGGAATGAGAAAAATATCATTCCAGTGACTTTTTTCATTTCGGTGAGTATTTGGTAATTTCGGTGATTATTATCTTCACTTCGGTGATTTCTTTTGTCATTCCGGTGTCAAATTACTTCATTTCGGTGAATAAAGACCTTAATTTATTTTGTTGCATTGTAATTTCGAAAGGAATATATTTTTATTTTTATTGTTGATAATTACAATATATTTGTTGATTTATTCTTACATGTTCCCTAATGAATTTCAGATTAAATTATTAAAATCTTTGTGTGGTTGTAATCAATACCTTTATTTTTCACTAGCTGTGCCCGCGACTTCGTTTGCGTGGGCGATTTTTCATACAAAAGGATTTTCCGGATTATTCCTGTTCCCGTGAGAATTTCGGGAATTCCTTTCTTAATGCACCTCTACGGTACCTAAACTACGTCCTTACCAAATTTCAAGTGCCTACGTTTAGCCGTTTAGACTGTGCATCGATATGTCAGTCAGTGATTCTTCTTTTATATATTTAAGACTCTGGATTAAAGTAATAACAGATTAACTTGAAATGTTTGTCAACAGCATCTAAAGTCAAATGATGAAGTTCAAAATGGTGTTATTCTTTTTCTTCTTCTTTTCGTGTCGATGGCAAAACACTTAAAATTATTTTGGATAATTCCGCCACCCGGACCGCGGTTGTTGACCCTTCTATCAGCTCAATTTGTGTACAGGAGTCGGGACAGGCGGGGCATGAAGTGAGGTGAGCCATGGAAAATGGTGAGAGACCACATAGGCACGCGATATCCTCCTGTCCAGGAAACCCCCACCTAAACATATTATCTTTGCATTGGCCAACCTGGCTACGGAGTCTGTCCAGGGACCTTCAGGTTAACCATGGCAAATCGTGTCCTGTTGGAAGGCTTTCTGAAGGTAGAACCAAGGGGACGGGTGGAGCAAACGTGTTAGACCAGAGGTTAAGACGAGCAGAAGGTGGATCTGTGTCAAGATTCGGTACTTTCTAAATCTAAATATAAAGCTATGCCGACTTTAACTTCTGTGGTTGTCCCTGCCATGTTATATTTAGTCTGAGAGTGTCTGAACCCTAAGGCTGAAGTGAGGTTTATTTCTATGTTTTCACAGGATTGTGTTTGTGATATGAGCGCCAGGTCATCGGCAACATGGTCGGTCTTTTGTGTAGATGTTGAAAAGTAGTGATTCCAACAAAACGGTCATCCCCAGGGTAGAGACCCTGGGGATTACCGTTTTTTGGGATCGCCATCTGCTTATTTCTTCAGACAAATGGACCTGAAAGCTACGGTTGCGGAGCAGCTCACCAAGTATTTTTATAAATTTCTAGTCATTGACCATCGAGTAGACTTTCCACAAGAGACGCTTCAGGTTCACTGTATCATAAGCTGCTGTCAGATCCACGCATACAGCGCTGTAATCATTCCCATTTCAAAACTATCCTCTATGTATTATTTATTTTGGTTCACAAAACAGAATAACATCAGTGTAGCTTCTGAATTACAAATACAAATCTTATGGACTAGACGTTTATGATAAAATGGCATGTGTTGGGTGAGGTTTAACGTCTGGTTACAACATGATTTTTTAGGTCTGAATCCTACCTGTTCTGGAATTAAGTGCTGATCTAATAGGTGATAGGCGGTTAAGCAAAAGTCGTTGAGGTAATTTGTATGTGTGACTGAGCAAGGATAATGGGCGGAAGGTTTTTAGGGTCATCTAGAACTTTTCCCGGTTTTGGAATGGCAATATCAAGATCCATAGACGTGATAATTTCGCAGATTGTAGACAATCATTGAACTTCGGTTGTAACCAGCAAATAGTCATAGGATCCAAGTTTTTAAGTTGTTCTGTGGAAATGTTATCAACACTCGATGCTTTACCAGGTTTCAAGTATCTAACACTAAAAATGATATCGTCAAAAGGCTGGCTCGGTAAATTCTCTTTCGGAAGGCATTGTACAAGTTGAATTCTGGGAAGGCGAGAAGGCGAGTGTACGATTTCTTATTCAGCAACAGTTGATGAGCAATTTTGTTTGCAGTAACTTTACTTGGAACTTTGGAGGAGAGGGCTCACCGGTCCATTTACGGATTGTGGTCTAGGCCTTTTTACTATTGTGGGTCATGTCAATGCTGGTGACTCTATTAATCCATTTGGTTCGCTGGTTTGCATGGATAGACAGCATTAAGATTTCACAAGCATCACATGTGTCTTGTGAAAATGGATCGGCATTATAGGCGGATTCATAATTTTTAAACGGCGCAGATGACTCTTAGTCAAACCCGGGACGTTGGAAGTACGACAGCCTCTTGGGATATGTTGGCACGACGATTTCCAGATGATACCTACGAATCGTTCGTAGTTCGGTAATGAAGCTAGCTTTATAATGGCTTTGTCAATTGTTTAACGAATTATTGCACTACTGCATATTGCACTTAATCGGTCTATGTAAGGTTAGGAGTATTGATTGGCAGATGGACTTTATGCATTGAGAGCTGAATCTAGAACTGACAAAGATCAAGACTGGTTGTATCCACGTTTCCATCGACCACTGTTAAACGATTAACGGAGATGCATTTTTATTGATAAGGCCGAAGTTTTAATTTTAGTAAGAAAAAAATCTGTTACTGTGTGATGAATACACTCTTCGTAGGTTGTAGGCTGTATACTTGGTAACAGTTTACTTTTTTTCGGTGACTACATAAGTAATTTCATTTCGGTGTATTGCGTTTCTCATTTCGGTGATGAGAAGTTTCATTTCGGTGAACTCTTCTTTCATTTCGGTGACACCAAAATTTCAAAGTACTATATCTCTTAAGTATATAAATTTAATTTAATGTCGTGTTAAAATTAATTATAACGATAGCGTAAATAACAATTCTACATGGTTGTATTTTCAAAAAAGTAACAAATAAAAAAGTTCACCGAAATGTTAAAAAATATGGACTTGTTGAAATTGACCCTTTGGTCAAAACGTAAGCACAATTTAGAGCTGAATTGGGAAACCATTAGTTTTTGTACGTAAAACTATAATAAAATAAATGTTTTCCTGATTGAGATTGCTAAATTCGCAAGCACATGGCTACTTCTCAATTTGTGATAAGAAAAAAAGAAATAAAATAATGTATGTGGAAAACAAATCAAAGAAACGTAGTAAGTTACTAAGAACATTACCAACACTCTAAATTCCAATTTGCAGTATCTCCAGGCCTGAGGTGACTTTGCAGCACTCTTAAAAACACTTAATTTCATACCAAATCTATGCCAATCTATATGTTTACACTTTTTGGTACATTTTTACTCGGTACGTAGGATACTTTTACCTTATTCTAAGAAGATACGCCATTAATCTAAGCGTAGAAATTGCTTATCTCCACTAAAAAGGTTCTATTACCAACAAAGTTGAAGTGGCAGTGGGCAGTGCATTTGGGCAGGATGAAAGACGACAAATGGGCCAAGATCATTACACAATAGGTACCGGAAGACGGTTTTCGCCGAAGAGGTAGGCCCAAAAAGAGATGGTGCGACGATTTGGTCCAGCTATCAAGGAATTGGCAAGCCCAAGCCTTGAATAGAGAGCTGTGGACAAGTTTGGAGGAGACCTTTGCCCAGCACACGGGATGACTCGGGTTATTAAAAAAAAAGGAACAAAACATGCCAAATAAATACAATTACTACATACATATACCATCTTTCCTTCACAAGATATCATATCTCATAACTATCACAAGAAATTATTATCCCTGCGTTATGAGAGAAAAGACAAAAGCCGATCTCACAAAACAAACGAAGGTATCGTAACTACGGTCTTAATCAAGAATGTGAGGAATCCTAACTTCATATATAGGAGGCATTGAACTTAGGAATCCGTTTATTGGCACTTGTAGTAAATAATAAGTGGAAATACGAAGGTGAGGTGGTTTGTTTCAGGCCAAACGATTTGCAACTCTTTTGAGATAGCTGTAAAGGTGAAAGTGAGTATTTGTGTTTATTAGTGATAGCAAGCCTTCAGGGTGAGTGCGACAGGCTCAATATGGTATATTGTGCCTGTCGACCTTATACGTGGATCTCACTACCGCTTACCATCAGGAGGAGGAGGATATTTTGTGAGTGGCCAAGTGTGGTCTCAAGATTGACTATTGATATAGCATCTAAAACTATATACTTGTATTAGGTAAAGCCTGTAAGTATTAGGTATTTTAAATAAATTAAAAATAAAATATATTACGAATTGCAAGTATATTCACGGAATTGAGTATTCGAAGTACAACTCCTGTGTATAAATGAGAAACTGTCTGGCGTTCTAAACAGTTTTTAAGGTATTCCAGAATTCGGGAAGATAGTTCACTCGTTAGAAACACCTACATGCCTTGTAAAATTTGTTATTTATTAGTGAAAGTTCCGTCAACATTCTGCCATAGTACGCCCCCCCTCCCCCCCCCAATTACTTCCATGGGGTCAAACTTTGAAAAAAAGTAGCGCGGGTGTCTTTTTAGGGTGCCAGCAACCTCCATACCAAGTTTTATCAAAATCTATAAACACGTAAAAGTTCACCCATAACTAATTTTTCACCCCGCCCAACCCCAATGAGGTTGAATTTAAAAAAATGCGCTGGTGTCTCTCTGGAGTGCCAGCTAACTCCATACCAAGTTTTATAAAAATCGACAAACACGTAAAAATTCTCCCATACTAATTTTCTTATATGTTATTCATTTCATGAAAATCGGTTAAGAAGTTTGAGCGTGAAAGAGTAACAAACATCCAAACAAACAAATTTTCACCTTTATAATATTAGTAAGGATATTAATATAACAAATATAAATTATACTAAACATTTTATCATAGCAAGTTTCGTCCAAATAAATTGTTTATTTCCAAGCATTAGTTCAGGAAAGATTCCCCATTTCCCTTTCTTTTTCGAAGATAAATAAAAGAGTATTCATACGATAAATAGCTAACGAAACTAGAAAGACACTCATTGAGTTCGTAAATAGAATACTCTTAAAAGCTTGATAGAACGAAATGCATCTGCTCACTGAAAACAGACCAATCAAATTAGGCTGCTCTTCATTGATAGCACAGGGCCGGATTAAGGCGGCTAAAAGCGCATGTCATAGCCATTTGAGTTTGGACGCAATCCAGGGCCGCATCGGATCTAATTCGAAATAATCCGACACTGGCAAATGATTCCGGTCGGGTGTTTGAATTCTGTTGCATTTCGTTTTAAATGTGTCTGGCAAAGGAATGGAGGTGGATTTTAATCAATTCAATATTGTGAAGTACACAGAATGTAAAGTGTTCAAGTATTTTTTTATAAAAGGGAGAACGGATTTTTAATAAACATGTCTAATACAGAAGTTTAGCTCCCTAACAATACTAAGTACAATGCTTTCTGAAAGTGACAAACTCATTGAACAATTAAAAATAATTATGATTTTGCAGTAACTACGTTACTTCATTTTGTAGCCAAGCAACTTGTCACTTTAATTAAAATCTAACAGAAAAGAGAGTTAGAAGACCCGTGGGGAGAAGCCCACGAATATTCTTTCATGAAAATCATTCAATCAATCTCATTTCATTCGGCTTAATAAAATTAAGCTATGGTTACATAAAAGCAGACGTTACTACCTTTTGCATATAGGAATTATTTATTTTTAATATTATATTGTCATGGCACATGTCAAAAGGTCGTAGCACACATATCAACTCGGAAAGGTTTCGTCGCCGTATCGCCTCGCGTCTCGAGACGAGGCGATAACGTTACGATTCCGATTAGTGTGCGTTAACGTAAGGTGTTTCATACTAGCCGGCGGTGGGTGTAGGGACCCACCCGTCGGCATTGCACCAAAGGCCGTCGCTGAGGAACAGGAGCGACCTTGCGTACCTTGGTAGCCCTGTCGCCCCCCTCCTGGGAGGCTTGAGAGAGCCCGTAGAGGCTGTCCCAGTGTTTTTGTGAGTGAAGGCTCTGCCAGGTACCACGTCACCAACAACAGGCGATGAGGTATGCCGTGGAATTTAGTGGGTACACCCCTGTGCATTGAACCATAGCCCAGGAGCAGCTGCCGGTCTTTTCCATCTCAGCACCGGCAGCCGGGAGAGTTCCACACATCACCTTGGGTAAACCCCTGCCCAAGGTGACGGTGTATCAAGCATTCTCCTCATTAAAAAACAAACAAAAGAGAGTTTCATACAACTTAGCCGGAGCACCATGACACCGCTAAGGCGATGAGGTACACCGCGGTTTTTAGTCGGTAGACCCCCTGGCAACCCCTGTGCCCAGGAGCCGCGACTGGCATTTACCATCTTATCGCCAGTCGCTGGGGAGTATGACACACCACTGGAAAAGAATCCCCTTTCCAGGTGAAGGTGCATAACCCTTTAATGGACGAATGAACCAAAATTATTTCATTGGTTTTCAATCTTATTAAGTTCAAAGTATGTATGTAAACATTTGGACACAGCATGCATATAAGGGATAAGGCATCTCATGGCGTCAAAATAAAAGGGAGATTCATACAAAGAATACTTTCTGTTTACAAGTTGACATGTGTGCTACGACCTTACAACTGTGTAGTGTAGCTATATTATAGTTGGATTCTGTCTGGATATCAGGGAAGTGTATTCTAGAATATTGGCTTTACTAGGAAATGTGTTCCGCGTCGAAATGCAAACGTTATTCCCCATTCGAAATGTCGAGTGAATAGCATCAGGTCAAAACGTTAAATGCTCGAGATTTATTCTGAAATTACACGTTGATTTTACGAATTTCAACACGATCATTAATGGAATTGCAAGCCATTACCACTAGTTACAATAAATCTTTTTAAAGCTTTGTTTTATAGTGTAAATCATTTACGAGCGGAAGTATTTATTATTATGGTCATATATTTAAGTTTTACATATAGAGGCTGTTTAAAATATAATATCGCAGAGGTATACTCTCCTACTGAGTGGAGTAGCTTATTAGCGTACATAGAACTCACTACTAGTGTTGAAAGCCTATGTCATTTCTATGTAATTTCGTAGTTTGAGTTTTTCTGTAATGAAATTACTTAGCCCGGGGTTAGGAAGTTGGCGGTTGAACGCCCGTGCCTCGGAAAGCACGTTAAGCCTGGTGGTCCTGCGCCCAATCTCTCGTCGGTCATGTCGGAAAGCCGTCTCACCGAATAATGAGAGTGAGGGAATAGAGAGTGCACTTGTGTTTGCGCGCACACATGTGCAGTATAATATATCCTGCGCACTTGGCTGATCTCATTTGAGATCGGCCGCCATGGCTGAAATCGGTCGGACCTTATTATTATTATTATTCATTTCTCAGGACCTAAAACCAACGTTGTAGTGAAAGTGAAAATGCGCTTTGGACGGACAGTTTTACTTCCGCTGCATTTAATAATAATTAACGATTACATTACGTAACTTAGTAAGTAATAAGTAAGACTTATGAAAAGTTTTTAACAATGATTAAAATCTAACACATACATACAAAACATAAGATTTTTATGATCGTAACAAAAGTGGTCCAAGTTCATTTGTGTCTTATGAGTTCTTGCGAAATATAATATTTTACAGAATTCACTTAAAAACTTTGATATGCTAAGTACAGCCCTCTAACTTTCAAAGACTACTTAGGAAAGTTACTTAGTCTATTCTATTTCCTTATGCTAATAGTTAACTATATTCTATACAGTTAAGCTATGTCTAAGTACGGCCCTGTGGCTTATAACAATTACGAACACAATATGAATTTACAACTACAGTAATTAACTTTGTTTACTAGTTAAGCGTGTGGCTAGGTGATTAATGACGTCACCACATAGCCTTACAACTAGGAACTATTCTATTCATTAACAACTTGATGTAATTCATTACAAGTTGACGCGATTCATTAGAGCGTTGATGGAGGGGGTTTCGTAAGTTAACTTTCAACTCTTTTTTTGAGTGCGGTGGAGCTAACTCAAGGGTTATTAAGTTAATAGTTATTAGGAATTTAAAATATGTTCATATAAATCACTTGTTGCAATGGACGATTAAAGGTATTTACCGACTTTGTGAAACAACAATAATAATAATATCTTTTAATGCTTAAGTTAATTTAAATTTCAAAACACATTGATCCGTGGTGGGTTTCAACTGGCTACATCTTGCATGGAATGGTAAGGCCTAAAAAATCATATGTACACGTACGTACATCATACTTTATTCATAAGTATATTTGACGCTCTCACGGTGAAGGAAAACACCGTGAGGAAACCGACCAAACCGCATTTGCCCAACTTGGTTGACTAGGGCCTTACCTATCGCCCTAGTTTAGGGTAGGCTCGTGCCTCTCGGTTTTTTTTTTGTTTAAGTCTTTTTCTCCTCAGACGTGATCCGAGACGTTTTATTTCTGTTTTAATATTTGCTATCTTTTTTAATTTGCTTGGACGTATTAAATATATATATATTACGTCATTTGCGGACAGTATATGGATTGATGACGAAGTTTAAAATGTAGTACAAAAAGTCATGTACATTAACGAAAGAATTTACCAGGATCTGGCATATAGAGAAATGAATGGGAGAGTGAATGAGGTACGCGAAAAATTTCATTTTTCTGGTTACAGTAGTACCCTAACCGAGTTACCGTTAAATCTTAGAGGTGAGAGACACAAGTACAGTGATGATGACGAGGACTCTAAGCCATCATTGTATGTCAGTTAGGAAAAAAAAGACGTGAAAATCTGTAAGTATGTGTGGATGAATAGATATTATACTAGAATCCGTAATTCGACGGAGCGGTTTGACAACTCAAATCGCATTATGTTGCCAGGTTCAGCCTAGTGTTGTTTGCGTCGATAATTTGTGATCCGATTCGATCCAAATAAATAATCGATTTATTTTTTACGAGTTTCATAATTAAAACGGGAATAAAAAAATTTAATATGGATGTGCAAGCCCCATATCGTAAATGGGCTCAAGCGAAAGGGCATGTGGCAAGACACAACGTTGGAAGTAAAGCAATTATTTTTGGACGGGCTTAACACAATTACACCAGGAAGGTGGTAGAAATATGCGTTAGCCATGTATTAGAAACAGAAAATAAAATGAAGGATTCTGGTCCCTGCGATATAGTTTAGTGCAGTGGCCGTTGCCTAAATGTGTAATATTGTTAGTTTCAGATGTCTGAGAGTTAATTTAGTTTGTAAGTCTTTAAATGTATAAACTAACATTCCTTTCATTATAAAATAAATATTATTATTATTAGATCACCAAATAAATTCTGTATCTGTGATAAATTTATTATCAATCTAAATAACGATGACGAAAGCGAAAGTGATGATTCTGAATAAATTACTGATGAAACAAATATACCGTTTTATTTAGAACTCTTATAATAATTGTTCATTGTAATTTCGTCGTTTATCTAATAAAACCATCTTAAACGTTTATCTTATAATGAATAAAGTTTTCTTCCTGCATAAAACTACAATGATCTTGCGTTATTCCACCAATCAGGGCTTAAATTCCAACATTTTTAAACAAAAACTCTGAAAATTGAAAACATGGCTTAAAAATTACGAAGTTTTTTTTCACTCTCCAGTAAAATTCAACGATTTTTACTAAGACCGGATAATTCTGTCGATATATAAATTACCATTTACCTCATCACTATTTTATTTTTCCCACACATAGTAACACTCTAACTGTCAAACTACTCCGTCGAATTATGGATTCTAGTTTTTATAGTTATCATTTCACTCAAAAACTACTAAACGGATTTTAACAAGCTTTTTAGTATTATTATTGTTTAGTACCCTTCGCCGGCAAATTTTTACCCGATCGCAAAAAAAGAGACTGTACTTTAATTACTCAATGCAGGCAGATTCACTGGTAGAGTCCATTAATATACAAATTCGAACATTCGGTGCATATCGAGTTTAGATTGTTCTCCTCACTCCGATAAATCGTACCAAGGCGTCTTTATTAGACATCTGGCATTCTGCCAGAACCAATATTAGTTCGCGACTGATATTTATACGAAAGTAATGCATTTCGGGTGGTTATCGCGCGATAGTTTGCTATTGGACTGTGAACTGGGGGATGAAACTAAAGTGCATACATTCTCCATGTTGACTATTTGTCTTGCAAACATGAACACGATTGCCATCTTGTAGGAGATAAGGAGTAAGAATTTTAGCTGTGGCATCCGATCCTATTGGAGAACAGCCAACTCTACTAAACATATTTAAGTGTACAAGTGTGTGCCCAAACATTAGTGCACTCTTTGTTCATTCACTTTCATAGTTCGGTGATACGCTAATGTGACATGAAAACGAGGGAGTTTCCGTGTATGTAATTCGATTGACCTATTCAAGTTTTTTTTGCCTATAAAATCCCACGTTTAAGATACTAAGTTAGCTTTCCGCCTGCGACTTCGTCTGCGTGGAAACCCTATTCATCGTTATCGGTTGAGTAGTATTTGCTTGAAAGAGTTACAAACGTCCATCCACACATACAAACTTTCACGTTTATAATATTAGTAGGATACGAGAAAAACAAAAATTAGCCATGTAAAAGTAAGTACTCTTTTTGTTTTATGTCAGTTTTATTCTAGATCACATTTATTTATATTTCAGCTTTTCGGTCGCGTCTCCGTACAGTCATTGTTAGAAATTAGATAGTAATTTTAAATCAACTCTCATAGACCACCACCTCAGGCAACCAACCGCCCTGACTCAGACCCGCATTCAGTAATTTGTCCACCTTGTGTTTCTTCCGCATTTAAAATTTAAAATGTCGTTTAAAACATTTTTCTTTCCCGCAAAGCTAATTACTGTCTTGGTCGCCCCGAGTCCGGGCCTGCATTCACCGATAAGATAAAACTATACTTTACCGCCAGACCAGGATTTCTTTGCGACTGTTTATTTCACAGATAACCACTTCTAAGACCAGAACTATTTATCTTAAACGTAGAAACTTGTTTAGAGAATGTTTTAGATCGAATCTAGGAAAAATGTTTACAGAAAGAGTCAGTTCTATAAAAAGTATATTCATAAGAGGTATCTTATAGACTTTAATCTAAAATTTTGTGTAAGGGTCAAGTTATTATTCTTGGTGCCGATTTTTATCATTGAAAATACTCCAGCATTGTTTGTTTTTACAAGCAAATTATTATATGAAGTCATAAATAATATGTTGAGATTTAGCAATACATACAACCGAGTTAAATCCGTTAAGTTAGTTTTAATTTAAATGAAGCTTTAAATAAAACTTTTTTTTTTTCTAATTCGTGATTTAAAAAAAAGTGTCTGTTCAAACCCCGCAACGTACTACTGTGTTTTTCAAATTTGACATTCAATTTCGTACGATTATTCAACGCTGTAACTAAACGGTGAGGGAAAACACCGTGAAGAAACCTGCACTCCTACGATGAAGAATTCTAAGGTTGTGAAGTCAACCAACCCGCACTTGGCCAGCGTGCTTGACTAATGTCTTATCGCCCTTACTTAGGGTAGGCCCGTGTCCTAGCAGTAGGGACGTATATGGGCTGATGATGATTTTTAAAATACAGAACATTTCACATAACACACAGAAACAAATATTAGTCTTTTTGGGTCTACACGTGATATTAGGAGTAGCAATTACATAGCTACTTACTGCCCGACGTTTCGACTGGGTTACACCAATCATGGTCGCGAGCGAACTGTCAAATATTAGTCTTTATGGGTGTAGACCCATAAAGACTAATATTTAGTGTAATGGAACTCGAAAGTCTAAAATCATACACAGAAACAACTCAAGACGTGTGACACAATAAAACACACAAAGTAAAAAAAGCAAAATACTGAGTGTGGTAGAGTTTTGTAAACTCCGTCAAAGTTTCGTGGGACGGCGCGTGTGGCAAGCTACAGTTTGACAACGATCAGTGGGTATAAATTATTTTTAACTGACTACGATAATGGCTTGCAGTAGCCTAGTCACTATCATTGTAAAACTAATACGCAATTAATACGCAATAGTTATTTGATAGAGCCCATTCTTTAGACTCTTTTTTTTTTCATTTGACGAAAATCACACTAACAGACAAAGTGACTTTTGCATTAAAACTTAGAAATAAATATAACTATAAGCAATTCACAACGACTTAAGATCAGGAGGTTACCTCACGATTTGGACATTCAGCTTGTTTCTTAACTACGATTATGGCTTGGAGTGGTCTTGTCATCATCACCGGACTTGCGGGGGAGCGGATGACTCTCACCCCTAAAGCATACCTCACTGTAACAATTCAGACTGTTATTTATTTAGACAAAGAGTCTAGACACGCGGTAGCGTGTCAAGCCAAGTTCAAAAACAGAACTGGCGAGCCGCACCGTGTGTAATATTACACGAACCATTTGGAACCACTTTTGAACCCCTCATAAATCAAAAACTATTTCACATAAACGTATCAAATTTGGCTCATATACTGTGACTTGCGAGATAAATATGTGTTCTAAATTTCATGTTTATCTCAAACAGTTATTTAGATATTAATGTCCAAAAATCCTCATTTTTATCATTGACTGACTGACAGATCAAAATTCTAACCCAGTTCCAAATGACCTAGAGAGTTAAAATTTGGTATGCAGATAGGTAATTACATGAATACAAAGGAATAAATAAAAAACTGGCAATTTTTTAATAATTAGGTTAGGTTCTATCATGAACGCTTAACATAAATACCTAATTAGTGCCTAATCACGCCTATATACCGGGGAAGGCAGAACACTAAGTATATATTTAGGTATACTTACTTATTTACAATTAAGAGTAGGTACTTATAGTCGGTTTTCATATTTATTACTTAGGGTAGGTACCTACATAAAGTCTAGTTTTAGTTTTGAATTTGTCCTTTTCAAAGGACCCACGGCGTTACGATGATATATACTTTTCTACAAAAAGTAATGATATCCAATCAAAAACATAAATGTGAAATGAGAGCCAAGTTCAATATTATGATAATTGCCTTGGTTGTTGACTTCAACGACAAAAGAAGTGAGATCTAAATGGGTGCCAAGTTCAATGGTCAACCCAGAAATTTATTTATAAGTAACACTATAACATACCTATCATATCTTCTTATAACATAAGATAATGTATGGTGGTAGCCTATGAAGGTCTGTCTTGGCTAGTTTTCATATATGAATTATAGCCGTCGCAAGTTCTAAGCCTACAAATATTTATCTCGGTTTTTATTTTATAATTCCGAAAATTTGGAATGTTGGTAGAAACTAGCGAGCGAACATAATAATACGTTGGTTGGTTTATAGAAACTAGCCAAGACAGACCTTCATGGGCTACCACCATACATTATCTTATGTTATAAGAAGATATGATAAGTATGTTATAGTGTTACTTATAAATAAATTTCAGGGTTGACCATTGAACTTGGCACCCATTTAGATCTCACTTCTTTTGTCGTTGAAGCCAACAACCAAGGCAATTATCATAATATTGAACTTGGCTCTCATTTCACATTTATGTTTTTGATTGGATCTTATCTCACCCGCATTGTTTTTGATTTCACCGAAGGTACTTACTTACTTCGCTATCTTGTGACACATTATAAAGTTTAAGTAGGCAATTATGTTCGCGTTAAGCATACGAGTAATAATTATGTATGACAAGCCGTTTTATCGTTTGTCATAATTTTGTTATGTAGGCACTTTAAAGTAACAACCGAATACTTAAAAGACAATTAAATTTTGAAAATTTAGCGACACGTAAATTCAAATTTGTACGAGTATTCGAAAGCGGCGTTTCTTCTATTGAAATAAATTAGTTTCATCATCATTTATTACTCTGTTCAAGTAAAAGTAAAAGATTATTGTAGTATTTAAATTGAAAGTATCCGATCGATTTTGACCATGGTAGCCGATCTTATTTGACATCAGCCATGAGCGCAGGACATAATACAGTGAAATAGTGTGCGCACAAGAAACACAAGTGCACTCTCTGTTTCCTTACTCTCATAGTTCGGTTAGACGGCAATCCGACACGACTGATATCGGATGTAGGACCACCGAGTAAATGTTCTTTCAGAGACACGGGCGTGCAACCGCCAACTTTCTCTCTCTGGGCTGAGTAATGCCTTTACAAAAAAACTTACACAAATGTTTGCTCTACCCCGGAATCGAACCGGGGACCTCTCGATCTTTACACAGCGCTTGCTACCAATATACCAACGAAGCAGTCATTGGGGATTGAAAGTAAAATATAAATAGCTATAAAGTCGCAAAGATGGTATCCGCAGAATATTATATGTCATGTGACGCCAAACGTTGAAATTAGCCTTATTATTACTTAAAATGCTTTGTGTGTAAAAAAAGAACGTGGTGTGCACGGGGCCCCATCCAATGAATTTTGCTACGGACTTCAACGGGTATAGTTACGCCACTGTGTAGCAAATTTAAAAAGAAATAAAATTGAGTTTGTACGACATTAAAGATCGCACTGAGAGAGAATTGCAATTTGATAGAGCTACGAAAAGAAACTGTAAGAAAAACCATAGATATCCAATAAAGTGACCCCTTACTAAAAGGCGAAACGCATAGAATTCCCCATCATTTAAGTACCTTAGGGCGATCATCCGATTCCCTTTTGAACTTTTATTGGATTTTTGCGGGAACAAAGCATTTTGCGGTCACCGCTCAGTCCGGCGGCTGTCGTCTTTTGTTCGAGCTATTATTGAAAAATCTATAACACACCATAAGATTTAAGACTCGCGATCCGTTATTACTGTACCTACCTACTTCCTTAACTCTGTGTGTGATTGATGTTTGCAGTAGATTTACATACGATA
The DNA here is from genome assembly GCA_039566165.1 of Maruca vitrata. NCBI lineage: Eukaryota > Metazoa > Arthropoda > Insecta > Lepidoptera > Crambidae > Maruca > Maruca vitrata. The sequence goes on from CM076933.1 coordinate 4,118,450, forward strand.
AAACCATCCCACTTGCCAATGGAGAATATTAATGATTTTAGGTAATTATGTAGCTATTAAGTCTAAGACAAACTGAATCGATACGTGTGATCGTTCGCTCTTTCACCAAAATCGAGAACGTTATAAGCGTTCAAAGTTTTGACAGTTTTCATACAAAATCAACGTAGTGCTATGACGTCACTCTACAACATACGGCACATTGAAAAAAAATTATGTACTTTAACGTCTTAAAATATAAATGAGTTTTACAAATATATTCAACGTGAAAATTTACATAATGACCCATTGTGAAATTGAGACACAATAACTTTATATTTATTTAAAAAAAAAACAGTACTTACGTACCTTGGTTTTTATGGATTATGATTATTATATTATGTAGTATGATTATTATACTACCGAAAACTTGTAATGGCAAATCGCACAAATTACAGCGTCTACAAAGTATTTTACCCTACATAAAGTCTTTACATACCATAAAAAGACACTGGGAAAGTAACATTATTAAACACAGCAACAATTCATTGAAATTAAATCAATTGCACTTCCTAAATTCTCCGAATGGACCGTAAAAAAATATTAACTCAACCCAATTTCACATTTAATTCAATGTGATAAGATTCAAAATGCAAACACGAAACAGCCAACGTTCCATTTTATGAGATCCTCGTGGGTTCCTAATTTTACACATTCACGTGTAAACAAAGACATAATACCAGAGAATGGTATTATTATGGAAATGCGAGTTTCTTGCAAAGGAACGTGCCTTTCATTTGGTCCGTTATGAAACCGATATATATGAATTTGCCAGTATTTGCTGGCAGGTTTTGCCCAAATTATTTCAATGACAAAAGATGGTTTTGAAACCCTTTGAATTTTGTAAATACAATATTTAAGCCTCTCCTATTTCGAGATTCCTTAAATGAAATTAATAATTAAGTAAGTAAGAATAAACTGTCCAATTCCTAAAATTTGTAACGAAAGGATGATACAAATGAATAAATTGTTCAAATAGAAAATAATTATCTGCACATATATTATACCGACATAATCTGTGTATCTAAAGAGCTTCAACAAATATTATTGATAATGCTGTTAAATTGAAGTTATTAATCTGTACAAAATAAATCCAGATACTCTAGAGTATACCAACTTTCAATGAATAAAATTGCATTTGATAAGTTCCTATCGTCTTGATCAGCGCCATCTACGTTTCTACTCAAGAACTCCGCACGATCTACTACGGCGGCACATCTCGTAGCAAGAATACGGGAATGCTACGGCGGAATCTGGAACTAACTCCTTTGGCTTGCTACAAGCTACGAGCATAAAGCAAGGCGTCCATCGGCGGGCACCGGATGAAGGTAGTATCGCAAATTAATCGTAAGTATTTTTTTTGTAAATATACAATAATTGTCACCTGCACGTATGTCTACCTATCCGCATCGTATGGAGTAGATGCTTATGGGAACTTAAGTGCTTACAGTGCATGCTATTTGCAGGTGTATACCTGCAAGTGCAGGTATTAACTCTAATGATATCATAATATTTTAAAGATGATTATCAGTTTTTTACATTATTGTAATGATAATAAAAAGAAAATTTTCAATTTCCATAAGTTTGGGTCTTTTTGCTGTTTTCCACTTAATTTGACAAAGTAAAATAAAGTGTTCTTACTTTTTAAATATTATAATTTTGCCTATTTATGTAGTTATGTTCTAAATTGAAATATTTTTTTTTAAAGTGTCCTTTATTTGATGGATATATAATTATGTACCTATAATATGTATAATGTTAAGTATACCAAAAGCACATTTTTATTCTCATTTAATATTTGTATCGAATACTTATCGGAATAAATCAGCCATCTATTACCTAACCTTCGATTCTTCGACTAAATTGCGGAATCGTGGCATAAAAATCTTAAGGTATTTCTAGACTGGCTAGGTGTTGGCCTAAGTGGCTATTTACACTTGGCATCGGGGCGTGATAATGGATATTGATAACGCTATTTCGGATAACGGTATCGGGAATCCCGTTTGTCAGCGATATTCGGATTTCTCGTCCGACGAACAATTGTTAAATCTCGCGAAACGTTTGATTCTCGGTCAAAGCAATATTTGATAAGTTTCACACTCGTTCTAACTTTTGTACGAAATAACATAACTATTAAATAACAATTTCCGACTGAATTTGTTGGTCACGTTTCGTTTTTCTTAACATATAAAAGTCAGTAGCTTGAACATAACTTGTTTACTAAGGACAAACACAGTACGAAATAAACACACACGAAAAGGATATGTGGACATAGATAATAAGAAATAAAAAAAGACAAAAGATGACATAGATGCTTTAGCGCTGTCGTAGTTACAACATTTATGTTGCCACTACATTTCTTTGTAAAAGATAAAATTGAAAACATGATATATTTTTTGTTCAGTATTAAACATACGAGTATTAACAGGTTTATACATGTTTTATTACAGGACTATTAATAGAGCCGATGATAGACAGAAGTGGCGTGCATTTGAGGAGGCCTATCCAGGAGTGGACAGAAATGGGCTAATGATGATAATAATTACTTTATTTTTAATTATTAATAAAAAAAAATCATGCACGAATAAAATTCTAGCGGAATCCTAGCGGATCCTTCATAATTTTATTAAGTTTTACACTTTACCAAGAATGTTCGCAGGAAAACATATGATTTTTCTATCCTCCTCCATTCAGTTTAACGACGCTCACAATACTGAAATAATAAATAAATAATAAATATTATACCACATCACATACATTGATCTGATCTCGTTGTAAGTAGCTTAAGCATTTGTGTTACCGATATCAGAATCAAGAGTGGATACACAAAATATACTTTAATATTTAACAGCACACCCAGACACGGAACAAACACCGATGTTCGTCACACAAATATTTGTCCCGGGTGGGAATCGAACCTGACCCTTGGAACCGTTTCTAGTGAATCTGGGTCACTAACCACTGTTCCACCGAGCCAGTCAAAATATGTGCAATATACCTCTTACTTACTCACTCAATGCGAAACCGCGAGATTTCTTATTCGATCTCATTAAGCCCAATCGTTGTCCCGCACGCAACTCAACTATAAAACGGATAGCAAGTGGGACGTCCCACTTTCTCCGGGATAGTCTGCTACCCCACTTCGTAAAGCTAACAATGAAGAAATAACAGTAAAGATTTTTTTAGTTAATTTCATTATTCTATCATGAAAAGCAAGAGTCTAGTTTAGAGCAGGCTTGAGTGGGACTTCCATAACATGGCTTAAATAAATTCAAAGTTAGAGTAAGTAATTCAAAGTTATCGTGTATTTTTAAAGGTTTATTTAAATTTCTATTGTTCATTAAATTATTTAATGGATTATGATAAAAATAAAAAAAAGGAATGATTTGTTCATACAACTGTCAAAATATCATACTAAACGTAAAATTACTTAAAATATGACACTGAACTACAAAAATTTTTGATCTTTAACTATTTAAACGTAAACTGAAACTTACTTATGTACCAAAAGAAATGGAAACATATATTTTTTTTTTATTTAACCCGTATCATCCCACTGCTGGGCAAAGGTCTCCTCCAAACCTGTCCACCGCTCTCTATCCAAGGCCAGCACTTCCCAGCTCCTTGATATCTGGGCCAAATCGTCACACCATCTTTTTTTGGGCCTTCCCCTTCGGCGAAAGCCGTCCCCAGGTACCCATTGTGTTACGATTTTAGCCCATCTATCGTCCTTCATCCTGCACACATGCCCCGCCCATTGCCACTTCAGCTTCGCAGTCTTGAGCCCTACATCAGCGATACCGGTCTTGGAGCGGATGGTGGTATTCCTGATACGGTCCATTAACTTAATATGTAAAATACTCCGCTCCATAGCCCTTTGGCAAACCTTGAGTTTGGACTTCTGACTTTCAGTGAGGGACCAAGATTGTGCACCATATGTAAGGATAGGCAGTATGCAAATGTCGACGAGTTTGCGTTTCAGTGACATTGGAAGGTCACCCTTCATGTACGCCTTCATGGACCAGAAGCTCTTCCAGGCGTTATCTACTCGGCGGAGTATTTCCTTGTCCTGCCTGTTTTCGAATGAAACTATCTGGCCCAAGTATATGTACTCGTCTACATATTCCATTGGCTGCCCATTTACTGATATCCTGTCATTGGTGCTGTTGGTCATAACCTTAGTCTTCAACTTATTCATCGTCAGTCCCACCTCAAGGCTTGCTGTGCTCAGTTGTTCGAGCATTAGCTCAAGCTCTGCCGATGTATTTGCAAAGAGAACAATGTCGTCTGCGAAGCGAAGGTTAGTAAGTCGCTTATCCCCTACACCAATCCCTTTTGTTGCCCAAGATTCTTTTAGTGTCCTAAAAACCTCTTCAAGCGTGCTACTAAATAGTTTTGGTGATAGGGGGTCACCCTGTTTCACTCCTTTTTGTATTTGAAACGATGGGCCCATGGTGTGCAGTTTGATGTTCGCTGTACTATGATGGTAGATGATCTGGAGTAGCTTTATATATGTGGGTTCTATGGCTTGTTTCTGAAGAGCATTAAATATAGCATTGTGGGTGATACTATCAAAGGCCTTCGAATAATCAACAAAGGCCAGGTATAGGGGTTTATTAAATTCGTTAAATTTTTCAATGATTTGATTTACGGTATGAAGGTGGTCTGTAGTTGAATAATTTGATCTGAATCCAGCTTGCTCTGGTGGTTGGTGTTGTTCTAATTTATAAGCTATTCTGTTCTGTATAATTCTAGTAAATAATTTGTATATGTGTGAAGTCAAACTAATCGGCCTGTAATTGTTGATATCAGTCTTGTCACCTTTTTTGTGTAAGAGTACGATATTTGAATGGCAAAATTTTGTGGGTATCTCCCCAGTTATTAATATTTTATTAAAAAGTTTAATCAGATAAGGTAGCAGTGCCAGTTTGCCGAGTTTTAAAGCTTCTGGTGTGACACCATCTTCTCCTGGGCTTTTGCTATATTTTAGGCTCCTGATAGCGATATTAATCTCCTGAGGCGTGATTCTTGGTATGTCTTCTGTGTAGTTATAATCTAGACTATCGGTGTTCGGAGTATCTGAGTACAAGGTCTTGTAGAAGTCTGTTGCAATACTCATAATTCTGTCTCGATCACTATGTTTTGTCCCGAGATGGTCTTGAAGGCTGGTGATCCAAGGCTTAGGTCTTGTATGTCCTTGTTTAGCAACTCTTAGGGATGAATTTTGACGAAGTGCTACTTTTATTTTTTTTATTTTATTTATTGGTTTACCAACAATTGTACAATAATACATACAGAGTTAAATACACAATATACTTATAACTAAGAGCACAATATTACATAGGTAAACACTACATGCTAGAGTGAGCTAAATGTAGACTACAAATTAAAATATACTAATTAAAATATACTACTACGAGCAAAACATATCACAAATATACAAATAAATATTTATAAATATATATATTTTTAACATTCTATTTTATATGTATAATTTTTTTTTTCAAGTATTAGACGTCGAAATTTATGAATAGAGGTACCAAAAACATCTAATTCGTTGCTGTACTTGTTATAAATATGACATAGTCTTGCAAGTGGGGAATTGGAACCGGTTACAGTTTTACGGAAAGGAGGGCAGAGCAGTTTAATAGGATATCTAGGGTATCTTAGGGGAACTTTAAATTTGAATTTGGACAAAATATCGGGGCTGTCAACCATAGAATTAAGCACTTTGAACAAGAACATGAGGTCGTGAGCGTTTCTTCTCGTCTCTAACGTGTCCATTTTAAAATATTGTAAGCGTTTTGTGTACCGAGGGATCTTTTTCGCAATTTTTATTGAAAAGGCCAGGTGATTTAAAAAACGTTTTTGAATACGTTCAAGTCGCAGGCTATAGGTTGCAAAGTGGGGACGCCAAACTACCCCACAATACTCCAAGGTACTTCGGACGAGGCTGTTATATAAAAGGATTTTAGTTGTCGGCTTTTTGAACGACTTGGAATTTCTGATGACAAAACCAAGTGCCTTGAAGGATTTATTTATTATGTTTTCGATGTGTGGAACAAAAGTAAGTTTCTGGTCTATTAGTACACCTAAATCTCTGACAACATTAGCTTTATCTAGGTTAAAGCCATCAATCCGGTAGTTATGCACATAAGGGTTCAATTTACGAGTGAAGGAAATCTGAGTACACTTTTTCGTATTTAGATGCATATTATTGTGAGTGCACCAATCCACAAGCCTGTCTATATCACTTTGAAGAAGCTGAGCGTCAAATTGATTTTCCACAACTCGGGCGATTTTGAGATCATCAGCAAACATGTATGGCGTAGAGTAAATGAAGCAATATGGCAGATCATTAATAAAAATATTAAAGAGAATTGGCCCCAAATGCGAACCCTGTGGCACACCAGAGCTAATTTTGCAATTGTCAGACCTGTAACCGTCGACAACAACAAAAAAATTCCTATCACACAGATACGATTTCAACCATTTAAGAAATTTACCAGTAAAACCGTAGATTTGTAGCTTTTGGATCAGCACATGATGGGAAACTTTGTCAAAAGCCTTGCTGAAGTCCGTGTATATAGTATCCGTCTGTTTATTGGCATCGAGCTGTTCGATAGTGCTTTCCACAAAGGTAACCAAGTTGGAACACGTAGATCTATCAGGAGTAAAACCGTGCTGGCAAGTTGATAAATATTTTTTGAAATAATTTTGAATCTTAGGGCTGACCAAAGATTCAAATACCTTAGCCATGGCCGACAGTATTGAGATTGGCCTGTAATTACCTACGTTTTCCTTAGAATCGCCTTTATGTATCGGTACCACTTTTGCTAATTTCCAACGCTCAGGAAATATTCCAGTAGAAAGAGACCGATTAAAAATCAAAAGTAAGCGGGATTGGGTGCTCTTTAGCATAATTAACTAAATAGCTTGGGGGAATATTGTCTGGCCCTGGTCCTTTCGTAACATTTAAGCTTTTTAATTGTTTAGTAACGGTTTCCAAATCCAGTACTAATTGAGAAAAACAATCTGAATTTGATTCTAAAGCACGTAAATAAAAAGACTTGGCGATGTCACAATTTGCAATTACTGTAGAATAAACAGAGGAGAACTGAGCGGCAAACATGTTGCATACTTTAATGAGATGAGTATTGTAATTTCTAAGGTCTTTTCTTATACTTCTTTTGGTTTCTCTATCTAAAATTCTATATTCTGTGGTACCAAATTCTATCTTCGTTCTTTTTTCAATTAAATCTCTTGTTTTATTAGTCAGTTTTTTGTTTTTTCGCTTACTCTGCTTGATTTTATTACTCGCTATTTTTATTCCGGCCAAAATTGTCTTGTATTGAGTATCAGTTGACATGAGAGGATCATCAAGGTTGATCATTGGAAACATATGTACTAAAACAATATAAGCTAATTCATGTTTACATTGCGGTTTCTTAAAAAAAGATACTGAAACAAAAATGGAAGTGTATAAATCAAAATTGCGTTAAGGTATAGGATTTTAAAGTTCTATACTCCTTCTTTCTTTATTGTGACGATAGTTGTTTATTCAATGATCTTAGATATGAAAAAGACAGATTTATCATGGATCAATCAAAATACTCCGAAGTTACACTTCATTTCTTCACTTTGCCCGCGATATTGAAGATTGCCATACTAATATACCTTTTTAGTGAATAACACAAATTATTTCAATTAGAATTAATAAATAACAAAATTAATTCGATTAACACATCAGGACTACGTTGCACGGTTACAATTTTTACATGTTCGTTGTCTATACTACGAACGTCGTCCAACCCCCGCGCGCCCCGCACCGAGCGGCTGTATTTGGAAGTAGCTCCGTGAAAAAATATTCTTAAAAAGTGTAAATAGTTTATTTTTACCTATAAAGTAGTCCCAATTGATAAATAGATGTTCCACTGCCCCCTTGTGTCGTTAAACGGAAGAAAACAGCTCTCTGTGCAAGTGATTATTACGATATAAAACCAAAACAAACGTTGTGACAAGTGTATTCAAATTATCACCGAGCGTCAACAGTGAATCAGCTGAGCGAGTGCTACACGAAAGATTCCGAAACCACCACGAAGGATTCCGAAACCACCACGAACGATTCCGAAACCACCCGAACAGTTCACGAATGATCTTGTCAGAGACTAGTGCATTATTTCGCCGCGTTATTCAAATGTCTCCGTGGCTCCGTGCGTAAAACGCTATTTCATCTACGAGAAGTCGTCGGTTCAAACCTGACTAGAAAAAAAACTTTTTTAAAGATTTATTTCTTTGAATGAATACGCCAAAATGAGTACAAGTAAGATAAATATTTCTTGTGCACATTGTCGTAATGTTATTAAAAATAGACAATTTTTAAAATGCTCTCGCTGTGACTTAACCTACGACTTAAAGTGTGCCAACAGAGAGAAACTTTACCATCTGATGGATAATGAGCGTAAAGCTAAATGGACTTGCGCTACATGCAGTAGGAAAAAGAAGGGTAAATTAAGCCAAAATAGTCCTTCTAAAACTAAAATAAATAAAAATAAATCATTAGAAAAACCAAACCAAATATCAAAGGAATATTGTGTTAAACCCGATGAAAATACGGCGACTACGAGTGATGCAGTGATGCCTGTCCAAATGCATACTCCGGTAAACGATAGCAATATTACCCATCGTAAAAAGCAAGTTATAACGAATGTACCTACTTGTAATTCATTTGACTCTCTACAGACAGACATGGATGAATATGAGGACGGGGTTCTCTCAAATAGTACACCTCAGAAATTGAATAGAAGCTGCCCCGACATCATAAAACGGAGCCATTTAGACTATGAAGCTATGCAAAAAAAACTCGATAACCTACAACAAAAGTACGAATCTGCAGAATATCAAATTGAAATTCTGTTGTCAGAAAACTTTTCCCTGAAAAAAGCATTTGATGAATGTAAATTGAAAATATCTAACTTGACCTCAATCTGTAAAAATATAGAGCAGCCTTCAGCATCAAAAAGTATCCTTGATTCTTCTAAAAAAACTACCCGAAAGATCAGAAAATCAATTAATAACAATCCGATGACATGCAATTCTGAAAACCGGTTTCCTCATCTTAATCTATCCCCTCCTTCAACTACAACGCAGAATGCAATGTGCTGTTCAAGTAATCCGACGAAGATAAACCCAGAATCTCAAAAACAGTGCCAAACAAAACACAAAATTTGTATCCTAAGTGCAAATACCCACAACAAGATATTGAAACTGGCCTTGAGCACATTTGGAGATGATTATAGCCTTTGTCATTATAAGACACCCCATAGAGGTACCCTGGATATTTTGCAAACGATCACTGACAAAATAAAGACCTTTACACATGATGACTACTGTGTTGTTATGGTTGGAGAGAAGGACTTTGAAAAATCACAAAACTATAATAGACTGGTCATGGATATAAGAAATAAACTCACAGCAATAAACAACACTAACGTTATAATTTGTTTACCAACCTTTAAGTGTGGAAGGATGGTGACGATCTTCAATCAAAGAATTGAGATATTCAACCGACTACTGTATTTAGATATACAAAAACATGAATATGCAGTAATATTGGACTCTAATTTGCATTTAACATATGATAGCCTAATGTTCAGTGGTCAAGAAGGACTTCTCAATAACAAAGGAATGAAAAATGTACTAACTTGTCTTAAAAACCTAATTAACGAGATTCAATTGTATGGCTTTAACACTGAATTTTGTAATAATAGTTCAATTGATGATTTTTTCGAGAGCAATGAACACCCAGTAATATTTAGAATATTGCATCAAAATATAGCTAGCGCTATTTCCAAGAAAGATGCACTTGAATTGGTATTGGCTGATCTGAAAGATTCTTGTAACATGCCGGATGTACTATGTCTAAGTGAGACTTTCCTCAAAGCCGGTCATGAGGAGTCTTTTAGATTAGCTAATTATGAATTAGTTGCTTACTTTAGTAGATCAAATAAACGGGGTGGAGTATGTATACTAACTAAACAAAGTCTTGTTTGTAAGAAAAATAATATTGTGGCTAAGTATGCAATACCAAAAACTTTTGAATGTTGTGCTGTTGACATTACAAATAATAATTTAATAATTATCTGTCTTTATAGAACTCCATTATCTAATGTAAATAATTTTTTGAATTCTCTAGAGTCTCTGCTTCATGAAATAAATAAAAACAAGAAAAAACGAATTGTTATCCTTGGCGATTTTAACATAAACACTTTTAAGATAGGCAATGTAACAAATACTCTTAAAGATCTTGCAAAAAACTATAACATGATACTACATATCAACGAACCTACACGTAGGCAATCCTGTATAGATCATATATTAAGTAATATTGAGAACGCTACAGCTTCTGTGTTACCTTTGGGTTTATCTGACCATGAAACAGGACAAATGCTTTGCTTTCCAGTAGATAATATAAACCATAAGCCCAAAGCAACTCATATTTACAAAAGAGACTACAGAATCGAAAATATTGATGCATTTCAAAATTGTATAAGTAAATTGACATTTAAAGATGTATATGGAAATAATAATCTTGATGAAGCATTTAACGAATTTCATGATACAATATTATTTTTCTATAACTTATGCTTTCCTAATATTAAACGGAAAATACATTATAATAATAATAATAAATGGATAACAGCTGGACTAAGAAAAAGTTGTAAAACCAAAAGGACACTCAGAATAAAATATTATAGACTTAAATCAAAAAAGCTAAAGATGAATATTTCACTTACTCAAAAATACTTAAAAGGTGTATTCATCTTGCACAAAAAAATAAAAATAACAGATTTATTAAAAACAGCCAAAACAAATGCAAAGCTGCTTGGCAAGTGATAAAAGATTTTGATCATAACTCTAATCAGGATATTGATAAAGTAATTTACAATAATAAATTAATCTCGCATCCGACACTTATAGCTCAATCTTTCAACTCACATTTTATAGAATCGACAAACAATGTGTCATATAATAAATCATATGGTACACGTAGAACCAACGCAAATAAACTAGGACATTCTATGTACCTAAAACCAATGAGTGAAAATGAAGTAAAAATACAAATACAATCTTTGAAAAACACAAATTCTGAGGGTCCTGATGGATTATGTACAAAAGTGATAAAATCATGTATTGTGGAATTAACTCCTGTATTAACATATCTTGTAAATCTGTCATTTGAAAATGGAGTATATCCAGATCGACTGAAACACGCTATAGTAAAACCACTTTATAAAAAAGGAACAAAAATTGACATGAATAACTATAGACCGATAACGCTTATATCAATCTTAGCCAAGATTTTTGAAAAGTGCATGTATAAAAGACTGATGAGTTACTGTACTACTTTTAAAATAATCACTACAGATCAATATGGCTTCCAAAAGGAAAAATCTACCACTCTCGCCATGTTTACTTTGATTCGTGATGTTTTAAATAATGTAGATATGAGAAAGTTGACAACCGTATTATTTTTAGATATGTCAAAAGCATTTGACTTAGTTCATCATAATATTTTGCTTGATAAATTAGAAAATATTGGAGTAAGAGGTCTACCTTTGCAGTGGTTTAAATCATACCTGAAAGATAGGCAGCAATCTGTTATGATTGGAAGAACAAACGCAGGTAATATAAAAAAGAATTTTCAATCTGAGTATACTCCAAATAGGTTTGGTGTTCCTCAAGGCAGCATACTTGGACCACTCCTATTTATAATTTATATCAATGACATAATTAATGTAACTCGACATAAGACCATTTTATTTGCCGATGATGTATCTATTATAGTATTAAGTGACATAAAAGAAGGTTTGACGAAGCATGAGGCTGATATTAATAACACACTAATTGACATAATTGAATGGCTTGATAACAATAATTTGAACATTAACTTAAACAAAACCAATTTCATACAATTTAATAATCTTAAGAAATGCAATCTTAATCTATACTAATATTACATTGTAAAATTTTTAGGAGTTAACATAGATAAAAATTTAAACTGGAAATCTCAAATTGATAAAGTGTGCGATAAACTTAATCGTTTTGTTTATGTCTTGAAAAAGACTTCGTCATGTAACAGATCGGTCTACAATACTCGCAGCCTATCATGCTTATGTCGCCTCGGTATTGCGCTATGGTTTAGTTCTTTGGGGTAGTAGTACAGATGTGCATAAGGCTTTGTGGCGCAAAAGAAGTGTGTGCGTGCTATAATTGGTCTAACACCACGTGAATCGTGTAAACCAGTCTTTAAGGAGCTTAATCTCTTAACTTTACCGAACCTACTCATATTCGAAGTTTTTAAGTTTGTCAAAAACAATAAAAATCTGTTTCTTAAGGCTAGTGATATTTATCAGCGGTGTAAAAGGAATCCAAACAGACTTGTCTTAGGATTTGCACCCAGAACGACACAATTTATGAGAAATTGTTTGAATATGAGCATAAAGATATTTAATAAGATTCCGAAATGCATAAGAGAACTTAACTCACCGCTGTCACATAAAAAATTGTATTTTTTGATTACTGCACAAGAACTTTTATAGTATTAAGGAATTTTTAGACTCTGCATGACACTTTATAACATATGTATATTTTGACATTTGATTTTAATTGTATTTGTTTTTATCTAAGGAATTCTATTTTATAATTGTTTTTACATGCCATTTATGGCGAAACATGTTGATCTCACCAGTTCATGACCATCCTATTGATAAATGTACCGTGTTTCTAGTAAATAAAGATATTCTATTCTATTCTATTCTATAGAACCATAGTACTTATTTTTACGTATTTCACGTTTATATTAGACCATTATATTAATTTACAAATCTAAAATGTTATTACTAATATACATAGTCTTAAATAAACAATTTCATCGCGTGGCCACGTGAACATAAATCGCGTATTGCCCGAAACATTTTAATTAAAAGAAAAAAGTATTTTGATAATACCAGCCAAAACGTTTCGATTGTGCCTGTTTGTGTATTACAAAATAAACATTTACAATTACAGGTGGTTTTATAAATTGGTACGGCGTATTTACTTGCAAAAGCGATTACACACGCTGTTATTATGAAATGGTTATGTTTATGTTTATTACATGAACGTTTGTATGTTAGTTCGTAACAAAAACTCTAAACATGTCAGAAAAGTTTAGCATAAAGGTTAAACGGATTGATAAATATCTCACAATATTACGTTCGTAGTAACATTGTTTTACGGTTACGGCAATTAGTACTGTGTTAAGATTAACAGAAACAATATCATCATCATCATCATCAGCCCATATACGTCCCCACTGCTGGGGCACGGGCCTACCCTAAACTAGGGCGATAAGGCCTTAGTCGACCACGCTGGCCAAGTGCGGGTTGGTCGACTACACAACCTAAGAATTTCTTCTTAGGTGTGCAGGTTTCCTCACGATGTTTTCCTTCACCGTTAAAGCGTCGAATGATGGTACACATATGAATTTCAAATTTAAAAAAGTCATTGGTACCTGGCGGGGTTTCAACTGGCGACCTCTCGCATGGCAAGCAACGACCATAACCACTCGGCCATCGACGCTTCCAGAAACAATAGTGGTAACACAAATGTACCTACTTAAGAATATAAATATCAAAATCACACATAAACAAGGAAAAAACACCGATGTTCTAGTATTTCACGACCATCCGCTTCCTCAATTTTAGGGGTGAGAGCCATCCGCTCCTCCGCAAGTCCGGTGATGATGACTAGGCTAGGTACTCTAAGCCATCATCGTGTGTCAGTTAAAAAAAAATTTTTTTCAAAAATTTTTTCCGGATGGGGATTGAATTGACGACTCCTGACGATAGACACAGGGGCGCTACCAAATATACCATGGATCCAGAAAATCCGTAGGTTTGAATCCTTTATGGCTAATGTCTTCTGACGTCCACGTCCTTATTTTGAGGCTACATAAAGGTTTTATTAAAAATTTTACCCAGTTAATAAAATATTTGTAATTTCGAACATCATTAATAAGTGGATTGGAATAAGATTGATTACAAAAATTGTCTGAAATCAATATATAATTTTAAACTGTCATGGTTACACACATTAGAAAACTGTAACTGTCCGGGATATTTATCATGTTGTTTTGTTTTAATGAGCTGATCATGATCACGGGTGAGTCACCCGTGATCATGGCGCTTGCAACAGTGCCGAAATATCGGGAGCTCATTAAAACAAAACAACATGGTAAATATCCCGGACAGTTACAGTTTTCTAATGTCTGAAATCAGTTAATTGATTGATACCATAGGCGATAAAAAATCATGAATACTTACTGAAGTATTTTCTCTATAGTTCTAGAAGTCTATGTCTTAATTCATAGAGCATAAGTAAGTCTTTTCAAGGTTCATTGCACACATTCATATAACGCAAAACGAATGGCCAGCCATCGTCTCTGACAGACTATAAAGTTACTTTACCACGGCACTTCTGTTTTAATCACTTGAGAGCCATCCACGAGCTCGCTTTGAAAGCTGAAGCTTGCGCTATAATATAACGATTACCACAATTGTCTAGATTTGCCTTAGAATCTGCGCGACCTTAAAGTTTAGAGCGAATCGCAAAAACCGTTTGAGACAATTTTCACGAGGAAATTTTAACTTCAAAGAAAGTGGCAGTTCTAGATAAATTCTTAAGTTAGGGAAGTAAAATATTTATAACTAGCTTTCCGCCCGCGACTCCGTCCGCGCAGAGGTGTTTAACGGGTAAAACATTACTTCTTTATAGCGCAGTCGGTTTAAAAGTAGCCTATATCCTTTTCTAGGCTCTGAACTATATTTGAACCAAATTTCATTTAAATCGGTTCAGTACTCTATGCGTGAAAGCGTAACAGACAGACAGAGTTACTTTCGCATTTATAATATTAGTAAGGATATATCATGTAATTGACTGGAGCCTGTCTCTAGCATCGTAGTCATGGGTTCGATTACCATCTAAGGCAAATTTTGTCGTACATGTGATAAACGACGGTTTTTGTTCCGTGTCTGTTGTCTATTGAATTGTTGTTTCTGATATCAATAACACAATTTAACTGCTACAGGTAAATAAAGGAATGGGACACGTTACTTCATCTCAAAATTTAAAAAAAACTTTTTTAAGAATCATTTTCTAACTCTCATCTCTATGTTGTCTGTCAATTGACTATTAATTTGTCATTTACCATTGAGAGTTATTCTAGTTTACCACGCTATAGACTAAGAGAAGTCAGTTCACAACTAAACCGCGTGTTGTAAAACTTTCATTTGTTTCCGGAAATCAGATCAAAGTTCACGCTGGCAACGTTAAAATTCATCAGGTCAGCCAATTGCTGGCTGCTTGGCATTCCATTCAGCGGCGGCGGCAATTAAATAAAGTTAATCTCCTAGAAAACGGGACCGCCGGCTTGGTTTGAGCTTAACTCGATAAAGATTATGACAATGTTACTGCAATTCTGTTTAGATGGAGACAGCCTGAGAAGAATTGTTAATAACACCTTTTATTGCCTAACTGCGCCGAAGAAGGGTTAATAAGGTTATGTTTTTTTATTTGTTTTCGATAGAATATAATGAACAAGCTTGGTGAAGTAATTTACTTTCTAAAATATATTCTTGTTACCCGACTACGGCAAAGCAAAAGGAGGGTTATGATTTTGACAGGCTATGTATGTATGTATGTATGTATGTATGTATGTTTGTATGTATGTTTGTATGTATGTATGTATGTATGTATGTTCATCTGTTTCCACATAACTTCTAAATTGCTTGTCAGAATTCGACAAATGACATATCATTAGAAGCGTCTTAATTGTCCGCTGGTTATAGGCTATATAGGGTTTCACAAAATCTAATGTGGCGCCCACTAGCGGACAAAACATACAGAGTAAAAAAATAAAGTTAAGATAAATACGCCGTGTTTGGTATCATTGGAAAGCGCTTTACTTGTACATTTTAAATCCTTACTAATATCCTTACTAATATCCTTACTAATATTATAAATGCGAAAGTAACTCTGTCTGTCTGTCTGTCTGTCTGTCTGTCTGTTACGCTTTCACGCATAAAGTACTGAACCGATTTAAACGAAATTTGGTACAGATATAGTCCAGAGCCTAGAAAAGGTTATAGGCTACTTTTTAACCGACTGCGCTATAAAGAAGTAATGTTTTAGCCGTTAAACATCTCTACGCGGACGAAGTCGTCACAGCCACTGGACGGATCGAGATGAAATTTAGCATGCAGGTAGATTTTATGACGTAGGCATCCGTTAGGACAGGATTTCCCGAAATTCCCACGGGAACGGGAAATAACGGGAAAATCCATTTGTATGAAAAATACTAACCGCATAAGTTAGACGCTTGAAATTTGACATGCAGGTACCTTAATAAATTAAAAGCTTAGTTGCAACAGGATATTGTGAAATTCCCACGGGAACGGGAGTAATAGGGAAAAAACTTTTGTATGAAAAAATCTAAACCGCGATATAGATAGACGATTGAGATTTGGCATGCAGGTACCCTAATGAACGTAAAGCTTACTTCCAACACGATATTACAAAATTCCCATGGGAACGGGAGTTATTGGGAAATAACTTCTGTATGTAAAATCCCTTACGGGGTTGAAAAATATTATATAGAGATAGAGATATACCCGAAGCGAAGCGAGGGCGGGTCGCTAGTATAGTATATATTACTAGCATTTGCATGTGACTTTACGTATATTCATGGACTGATTGCATATAGTTCACATCTTTTCGTTCATAGCTTCTTTACTACTTACTAACACCAAAATAGTACAAATAATAAAAAGTTAAAAACTAAAACCCAACTACGACAAAAAACGACGCTGAAAAAGAATAAAACAAGACTTTTAGAACATACAATACTATTTTTTGAAGTATGCAATATTTACTATGTAGAGATAAGTTTTCATGTTTGGAAAGGCGTAGTCACATCGTTCCATACACAAGTACCTACCTACCGTAGCACTTTGACAACGTGTGACTGCGGTTTTCCAAACATGAAAACTTATCTCTACATAGTAAATATTGCATACTTCAAAAAATAGTATTGTATGTTCTAAAAGTCTTGTTTTATACTTTTTCAGCGTCGTTTTTTGTCGTAGTTGGGTTTTAGTTTTTAACTTTTTATTATTTCAAAATAGGTATAAGTACAATGTTATCAGTGGCGCGATCAATTACTTGTTCGTATCTCCACATCTATGAGTTTGTAGGATTATTGATATTTAAATATATATATGTATTTGGTAACAAATGTAGAATTTATATTTATGGGTATAACACGCCATAACAAATTGATATATACTTGCTGTCCGTTGTTCCGAATGTTTTACATTAGCCATGGTCGCCCGTGAATATTATTTAATTTAATCTAATTAAACACGATAGTCTTAAACCACATTAATCTTAAATGTAGAAAACTGAAAGTGTCCGGGATATTTACCATGTTCTTTTGTTTTAATGAGCTCCCGATTTTTTGATATTTAGTTCACCCGTGATCATGGCGCTTGCAACAGTGCCGAAATATCGGGAGCTCATTAAAACAAAACAACATGGTAAATATCCCGGACACTTTCAGTTTTCTAATGTGTGTAACTATGACAGTTTAAAATTATATATTAAATGTAGACGTCACCAATCTTTAAAAACAATATCTTGTCCAAGAAGCCATGACAGCGCTGATAATCAAAACTCCTCAGACAACAGAAGTCTCTACATTCATCCGGCAAACAAATCTTGCTGGGGATTTCGGTGATCAATCAAACGCGTCATTTGATCGGTGACGTCACGAGCGCGTCAATATGGCAGCATTGTCATGGAAATTCAAGGGTAGAATCGGGACCACGGCTGGAATCCGGGAGCGGATAGGCGGAGTCATTAGTCAAAGGGAAATTAAGCGATTTATTGGTCCCGTATCTATGATTGGTATTGGTACAGTCGTTAAGATCGGTGCCACTAAATTGTTCGTTTAAGATTGGTAGGGTTAGTTCCTATTAATTCGTAGGTCGTTGTACAAAATTTAACGGATGAGGGTTTGGTTGGGGCCTGATTTGAATTGCACAAATGATGAAATTGGAACATGCTATCTGTAAGATAAATAAATGAACAGAATAATGACAGATATATTAAATTAAAATTACAAACAGTTGTGACAGTTCACTCTGTTACTACTTAATAATAATATGAACTTAGAACTCTGTCGCTGTATTTTTTTCTGTTATTTTTTATATAAACACAAATTCACAATTATTAATTATGGCTCTAAGAACAGAAGATGTTAAATAAATAAATACATTTTACGGAGTTTTCCCGAAAGTCTTTTTTTCGTAGCCAAATTCGTCGTTTCTACTGAAAAATAAAATCTGAATCCACGGAAATCTCATTTCCGTGGATGGATATTTTAGTAGAGTACCTTAGCATCTATTTGTGCACCTATACTTTATTCTGATACTCAAAAGTTCAACAATTGTAACACTAAAATTTTGACTTAAGACAGCCACGCGCCCATAACCCGAAACGTTGAAACTTGAAGGACCAATGACGTTATCTAACATTCGGACGGATAGAACTTCCGAACTAAGTGCTTGAGTACAAAACGCTTTGCAACCGGCGAATATTTTACGGCAACTTTACGGGTCTGTATTGAACTATCTAAAACATTTGAAGGTTAACCCCGCAACTGCTCTTGACATTTCGATGATTGAGGTACCGTCAAAACGGCGCGTTCCGTTTCACGCCATTACGCTAGAGGGCGTTACGCGCGTCATTACTCGACGCCTAATGAGTGGAACGGAACGTCGTTAGCGGGCCGCGCTTAAATTCGCCGAAATGAGGAATCGGCTCGGATTATTAAAGTTGCATAGTAACTAGTTTCCGATCTCGTTAATAATATTGTAACGCTATTTCCGGTTGGCTGCCTTAAGAGACGAGTCTTCGTTGAGATTAACTACGTTGAACTTAAGAGCACTTACATTGGTGCACTCTCTGTTAATACATAGTGCACTACAAGTATGAAGTAAATTATGACTAGCTTGATTTTGAATAGTGGGTTCGAAACCAAGACAAACATGTATTTGACGAACTTCAATATTCGTCCCGTGGATGTGTTACCTATAGATTTATTGTAAGTATTTAGGTGTTCTTGTATCCGTAACACATTATAAAACAGATTTACTAAACTGCTTAATGTGGCTTCTTTTCATAGTTTATAGGCTAAAACCATTTTAGGAATTATGTTAATGCTCGGATCACTAAACTTTAAGGTTTTCGAGACAAAGCCGCTTAATACGAATATTCTCTTGTTCTATTCTTTTTTGCTTTTTATCACAATAAAATAAAAAATGCAATTCAACATTTTATTTTTAACTTGTTATGTTTGTATTCCACATTAAATAGACGTAATATTTTTTTATAACAAAAAAAGTATTAATTTAATTAGTTTAAAGTAGTACAAAAGTAATCGCTTTTTAATTGATTTCTATAATAGAAAAAATATTTTTTGTTGCACTTAAACATAACTTGCGTGTTAATTGCGTAACAAACAATAACATTACTCTCTTAACTAGAATACTGAAAATGCCTTTCAATCTGCAGACATCTTAATGTTGAACTATCTAATTCTGAGAGGTCTCTGTCTCCCGTAAAGGAGTTTCATAACTTGTTAAGTACACCAATTTGCTTGTAAGTAAAGCTCTTTGCTTAACTTTAACCATTTCGAGACTAACGGAACAATGTGGTTTATTTTATAATTTATTTTAAGGTTAAGGAAACCGAGATTCGTAACGTTAAGAAACGATAAGTTTCCTTTATTTTTCGATAGGTACAAACTGCAGAATATTTCCAAATACGAGGATAGGAAAATTTTAAAATGCTAAATAATGTCTGTTACAGTTTAAAACATCTACTATAACCAATTGCTCAACAAATTTTACTCATGGAGTCGCGGGAATAAGCTAGGCTTATAATTTAGTTATTTAAATTTTATAAGCTACCTAACGATTTCATGCCGTTTCATTCAAATATAATTAAATTCATTTTGAATTAGGCAAAAGATCCTAATTTGTGTATCCACTATCGTTTCGTAACACAAGTGCTTAAGCTACTTACCACGGGATCAGATGTGTGATGTTGTGAAATACATATTTATTTATTTTAAACGGTACTCTAGATAACGGATACCAAGACTTCAGTGGGGCTACCATGAGTTTAAAACTTACGCGCTCGATATCGACTACGTAAATATGTCTATGAAAAACATGTACAGCGCCGGCTGGTGGTTACGCGAAGAACTACAATCGGCCATATGAAAAAAACAACTCGATAGGTTTTTAACGTACGTAAGTTTACGATAGCCAACTCATGGTAGGCCCTCAGGCCAGCAGTCAGTACAACTAAAAGTCATTTGCGCTGTTTCCGCCATGCGCTGCTCATCAGTCCTCATTGTTATGCACCGTCATACACTTCGATTGACCTAGCCTCAAACTTAGGTATTAGCGTTGGTTAATGCCTATGTTTTAGTTTTAACGGTTAGGTCATTAACTTGATAAGACATATACTTAATATTTATTATTTCAAACAACAATACAAAAAAACGAGAAGTAATACAAGCGATTTATTCTTAAATTTGTAATTTTCTAATTCTTTTCACATCACAAAAAACATCCACGATCCATTCAAATGATGACTCTTTATATGGAAAATATTTAAAATTACCGATAGTAGCAAGATCTTAAATTAATTGACTATTAATAAGTTACGACGATGCCCGAAAAGTATCTGTAAATTAGACAGGTTTTTAAATTTTTCGTTAGGATTACGATAAATAAGTAAGTCCTTGAGGTTTAAATAGAAAATAATGGGGAATATGCACACATTTTTTTTTATTATAGAAATCAATCTTTAATATCGAAGAAATATGAATGTAATTCTATTTTTCAATTTACTTTAACAACAAGCGAGATATAGCTGTTTAAAGTTCCCAAATGGACAGAGATCCGATATGGCAGATGACGTCACAATTACACTACGGCCATACGCGATCCATATAAAACTCCGTTTTGTTAGAAAGAGATGGAAAATTAACTTTAATTCCTTATAAATCCTTCGTTTGTGAACCGATTTTCATTTTTATTTCACATTTTAGTATATGTTTAAGCCTTTTTTCATAAGTTGTTGAAAAATTCAAGATTGCAGATTTATTATTGGTCTGGCACAAATTCATTATCTTAATAATTAATTTAACATTATAATAATTAGAATATTTGATAAAAACCGAATATAAGACTAACAAAAAAAATAGACAAAAAATTAAAAAGAAGGCAAGGAAGTACATATCTCCCATAATGGTTACAGGAAAAATATCCATTATAAGTATTTAATTAAAAATAGCAGCTTCATAATCACAGGAAAACAAGATAGAACATTCATTATTTCCTCGGCTAATTAACTAACGTAAGGTAAGGCAAGAAGCTTGTCTGCTAATTAAGCTTTGATTTTATAATATCAACCAGTAAAGTGTGGTTACCCAGGGTTCATAATTTTGGCCTCTGATTTCACTAGTTTCATTATAGAAATTAAGTAGCTATGTATTTGCTACTCCTAATAACGTGTGTAGACCTATAAAGACTAATATTTAGTGTAATGGAACGCAAAAGTCTAAAATCGTACATTTTCATTAAAGATTTAATTATTTATCTACCTACTTTTATTCCAGACTCCGTCCGCTTAAAGTCTTTGATTGATAAACATTTTTAATAAGAACCATATCAGATAAAACAAATACTCATTGGTAAGAACTGCATTCAAATGTGTTCATCCGTTTCTTTCAGTAGTAGTAGTAATGCACAAACTTACCTATAGACAAAACGAAATACGGATAAAAATACAAAGATAATGTTTTGTGTTCACGCAACGCCTATAACCATTATTCTTACATAATTATCTTCAATGTACAGTCAGCGACTAGTCACAGATTAATTACTATGTATTGATTGAAAAGCGTCGATGGCCTCTTTAGGTTAGGGAGTTCAAACCCCGCAATACACCACATACCACTGTGTTTTTTAAATTTGACATTCATTATGTATTGTGCTGGTTCAATAGGTCGATGATTTTTTTTCTGGTTCGGTATTTTTGACGGTGCCCCTGTCTCTTGGCCCCTAGAATTAGAGTTCGATTTTCACCTGAGAAAAATATTTTATTGTGTGTGATTAACATCAGTGTTTGTTTCGTGACTGAGTTCAAAAACCGCCAGGTACCACTGTGTTTATCAAATTTACAATTCATAAATACGATACGATAAAAAGCGTCGATGACCGAGTGGTTTAGGTCGTTGCTTGCCTTGCGAGAGGTCGCCGGTTCAAACCCCGCCACATACCACCGTGTTGCATTCAAATTTGAAATTCATGTGTATGATTATTCGGCGCTTTAATGGTGAAGGAAAACATCGTGAGGAAACCTGCACTCCTAAGAAGAAATTCTTAGGTTGTGTAGTCGACCAACCCGCACTTGGCCAGCGTGGTCGACTAAGGCTTTATCGCCCTAGTTTAGGGTAGGCTCGTGCCCCAGCAGTGGGGACGTATATGGGCTGATGATGAAATACGATCATTCGACCCTTTAACGGTGAAGGAAAACATCGTGAGGAAATTTACGAAGAAATTATTCGGTTGTGTAGTCAGTCAACTACCCCGCACTTGGCCAGCGTGATTGGCTAAGGCCTTATCTCCCTAGTTTAGGGTAGGCCCATGCTTCAGCAGTGGGGACGAATGTATATGGGCTGATAGTATTAAAGATCCTGTTTAAGCAATAACACCTGTAGCAACAAGTTCGCAAAAAAAAAAACTTTGACTTAACTATTATTGATTTCACGCAAAATAAAAAATCTTCGGGAACTTCACTTTTGCTGAAAGATTCCACCCAAATGACTTTGAAATTCTTTTGAAACAACACTCGCTTACTATCACAGCCAGACTTGTTAACATCCATAATTGTTAATGTAAATTAAAACAGAAAACCACTTTAGAAATTACCAGTCACTTTCAACTTGAAATTCGGATGACTTGAAATTTCGTTTCAACACTTGGTATCAAGCGTTTAAAATTTATGTTCGAATAAATTTCGACTATTAACGGCGGGAGGCCATAAAAGGTGTCGGTCCGTGGATAATAAAGACATCTATGACGTCATTCCGTGCTTCTATCATGTCTGCTGTTCGTAGAGTGGGAAAGCAATGAAGGTTCTGTTTTGAGGTACATTTGTATGGTGAAATCTTATACCAGAGTAGCGATTTTGAGCTTAATGGTAGTCAGCATTTTATTAAACACTTTGTTGATTTTTTCCTGTAAATTTTTCGTCTTTTATACGCTACTAAGGAGACTTTAGATAATCTTGCAGTTAACCACATATGGAAAATAAAACAAATTCAGAGATATAAGGCGTCCGACCGATTTCAGCCATGGCGGCCGATCTCAATTGAGATCAGCCAAGTGCGCAGGACATATTATAGTGCACAAGTGTGCGCGCAAACACAAGTGCACTCTCTATTCCCTTTCTCTCATAATTCGGTGAGACGGCAATCCGACATGACCGATGAGAGATCGGGCGCAGGACCACCGTGATTTCCGAGGCACGGGCGTTCAACCACCAACTTCCTAACTCCGGGCTGAGTAATTTCATTACAGACAAACTCACACAAATTTGCCCGACCCCGGAATCGAACCGGGGACCTCTCGGTCCTAACGCAGCACTTGCTACCAATAGACCAACGAGGCAGTTATAAATATAAATGGTACATACAACAGTGGTGTACATAAATATACCTGATCCAAATATATAAAATACAATACCAAGACTAACGACATCACACAAATATTTGTCCCGAGCGGCAATCGAAACTACGACTTTTGTTGCAAAAGACAAGGGCACTATGTTTTTCTATATGTACCAATAATTATTATAAAACATTCAGCCTCCAACATTAAAAGACCAATTAGCACAAGTCAGCAGATTCACATCCCGATTGCGCTGACCATATCTTCACAGGTGATTAAACACAGCCGCTTTTACAATTACGCAGTCGCGTTTACAATTACACAAACGCTTTTACAATCACGCTGCAAGTTCTGTTCAGCTCTGAGCAATCAGCGCACCTGCGCTTACAGCCTTAATGAACAATCGGGCAATGAGCGCGGAACGGTAGAACGTTTCCTAGCAGCCATTTTGGAATTTGCATCCTTATTCACAACATGGCGGAACTGATTTGAATTATTAGTTCCAAATTCGAATTTGTCTCTGGGTTTAATGGGGATTAAACCGAAACGATTGACAGTCACAGTGCAAAGTGTTTTCGAAACCTAACTTCTGAAAGTCGTCATAAATAAGAAGGCTTGTGGCGTTGGCGAAAAAATTCGCATTCATGATCCCGCCTGAATGGGGACTTGAACCACCGGACCTCCCGATTTCGCGTCGGTTGCTCTAACCTCTGAGCTATCCAGGCAATTACGTCACCAATGCGATTTTTTCCATCACCTTTTACCTGTTAGCCACGGGTGACGCCACCTCCAGTGATCAAACACTATTGGTCCGCAAACATGTCTTTACAGAAACGTTATACAGAATGGTTGCACTTGTCAATTATATTTTTATTTGTTATTTTTATGGCTTTTAAAGCTTAGGTAATGTAGATTGTGGCGTTGTTGATTGTTTGCAGAATATAGATAATTATTATTAAAAAGTGACCCACCCTCGCTTTACTTCGGGTATATCTTACATAAAAACCTTCTTCTTGAATCTCTATTAAAAAAAAACCCATCCAATTCCGTTGCGCAGTATTAAAGGTTTAAATGGACAGACAGACGCGCTAGCGACTTTACTTTATACTATGTACCTACTGATTATCAGCTCGCCACACATGACTTGAAGTCGACTTGTTTATTGCGTAAGACATGACTCCCTTATAGGTTGCCCGTGTCCTTTATCAAGTTCTAAACTATGTTTCTTTTAATTCGTATGAGTAACTGTGACATGAAAATGTTACAAATAGATTTTCGCACTTGTATGAACCGTTTGATGCGATGCGTTAGAAGCAAGCTGGTGGACGGCTAGCTTTAAAAATAAACAGTACTTATCAACAAAAATATATTTTGTCCAGAGTTTAGGATGTGATATATGAGTACCCATGACCATGTATGTACTCGTGTGCTCTAATAAATACCACTTTACAGATCAGATAGGCAGCCAACAATAGCATAGGTTGTGCCAAGAATATAATATCTATGTTTCATTAGCCACAAGCCCTGCCAAGTGATAGCAATCACGAAACAAATTATAAAGTAATGTGCTATAAAGGAGACCGAATTGCGAATGTTAACGTAACTCATTTATTTTCAGTGAAAATTGCTTGAAACATTTTATAAACACGCACTTAATGTATGTTGAAACTGTGTTTATAGCTCTTATTCGTTTGAAGCAAAGATAATATAAAAAAAAGACGTGTGGCACTCGGGGACTGCCGCGGTATAGCTATTGCATAGCATCGTCCGATTTCGGAGCAGCTCGTCTCGATTCGTGCGAGTTTAGTAGAGTCGTACAATACGTCTAACCGCACGCACACAAACACCGTGCCGAAGTTTACCGAACTGAAACGACGTTAGACGATTGTGAGGTTTTTTTCGTTACGGAATTTCTTGGTTCGGTCGCCGCGCTCAAAGCCCGCGATAAAAGCTATGCAATAGCTTAAAAAAACATCAAACAATATCATATACATTGGTCCTATCCCGAAGTAGGTTACTTAAGCACTTGTGTCATTTATAACGTCTGCTATAAGCCAACAGGAAGATATATTCTACCATGGTATGTAGAGCATAAGTAAAAATATATAAATCCACAAACGGAACACTGAAATTCATCATATAAATATTTGTCTTTAGCGGGAGTCAACTTACTACTCCAGCAAGAAACAGGGATAGTAAAAACGGCACCATTATATCCTTCAAAAACATATAAAATAAACTGTAAAATTATAAAACGATCAAAATAAATCTTGGGCGGAACTAAATAGGAAAAAGGGGTTCCCAATAGACAAAAAACTGTTGAAAAAAATATATGACCCTTGAATTACTTCCGCCAATCCGAATTCAAATTCTCGCTAGTTATAAAATACAATGTATCATTTCGCTGGAGTGTAGCCAAGAGTTGAATAATTAATATTAAAGCTATAATTTTGGATATCCGAAATCACTTCCCATTGCATTCTCGTGCGGTTCTGAAAGCTGACCGAATTAACTTTTTAAATAATGGTCTCGGTTATGGCTGACTATCTGAATGGAGACCAGCCAACTGCGCGCTCGTCATACCAGTTTGTGACTACAAAATTTGCACCAGCTTTATGCTGACAAATATTTCAAAGGCAAAGTTCTTTTTTTTCAGAGATTTTGTGCGTAAGTATGTGGTATTAGGCGTTTTTTTTCTATATTGTAAAATAAGATAAGAAACTTTATTAACCACAGCACAGGAAAAAAGTACAAAACAGTTTATATAACAAAACAAAAACACAAGACAAAAAATAAAAATAAAAAAGACAATGTACTGTGGTCAACAAGACGAAGCCGAAGCGAAGACTAAACTTGTAAAAGGTTGATGGAAAATACTGAAAAGACAATCAAACATTTGACGGCCTAAGCAACGCTTACATTCAAACGTGTATGACAGTTTTAATTTCGAACCTACATAATAAACATAATATTATATCTAAACATTTTTCTTTTTATTCGTCCGCAAGAGAAGTGATTGTAACCTCTCATGAGAATGCATATCTTCAAACTTTATGTATGATGCAGCTTAAACTTCCGAACGAAATAAGGCTGTACGGGCTAAGATCCCTTTGCCTGACCCTGATGGGATAAATTAGATTTAAAAAAGACCTACAAATGTACAACTTCCTTTTCATTGTTTTCATTCTGCTTTATAAATAAGGCGTCCGACTGATTTCGACCATGACGGCCGATCTCAATGGCGATCGGCCAACTGCGCAGGACATAATATCATAGTGAACAAATGTATGCGCAAACGCAAGTAAACTCTCCTTTCCCTTACCTTCATAGTTAGACGGCAATCCCACATGACCGATAAGAGATCAGGCGCGGGACCACCGGTTTAACGTGCTTTCCGAGGCACGGGCGGGAAGTAGGCACTTCCTAACTTTCTAACAGAAAAACTCACACAATTTTTTCCCGGCCCCGGATTCGAACCGTGGAGCTCTCGGTCTTAAGGCAGCACTTGCTACCAATAGACCAACGAGGCAGTCAGAGGCGGAATAAGTTTAAACTCTCCAAATGTACTTCTTTTAATATGTTTCCATTCATCTTTACGGTACCGATAAATATAGGAATATATGTCAACCGAGTTTGTCCTAAATACCGCCAAGTATATTGTTATTCGGAAACAAAAACAAATCTTCGGAGTCACTGGAGCGAGTAGCTGTTTATTGATTTCGGATGTGTTCAGACAAGTTCAAACAAACATGTTAAGGAACTTTTTTGTTGTCCTATTGGCGATTAAGTATGTATGTTAAGTCTTCATATTCTTAACGGGCTTATTTATATACTAGCGGCAGCCAACGACTTCGTCTGCGTGGAAATCGTTTTGGCAACAATGATTCATTTAAATAGCCGTTAACATACCTTGTATAAAATAAAATAAATTCAAAACCTTCAAAAACCCGACACACTAAAAATTACAAAATAATATAATACGAACATTAATTATTGAAGTCGAATCCAAAGCTTGGAAGTCATTCGTTTTTGTTATGAGTAATTTCCTAGGCAAAAAGAAATCTGACAACCACGTCGAGCTTGTTGAGTCCATGCTATTGAACTTGCAAGAGTTAGGGTGCAACATGACCATAAAAATGTACTTCCTGCACTCACATTTAGACCGATTTCCACAAAATCTAGGTGATTTTAGTGAGGAGCAGGGTGAAAGATTCCATCAGGATCTTCGAACAATGGAAGAGCGGTATCAGTCAGTGGGACTCACATATGATGGCAGACTACTGCTGGAGTTTGCAACGTGATCTACCTAAAGTCGTCCATTCAAAAAAATCGTATAAAAGATCATTTGATAGTGTTCAATAGAAATTTTGTTAACATCATTTATTCATTTTCTGTACTTTTTTATCAAAATAATAAAACTCTATATTTCAAAATCTGAAGCTGTTAGCAATCTTCCAGTATTTTTTTCATACTCAGGGCCATAGAAATACCCAATAACAGATAAAAAAATAAAGGAAACAAGATTTGTGTTGACCAGTGAATTGATTTGACAAAATTAGGATCTTTCACGAGTTGCCTAATCTGTGGCCCATCAAAAATACCAGCTTTTAATTTTTTGTACTTAATCCTGGAAACTTGCGTGAAAGAAAATTGAAACAATCGCCACTTTTGTCAAGCGCCTTCACAAACTGTAGCAAAAAGAATCAGGATTAAGTACACAACACCTTCTTGACGAAGCCATATCGAAAACAACAACTAAATATATATCAATGTCCAATAATAAACGCAACTTTAAGTAAAAATAGTACTGGAGGGTAGTTAGCTGTAACTCAAAAACAAAAGCTGTGAGAGAAAAATTGTTACCATATTTAAAAAATACACGTTATTTTGAGATAGAAACAAAAAAAAAATTAAAGGAAACAAACGATTTTATTTTTTTTGTTGACCAGTGTAATTATTTGGGTAATAACTCGATATGTTTTTGACATTACAGACACTTCAATTTTATTTAGTTGTATAAATATAGATGTATAGGCTTGTTTTGCTCTTGTCAACGAAACGATTTTTTTAATACTATTTATCGTATCAGGAAAAGCCAAAGGGATTTAGCTCGTACAGCCTATCAGCCGTTCAATCCGTCACCAAAGGAACATGCTACTTATAATAATTAGATTTATCAAATTGAAATAGTAATGTTTTCGTGGCAGTGAAGGTTATTTAGTTCAATTGATATCTAGCGGTAAATAACATACACCTAGCTGGTTCTGATGACGTGATGTTTTGCGATTTCTGCCTCTTATTTATTTATTTATTTATTTATATATGACACACCAACAATACATGCATAAACATTACATCCATAAATCACTCATTATAACTAGGTTCTGATACATGCATCAGTTACAGGTGAGTACAACTTTTAACAATATAAACTTATAACATATAAACAATTTACTTATGAACTTACATGCATAGCAAAATATACTCGAATAGCAATATATTACCTCAAATTATACATAAATCTAAACTTTAACAATATTAAAATAATACTGAAATAATAATTCAATATAAAATTAATATTAATAATAATAATATTGACTTACAATTGACAAGTTGGCTATTTGGAAGTTTCTAACATTGAACACAATATTTTATTTTTAAATTTGGCAACAGAGTCATTAAATATGTCCAGATCTGGTAATCTATTGAAAATTAATTGAAACTAGAAAGCTTAAAAGCCGAGTCTACCAGGTTTGAGTTCCAGGTCAGGGTGAATTTGTGTGAGTTTTTCTGTTCAAGCATTACTCAGCCCGGAGTCAGGAAATTGGCAGATGCACGCCGTGCCGTGCCACTCTTCCACTTCAGTTATATCAGATTGATATAACTGTGATCCCACACTAAAGAGCTAAAAGATAGAGGGAACAGAGAGTGCACTAGTGTTTACTGCGAAGTTGGCTGATCCATTGAGATCGGCAGTTATAACCAAAATCAGTTTGTTCTTAATTATGCGTTAACTACATTTAGTTAAACATTTTTTATTTTTGATTAAATTTATACAAAACGAAAAAAGTATTAAGCCAGCCTAAATGCCTGTATCAACTGTAGAAGGACTGCATGTTTTTCACTTGACACGGTACCAGTGTGAATTTTTCGGTGTGATTTATGACTCTACCTGATTTTTTTTATTCTACTGCCACATTTAACTTATTATCTTCATCATCAGCCCATATACGTCCCAACTACCTACAGGGGCACGAGCCTATTATAAACTAGGGCGATCAGACTTTAGTCATCCAGGCTGACCAAGTGCGGGTTGGTCGACTATACAACCTAAGAAGTTCTAACTTATATTAGGTCACCAACAAACTATCGGGTAAAAACAGAAACACGAGCTATTCGAATCGGATTACCCTTCCTTTAATGATTCTTTCAGACTTTATTATTAGAATAGAATTAGCTTGTTGCGGCGGACTTATTCAATTTACTCTCGAATAGAATGACCCTTTCCTTGTCGATTTGAAAGCTAAATAAGTATGCAAATGCGAACCCAGAGGCCGGGGTAGGTTTGAGAGCGGATAATTACTTATTTATTTTTGAATTGAGACGGCTCAATATCTCTCTTTAGACTGATGGTGAGCGAGGTGAGGTGTATTTGGGAAACCAAGAAAAATCGGATTTTAGCTAACGATTGTAACTTTATGGGTGTTATTGAGTTCAACACTCAATTAAACTCATTAAGTTCAATATATTTCTAATATTTTTAAGTAAATTTGTGTTTTTTTGAAGGTCTGAAGATGCTGCAGTTATGAGTGTTGGTATTGTTCCTAATCTAAAATTGCACAATTATAAAACACAATTATTAATCGGTAAGACTGGACTAGAAGTGATAAAGTAAATAGTAGTTGAACAATAAATCTGCAATTTAAGACTCACGCGTTCTATTACATTTACGTATTTATTAACTAAGAACTAACTAACTAGGTTGGCACAGCGACCCAAAATGAATCTTGGCGTCCGATAATAAGCTTCTCCACCTAGACCGGTCCTGGGCCACTTCCCGCCAGTCGTCCACGTGGAGTTCGCGCAGATCCTTTACAATTTAAGTCCTTGTGAATATAATTGTAACACCTAGGAGCTCATACTATTGGACTCACAGAAATCAGCTAGAAGTTTGCGTCTATACATTTTCAACCGCGCGGCTCAGACGTTGCGCGTACGTGCCTAGCAGCGTACTATACAGAATGAGCCATTAGGCAAAATGCCGCAAACTGTGAGCAGTTTATTATTTATATTCTTTTAGGACCGCGACCTACATATCATTATCAACATCAACCTCTATATGTCCCAACAACTGGGGCACGGCCCTAAACAAGAGCAAAAACGCCTTAGTCAACCACGCTGGCCAAGTGCGTTACAGAACCCAAACATTTCTTTGTCGGTGTGTGCAGGTTTCCTAAAGATGTTTTCCTTCACCGTTAAAGCATCGAAATACAAATGAATTTCAAATTTAAAAAACACAGTGGTACGTGGCATGGTTTGAACTGGCGACCTCTCGCATGTCAAGTAACTACCTTCAACCACTCGGCCGTCGAAGCTTTTAAATTAATTTCATTGACCTACATAATATCTAGGTCGATGACATTAATTTATATTGAAATACCCTTTTTCTCATAATTGAAGAAAAACCCAAATTATGTTATTTCTCCTCCCCGCTCTTACCAAGCCCCGGCCTACTCTCGGGTAGCAGGCCCTGTATTATTTCGAACCGGGCCGGCGCATAATTGGGGAGGTCGTATTGACAATAAAATTGCGAGTCCACCGTGTGAATGCGAGGCTCATTATCGCCTGAAACGACATGTTTTAACAGCTGGATGGTTGGGACAAGTTGGAGATCAGTAGGTATTCATTTCAATATGGCTACTGCTTCACTGATTACAAAAAAAAACTTTCTCTAAATCCAGCATATATATACTTTTTTACGCACAAAACTACATGAAAGCCAAATCAATAAGAAATAGCTTTCAATGAGGTAATTTATAAAGGAAATATTCCTTTAAACATAGCTACTGGGTCAAAATACAAAATTCATCATCGTAATAATGCTTTGAAAACGAATACATCTCGCTTGACAACGATCTTAACCACTCGGTTAAGACAGTTATCATGAGAGATGTCGCCAGTTAAACCCCTACAAGTACCACTGTGTTTTTCAAATTTTAAATTCATATGTACGATTATTCGACGCTTTAGCGGCGAAGGAAAACTTCGTGAGGATAGCTGAACCCACAAAAAAATTATACGGTTGTGTACGTCGACCTGCCCGCACTTGGCCAGCGAGGTTGAGTTAAGGCCTGATCGGCCTATTTTAAGGTAAGTAGGGATGAAATCACTTAACTTTTAAAAACCTTTAGAAGTAAAAATCACAACATCACCCAAAACAAACCAATTAATTCAGCGAAACCGAAACACCACTGGGCGGAAATATTAAATTTCAAATCAAATAATAAGAACAACAAACGAAAATTTCCGTTGAACAACAAACTTTTCGTTAAACAAAAGGTGCAACCATCGGTCACAAAAGGAAGTTCCCTAAACCCGCTGTCAGTTGGGGCTAACTCCGTAAATAGCTTATTTAGAACTCTTAAGGCGGGAGCCGACTGTCAACACTGAGAGAAAATCGAGTAGAGCTTTATTAAGACCGTGGAAAGCTGCTGTTATGTCCTTAGGAACTGGTTATAAACTAGCCAAAAAGTAAAACAGTTTATTAGTATAGTATAGCTTATGTATTAAGCGAAAGTAGTGTGCCAAGACCGTAGCATGTGGCAGGAAGTGATCTCTGCCTACCCCTCTGGGAAAAAGGCTTGATTTTATGTATGTATGTATTATGGATTTCATATAGTTTGCGGCGTTTATCAGTTTGTTACATTAGCAGTTGAAACCGTGGGTTACTGGAGTAGGAAGGCTAGGGTCATTGTGGGCGTAGACTGAATGTAGTAACGGGCGGCTCTCGCTCCAGTTCTTTCCTGATGCAGGGACTGTCCATGGCCATCCAGCGCGGAAATACTGCGAGTGTGTTGGGCACCTTTGGGCCGGGGATGATATTAAAAAGTAAACTAAATATTAAATTAAAATGCACACTTATATACGTGAAAGTACAACTTTGTCACGCTCCAAGCGTCCCTCACACAACAAACTACAGGCTCAGGGGCTTGAGGCACCAAAATTAATTAACCGATTTTAATGAACTTTGGTTAACGGTTAGTTTAAAGCATCTGAAAAGAATTATGAGCATATAGCTAGCATACTTTTTAACTGAACGAGTTGTAAGTGAGTCATGGTTTAAGAGATAAAACACTGCACGCGCATAGATTCTCGGGCGGAAGGCTAGTATGTTATAATAATAATTTAATATTCGATTTATAATACCTGATGACATCTGCAATTATTTCCATAGAATCGAAGAGAGAGAAAATTTAATGTTGATGAAAATTTTAAAAAAAGTGAAATGACCTGCGTACTTAAAACCAATAAAATTGATGTGCAATTTTGAATTAAAAATCTAACTCTTATAAGATATTTGAAGAATATAATTATCATTTCAGGATTCGGGCGTAAAACATTTAAAAAGTCCAAAGAGAAATTAAATTTCATCCCAACATTATCGTTAATTACTTGTTCAGTTGCCGACCGCTTCCCAACTAGCGTCTCTGAAACTCTTAGTAGAAATTAAGGCTTTGTTTTTATCCTCTCCCTAAGGAGTTTAAGAATCCGGGATAATTTGTTATGATTGTATCTCAGTAACGCGATAAAATGTTTTGCAATTAATCTTCTAATATACCGTTGTTTTTCATTAGCGATACATTATCGTGGAAAATTGGAGCAGAAAAATTAACGCCCTAGCTATGAATTTCAATTAAGTCGCTTAAGTGGATAGAAGTAGGTTTTGTGCGATTAATGTTTATATGTTTTATTTACCATTATATTATATAACGCTTACAAGCATACTCGACTGATTCAATGGTGTATTTCCCTATATGCTACCCTCGTAGATTTTAGGGGTGTATGCCATCCACTCCCCCACAAGTCCGATGATGATGTCGAGGCTACTACAAGCCATCATCGTATGTCAGTTAGGAAAAAAAAGTTACCCTTGTTGAAATAGAACCTTTTGACACCACCAACACCACCGAAATAATAATGTAACCTTAAACTTACCTAATTTTTTTAATGATAAGTTTTATTAAAATATTTTAACAATTGTTATTTTTAAAACTACTAATTTTAGATTTAGATCAAAAAGTAACGATCGTCTCATGTAGCTATTGTCAAAGCGGTGTCACAAGTGTTGCTGAATTTTATTTCAATAACTTCATAACTCAATTTTAACTTGGCTCACTGAAATTCAGATTGCTTCGAGTCCTATCTGCCTCTAAACAGAATTATGCATCAAAGTTAAGCAAAATGTTACGCATACATAGTAAGTGACGAAAATAGTTTGCTCTACTGAGTCGAATCTAAAAAAGGAAATACATGTACATCTATTGGCAACTCGTCAAATGCGAAAAAAAAAATATAGAACAAAATATTATACATACATAAAACATCCTTTTTCTATAAAAAAAAAACAATCCAAGTATAAATTTAAATACGTTTACCGATACAATTATACAGTTCTCTGATAAATTGACAAAAATAAATACCATAAACCCAAAATCACACTATTTTTAACTTCATTACTTATTTTTCAGCGCTTTTTCTTCCTTTTTCAGTACATACATTCCTGTAACTGGATTTAGTTGAAGATAATTGAGTATCAAAAGATGATTAGAAGGCAAAGCTATGAAATAAGGCTCGGAACCCATTCCATTTCCATGTAATCTTCTCAAAATGCACCGCAAAGTTGCTTTAATGGCAAACGCTATGCGATGCGGCTATGTCATAATATTAAGTGACTGTTTAATAGGGCTGCCAACCAGTCATACAACTTCATATGATTTCTCTTTAAGAACAAAAATATTCTTAACTAAACGCGATTAGGCAGGTCTCACACTGTTCCCTTTTTGAGCTACCCATACTATAGAACAGTGATTTTACCAATGCCAAAGTTACGCCTATTTGGGGTTTGTTAAGTAGTGCGGTAATTCTTTCAAACGCTGTTACTGAGAGACGTTGAAATTTTAAAACTGAACTAAATCTTATTCATATAATTACGTTCATGGGAAACAATACAATACAATGAGGAATTATTTGGTGTTAACTTATCTTGTTTAGGATAAAAAATCGATTCTAAAATGCCTTTCCTATACATGATACTTTAATTTAGCATGATGAAATCGTAGCAGTCATAACATCCGTAACGCTCTGGCAGTGCTACGACGCGTAGCTGCCAGCGTCTACGGCTCGTAGCTGGCACGCGCACTGAACGCGAAAGGTCACAACAAGTATTGTTTCTACCATATTTACTTCCGGTTTTTGAAACTTTATGATAATAGTTAAAGTTTGTGTGTTTTGCGGCTTAGCAGATTGAAGCCTTGGCCCCGTAGCCTTGGACCATCGAGTGGAGATTTTAAAATTCAGTTTTATCCAAGGAAACAATTTTATCCCAGACAATTTTCCTTTACAATCTAAGCACATAGAAGTTATGAAACAACTCTGTAGGTGTAATACGATTGAACAAATACCGCTGTCTGTAATATTTGGACTGTAATTGTGATATACCGAACTATGATTTAAAAAGTAAGTTTAATCATGCATGAAAAATATCACATATCAATCTATATTTTTTAAAAATATCAATCAACTAGTTACTATCAAAATAAACCATTCTTCTTTTGCTTGAAATAATAAAATTTTATTAATGTAACATAATTTGAATTTTCAATAAAGAGTATTACTCCAAGCGTTTAATTCATAGGGCATTTTAAACAACCTTCTATTTACAGCGCTTACCGTTGTTATGATAAGTAATTTGAATCTGAATATGTAATAAAGGTCGAACATTTTCCGTTGTAATGGTCTTTAATATATTGCGGTGTGGGAGACTATTAACATTAAACTTTATTAAAATTACTTGTATAATTTCGAAAACACGATTCAATATCATACAAAATAATAATTTCTACGATGCATATCGGAGTATTTTTTAAACAATATATAGCAAATACAGAGTGCATATTATATTTACTTCGCTTCGAGTGTAATATTCGTAAAAACATTCCTCTTGAATCTCTCTATCTATAAAAGAAAACCGCATCAAAATCCATTGCGTGTTTTCAAAGATCTCAGCATACATACAGACAGATGCGGGAAGTGACTTCGCTTTATACTATGTGGTGATTGTAATAAATATCTGGGACATTTCCACACCCGGTCATCTGACCCCAAACTAAGCAGAGCTTGTACTATGGGCGTCAGAGACTGATATACATACATATATATTTATAAATACATACTTAAATACATAATCACACCCAGACACGGAACAAACACCGATGTTCATCACACAAATGTTTGTCCCGAGTGGGAATCGAACCCACGACTCTTGGAACCGCCAGTCTGGGTCACTAACCACTGTTCCACCGAGCCAGTCAAATAACTGAGACTTAACGCGAAAAAACGATTGGCCAGCGCTCATGATTGCAGCCCAGTCGAAACATCGGATATAAAACAGCAACGTATGCTATTACATGTGTTATCGCGTTAACATAATTAAATATAATGGAACACAAACGCTTTAAATCATACAGAGTATTTTGTCACAGCCGTAATAATCATAACGTTTAAATATTAATCATGTGGCTGCTTACAGACACATTTAAAAATGATTCATTACGTGTACGAAGGAGAAGGAAGGAAGGTATTTTGTCAACCCTAGACTGCTATTCAGGATACATCTCATCAAGATTCAAGTTGAAGTGCGATGGTTATAACGTATGCCATTCATTCTCGAGAACGCGGCGGGAAAGTTATTTTTTAGCGAATCCAATTTTGAATAAAGCGATATTAAAATGATGTGTTTATGTGTTTTATGCTTAGCACCTCGTGTCTTTTACCTTTTGCAAAGGCTTGGTATTGTTAAATAAATAAAAAATAATAAATATTGCACAACATCACATACTTTGATCTGATCCCGTGGTAAGTAGCTTAAGCACTTGTGTTACGGATATCAGAATCAACAGCGGATACACAAATAAACTTAAATTTATTTAATAATACACCCAGACACGGAACAAACACCGATGTTCGTCACACAAATATTTGTATTGTTTTATTTTTAGCTTATACAATTTAACCAGGCTGTTCTTTTTGTTATCTTCTTTTACATTTTAATAAATACGTTACAAATCAATGTCAGTACAATGTACTTACAACACACAAAGGGTACACCGTAAAAATATAACAATATTTTTTAGTAGTTTTAGTTTTACTTTTTTCAATATTCTTTCGCATCGTATGCATAGACAACTTAATAGACATAATATTTCAATTCAAATGTAATTCCTAAAATTTGTCGAAACCTACTCAAGACTAATGCTAATTGAGCTTTAAAACACTGATGTTACGTGATTCCTCAAGCAAGAAGATTTACTTAGAAGCGGTGAATGCTAGACTGGAGCAAAGAGTTGTGTAACGAATCGAAAATGTCTGTTCAACATTACGTTAATTTCTTAAGATTAAGCAATTCGGGGATTTACATTCAACTGTTTTAAAGAATGGGGATTTTCTTTCCTTCTCTTTGATACATGAAGTAGGGAACAAAATCAAAATTAGTTCGTTCGTTCGGGAACTATCATGCAATGGAAACACACAAGTATGACATGCGTCAGCCAGGGGTTAAAAGGTTTTTTAGGGCTTTTTTGACATTGTACAGTAAGCCAAGAAAGTGGTCTACCACTTTTGACAAAAGTTTCTGCGAAATGTAACGATCGCTAAGGTTGACAGTCACTGACACAATCTTATTTTCATAAAAAATTTACCTTGTTGTTTCATGACCTTCAATCGAATCTCACCCGTAGGGTGGTCGACCACATTTTTGGCTGACTGTAACCAGACAAATGAAAAGCGTCGATGGCGGAGTAGTTAGTCATTGCTTACCATGCAAGAGGTCTAAATTTCATACCCCGCCACGTAGTACCACTGTGGTTGTTCAAATTTGAAATTCATATTTACTATTATTCGACGCTTTAACTGTGTAGGAAAACACCATGAGGAAATCTGCACACCTATGATGTAATTCTTAGGTAGTCAAACAACCCGCACTTGGCCAGTATGGTTGACTAAGGTCTTATCGCCCTAGTTTAGGGTAGGCCCGTGCCCTAGCAGTGGGGATGTATATGAGCTGATGATGACCACCCAAACTGTATTTAAGTATTTAATCTTTCTGTGTACCTGTACACAGATTGTTTATATCAATGTTTTACGTTTCGGTTCGTTCTAAACTTACCTAACTTTTTTGTTATTTCCTCTTAAGGACTGATGTTGAATGGTACCTGGTGTTGAAAGGCCACATATTAACTACTTCAACGACATCATCAATTTCCCAGCAAAAATAAAATATTTTCTTTTCATTTGAACAATAGGTACTCCACACAAAAATCTGCGCACAAAATGAACATGAAATATACACGCACTTCAGCCAATTTGTTTTTTTTAAACGTAACATAATACAGAGCAGATTTCTTGGCAACATAACGGAAAAAATTGTGGACCTTGTGGTTTAAACCCAACCACTAATTACATTATGGTTTAGTGGTTTTACAGAGCGTGTAGCATGCTTCAGTACTTTTACTAAATTTCACTAATGAAAAATGAGAGTTTTATCTGTCAACACCGTTAACATGTGTTTTTTCGTTGGCATATTATTATTTATTTATTCAACATGGTACACTTAGTTAGTATCAAATTGTATATGGTTCCCAAGATACACGCTAAGCTTAGTTTGGGCAAACCCTGGAAACAGAGTGATCTCTTTTTAAAATGTAATTAACTATGTTAGATTGTAAGTTTCTATAAGGTATAATAAACACATTTTTATTTTTTATTTTTATTTTTTTTTACTAAAAAGTAACCCTATTTGTGTACCGTATTCCTTTCAAATCGGTTCAGTAGTGTAGCAAAAAGACAACGTCCAAAATACTACCTATTTCCAATAACGATTTTTACTTAATACTTATCTATCTATTACACGGAAATCTTAAACAACATAAAGAATTTCGTGGTAAATGGCAATCTCTATAAGCAACAAAACCCTCGGAAACTTTTCTTTCACACCGAATTACCGTTCCGACCCAGTAATTCCGTCTCTTAGTTATCCAATCGCGTATTTGCATCCATAAAGATCCCGACTGAGGGCAATTTACCAGCATTCAGCCGACAATTTTAATAAATTACGCACCTCACCTGTACTTTGCGTCTCCTGTCCGAAGGTGCGTCTCCTGTCCGAATAAATGATGAAGAAGAACTTCACAAAGTTGCACAATGACTAGTCATATTGCAAATACTACTAGTACTAGTTCCTAATCATAATTTTAAATTGTTTAAATTGATTTCCTTTTTTAGTTACTTTGTTATTTTAACGTTATCAATGCATGCTTTTGAATCTAGAATCTCAATACTATATACTATATTTTATCTCGATGCATCAAGTTGCAAAGATCTGCCACATTTTATAAAAGAATTCCATGTACTTAAAACTTCACTTCAAATCTGTAAATTTAATATTATACACTTATGTACACCAAAACACAAAACAATAACTATAATCTTAACACACTTCAACGATACACAAATACACACACATCACTCCCATTTTACATGCACTGACACACATCACTTACCACACATATTACATTTCACGTGCATTGGGATCAGGGCCTGGAATATGGTCATATTGCTACAAACAAATTTATTTTTACATTTTATTGGGTCACGCTTTTGTCGTGATCCTAATCATGTTATTTCACTCCACAATACTAAATAATGCATAATAATATAGAAGCAATAAACCATGATCTAGACACCCTGACCTCATCTAGGACGATAAATTGCGATGCGGATGAAGTAATTAAGTATGTTCAATCTTCACATTGTACTCTAAACATTGTTTCGCAAAATATTCGCAGTATTAACTGCAACATGCCCAATTTTAGTACGTTACTTCAAAGAACTAAGATCTCCTGGGACATCATTGTCCTATCAGAATGTTGGCTTCAAACTGCAAAGTACATCCCAAATATTGATGGCTACTCATACGCTACCACTACCAAACATAAAACACAGAATGAAGGTGTGGTAATTTACTTCAACAGACTACTTGATATTGTCATTGAAGAACCAGAAGTAGACGACGCAAATTGCATACTTGTGAAAGTAAATAACGAGACCTGTGTTTTAGGAATCTACCGACCACCAAGCTATACCGACACGAGTAATTTCCTTTACTCACTTGATTCGACACTTACCAAGCTAAAATCTTTTAAGCACATAGTATTATGTGGTGACATAAACATCGATATTAACCCAACTGGCTCGGATAACCGATCCCACGAATACCTACACCTGTTAGCCAGCCACTCCATGCTCCCCGGTTATACTGAACCAACTCACGGTCGGACTTGTCTAGACCACATGATCATCAAAACGAAACAAGAGGCAACCTGTTTTTTACTCCATTCCTCGATCACTGATCATGATTGCATAGCACTCAGTTTGACCCTAAAACTAAAATTAACCTTTAAAAGCGCAGCGACACAACGGGTCGATTACGAGACCCTTGATACATTAATCTCCGCTACAGACTTCCAACCCATATACGAGTACACAGATACCAACCTCGCTGCTAATTTCCTAGTTTCCCACCTAAAAATAGCTATAGAAAACAGTACCAAAACCATAAAAATACCTAAAAGAAAAAGGATTGAGAAACCATGGATAACGATAGGACTGCTTCGGTGCATGAGACAAAGAGACAAACTACTTAAAAAAACAAAAATGAATCCGGGAAATGAAACTGTTAAAATTATTTACAAGCGATACCGTAACTTTTGTAATAAAATCCTAAAAAAGGTGAAACTAAAATACGAAAAAGAAGAAATCATCAGGACAAAAACCAATAAAAAGCAACTCTGGGAAGTCATCAAGAGTATAAGTGGTTCAAAACGGCCAACCGATCACTCACCAGCACTGGTGTCTTCCCACACACCTATACAGAGCATAAACGATGTGAATAATTATTTCGCAAACGTTGGTAAAAGACTTGCAGAAAATATAATACCCTGTGACCCTAATACCTGTACCTGTAATAAGGAGTCAACCATAATAACTCCCGCCGGCTCCTTTGTTATGATACCAACCGATGAACCGGAGATAACCCAAATAATACATGGTCTGAGGGAGAGATGTGCAGTAGGCGTAGACAACATATCCAGTACAGTCAGCCAAAAATGTGGTCTACCACCCTACGGTTGAGATTCGTTTGAACGTCATGAAACAACATGGTCCAATTTTCCCTGGCAATAAGATTGTGTCAGTGACTATTGCTCTCTTTGTCATTTATGATATAACGTCATACCAA
Source organism: Maruca vitrata (assembly GCA_039566165.1). Lineage (NCBI taxonomy): Eukaryota > Metazoa > Arthropoda > Insecta > Lepidoptera > Crambidae > Maruca > Maruca vitrata. The sequence continues at coordinate 4,159,907 of CM076933.1, forward strand.
GTGTCAAGTTTGAATTATCGCATATAATTTTTCCTTCTGTCTAAGCACTGTCTGTCTCGATTGATTCGGTCAATTCAAAAACAGCCAAGTTACTATGGGTTTCGAAGTGACTTTGGTTATACTCAAACTGATGCGATTTTCATCTATAGTAATACAACTATTTGCGGACTTTTGAGTCATTTCGCGACTTATTCCGATATATTGGCCCGCTACAACCAAATTATATTTACACAAATAATACATCTCATCTTTTGATCAATCTTTATTTAACTTGAATCATTAGCTATTAACTAAAATATTATTTAATTCATTCAAATTAAATTGAGGCATTTCATTTTCTGGATAAAATGTCCGGACAGCTGGCAACATTGAATTTTGAAGGACATCAACATAATCAAGTGCCCTTGCTCGCGGTGGCATACAGCACAGGTCACCAACTCCGTCAGCAGTCATCCAACCATATGTATTGACAGAAATGCGGCCCGATTCCTTATTCGGTATGACATGGTCTTGTGCGTAACGCGTCCCATCCCGAACGCCAAAGTTGTAATCGCCCATGCTGGCTGGACTGAAACGTTTTCTCATCACAGAACACAGTATTACTCCAATCGAAATCTAAGTGCTCCGTAGCAAAATTTAATCGACTGACTCTATAATTTTCAGTCATATCAATTTTCTTAGCGTAATGTCTGTAATGTAAACCCATGTAATGTAAGTGGTTTCTGGTTGTTTGAGTGGTAACATCAAACATTGTTGCGAAATGTTTAGTAGGAATAAAGCCATTATTTTCATATTCACGTCTCATCATTTGTCTTTGATCGTCCGAAATTTCACGTCGGCAACCGCTTCGATGACCATCGCTTAAATATCCATCTTCGCCGTCACGACGAATCCATAAACGAACAGCTTGTCTCTAAAATTTAAAATTAAATAAACATAGGAATAAAAGAAATATAAGTAAAAATAATATTTAATACGGCGTGACGAACTAAGTAACTTACAGACACATTTAGACGTTTTGAAATGTCACTTATATTGAAGCCCTCGTTATGAAGTGCTATAATATTAGCTCGTTCAGCTTCCGTTAAATTACGAGGCATTACAGCAGCAGAAAATCAAGCAATTTATAAGAACTAATATGAAAAATTTGATGTTACAGAATGGTATTATAATATTTCATTGACGGAGATACTTGACAGTAAAATTGTCAGTGAGATTTTCTTTTTCAGGAGTAATAAGGTTCTCCTCAAAAAGATCGACATGGTTTTAGTTGAGTAAAATAGATAATCGCATTTAATGAGGTTAAACTAAGTCACCCAATGACGTGAAATATCAGGCATCTCAGGAAACAGACAAAACGTCAAACATAATTGTGCATGTGTTAAACTCTGTTAGAAAAGTCAACCTTAGTGATCTTTACATCTCGCAGAAACTTTTGTCAAAAGTGGTAGACCACTTTCTTGGCTGACTGTACCATAGTGAAAAGATACGTACAAGTTCTAGCTGCTCCCATGGCACATGTCTGTAACCTGGCTATGTCATACGGTGTATTTCCCTCGGCATTCAAAATAGGCCAAATAAAGCCAATATATAAAAATGGAGATAAAAGTTGCAAGGAAAATTATAGACCTATCGCTATTCTTCCGACACTCTCCAAAGTTCTAGAGCGAATAATGAATAAAAGACTAGTTACCTACCTCGAGCAGAATGCCTTCATATCACCGTCTCAATATGGATTCCGTCGTGGTAAATCCACAAACGATGCAGTCCAAGATCTAGTCAACCTTATCGTTACTTCTCTTGACAAAAAGAAGAAGTGTTTAGTTCTCTTTCTTGACCTAGCAAAGGCATTCGACACAGTGTCCGTTCCACTTCTACTAGGCAAGTTAGAAAGGATAGGCATTAGAGGCTTTCCCCTTGAACTTTTTAAAGATTACCTATCAAACAGGACTCAGAGAGTAAAAATAGGCAGCTGGACGAGCGATGAGACAACAGTCACTTACGGTGTACCACAGGGCAGCATAATCGGACCTACTCTTTTTATAACGTACATCAACGACCTATGCCAAACGCAACTCTTCGGGGGAAAGGTCCTCACATTCGCTGATGATACCGCTCTTTTCTTCGAGGGTGACACCTGGGATGAAACCTTTGCTTTTGCACAACTGGGATTCAACAAGGTAAACAAGTGGCTCAAATGCAACATACTAACACTTAATGTTTCAAAAACAAAATATGTAGCATTTGGGCAAAGAGCCAGTACAGGGCCAACTCTATCGCATAATCTGGTTGCACATAAATGTACCACTCAGTCATCAGAGTCCACTTGCCCTTGTCCCATTTTGGAAAAAACTGAATGCATTAGGTACCTAGGAATCCTACTTGATCAAGCCCTTACCTTCAAACCTCACCTCGAAGTATTAGCTTCTAGACTGCGTAAGCTGATATACATCTTTAGACATCTAAGACATATAGCGGATCGGTCCGTTATCAAATCTGTCTACTTCGCATTATGTCATTCACTCCTAGAATATTGTATCACTGTCTGGGGTGGGGCCGCAAAAACACACGTGTTGCCGGTAGAGAGAGCCCAACGCATCCTCCTAAAAGTTTCCGCCGGGCTTCCATTCCGACATCCTACTATGGAACTGTACAAAGACTGGAATATACTCACTGTGAGACAAACCTATCTTCTTCGAATCGTCCTTAAAAAACACTCCATTACACCCTTTCATCCTGATAGAGGAAAAGATAAGCGTAGGAAACACAAAGTATGCGAAGTCCCAGCCACTAAAACTTCCTTAGCACAAAATTCCTTCTATTTCCTGGCCCCCTACCTATATAACAAAATAAATGCAGCTATCCATATCTATCCCCTGAAAACAACAAGCTGCAAACAGATGGTTACTAAATATCTTAAAACCTTTAACTACGAAGAAACAGAGAAACTCCTTCGTCCACTCATGTAATATCCCTTCCTTTTACCTCCCCTGTCATTTGCTCGCTACCAATCCCATCACACAAATACTCCTAAAAGCACAATCATACACACGCGCACAATCATAAACACTTGTACAAACACAACTCTTACACAAACACAGCCCACACGACACACCATATATTCGGATATACACATTAATAACAAAGTGTTCTACACACCCTGTACGTACATGGATAATGATAATTAATTGTATTTTAACTGTTTGTTTACATTTTATTAACACACATATGTACTAGAAACTCATACTCTATCATACTAGGTATCTGATCTGATCCTATGTACAGCCAGAGAGTGGGGCCTGGTGACCTGTAGCACAGGTTTCACTACGAAACCTATTTCAGGCACCAGTCCTTCACACTTGGGCCTAAATCAATTGTTTCTTAGATCTAAGTTAGTACTAAAAATTGCCTATATTGTGAAGGAAAATAAACGTATTATTATTATTATTATAAACTTTTTGTAAATTGTATTAGCTTTTTCTTACTTAATTTGCAAACAGATTCGATGTTAAATTGATTCTTTTCATACTTCTTTGGTGAGTTAACTTCGTTTTCCGCTCCTGAGTGTAACTTTGATTTTGTCTTTTGAGTGGCGGATACAAAATGGCGGGTTACCTACTATTTAATAACTCGATACGAGCAGTATCTTTGTTAGCTTGATTTTATAAAAAATATAAATCAGATTGTAACATTAAATCTATTGTCTGTTGAAATGCTTTTACTTAGGCACAAAAAAATGTATACCAAGGAATTATTCTCATGAAATGAAAATAAAAAATTTCGTTTTATACAAAGACAATTTTAATTTATTTTTATTGAGTATTTTCTAGGTAAAAATATTTCAATATATTGACATAAAAATGTAAGTGCCTATTGCAGCATTTTTATAGAGTTAAATACTTAATTTAAAACTATCACTACCTAATTGTATAGGAGCTCCCCTCAAATACTAATATCATCATATATTATTAAATTTGCCACAAGCGGCAACAGAACAAATATTATACAATACACATTATTTGTAAAAATTACAACAGACAGTCAAATCTAAATAATAAGTATCTTTCGAATACAGAACCCGAATAACACTAAGCGGCTCAAGTTAGTAAAGTAACGATCCCTTAACGTGGGAGCTGTGACCTCTATTCGTCGAATTTAATCTAAGAAACTCACAATTTCAATTCACTTCATAAAAATGCTGCAGAAATATAAAAGCTTGTAAAACTACTCTTCATACTAAGTTTCACTTGAATCGTTGAATAACTTTACTAGCGCTGACTTATTTCCCCCGGCTACTACTGGAGAACCGTGCTTTATGCACCCGACACATTTAGCTATAAAATTTAATTTTAAATACTGAAAATTACTTACTTCACTTGAAAGCCTAAGCTTCAGAACAGTGTATGGGTACTTAGTGTGTTTTTGAACGGTTTTTTGTAGAATTTACTAAGTAGGTGGTGCTTCAAATGTGGTAAGACTAATATTTTTATTCTATGATATTTTTTCTAGATATAAGCGCCATAGCCTAAGGTGAATTTATTAAATTATATCACTTAAATTAAATGACAAAATTCTCATCGAGATAAGATAGTTAATGAAGTATTGTTTGTTTTTTATGTTATATTTTTTTATTTATATTATTGAACCTTAACCCTAAAATTACATTATATTATACAAATGTGCACATATGCTACATTATTACATACATACTTACATATCTGTCAGTAGTAATAAAAAACATAGAAAACGAACTTGGATATGGTACTTCAAGAATTTATAAGTGTATGTGCCCACACGTAAAAATTGAAATTGCTATCTTTTTATTTATTTATTTATTTTAGAAAGACCAGGATTTATATTTTTAAAATAGGAAGGAATTAAGAAATCACTTATAGATCCTCACAGATAAAAATTATATCTAAACTATCGCCGGTCTTTATAACTTCATCAACCGAGTTTAAGAACTGTATTGATGGATTTTGAGCTAAAAGCAGATATTGGCAGAGACTCCAATGCTTCATATCCTGTGTCAAGAAAGAGAAAACAATAAAGCTGTGTCGAGTTTACGTGAATGCAACTGCGCCTTCTGTTATGGATTGGTGCCAATATAAATACGTATTATATAAGCTACTGGGGATAATTAATATTATTGCAAATACATTTTTAAGATTTCTCAACAATAATAAAAAGTTAAAAACTAAAACCCAACTACGACAAAAAACGACGCTGAAAAAGTATAAAACAAGACTTTTAGAACACTGAACTGAACAAAGTTGCTTATGTAGTTCCAAGTAAATGGACACAGTAGACTCTACCAAAATGCTTATGTTGAAAATTGACAATAATGTCATACAATACTATTTTGAAGTATGCAATATTTACTATGTAGAGATAAGTTTTCATGTTTGGAAAACCGCAGTCACACGTTGTCAAAGTGCTACGGTAGGTAGGTACTTGTGTATGGAACGTGTGACTACGCCTTTCCAAACATGAAAACTTATCTCTACATAGTAAATATTGCATACTTCAAAATAGTATTGTATGACATTATTGTCAATTTTCAACATAAGCATTTTGGTAGAGTCTACTGTGTCCATTTACTTGGAACTACATAAGCAACTTTGTTCAGTTCAGTGTTCTAAAAGTCTTGTTTTATACTTTTTCAGCGTCGTTTTTTGTCGTAGTTGGGTTTTAGTTTTTAACTTTTTATTATTTGTACTATTTTAGTGTTAAAGTGTATTTGTGGCGCATAATATTATCAAAAGTTAAATTGATGAACCAACATGTTTTATATTTTAAGGGGACCTGGGAAGATTTCTTAATCGATCTAATTCAGCTAACGATCGACTGTCAGTCCATGAATATACGTAAAGTCACATGCAAATGCTAGTAATATATATATATTTAAAATGTACAAGTAAAGCGCTTTCCAATGATACCAAACACGGCGTATTTATCTTAACTTTATTTTTTTACTCTGTATGTTTTGTCCGCTAGTGGGCGCCACATTAGATTTTGTGAAACCCTATATAGCCTATAACCAGCGGACAATTAAGACGCTTCTAATGATATGTCATTTGTCGAATTCTGACAAGCAATTTAGAAGTTATGTGGAAACAGATGAACATACATACATACATACAAACATACATACATACATACATACATACATACATAGCCTGTCAAAATCATAACCCTCCTTTTGCTTTGCCGTAGTCGGGTAAAAATGAACACTAAGGCTGGTTTTACAGTTGCGCTGATGACACGCTAATCTTCGGCGCCGATAGATTTTTGTATCAGCTTTACTTAAAAACGGTCCCTATATCTCTATGCATACTGGACCTTAGCGGTCGTGCGGTGAACGTGACTCTAAAATCAGCCTAAGTAGGATCATTTTGTCCGTCTGTCAACTATTTGAAGACATGAAGACAGGAATCAAGTTGAAATTAATATTTAGAAATATTGTTGTCTTAAAGGGATGAAAAATCAATACGACTGAAAGATACAGTATGTAATTTGAAACCATATTTTTATATATTTTACTTTCACGGCAAAAATACACTGTTTTCATTTTTTGTTTTTAATGCAATTGAAGCTCAATGTAAATTTAAAATTCGAATAAATTCGCATTCATGACCCCGCCTGAACGGGGACATGAACCACCGGACCTTCCGATATCGCGTCGGATGCTCTTTCCTCTGAGCTATCCAGGTGTTGAGTCACCAATGCGAATTTTTCCATCACCTTTTACCTATTTAGCCACGGGTGTCTCCACTACTGGTAGTCCCCGTTCAGGCCGGGTCATGAATGCGATTATTTTCAAATTTGAAAAATTTACTGACTTAATAAAAATTTGGTGCACTTATATTCCAGGCTCATGGTATTCCCGAATAAGGGCTTATACTACTTCTTGACCAACTGCACTATAACGTATAATTGTTTTACGAGATAAACGACTACATGGACAGAGTCACAGGCAGCAAGCTAGTAAGCAAGCACATATTGCTTTCAAATTTTAATACCCGCTCCCTCTTGAGTCGTGAGACAGGAAAGAATAAAATATTATTTTATGATAGCATACTCGAACGGGTTTTATGAGCTGAATCTTTCAACGGTATAGAAATATGGAGAAAGGCATTATGCTTCATAATGTTTCTTTGATTTCCTATTTCATATTCTTATACTTTAGCAAGGCTACTGAATGGCATAAACTATGTTGAAGTACAGTAGAAAGAAAAGCATTTGTAATAATCATAATCTTCTTCTTATCGTATGGTTGATGAACAACCTGGTGTCAGAGTTTTTAAACCGCCCGTAGGACTCTGACATGGCTTCACACACCGTTGAAAAATTTCTCAGGTGTGCTGGTTTCCTCACGATGTTTTCCTTCACTGTTAAAGCGTCGAATGATGGTACATATATAATCATAATCGATGATCGATGATTAGTAATAATCTTATTACAGGTAATCAACGAGGTTTGTCTATGTCCTTATATAATTAACTAACCAATATCTTAGAAATAAAAATTACAGCGACTTACAATCTTTTATCTTTTACAATCAAAGAAAACCAATTATTTGATTTAAAAATACATATTGTACAAGAAGTTATTAAACTATGTTGATTTTCTTTTTTTTTCGGTTTTCCCAATGGATGTTCTACACTCTACGTACTATTATCTTCTGCATCACACTTATTTGTTCTTCTTTCTTCTACCTTCGTCTGTTATCTTCTGCGCCGTTCTTCTTCTGCGATGCTCTAGCCCAGTTCCTCAGGTCATGAAGGCGAGAGAGTACACGGGTGGGATGCACATATTCCTTCGCCCGCATCACCTCAGGAGCTGGGCATTGCTGCTAGACTTCAGCGGTATCTGTCTTCTACTTCTGTTATTGAAAATCTAGACTTGAGCGGTATATACATTCTAATTCTTCTCTTAAAAAAGAAGTAAACAAACACGCACACGTAGAATTTCGATTAAATAAGTAGACAACGGTTTTGTACAGTATTTTGTAAATATGTTTTCAAAAAGCGGCTACATAAATACATTATTTCATGTCTAGCTATCCCAGTTATTAAGATACAGCCTGGCAACAAGATTGACAAATACAGACGTATTCGATTCTGTATTCATTTGAATTAACAAATGAATAACTCGACGCGTTCAGTTCTTTCACAGATCTGGTGCTTACTAAAAACAAATTGCTTACTTAGCTTTTAAAGCTTTTATTACATAGTAAATCAATAATTTGTTCATACACTTAACTATAAGCCATCTACTCCAATAAAAATGTAAGAAATGAAAGGATTCCCCGAATCCCAAGGGATACTATTGTGTCACAAATGTACTTATCTTCCACCGAATTCGGGTGGGAATCGTTGATTTATTGTATCAAGCATTTCGTATTATGTAAATACACGTAAGTTACCGCTGGGTGTAGGGAATGGAAGCGGTAAGATTGTGAGGATAAGCTAACAGCAATTTTAACCAAGGAGTTTATCATTGTGGCGTCATCTGAACGGAATTTAGGCAATGCGAGATAGATTATTGTGGGTAATACGTCTGATTACCCAGAACCTGTGTTAATTTATAAACCTTAATAACATTACAGTTTAATCAGACCCTTATTATATCTATGGCGACGTTTTATTACAAGTTAAAAAAGGTTTTTGAATGAATCTGCTCATTACATTTCAAAAAACCTTGCTTTTCGTCCGCGAATCCGTCTACGTGAAGTTATTGATTGGGTTATACGTAATTTAATTTAAAAATGTACATTTTACGCTTGTGTTATGTTTCAAAAACGGCAAAGCTTCATACTAATTTGTATCTCGTTTTACCTCCTATCGGGTAAATAATAAAAAATCCTTACTGAGTGCTCCCTTATTAAAAGCTACATTATAAAAGGATCCGATGTGCAAAATATCAAATTTCTAACCCTATTAGTTAAGGTATCGTGTTGCTATGTCAGTCAGTCAGTCATTCTCTCATTTTAGATGTAAAGATAAGTACTAAAAAAATACAGTCGAGTCTTTTTTAAAGTCTTCTATGAAACTTAATAAAATAACAAATGTGTACTTAATAGGTATGAATTTTTACCAATAACAAAAACACAACTAAAAAAAGTTTGTCTGTCTTTCTGTTTGTTCCTGCTTATCTCAGAAACGGCTGGACCAATTTCGACGGGACTTTCACTTACACTTAGCTAATTTTACAAGGTACATTTTAAGATTTATTTCCACTCGGACAGATTCGTGAGCGGCCGCTAGTTTAAAAATAAATGTAGATAAATTAGATTTCCATCTCAGTCCAAGCTCCATGCGGTCAAAACGATAGTCTTTCAATCAACTCAACCTGTTTAAAAAAGCTTTCAAAAGCACCGGTGAGTTAATTACCTCACGGCAATAGCGCCTGAAAGCTATTAGTGTTAATTGGTCTCTGTAAACTGGATGAGTTGTGAGTGGCTCCGGAATTGTTATTCGTAAACGCCCATTATTGCCTTTTTGAACCTTCAAGGGGATTTTATTTATTTAGGAGGTTTATACCGTACGAGCGCCTGTCGGTAAATTCGTGCGCGTGGAGTTATGGTTGAATTTTAGACAATAAACAATATATTTATTTAATTAATAATTTTTTTAACACCAAATCTCATTACAAATTATCATAATTAATGTAAGAGTGTTCAAATAACTCTAATACAGAGTACACACTGTCGTAGAACAGTCATGTCCTTAAATCTTTATGAATTATTGCCTATTAAAATGAAATTAATTAAATATTAAATATTACACAACATCACATACATTGATCTGATCCCGTGGTAAGTAGCTTAAGCACTTGTGTTACGGAAATCAGGATCAACAGTGGATACACAAATAAACTTAAATATATTTAATAATACACCCAGGCATGCAACAAACACCGATGTTCGTCACACAAATATTTGTCCTGAGTGGGGATCGAGCCCGATTCTTGGAACCGTAGGTTTTGAACCTGAGTCACTAACCACTGTTCCACCGAGCCAGTCAAAAGCCTATGTGTTAAACTGACATGTAAAGCTTTATTATTTACGTGAAGTTTCGTCAAAATCCTTTTCGTTGTTTTGGGTGAAAGATTTACAAACTTACATATTTTTCCACACATGCAAACATTGGCTTTTGTAGAAGTACTTGCTTTCCGCCCGCGACTCCGTCTGCGTAGAGACGTTTAACGGGTAAAACATTACTTCTTTATAGCGCAGTCGGTTAAAAAGTAGCCTATATCCTTTTCTAGGCTCTGGACTATATCTGTACCAAATTTCGTTTAAATCAGTTCAGTACTCTATGCGTGAAAGCGTAACAGACAGACAGACAGAGTTACTTTCGCATTTATAATATTAGTAAGGATGAAAAAAATAACGACTTTCTGAATGATTGCTTCTTCGCGAAATGTGCAAGTAATCAGCGTGATTATGGGCATAAAAACAACTGACTGGAACCTCTTATCATTGTAAAAAACGCAATTACAAAACTTTAAAATACACAAGTAAGCTTTCATTTCACTTGTTTAAGGCAATTAACTTTATCACTTAACACACTCTCCAGCAAATTGCCGTCCAATTTTCGAGATCATTCAGCCAATAGTTGGTTTCGAATTAATCAAACTTGTACAATTACACCAACACTATCGGGTACGAACAATACAATCTTGGCGAGTCGGCGACCGGCACCCGCACCAATTGTATCCCGATGCTGTGTTTAATGAACAGTGTAATTGGGCGCTTACGGACCCCAATAACTGAGAAACCGTAGGTTGTACATTTCTGTACATTTTAGGGTTAACTAGTACCTAAATAGTACATTTAGTACACGAGGAAACCCATTTCGTTTTGAGAACTTTTTTTTTATTCCTACCTCTTTTATATTGACCTTTATAATTCCACTGCTAGGCAAAGGTCTTTTCCAAGGCCGCCGGCTGCCACATCTTTTTAAAATTAAGAAAAATGAAGTATGTACCTATTTGATTTTAAATTACATCTTTACGAGAAATTGTTAAAACATGTTGTTCATTCAGACAATAGTAAGTTTCAAATTAATCAAAATTGGCCAGTCGGCGACCGGCACCCGCACCAATTGTATCCCGATGCTGTGTTTAATGAACGGTGCAATTGGGCGCTTACGGACCCCAATAACTGAGAAACCGTAGGTTGTACATTTCTGTACATTTTAAGGTTAACTAGTACCTACATAGTACATTTAGTACACGAGGAAACCCATTTCGTTATGTGAACCATTTTTCTATTTCTACCTCTTTTATATTGACCTTTATAATTCCACTGCTAGGCAAAGGCTGCCGGCTGTCACATATTTTTTAAATGCTTTAAGGGATATGAATACACACAATCACAGCACAGTGTAGTACAGACTAGAAGCTGAAATACGACTTAACTTCAGTAGATATTTCAAAGAATTATAATCATCATCATCAGCCTATATACGTCCCTACTGATGGGGCACGGGCCTACCCTAAACTAGGGCGATAAGACGTTAGACAACCACACTGGTCAAATGCGGGTTGATCGAATACACAACCTTAGAATTTCTTCGTAGGTGTGCAGGTTTCCTCACGATGATTTCCTTCACCATTAAAGCGTCGAATAATCGTATATATGAATTACAAATTTGAAAAACTCAGTGGTCCGCGGCGGGGTTTGAACTGGCGACCTCTCGCATGGCAAGCGTCGACCTTAAGCACTCAGACAAAGACGGTTGTTAGGGTTCCATAGCCAAATTGCAAAAAACGGAACCCTTATAGATTCGTCATGTCTGTCTGTCCTGTATGTTACAGCCATTTTTTTAATAGTGTCAATAGATACCAATGACTTCAAATCTTTTCACGCATACACCAAATGCCATTTGTCAGTTACATGTCAGTACGGCTGACAGCTCTAAAAAGTAAAAATTCACCCCGAGACATTAATTCAAAATCTCATCACAGCGCATACGCTCACAATAGCATTCTGGGCCAGAGGGTGGGTCGCATCAGAACTGAGAGACCCCCTTTCAACCCCCCCCCCCCCCTCTTCCTGCAATTTGTCACTTCCGCTCGCGCTCTCCGTCTCTTTTATAATTGGATGAATTTAAATGAATTTTCGAACTAGCGAGTAGGTTCGCGTAGAATGCGCTTGCCAGTATTCGTATATGGTAGGTACTTGATAAATTTGCAGTTGGTTGTTGTTTTTCAGTCCACATAAGAGGTTTTCGGCTATTGTTAGCCAAAGTGTCTGTTATTGACTTAAGCTTCGAATGGCTGGCTTCATTTCGACGCGGTTTTGTTCAGCTATAAGGAAAAGTGTTCATGAAAACTGAGGTGTGGAATGAGGTTCATCTGCTGGGGTTTATTTGAAGATTTTCCTTCACAGTTCGGGTTTTATTTTATTGACTGCTTCAGTGAATAATGCTGACTTCTTACTGCTTATTGGTAGCAAGTTTTGCGTAAAGACAAGACGTCTTTGGTTTAAGTAGCTCAAGCCAAATTTATGATGCAAGAAATTACTCAGCTCAGAGTCGGGAGGTTAATTGAGGTACACTACTGTACCTCGGAAACTACATTAAGCCGGTAGTCATGTGCTTGATCTCGCATCAGTCATGTTTAATATCCGTTCCACCGAACTACAGCAAGTGAGGGTAACAGTGCAACTATGTTTACAAATACAGTTATGTATATCCTATGCAGATGGAAAATTATTTTAGTTTGAGTAGCTCAATGCCAAATGAAAAAAAAAAGTTAAATAACTATTCCTACTTTCACGCCAGTAAATAGATAAAACAAAACGACCGCAATAACTTTCCCTATATTGGGTAAACACAATGGATTGGAAAAACAAATCTTCAGCCACTGGAGCCAGCGAAAGCTGATCTTGGAGGGGGATGACTGATAGTGCATACAGGGATAAATGGGGATGGAAATAGCTTCACTGCCCTAATGTAAACATGGCTTTATATATAAACTAATGGATTTTACTTACATACGTATGTTTATCTTTATTCTTGATCTCTAAAAGGGTTAGTAAGATTTCCGTGAACCAAAATCATTTTGTACAATACGTATTTAGCAGAAAAATATGAACCAGTTAGATTAAATTGGGTATTGAGATTTCCGAACTATTATCATTGAAGCTTGATTACTTTCTGCAATACTTACAATTGGCTGAACCAGGAAAGTGAACGAAGAAGAAAACAAAGAAGAGCTTATAAATATACCTATTTAATACCTTTAAGTCAACAATAGAATGATTCTACTAGCTAACGTTCTTGGAGAGTCTGGCAAGAAACTCGATAGTAGTAGATAGATAGTAATAACAGTACACCTTCTTCTTCGTCTTATCGTATGATTGATGAACAACCTGGTGTCAGAGTTTTTAAATCGCCCGAAGGCCTCTGACATAGCTTCACACACCGTTGAAAAATTTCTCAGGTGTGCTGGTTTCCTCACGATATTTTCCTTCACCGTAAAAGCGTCGAATGATGGTACTTATGACTTTCAAATTTGAAAAACACATTTGTACCTGGCGGGGTTTGAACTGGCGTCCTCTCGCATGGCAAGCAACGACCTACCACTCGGCCATCGACGCTTTACACCATGTAACTTTTTGTATAAGCCAGTCAGTATTGTAGATTTCTTAGATAGATCATCATTATTATCAGCGCATACACGTCCCTGCTGTTGGTACACGGATCTACCTTAAACTAGGGCGATAAGGCCTTAGTCACCTAAGCTGGACAAGTGCGGTTTTATCAACTACACAACCTTAGAATTTCATCATAGGCTTCCTCACGATATTTTTTCCTTAGATAGATACTCTATGTATTATATTTCTTCAATCGAGGGTACAAAATGGGGCCTATTTATATTGACACAGCGCTTGCCACGAATAGGCCAACATAGCAGTCAATACACACACTAAGATAACAAATGAACATCAAGATACACCATATTAATGCCCTAAGGCGCAGCCAAATATTTGCAAATTAAATTTGCCCCGAATCTCTGCAACGTAACTAGGCCCTCATAATATCGTTATTAGATTACGTGATGGATAAATACGTGCTTTGTGTTACGAGACGAACAAATTGAATATTTAGATCCGCCAGGCTAGATGATGCAATCTAATTAGTCTTGTTTCTCGATCGTTTCTGTAAATTAGGTTGGGGGACTTTAATTCCTTTATTTTTTTATTACTTTTTTAATATGTTATTGTTATTTTCTCATTAACGTAAGTGCTAGTGTTCTCAGTGGTCTTTATACCGCCAATGCTTCTTTTTATTTACCTTTCTGTGCAAATCTCTTTTTTTTTAATGAGAACTTTATCCTTACATTAAATAACCAAGCATAAAAAAAATACATACATACATACATACAATCACGCCTTTTTCCCAGAGGGGAAGGCAGAGATCACTTCCAGCGATCCACTTTTCACCTCTGTGGGAAACGTGACGTGACGGGTTGTGGACCACGTCGCCGCCATTCTGCCTTGTGCATTGTTTTAACAAGGTCATTTATAAATTCCAAAACGAAAGCACTACTTGACATTTGCGCTATGCAACATGCAATTCTTTTTATTGTTATGGATGCGTAGTATACGCGTTAATAACAGACAATACTAGCCAATAGTAGACTGTTTTACGCATGTTAGTAAAAAAGACATAACGTTCCGGCCAGTCGGTAGTTCGAGCTTAGTTACGCCACATCTCTTTACTAAAGTGTGAGTAAAACAAAAAATTACCCTTCCTTGCCCCTTTTACGAGACCCAAGTAATCTTTTTGGGGTTAATCTGGTGTGCAACATAAATGTTGTAGAGATTACGTAACTAAAGTGTTTGTGTATCTCATTTCTTTGTTTTACTATAACAAGATATTTGCTTTTAATAATAATTATTAATCTCCCGTGTTTATGAAGGACTGATTCCATAATATTTTTTTAATTACTGTACCTTCTAAGCAGTCCAGTTTAGGTATTATGTAGTTAGCTTGTGATTACAAAAAAAGGTCAAATCAAAAGTACCCGTAATCGACGAGCGTGCATGAAGAGGTTGGTGAATGTGGATGAAGCGAAAGTGGTGTGCCAGGACCATAGCACATGGCAGGAAGTGATCTCTGCCTACCCCTCTGGGAAAAAGGCGTGAGTTTATATATGTATGTACAATTGGTAATTTTTATTTGTTGTTTTTAATGCTATTAAATTTTAATTTACAATTGGTAAGTAAGTATAGTTAATACTTTCTTAGTACTTTGTAAGTGTTGAAATACAATGTCTGAATGCATTTTTCAGAAGGGCGTGTGTTTGAATCCCCGTGAAGGAGATGTTTTTTCTGAAGAAATATTCTCTACTTTACCAAACTCCTAACACACTATTTCGTATTTTTTTTATTTCCATCTTTATACTTCTCAAAATTATACGCTGTTCGTTGGTTCCTTGAAATCTCGAGAACGGCTGGACCGATTCAGCTAATTTTGTCTAGGAAAGGCTTAAACCTGATAAAATACGGAATATGAGATTAAGATAGAAAAATGTTAACAGTATAAACCTTTCAGTAGTAGTTGTATTGGTGGATGAAAACATGTCGGGACCACTAGTCATCCAATAAATATATTTTTTTGCTAAATGTAACACAACACCGAAATACTCCGTAACAGATGTATGAAAAATAAATTGAACCGAACAGATCCCTGAGTAACATGCAAAACCAGCCATTGTACTGAAAACTATTTTCATTTTAAAGACATCAATATTCAATAGTTTTGTCGTCGGAGCCGCCATTAGCCGGAAGACACTGGATATCTTCAACCCGAGGGTTGAAACTTAATTCTTTACGAGATGTATAGGATAGGGTTGTGTATCTTTGATAATTCAGATCTCGGGGGTGTCCTTTCTGTCGAGAGACAGAAGACAAGACAATGCCTTTAGACGTACAAGTAACGATGGGGTTAGATGTTATTCACTAAATTTTAACATGTAAAAATAAATAAATAAATAACTATTCTAAAACATAACATTGTTCTGATTTCGAACTAAGTTGCTTAAACATTTGTGTTACGTTTGGGATGAGAGCCACCAGCTCCCCCGCACATCCGGTGATGATGATGAGGCTACTCTAAGCCGTCATCGTGTGTCGGTTACGAAAATAAAAAAACTTGAGTCACGAATATCAGAAACAGTTTACTGCTTGTTTCTGATATTTTTTTATGGGCCAGGTAGTTTCCTGCGAAAACAGGCAGAACTAGAAAATACTCAGCCGAAAAGATAACGTCTGGAAAAGCTTCTGGTCCAAAAAGGCGTAAATGAAGAGTGACCTTAAAATGTCACATACACAATAACACTGTAAAAACAACGATTATCAGCACACAAATATTTGTCCAAAATGGGAATCGAATCCACAACACTTGGCGCAAGAAACACGGGCACTGTCTACTACACCATCAGAGAAGATAAAACAAAACCTATTTTCAAGATTCGAACGTCTCAACACTTAACGGATTCGCGGAAACAGTTTGCCAAGTGGCCGTCAGATGTGCAATATCTCACTTTCTCCGCGCTCTACAAGTCCGAGTTTCAGAGTTTCGGCAACTACGTGCGCCTCTTATTGAATTTTCTTGGGCATTCTGAGGCCTCGATACGCTAAGAAGTACTATGGGGGAACTCGAACGATTGACGAATTTTCTGTTAGGGGTGAGAGCCATCTGCTCCCCCGCAAGTCCGGCGATGTTGGCGAGGCTACTCTAAGCCATCATCGTAGTCCGTTAGGAAATCAAAACTGTTATTGTCATTCTTGGTTGTTACAGTGATCCCATCGATGGTCTAGTGACTAGTATAGGATAGACAGGTAGCCAATTTAAACCAGGCCACGTGATGATTTCAAATTTAAAATTCAATGTGCGTTTATTTGACGCTGTTGGTAATGGTAGACTCCGCAACTCTACGTCGATGCATCTATTTTTCGTGGATTCGACTCTATTACGAAAGAACACAGTGTATCTGTACCATTAAGGTTATGTCTAGATTTGTTAGGCCAGCCCGCACTTGGCCAGCAGTTTAGGGTGCATACCATATGCCGCAAGGCACTTGGTACAAATAGCTAAATCAGTTGGCGATTTACTAGATTTCAAACACTAAGATTTTTGATAAGATTGGATTTCGTCAGACGCGTCAGCTTGTCTGAGTCAAAATTCATAATTGAAGTTTAATTTGACAAGGACTGGGGCAATCCAATTATAATTGTAAAAGACTAATAAACATATTAGCTACCTTATTCTGTGTGCTCTTATCTATGTTTTTGTGAAACAACTACATACCTCATATCTACCTCAGTATGAGCAATTCTTAATAAGAATTCGATTAGAAAACGATCACTATTCCGTTTTGACCGAAATCTCTTCAGGCTTACCTTCTTACGTCCATTCGAGAATCCATAGTACTATCCCGGACAAACCTGGAATATAATAGCTATCGTGGCAAACATTACGTCCATCCCGTATTGCGTAATGGGAAAATGATACTCTACTTTAGGAATCCCGGTTTGAGGAAAATACTTTTTTCGCCGAGTCCAGTGGCCACGTTTATTGTTAGGTGTATTGAGGATGAGGGCTGATGCTATTTTTTGATACGTTTCAAACTGAAAGATTGTTTTAGATGGATAATAAAGATTTTTTCATGCGTTCAACGGATATTGGACCTGTGAAAGGCAATATTTATGACAAAGCCACGGTGGATACTACATTAGATTTTTTTAATAGATTTAGATAATACTTGCGTTACTGGCCTTGCCTTCGTCGGTTGAAAAGTAGATTATGTACTTTCTCACGCTCTAGACTACCTGTGTACCATTTCAATCGGTTCAATAGTATGGGCGTGATTACGTGACAAACAGACAGATTTAAAAAAAAGATTCAAAAAGAAAAAAGGAATGTGTATTAACATAGTGTTTATCATAAGAATAGATAGAGCCCTGACTTGGTCAAAAAAAGAGAAAAGATCTTATCCCACCAAAAACATTCTGTAAAAAAACTAGCCAAGTCTCGATGGAGCTGCTTGCTCATCTCTAAAAAGTAATAAAATCTAGACAAAATCGTGCCAAGTCTAAGGTTCCTTACTGCGATTTCTTCATTATTATAGTTAGTGTTGTGTGACTTGGGCCGTTGAAGGGAACACAAGGGCACAGAACCTTGTTTGTTCTTACAATCACAATACTAATAGTATATGACCAAAGCGGCTTAGAACTTTAAAACTTTAACGCACAATAGAACCTCTATGCTACGCCAATAAAAAAAGAATCGTAAAGGCATGAAATAGAACTCTGCACGTATGAGCCGAGTGCACTCATATTTCAATTGACTTACGAGCTCAAGGCCTGTTAACAAGGGAAAGAGTACAGTGAATAACTATTCCAGTAGAAAACTGAAAATGTTCACCTGAACTTTTTACCGTTTTATTTACCGTTGTATTGTTAACACGGGTGAACTCACTCAGTTCACACGTGATCCTGGCGCTTGAAACAGTGCCGAAATATCGGGAGCTCATTAAAACAATACATCATGCTAAATATTAACATTTTCAGTTTTCTAACGTGTGTAACCATGAAAGTTTAAAATTACTTTTCCAGTACTCTTATTTTCTTCAGTTATTATGTAGATCAATTGCATGCACAGGTCTTTTTCTAGCGCTTTAGAAAAACAAAATCATAGCTTTCAATAAATAATAAATATGTTACAACATCACATATATTGAACTAATCCCATGGTAAGTAGCTAAAGTACTTGTGTTACAAATATCAGAATCAAGAGTGGATACACAAATATACCTAAATATATTTAATAACACACCCAGACACGGAACAAACACCGATATTTGTCCCGGGTGTGAATCGATCCCACGACTCTTGGACCTGTAGGTAGTGAACCTAGGTCCTTAACCACTGTTCCACCGACCCAGTCAGTTAATTAAAAAGAAAATAAGAAAATGATCTGGGTTCCATGCCTGCACAAACTGAGTCACATCCATTTGAACATTGCTTATTTATTTATTATTCCAAGTTTATCGATGAAATGAAATGAAATGAAATAATTTATATCAGTATGTTACGTTAAATGCACAATAAACAAACAATAAAAAAGTTTAATATTATATACATAAATTTTAATATTTGTACTAATCTTAATTTTTTAATCATTACATTTTTGTAGCAAGTGTACATGTATATAATAATCTATTTAAATAAATTCTACTGTACTGACATTAATCGAAGTGTGAACGGAACTTGTTACCCCTCTTGCATAGTGCACGATCCTTTGTACGCGCAGACACTATAAAAACCGGTCAAGTGTGAGTTGGACTTGCACCCAAAGAATTCATACATAAAACTCGGCTAGTTTCTTGTATGAATTATTAAATAGTTTATTATTATGTAGTTGTGAATTACGTGCTTAACTGAAATAACAAATCAATTGAAACATCATGTTACTACAGAAAGAGAAAATATAATAAAAATAAAAAAGACGTGTGGCACTCGGGGACTGCCGCGGTAAAGCTATTGCATAGCATAGTCCGATTTCGGAGCAGCTCGTCTCGATTCGTGCGAGTTCTGCAGAGTCGTACAATACGTCTAACCGCACGCACACAAACACCGTGCCGAAGTCTACCGAACTGAAACGACGTTAGACGATTGTGAGGTTTTTCGTTACAGAATTTCTTGGTTCGGTCGCCGCGCTCAAAGCCCGCGATAAAAGCTATGCAATAGCTTAAAATTATGTTTCATATTAACTTGCCTATGCTGTAATTTCTAAAAAAAACCTTGCTTGAAAATTGTATAATTCTAGTTTTATGATAGGAAGATTTTTCCCCTCTGTAATGTAATGAAAAGTACGATTCAATAGCTGTATTTTGGATTGCGTTCATTTTAAGTTCGTGGCCTCAAGCGCTGAAAAGATACGGATCGAGCTTCCAAATTATGTTTTTAACATTTTATAATACGAGAGTCTCATCCGTAAAATTTCTAGAAGATTTATTGAAAAGATAAAGCGTGAAAAGAGAACAAGCAAACACACTTTCGCAGTCATAATATTAGCTAGGATCCAACCATAAGGGTTCTATCTTACTATTTGTGTTACAGATCCCTAAAAGTGATGTATGCTCCATTCTAAAACCCAAAGACTGCTAGTAACTTATCCGTAGTCTAGACTGGGTAGTTAATCCATCTGAGTAAACTCCGGTGTTTTGATAGAGAAATGCTTACACAGACGTGCAATGATGGGCATTACCTACCAGAACGGGTATTACCCACCCGCACCTACGCTGTTAGCAAAAATATGAGATTCTTAAAATATGCTCCACGAATATTCGCGTCCAAAATATTAATCTTGCAATGGATCCAGACCGCGAAGTTTCTCTCTTTATATTTTCGTAATACTGTGTTAGTTTGAAACTAAGTTTTCTTAAACTCCATTCTGGCGAAGTACTTTAAGAATTTCACGCTTTTATAGTCTACTGTGCAGTTACAGTTCTACCAGATTTCCGAACCTTACTAATATTATTTTCGAAGTAACGTTCTTTTGTAAGATTTTAGACTTTCGCGTTCCATTACACTAAATATTAGTCTTTATGGGTCTCCGCGATGGGTCGCGAGCGACCACGATTGGTGTAACCCAGTCGAACCGTCGCGACGTTTCGACTGGGTGGCCCGACGCGTCGGGCAGTAAGTAGCTATGTAATTTGCTACTCCTAATAACGCGTGTAGACCCATAAAGACTAATTTAGTGTAACTATCTTTTTTCACACTTTCACGTGTATTAAGCAGTTTTGTACATAATTTGGTACACAGGTAGCTTCGAACATAATCTTCGTTTAACCGACTGTGTTATAATGGAGTAATGTTTTTACGTTAACCGACTCCGGAAGTTGGTACTATTATAAAGTCAGTCAAGTTTAGTGCAATTCAAAATCCCGCTTTGAAAATATAATTCATGATCTAGAAATTCACAACCGTTGTGGCAGACGAAGACGGGCGGCGCCAGTTCGCTCGCTACCATGATTGGTGCAACCCAGTTAACCTAACTTAATATAACCTTCAACCGTACACGACCCGTAACACATATTTTGTTTATTTAATTTGATTTCCGACCCTAAGACACGTCTGTCGCCCGTTAAACGCTGGCTTTGAACAGTAACCGCTAACACAACATTGATTACGCGTGTTCGCTTCATGTATAGACACAAATTAATCAACAGAACACGAATTCAAACAAACTTCTGTGTGGAAATTAACTGGGAACACGCGGGATGAATGTATATTTAAAGTATTAAACCATGGGACGTAGGCAAAGTAGCAAATTAGGATTTTTGCTGCCCGCTGTTTTATATTATTTAAATTACAAACTGATCCCGGCTAAAAATCGGAAAAAAAATCGTTTATTTATATCTAAAATAGTTATGTAAAAGGCTTTATTTTTTTAGAGATATCTGTACTGGATAAATAATTACTCTTAAATTAAATTACTTAAATTTTTTTTCTTACTTTAATTACTTAAATACTAAGCTACATACCTGTGGAGTGAAGTTGGGAGGCTGCAGCGGGTTGCAGATAGGCGGAGCCGCGGTACTGCCATAGTGTTGCTGGTATGATGACGTCAGAATCTTCTTGTGCGCAGACGCATGCGCGCGGTAAGCGCTCACACTCAACTTCATACTCCTTCCTTTATCAAACTATTTTTAAAAATAAAAAAAACAACAAGTTTTCTTATTTTCAAACATTTTTTACACACTGCCAACTGCGATGTTTTTTATTGGATCTTTTTTTATTAACTGTTTAAATTTAGGCCGCGCATTCTTATTTCAAATATTTAAAAAAGTGTTATACACTTCACGAAATTTCACTGAATCTAAAAGACTACTTTAATGATTTTTTGAAATAAAGAGTTTCAATGCATTTGTTTTTAGTTTAGTTGGTTTGATACCTATCTTGCTTAAAGTGTTCTTGATTTTTCACTTCACACAATATGAAACATAAAACGGTATTGTGTTTGAAACAATAAAACCACTATGCCGTACCCCACGCAAACTCAGCATTCATCATCTGAAACAAAGACAAAATTACATAAGATTAAAAAAAGCTTGGGAGCGTCTCATCGTGTGGTCAATATCATCATCAATAAGTTTGTACTTTTCCTATAAGTTATTTATGTATGGTTATTTTCCTAGAAAGTTTGTAACATTTTTTTTTTGTTTTTTGCTCTTAAAAAAAATGGTGATGGAAATATTCGCATTGGTGACGTAATTACCTGGATAGCTCAGAGGTTAGAGCAACCGACGCGATATCGGGAGGTCCGGTGGTTCAAGTGCCCGTTCAGGCGGGGTCATGAATGCGATATTTTTCAAATTTTTAATTTAAGTTTGTAACAGTTTAAAATCCTTTATTTTTATAGTCATTCAGTAGTAAATAATTGATCTACCGAGAAAACATCTGGAAGAAACTCGATGGTTACTCTTTGAACTAAGTTACCTATGAAAGCCTACGCTCTCTACATAGGTTAAGTAAGTTCAATCAATGGAAGTTTGACCTCCATAACTCCACAACCTAGATATTCTAGCCAGGTATTCTAGTGCAGTGCCAATAAACAAGAGGACAGGCTATGTAATATACATGCTCCAGAAACATATTGCTTTCATGAATAGTATGGATATAATAAATAAAGGCGTCCGACCGATTTCAGTCATGGCGGGCGATCTCAATTGAGATCAGCCAAGTGCGCAGGACATATTATAGTGCACAAGTGTGCGCGCAAACACAAGTGCACTCTCTATTCCCTTACTCTCATAATTCGGTGAGACGGCAATCCGACATGACCGATGAGAGATCGGGCGCAGGACCACCGGCTTAACGTGCTTTCTGAGGCACGGGCGTTCAACCGCCAACTTCTTAACTCCGGGCTGAGTAATTTCATTACAGAAAAACTCACACAAATTTTGCCCGACCCCGGATTCGAACCGGGGACCTCTCGGTCCTTACGCAGCGCTTGCTACCAATAGACCAACGAAGGTAGTTATGTCATGAGTGTGTCATGAATAGTATGGATATAATAAATATCAACATCACATACATTGATCTGATCCCGTGGTAAGTAGCTTAAGCACATATGTAACGGATATCACAATTAACAGTGGAGGCAAAATATCTTTACTAATATTATAAACGTGAAAGTTTGTAAGTATGAATGTATGGATGTATGTATGAATGGATGTTTGTTACTCTTTCACGCTCAAACTTCTGACCCGATTTACATGGGTATGATGGTTGAAGCTGGCACTCTGGAATAACATATAGGCTACTTTTTTTTAAAATTCAACCCCCATGAAATTCATTCGGGGGTGAAAATTAGTATGGGAGAACTTTTACATGTAGATTTTTATAAAACGTGTTATGGAGGTAGCTGGCACACCCGAAATTCGAACCTCATGGGAGTTTTTGGGGGAGGGGAGGGGGTGAAACGTAGTAGGGGAGAATGTTGACGGAACTTTCATTTATAAATGACAAATTTTACAATGCATGTAGGCTATTTTAATACGTCATTGCTACTCATCATTATCTCCGCGTTTTCCCGGTTGCATCCTTGCGGAGCCCGGGGTCCGCTTTCCTACTCCTAACTCTCCACTTCGCACGGTCTATATACATCATTGCTACTAAAACCCATTTATACGCGGACAAAGTCAAATATTTGTCCCGGGTGGGAATCGAACCCAAAGGCTCTTGGAACTGTAGTGAGCGTGGATCACTCACCACTGTTCCACCGAGCAGTCAAAATATATGACACCCATTAATAAAGATAGCTATACTATATATATTATGTAGACTAGAGTAAACAGCCTACCTGACGTCATAGTATGTGTTCCATTAGCAAGGAACTGTGGCGGCTTGTTTTAATTTCAAAATTATGAAGATGAATTCATATTTTCCTTGGTCTACTGCAAATGCTATAACTTCGTTTATCTTGTCTTCATGGTATTCAGGCTATAATGGGAATGTAATAAATGTATACCTTCAATGACCTTCATTTATTTCACACTAGCTTTCCGCCCGCGACTTCGTCCGCGTAGAGAGGTTGAACGGGTAAAACATTACTTCTTCGGTCGGTTATATATGTCCTTTCTCAGGCTCTGCACTATATCTGTACCAAATTTCATTTAAATCGGTTCAGTACTCTGCGTGAAAGCGTAACAGACAGACAAACAGAGTTACTTTCGCATTTATAATATTAGTAAGGATTAGTATTAGAAATATATATATTATTATTTATTTATTTATTATTTATTAAAACTACAAGAAAAATCCTCTCATTCCGTGTGAACACCTATTAATCTGACGATCATACATAACACCCTATCCTTTACAAACAGGATAATTACCCAAGGTGTTTTAATTTTATTACGGAAATTAATTATCGGCTTAAGTATTAAGCTGGCACTTAATTAAGGGGAAGAGGCTTAAATTCTTCAGTAATTCGCGAATTAAGTAACTTCTTACCTCGTTTACGCGGAACTAAGTTAAAGTAGCATAATACCTATGTACAAGTAACTTACTTCAGCTAGATACTTGTTACGGTGTTAAAGATATTAACGGATAATGGTAAACAAGTAAGGTCTTGATTTAGATTAAACTCTCTATTAATTAGCGTCTCTATATAACAATGAGATTTAATTATTATATTTTGTTAATCTACTATTAATCCTTACTAATATTATAAATGCGAAAGTAACTCTGTCTGTCTGTTAAGCTCTCACGCATAGAGTACAGAACCGATAAAAATTAAAGTTGGTACAGATAGTACAGAGCCTGAGAAAGGACATAGGCTACTTTTTAACCGATTGCGCTATAAAGAAGTATTGTTTTACCCGTTAAACGTCTCTACACGTCGCGGCCGGAAACCTAGTATAACTAATAATCTTCCATACTTACAATAAAGCTTCACTTATACATGCTCATTTTGTTTGTTTTTTTTTGTCAGAGATCAAGCATGAAATACTATACATACATAGAATCACGCCTTTTTTCCTAGAGAGGTAGGCAGAGATCACTTCCATGTTCAACGATAAAGGCACACCACTTCCGTTTCTTCTACAAAAATATCCATAAAAAAATGGTATTTTGGTTATTCCTTTGCGTGGATACATTGTTTGAATTAGAGAACGACATCGTATTCTAACGGATTATTTCTATGTGTTATCTAAATACACACACACTAGTACTTGTTATAAAAAATAGCCAAGTATAAACACTTTTGCTGACTCCACAGAATTTAGTTTCAAAAACTCTATTTATTTTAAGGTGAAATTTTACAGACCTTACGCGTTTAAATTACGGTATACCTCTTATAAAATACTTCAAAATACATGCGGGCAGTGGAGAATTTAAATTGAGCTTTATATCTATATTTATTTAATGGAAAGTGCTTGATGCGATCAAAGAAATTCCAAATTACTTTACCGGAGGGAGGCTTCAAATTCTTTGTTAAACGCTCAATTATCCGTCAAAGCCATTAGCCAACTTGATGGTAGATATACTGCCCTAAAACGGGTTACAGATAGGTATTAATTAAGACTAACTGGCTCGTTGGTCTATTGGTAGCAAGTGCTGCGTTAGGACCGAGAGGTCCCCGGTTCGAGTCCGGGGTCGGGCAAAATTTGTGTGAGTTTTTCTGTAATGAAATTACTCAGCCCGGAGTTAGGAAGTTGGCGGTTGAACGCCCGTGCCTCGGAAAGCACGTTAAGCCGGTGGTCCTGCGCCCGATCTCTCATCGGTCATGTCGGATTGCCGTCTCACCGAATTATGAAAGTAAGGGAATAGAGAGTGCACTTGTGTTTGCGCGTACACTTGTGCACTATAATATGTCCTGCGCACTTGGCTGATCTCAATTGAGATCGGCCGCCATGGCTAAAATCGGTCGGACGCCTTATTATAATTAAGACTAGCTTCTAACCGTGACTTCGTCATCAAATCAACGAAGCATTACTCTTTATCAGGATTTATATATTATTGAGTACATATAATGTACTTTAAGATCTCGCATTTTTTTTAAATAACAGCCAATCGTAGAACTTGTTATCCATTTAGATCTCCTTTATTTTTGCGAGAAAGCCCACAATCGAGCATAATTTTTTGTATTGCACTTGGCTTCCTTTTTTACATTTATGTTTTTAATATTCATCATCATCAGCCCATATACGTCCCCGCTGCTGGGGCACGGGCCTAAACTAAACTAGGGAGATAAGGCCTTAGTCGACCACGCTGGTCAAGTGCGGGTTGGTCGACTAGACACAACCTTAGAATTTCCTCGACGCTTCCATCATTCGACGCTTTAACGGTGAAGGAAAACATCGCGAGAAACTTGCACACCTACGAAGAAATGTTTTTAATAGGACATCAAAATATGTTTATCGTAATATTTGTAAAAACGGAAAAAAATCCACTGCCTCATCGCGTTTGCTCAACAAACAATTCACTACGCCTCCCATACATAAAGCATGTAAACATTAATCATACTATTAAAGTATAGTCATGATCAAGTAGGCTGTTTGGGGCGAGGGCAAACTGAAAATTAGGGAACTTATCACATTAGCCATTCAGAGGACGTTTTGTTAACCTTTCCTTCCATTTAAAGCTATAGTATTAGTTTTATTTCAAATTCAAAGCTATGTTATTGTACAAAATAAACTTAGTACCTACCTATGTTTAAATCATATCAAATGTAAGCTTTTAAAACTATAATATCTGGGACATGGGACAGGGACAAACATTTATTAATTGATTACACCAATATCTTAAAAGCTAACAGATAGTTATCCAAAGCGCTTATAAGATTAAATATGTTTGTCACTCACTCTGAATATTATATTTAGCTAGTAAAAAAATCCACTGAGACAGTTTACCGTTTTCAAAAGAAATATGTACGTTTCTGATAAAATTCTTACCTTAATAAACATTTAGGGAAAAATTTTACTTTTCGTGGCCAATATTGAATATTTTTATCGTACTACCTTTTCCTCCGCTTACAACCATCGCTATAGCATAGCTTACACAATATACGACCATCGTTACAATTAGGGCGGAGTAGAGAAGCAAAAAGTTTTGCGTATATAAATTGCAAGTCAGCACTTTTTTGTCATTCATTCCATGCTTTGCCATTTAATGGGCGAAAGAGAAAGGAAATACAAAAGTGAGGAAACACCGAGGCTTTAATCCAAGTAGGCCTGTTACTTTTGAGATAAAAATAAGATAAAACAAAAAGCGATAACAGCTTTTATGAAGCGTAAACTGTTTGACATTTTATGTGTCGTTTCGTGTACGAGTATAATACTTCGTTGTGTACAAGACTCTATGTGAAGTAATGTGTAGGTCCTTATATTTTTTAAATAGTGTGGTCGCGAGTTTTATTTGTTCGCTTTATTTTATACTAGCTTTCCGCCCGCGACTCCGTCCGCGTAAAGACGTTTAACTGGTAAAACATGACTTCTCTATAGCGTAGTCGAGTAAAAAGTAGCCTATGTCCTATCTCAGGCTCTGGACTATATCTGTACCAAATTTCATTTAAATCGATTCAGTACTCTAGTCGTGAAAGCGTAACAGACAGACAGACGGAGTTACTTTCGAATTTATAATATTACTAAGGATGTTTGCAAATATAAACAAAAGGTCCCCCCCCCCCCCTTCACTTTGCTTCGGGTATATTTTAATTATTTTTTAAACCTTCCTCTTTAACCCTCTATCTATTAAAAAAAACACCGAAATCCATTGCGTAGTTTCAAAGATTTAAGCATACTTAAATACATACATACATTCCATACAGACAGACAGACGCGGGAAGCGACTTCGCCTTAAGCTACTTGTATAACTAATGTACTATAATACTTGATTAAGATAAACTCATTTTTTTTCTTTAGTGATCGATGTTAATATTTATCTGACTGCCTTATTGGTCCTTAACTGCCTCGTTGGTCTATTGGTAGCAAGTGCTGCGTTAGGACCGAGAGGACCCCGGTTCGAGTCCGGGGTCGGGCAAAATTTGTGTGAGTTTTTCTGTAATGAAATTACTCAGCCCGGAGTTAGGAAGTTGGCGGTTGAACGCCCGTGCCTCGGAAAGCACGTTAAGCCGGTGGTCCTGCGCCCGGTCTCTCATCGGTCATGTCGGATTGCCGTCTCACCGAATTGTGAGAGTAAGGGCATAGAGAGTGCACTTGTGTTTGCGCGTACACTTGTGCACTATAATATGTCCTGCGCACTTGGCTGATCTCACTTGAGATCGGCCGCCATGGCTGAAATCGGTCGGACGCCTTATTGGTCCTTATTAGTAGCTAGGGCCGTGACAGCGTTTAGTAAACTCACTAAGCCTGGGGCTAGTGATATTTGAACCAGGAAATGAACCCGAGAACTTTCAGCCACAACGCGCAAGCCAACAATAGATCCTTAAGGTAACAAGGTTATAAGAGGAATACGTTTCTATCTAATATATTTCCAGGTACAGAGAAAATAATAGCTAACTTGATATTCTACTAATGAGTTTCCTTGTAATAACATTTATAAGAGCTTTTTAAGCAAGCTTTGCTATTAAGCAAACCAAGATAATATATTTCAGAGAATCTCATTTGTTTTTTCTTCATGTAGGAAGGTTTTTTCCTTACAATATGCGATATAGCTGAGACAAAAGTTGAGTTTTCCTGAACAAATTAAACTCATGTTAAAGAAAACTGTCGTCCAGGACACAGCAACTTTCTTTGCAGGAAATACTAGGTGCATTCCATTAGTATTTTTATCTGGAAAATATTTGAGTTTTATCATTTCAGTTTTAACATTAACATTACAAGGTAATAAATATTCAGCTTTACACACCGTGTAATTTTAGTAGTTGTTTTTCCATAGCAATACGATTTACCTTTAGTAGTAGTTAGTTATTTCTGGATTTTTTTTATTTTCCAAACAAATAAACTTCCATCTTGAAAGCATAAGAAGCGATAGGTCTTTAAAGAGATGTGGCGTAATCAGGTACTACTTGCCGCATGAAATTGATGATAAAAGCTAAAGAAAAAGCTCTAAACCTTAAGGTAATAAAGTGGTTCTTTCGAGTTTTGTTAGTCCCTTTTGTAAAACCGGTATTGATTGAATTGAATAAAAAAAGACGTGTGGCACTCGGGGACTGTCGCGGTATAGCTATTGCATAGCATCGTCCGATTTCGGAGCAGCTCGTCTCGATTCGTGCGAGTTTCGTAGAGTCGTACAATACGTCTAACCGCACGCACACAAACACCGTGCTGAAGTATACCGAACTGAAAGGACGTTAGACGATTGTGAGGTTTTTTTCGTTACGGAATTTCTTGGTTCGGTCGCCGCGCTCAAAGCCTGCGATAAAAGCTATGCAATAGATACTTACTTATATAACTGCCAACTAGTAAGGATTATGCCAACGAGTAATCTATTAAGGCTATTAAAGCATCGTCCATTACCCAAAAGGCGACCTCGGAATAAAGACGATTTGCAATCGGATCCCGAACGAACCAGAATAAACAATGAATATTAAAAAAATTGAGTGATTTTACCTTCACTCTCCCTATAGGATCAGTGATGTCGCTTTTCAATAATATATCGAAAGAACTGATGTACAGAAGTTTAGACAAAGTTTATTACGTTAACTGCAAAATTGTGAATGTTACAATATTTTGAAATGTGGCATATCCCGTTTTTTTTCGAAAAAACTGATCGCCGCAAAAGTATACCGCACCAACCAAATTAAGTCTACCAATAAGGTAGTTTTTTGAAAAGAGTACTACAAACTATGCGTACTTAGCAACCTAATGGTTTTATTTTTAAACATAAATTTATTTAGGGTACAAGAATTTTACAAAAAAAAATTTGCTGATAATGTTGAAATCCACTACATAATTTGCTTTCAACATTTCACGTACGCAATCTAAGGCGGCCCCTAGACGATCAATTTTATTGCGCAATATTCCGAATTGTGCAATATAATTGACTGTTTAGGCTAATTATTGAAGATTGTGCAATGATTGAACAAAAGTTTGAGCGACTTTAATTTTTATTGTGCCATATTTTTTTATTGCATTGTGTAGGGCCAGGGTTGCGCAATATTTTTTAGTCTCGGTTTTAACCTGACGAGGATAACACACACCCGCGCAAAATGGCGGGAAAATATAACCTAAAAGTTAAGAAGAAAGAGAGAGTTTATAGTGGAATGTATCGAATTATACAGAAAATTACCATCTCTGTGGAAAGGAGCAAAGAATATCATGACCGCGATAAAAAAATGCTGCTTACGAAATAAAATTGGTATATATTGCCATAAGCAACAACTCCAGAGCTACATCTTGTTCGCACATGATGCTGCAATTGAACACGAAAACATTGAGCAGTTCGTATTTTTGTGCAATATATTGATCGTCTGGATGCAAAGCACCATTCAATCTTATTGCACAATAAAATGTATTGTACAATGTTATTGTAGGTCTAGGGGCCGCCTTACGAGTAACTTCACATTTCATTTTGAAAGCTTGATTGGAAGAGTCATGCTTTCAAAATGCGATTTACTGTAACCGAACCCACATCTTTCAAAAAACAAATGAATTGCTATTTTACTATTTTATTTTTTATACGATTAATTATACTAAATTTAGGCATAATTTTTAATTATTATACAATTTTTATTTTTGTTTTACCTACTATAATTTCTCAATCACACCTAAAGTGTAAATCTAGTCATAGGAAGAGCGGGACCTCCTGACACAAGTATTTGCGTATACTTAAAAGGCGGTCTCAATCACTTGTATTTAAAGAAAATGTTGTGATTGTAAATAAATATTTTTTCAATTTAATTTTTTTCAATTGCTCATACCCCGTACAGTCAGCCAAGAAAGTGGTCTACCTTCACAAAAACTTTTGACAAAAGTTTTTGGGGGATGTTGCGATCGCAAAGGTTAACTTTTCGCTGACATAATCTTATTGCCAGGGAAAATTGACCTTAAAAAAATTAAAACTCCCAGTCCAGTCAGGCATGAATGTGAATTTTTCCAATTTTTAATTTACATAAGAGTAGCACTAAAATCACATTTAAAAAAAGAAATAAATAAATTAAAAGAAAAATTGACCTTTTTGTTTTATGACGTTCAAGCGAATCTCAACCGTGAAATGGTAGACCACATTTTTGGCTGACTGTACAGAAATAACAATATCATCGACACAAAAACATCGAATCTTGCCCTCACTTCCTGTGAAGAGGCGCCACGATGTCGAGAGAGGAGGGAAGAGGGCCCGGAGTGAGCATAACGATGTACTTTATTGATCTACCCACTACCTATGTCGGGTCCTACCGGGTTCTACCTTGGCGACAACTGGGGTACTAATCGGAAGGTTGAAAGGGAAAACTGTTGGAGGAATTGGAAATGAAGATGCGGATTCTTTATTTGCTTTAGTTACTGGCTCGATGGTGCGTTGGATAATGTTAATGCTTTTTGCTTCAAGGGTTGTGGGTTCGATCTTTATCTGGGACAAGCATTTTTGTGAGGAAAATTGGTGTCTAGTCTGTGTCTAAGTGTATTTTTTATATATTGAAGTACATATATACGATTTTTTTATGCTTATTGTGGAAAATTCTGAAAAAAAAACACTGCGCAAGTTCGCATCATATGTATTTTTGCTTTACTACTATTGTTTTTTTTTAATTACCTACCATCCTACAACAAACGCTTATTTTTTTAATATCTGGAAAAAAAGCACTGCTTCAATTCGCATCGCATGTTTTTTTGCTCAAC
Source organism: Maruca vitrata (assembly GCA_039566165.1). Classification (NCBI taxonomy): domain Eukaryota; kingdom Metazoa; phylum Arthropoda; class Insecta; order Lepidoptera; family Crambidae; genus Maruca; species Maruca vitrata. The sequence continues at coordinate 4,191,743 of CM076933.1, forward strand.
TATTATTACTTTACCAAAGGGCCTATCCCGCGAACGTTGTATACTTTGTATCCAGCTGTGATTGAAGATACCACACGGACCGATCATTATCTCTAAAGGGAAGTCTCACCTTTTTTAATTAAGAACAGACCGCAACTCGTCGCTCTAATGACACGCTATTGTCCTATAGTATAAGTTTAAGCACTATAGTAAATACAGTATGACTGCCGAGTTGGTTTATTGGTAAGTGTCGTAAGAAAGGTCTAAGGCCCTTAGCAACTGAGTATAATTCAGCTCTTGGGCACTGTAAATGACTTGTGCACTCGACTAATCAAAAGATTGTTCGCTAAAACCAAAAATATGGTTTTTTTATACGACTACTGTCCCGTCCGAACCTGATCAATTTTAACGAATGATACAGGTGAGGAGTACGTTTAAGTATACAGTAATGGAGGATAATAGCATAATCTGCAAAATAACAAAAAACCAATGCATTCAGGTCACTAATATTATAACCAACTAAATCGTACGGTCTCTGTCCTGGCTTAAACGAAACATCATCATCATCATCATCATCATCATCAGCTCATACTTGTCCACTGCTGGACATAGGCCTCTCCAAATGCACGCCACTTCTTTCTATCCTCGGCCACTCGCATCCAGCTCCTACCAGCCGTTCTGCGCAGATCGTCACACCACCTGGCCTGCGGGCGTCCTACACTACGTTTGCCGAGACGCGGTATCCACTCCAGAACTCGTCTACCCCAGTGGTTGTCGGTTCTACGGCTGATGTGGCCAGCCCACTGCCACTTCAACTTGCTAATGCGATGAGCTATGTCGATGACTTTGGTTCTCTGACGGATCGCCTCATTTCTGATTCGATCCCGCAGAGAAACACCGAGCATAGCTCTTTCCATAGCCCGCTGAGCGACTTTTAACTTGTGGACCAGCCGTGCCGTCAGTGTCCACGTTTCGGCTCCATACGTCATGACGGGTAGGACGCACTGATTAAAGACTTTCGTCTTAAGGCTTTGTGGGATTGACGATGAGAAGACTCGGCGAAGTTTCCCAAATGCTGCCCAACCGAGCTGAATTCTTCTATTCACCTCGTCCTCAAAGTTGTTTCGACCCAACTGCATAGTCTGCCCGAGGTACACATATTTTTGAACAACTTCGAGGACGGTGCCGTGAATTGCAATCGGTTCCGGTAGTATACGTTCATTGAACATGACCTTGGTTTTGTCCAAGTTCATCCGTAGGCCGATGCGCGCAGAATTGTCAGCCAGGTCATTCAGCATCTGTTGTAGGTCCTGCAGCGTCTCTGCCAGAATGACGAAACAACGTTACAAAAATCCTCTTATCTATCCGAGTTCTCAAACCAAAAAAAAAATTCGAGATAAAAGGAATAAGGATAATTATTATTGAAATTATTAGTTTTAAAAACTCATACTCAACAAAAAAACAAAACTTTTATTTTATTATGAAACTCACTCAATAATAGGAGATGTTCATTAACTTAATTATTTAGAGACCCGACGTTTGAGCTCTTTACAGGATAATCTTGGTCAAGAGAAACAGTCAGTTCCCATCTAAATTATTTACCCGTGAGTTTCATCCGTAAAATAAGTTTTATTTCAAAGGAGTAACAAGTATTTCAACTTATATCTTTATCCAGACACTAGTCACCGTTACGCCGCTAACAATATCATTTACATTATTCAACCGAATATTCGCACAAGTCGGCCCGAATGATTCAATCAAAGTGTCCGAGGCCAATTTCCGAATTTCGAACGCGATTTATTCCTAGGCCGCAGAAGTGTGTCTAATAATGGCGTATTTTTATCCGCCAAGGCATCCGGTGTAGGCGTGACTCACATTCGGAATGGAGGGAAAAGGAAAAAGCTGCGTGCTTAATAGCGACATTGCAACAAGATCGTGATGTACATACCATTTGATGGCTTTCGCGATGTGTTGGTTTGGATGATGGTGCCTACTGCAACTATTTCAGACTTTACAGTTATTTTTTTATAAGTATGCCATTCGTCGATGGCCGAGTAGTTAAGGTCGTTGTTTGCCATGCAAGAGGTCGCCAGTTCAAACCCCTCCACTTACCAATGTGTTTTTAAAATTTTAAATCCATGTGTACGATTATTCGACGCTTTAACTGTGAAGAAAAACATCTTGAGGAAACCTGCACCCACGAAGAAATTCTAAGGTTGTGTATTCGACCAACCCGCACTTGGCCAGCGTGGTTGACTGAGGCCTGATCGCCCTAGTTTAGTTTAGGCCTGTGCCCCAGCAGTGAGGACGTATATGGGCTGATGATGATGATGATGATGCCACTCGTGTATATAAAATCTATGTTCAATACTTATAATCCTTACTTCCTTGCTAATATTATAATTGCTAAAGTAACTGTCAGTTACGCAATCAAGCATAGAGTACTAAACCGATTTATATGAAATTGGGTACAGATATAGTCCAGAGCCTGTGAAGGCTACTAGGCTTTTTCACCAACTGCGCTGTAAATAAGTAATGTTTTACCCGTTTAACGTCTCTATGTGGACGGAGTCGCGGGCGTAAAGCTAGTAACAATATAACGGTTCGCAGTCAGTTCAAAAAATATTTTCATTCTCCTGCCCTTGTCCCACGCTAAGTGGGGTCGGCGCAACATGTGTATTTCTTCCACTCGGGCCTGTCATTCGTCAGCTCTGCGTCTACTCCTTTCACTCCCATATCATCTCTCACGCAATCCATCCATGTCTTCTTCGGCCTTCCTCTACCATTACGTCCATTGACATTGACATCTAACATTTTATATTTTTATAGTTCAAAAATGATATTATTATATGAAAAAATATATCAATGGAGACCTTTAACAAAACAAAAGTAAACAATGCAATATTTTTTGGAATTGTTGTATGTTTGTCTGTGCGTCTGTTTTACTAAATAACTATCATGAAGGCTTGTAGACTTGTCATCATAACTAGACATGTGGGAGTGAAAGATTTTCACCCCTAAAAGCCTGATAGTATGTAACGTGTTACACTATAATATGTTTAGAAGCTAGTTTGCATTTTAATAGCTTTAGATCAAGTTAAAGCTGGTCAAGCCAGACACTGTTGTATATAAATTATGTTTTATTCAAATACATGTACGTTAACTTGTATAGAAGATATTTATAATGTTTGTGATAGTTGTCCAAATTTTAACATACTGGGGGTGTAACCCACAGACGAATTTTATTATTTACTTTTCACTGGTCTGCTAAATTATATTATAGGAGTGTAGATAAGAAAATTGGTCCGTGGGTCACGCCTCCAGTATGTACGGCCCCCGTGGTGGAAACTCCCAAGTTTAAAGTAAGTTATGAAAGTTGATTATCGATTACATCGGAGGTGTAACCCACGGACCAAAAAGAGTAATGGTGTAAATGGCTGTATTGGTTTCAACTTCAAAAACCCAAAAAAAAACAGTAATTTTTGGATCGTTGCTTTATCAAACCTCACCTTTTAAATAATTCTTTAGATTCCTTAGATAGAATAATAATTACCACTCAGATGTAAATCAACAATTAATGTTATCTACTAATTAGACTTTTAAATGACCAACAAAATGTTTTCCAAAGTCAGGACACATCCGAAGAGCCCTTTCCGGGCTGAATCTGTTTGTTCAACGTTTTGTAACATAATAATAAATTATTAATGAAATGCCTTTGAATAATGCAGGGGGTTGTGGTTACAATCTCTTTTTTACTATGCCAGAGTAGGCGCCTACGGGACTTTGTGGTTACACCGTCGATCCCTCGGGAACGGTGTAGATTATTCCGGGAACACTACTTTATGCTGGTTTTATTAAAGGAACAAATCGCGCGTATATCCACTTCCTGGAAATGCGAAAGGTCTCCGTCTGCTTTGAAAGGTGTGAAGTGTGATAAGTGTACACAAAGTGTACACACTTTGACTGCCTCGTTGGTCTACTGGTAGCAAGCGCTGCGTAAGGACCGAGAGGTCCCCGGTTCGAGTCCGGGGTCGGGTAAAATTTGTTTGGAGTTTTTCTGTAAGGAAATTACGGAGTCCAGAGTCAGGAAGTTTGCTGTTCCATGCCCGTGCCCCGGAAAGTACGTTAAGCCGGTTAATCTCTCATCGGTTATGTTACGTTGCTATCTCACCGAATTATAAAAGAAATGGAATCGAGAGTGCACTTGTGTTTACGCGCACACTTGTGCACTATAATATGCCCTGATCTCAATTGAGATCGGCCGCCATGGCTGAAATCGGTCGAACGCCTTATTTTACTCATTAGTAGTGTTCGTGCAAATAATAGACGTCGCTATGTGAACCTAACAATGGGTCTATAAAGAAATAACTATCTTCATTAATAAACAGAATGCTACATAAAGTTTAACAAAGTCTTACATTCAAATTTACTGAAAGCATTTAAAACCAACACTAAAAGGGTGGGCCAGTTTTAAGCCTAGTTTAAATGCTTGTTGGCTGGAGTCCAAACCATAGTTTTGGGGAGTTTTTACTCCAACTAAAGCAATTGAAGCTATTGTTCAGGGTTCCCAAAATTGAGGCTAGCCACATTGTTACTCTGTTTTGAGCATAACGTCCAATTAGCTGGCTTGTCTACTTGTTTTAGGGTTAAATACATAAAGAAAATAGTGTAGTAATTAGGATCTTAGGGGTAAGAGCCATCCGCTTCCCCGCAAGTCCGGTGATGGTGACGAGGCTACTCCAAGCCATCATCGTGCCAGTTATAAAATAACAGTAATTAGAGTTATATAAATGCAGGAGTTTTTTTTATTTTACAGCATCCTTCTTTTCCATATTTCAAGATTTAGCTAGTGTTTTTGTAACATGATTGTCGTTAAAAAGAGCAACTATCGAGTTTCTTGCCGGAGTGTTCTCGGTAGAATCCGAACCGGTAGAATCTTATTACTAGTAATGTGACGATTTATAAGTGCATGTAATTGCCTATATGTGATTTTGATTTTTTTGATTTTGATTTTGATTTTATAAAGGGATCAGACTGACCTATAGATAAAAAATAATCGCTGAAATGTATGTACGCGCATCAGTTCTGAACTTCTGTACCAAATTGGTTTAATGTTTCTTCTTTGTGTTTGCTATTGTTAGGACAATATTTCTATGAAATAAAATTCTTTTCAATATTAAAGGGTATGGAAAACTTAAATATCACAAGGACGAAGTCGCAGACAAAGCATCTAGTTTCAGAAAATACTCGTATCTTTAAAAATATATCATCATCAGCCCATATTCCATCCATTGTTGGGGCACAGGCCTACCCTAAACTAGGGTGATCCGGCCTTAGTAAACCACCCTGGCCATCTCAGATTTTCTTCCCAAGTGTGAATATTTCCCCACGATGTTTTTTGTTCACCTTCAGAGCGTCGAATAAATATTTAATAATAATTTTAATTTGAAAACGCATTGTTGTCTTGAACTGGCGACCTCTCGCGAAGCAAGCAACCACCTTAACCACTCGGCCATCGACGCTTTTGTTTTTACACACATCCTATTGTTCCTCGTAAATAAACCCAACTTTAAATTAGCTACGTCAACTTTCACATGACTCGGGAACTCCACGTGTCACATTTTGCTTATAAATTACTCACATTTGTCACGTCCACTCTAGACGAATGTTTTTTTTTTATTTGCAAAGTTTTGCGGCACACATTTGTTTTATTGTTGTGTTATATTTTGAAAAGTTCCAATTGCTGGGGGTAGAAAGAAACTACATGCTCAGCCAAAAGTCGTTAACAATAACAAATGAATGCATTCGTCGTACTCTACATTCCCATAAGATTGGTTTTGTGATTGTATTATTCTTACTAATATCCTTACTTAATAATATTATAAATGTGAAAGTTACTCTGTCTGTCTGTCTGTCTGTTACGCTTTCACGCATAGAGTACTGAACCGATTTAAACGAAATTTGGTACAGATATAGTTCAGAGGCGAGAAAAGGATATAGGCTACTTTTTAACCGAAATGTCATCTAAGCTGCCTTCACGGTGAGTGCGAGAAGCTCAATAGGGTCTATTGTGCCTATCGAACTCATTGTAGACCTCACGACCATTTTGTGGAGGAAGTCCATCCAAAAAGTTTTTTTTATAAAAAAACCTTTGAGATGGACAATGGACATGGACGTACATCCGCCAACTATTTTACTCAGGATCCGACCCGGGAATTGAACTCGGCATCTCTCGGTCCTTACACGGCATTTGCAACCAATACCCAACGACTGTATTCTTCTGCAATGCACACACACTGGTTCACCATGCTATATACTAGAGTTCGTGATTATTTATTTGTATTACTTCTCTCATCATCATCATCAGCCCATAAAGACGTCCCCACTGCTGAGGCACGGGCCTACCCTAAACTAGGGCGATAAGGCCTTAGCCCACCACGCTGGCCAAGTGCGGGTTGGTCGACTACACAACCTCAAAATTTCTTCTTAGGTGTGCAAGTTTCCTCACGATGTTTTCCTTCACCGTTACAGCGTCGAATGATGGTACATATGAATTTCAGATTTGAAAAACACATTTGAACTGGCGACCTCTCGCATGGCAAGCAACGACCTTAACCACTCGGCCATCGACGCTTTTTTTACTATTACTGTATTACTTCTCTACATGACGTAAACTGACAGAGACTCAAAAAGGCCACTGCAGAATATTCCAATTGATATTATTTAGGTTTGTATGCCAACCATACTGCCATATCCTAGTCCTATACCTTTGTATGTTCGTATTATCAAACGAAACAGTTAAAAGGGTAAGTATTAAGCCGATCTGTGCCGGCTTCGAAAAAGCTTTGATGACTTTTTTCACATTTTAGGGTTCCGGAAATTAAAAGGAAAAACGGATACCTTTATTCCTACTTTCTTTATCGATTTTTCTTTGATAATCGCTTTGTTTTTCGTCTGTCTGCTTGTCGAAACTTATTTTCTTATGTATTCCCAAGAGAAATTAATAATTATATCATTCTGAAACAGTGGTCGATTGAAGCTGTAAAGAAAGAAAGCATAGAAAGACATTGAATTCTCAGGATTACATCCTTTTTTTTTTAAGTCGAAGGTCAGAATGACCGCAATCCGCCTAATGTCCAACGACTGAGAGATCTACGTAGGAGGTCTACTCTTGTTCAATTCCATTATATAAAGTGAAAAAAAACCTTTGTCCATATTGTCATACCTTACTAAATATGTAGAACATCATAACAATTATGTTATAAGTATCAACTTGTAAGATTTTAGACTTTCGCGTTCCATTAAACTAAATATTTGTCTTTATGGGTCTACACGCGTTATTAGGAGTAGCAAATTACATAGCTCGTCATCTCGTCAATCGTGGTCGCTCGCGACCACGATTGGTGTAACCCAGTCGAAACGTCGGGCAGTAAGTAGCTATGTAATTTGCTACTCCTAATAACGCGTGTAGACCCATAAAGACAAATATTTAAAGTATCAACTTAATATACATATCAGTTTCTCCAGAACCCTCTCAACTCACGTCCGACTCACACTTTACCTATTTTTTGAAACTTTTTTTTAACTGCTGTGACGTGAATACGGTAAACTTGTTACCGGATTAATAAAGGCAGGTAACACAAACACATGGTATATCGTAAATGTACGGACGGTTTGTAGCGAGAGTACTTTATCGGGAACAAATTGGATAATGTTAATTTGCTGTCATTTTTTATAGTAGGTGTCAATACGTTTTTGAGCTTTTCGAACATATTTACGCTTACTATCTGATAATGTACAGTGAAAGATTGATTCCATGATCAATGTATGGAAATCAACCAATTTTAGGATATTTTAATAGTGCACAAGTTTTCACTCTTATAGTTGTATAAAACTAAAATCCGTCCGAGAGACTAAACATAGGAACACCGCCTTTACATGCTATCCGGCGCAGGGGGTACCTTCTATAGTCAACCACCAATATCCTAACTCCAGGCAGAGTAATTTCTTTACTGAAAAGCTCACACAGGGGATACCAGTCACAACTATCTGTCCGGTGGTTGGTGAACGGTATACGGGTAAGCGACCCCGGCTCCTCGAGCTACTATCGACTCAGTCCAAATCATCAGAGGCGATAGTATTCTTCCTCCCCTTTTCCTTCCCCGTCATATATCCTTGCTACTCGTGGGAACGCAATGACCTTGTTAAAACAATGCACAAGGCAGAATGGCGGCGACGTGGTCCACTACCCGTCACGTCACGTTTCCCACAGAGGTGAAAAGTGGATCGCTGGAAGTGATCTCTGCCTACCCCTCTGGGAAAAAGGCGTGATTTTATGTATGTATGTATGTATGCTCACACAAATTCAAACCTGGACATCAAACCTAAAGTCAAATTATTTATTGCCTACCACGTATAAGGCCGTGTCCCCAGTAGGCAAAGTATTAGCGGCCGACTGTGATAGCCGCAAATTTGTAGCAAACTGAAATTTGAGTTAGCTGCAAACTCTGATCAAAACAACTACGTTGCCGCCGCCGACTAGAACCGGTTTTGGTGGGAGTCAGTCAGTCAGCGCGCGTAACGCTGCAAACTGCGTATCATCATCATCAGCCCATACATGTCCACAGCTGGACATAGGCCTCTCCAAATGCACGCCACTTGTTTCTATCCTCGGCCACTCGCATCCAGCTCCTACCATAGCAAACTGAGTATAGTGAGCGCAAAACTCCATTTCAAATATATGGAAGACTGTGGACACTCCATTTCAAATATATGGAAGAGCGTACTAAATCGGTACGCCGCATACTCAGTCGGCCGCTAACAGTTTGCCTACTGGGAACACAGCCTTAGTGCACATACATAGTTTAAGTCTTAATAATAATATGAGCTTAACAACTTAGTTGCTGTTTAAAGCAATGCAACAGGAGAGATTAAACACCAATAGACCAACGAGACAGACAGGAAGAGCCGAGCAATCGGATATTACTCGTAAACAGAGAGTAAATGCCTATTTCTAAATCACGCAAATATATTTATGGCGCACTTCAGCGGTGGAATTCAAATTAAACAGTACAAGTGCCGTAAGTTGAGATTCCAAGATTCTGCCGCTAATAACTTCGGGATTGTAGCCTTTATTCTCAAGGTGGTAGAGAGTTCTTCAAGTCGTATTTTGACTCGATAGCTGCAAATCGTATTTTGCTAACGCGAGTGATGTGCCGAATTAAGCGAGATCGATTTTGGAATCGAGTTAATTGAAAAAAGGGTGTTGCGACGAGAGTGTCGGCGATTTTAGAAAAACATCTCTTTGGGATTAGCAGTTGGTTGGAGGTTTGGGCAATCATGAGAACTATAGTCACTATCATCATAATCAGTCAATGATAGTCCAATGCCGGACATTTGTTTAAAAAAAGTAAAGATCTTAAACCCCTACCAATATGCTTACTAACATTGTAAAGACAAAAGTATCTTTTTCTTCTGTCCGTTGTCCGTCTGTCCAAGACCGATTTAAATAAAATTTAATACACATCTACTTTAAGGCCTGAAAAAAAGCATAGGCTAGTTTTTAACCGACTTCGTAGTAAAGCAGAAAACTTCACGGCGTCGGAATCATGGCTTCTATCCGCAAGTTTTTTTTTATATTAACCTATATTATCATCCCACTGCTGGACAAAGGTCTCGTCCAAACTTATCCACTGCTCTCTATCTAAGGTTAGGTCTTACCAGTTTCTCGATTATCTACCTTTAAATGCTCCTTATGTAAAAAAATACTGAACAGTTGGGTTGGTTGGTAGATATATAGTCAAAGGCCAGTGAAATCACATAATTAGATAAATGTTAACTGACTGCACTGTAATAGAGTAGGTAATATGTGCTAAACATATTAAAAAACCTGCTAACTTAGCCTGCACACCCTTATGGCCAATACCACTGTAACTGCCCATAAGCTAAATATCGATAACTTAAAGCAGCTAGTAGTTAAGTCAATTACCGTAATCGCTTCTTCCTTTTTATAGGAAATTCCCTATAAGGCACCTAAAGAATTACCGTCAGTATAAACACCGTTTAGACCATGAAACAGCTAATTGTATTCTAATGCCCTGCTAATCGATACTAGGACATCCGTTTGCCTCAGAACATACAGCCATTTCATTGGCTCGGCCAACGAAGTGGGAAATGAAAATTGAAAGGTAAATCGCGTAAATGTGTGACACGGAAAACCTGAAGTTCAGGTGATAATGCATCTTATTGCCTGTGGGGTTAAACCCAATATTGCTTACCGAGATGGCCATGCATGTGTTACAAAATTATCCGCTAGGCTGCATCAGGCCAAAAATTTCGTGCGATATTGGATTTAAGGCGTTCGAATTGGAAACTGATATTTAAACGGCAATAATTTAAGCCGCGGCTTGTTTAATGCTGCATTTGGTAGAGTCTCATTGTTGTAAGTCTATCCCAACTCGAGACAAAATGTATTGAATTGAATAATGTATGTTTAACCAACTTCAGAAGAAAGTGAACATTCAATTCCGAATAAACACTACCTTTTCGCCGTGGACTCTATCCGTGTGAATGACAAAAAAAAATCAATTTAGTCCGTTAGTTAGATTGTTTAAAAACATTGTACGAATTATGATTTAATTTCACAAACAACTAATGACAAAGATATAGAGTTCAGAAGTATCAATCATATGACAAACCAAAAGATACATGTCCCATATTTTCTATAAACTCAGTTACGAACTAAATAAAATAATAATGTTTTCATGCCTATTATATCGTCATGCTTATTCAGGCCCATTATTATAATATCATAATGCTATATACCTCTTAATCAGGTATAATACATCCTACTTTATCTCTACATATTCCGTAATATCCATAATTCACGTTTTACAGCGCTAATAACCGCTGTCTCATTTACATATACAAATGCGATTCTGACATACCTAGCAGTATCGGATTAGGCGGTGGTGACATCATGCTATGGAGATGAAACATTATTTCATTGAAATATTGCACTATTATTATTATTGTGTCGTACTAATCCTTCTAAACAGTAGTTTAGAAGGATAATAGTACTTATTGGAGGTTTATGTACAACTGAAACTGTCCGGGATATTTACCATGTTGTTTTTTTTAATGAGCTATTAAATAAATAAAAAAATATCCCGGACAGTTTCAGTTTTCTAATGTGTGTAACCATGACAGTTTAAAATTATATATTGTTTATGTACAAATTTTAGATTACTGTAATGTTATTTTGTGACTAAATGATTATGGATTTAAAAAGTAAAATGTTTGTATTGAGTCATCATTGCTACTTTATAACGCATGTATGTATTTTGTATCTAAATATATCGCTTCTTTGCTTCAACAGTGTGTTATCCTGATAATCCCAATTTTCTTAACTTGTCACGTTATCGAAGCAAAGAGGCGATATATAACTCAAAAGCGACTGACTAATATAGTGATCTATGCAGCATTTTCATGCAGGTAGATGACATGACGTAGGTATCCGCTAAAAAGGATTGCCCGAAGCGAAGCAAGGGCTAGTCACTAGTTTGAAATAAAACCAATTTTGCGGATGAAGTTCACGTATTATTTTAAATGTGTGAATTTCGCCCAAATAATATACAATACGTATTATTCTCACCATTCGACGCTTTAACGGTGAAGGAAACATCGTAAGGAAACCAGAGGGCCTACCATGAGTTGGCTATCGAAAACTTACGTACGTTAAAAACCTATCGAGTCGTTTTTTTTCATACGGCCGATTTTAGTTCTTCGCGTAACCACCAGCGGCGCTGTACAAGTTTTTCATAGACATATTTACGTAGGCGATATCGAGTGCGTAAGTTTTAAACTCATGGTACCCTACTGCACACCTAAGAAGAAATAAGTTTGTGTATCGCCCTAGTTTAGGGTAGGCCCGTGCCCCAGCAGTGGGGACGTATATGGGCTGATGATGATGATGATGACGTATTTTTTTATCACTTAAACTTATTTTATTGCTCTTCTGTAGGAGGATATTTCTTTTTCCTAAATGACACACGATATAATGTCTTAAAGTAGCCTCGTCATCATCACCGAACTGGCGGGGGAGCTGATGGCTCTCACCCCTAAAATACTAGGATATATTATTGTTATTTTTTCATGAGAGATTGAGCCTCCTGAAATTAAACTTTCAAGCCTTACTCAGGTTTCTTTGATCTACACACTAAAAGGGTACGTAGGATAAGAATCCTTTAAGAATAGCTCGTCTTGTTCATAAATAATGAAAGAAAAGTATCTAGTGAAGTACTATTGTCTTTCAAAGGCAAGCTCGCGAGTCGGACTCGTAAAATAAGGGTTCCGAACCATCATACTTTTATTTTATTATTAAAATTTGATAATATAAGACAATTTATATGCTAATGATGATACACATTATCACGTGTGTCAAATGCGAGCCCAGCTGAAATAATATATTTTTCTGTTTCTGTAATAAAATATTGTCATAAAGACAACATTGCACCTCAAAATCTATGATTTTTCCCTAGCTATCTCGAAACGTCGAGTTTTCCAAAAATGTAATTACGTTTAATATCTTATCATATACATGCGTATCTTATACTAATTATACGAGTTTCATCCGTAAAATTAGCTTTATCTCAATCGAAACCATACCATATTTCTAACAAATAAACATATTTCTATTTCTATAACCATAGGGTTATTAATGTTCCGTTTTCACTCATTGTGTACAGAACTCTAAAAAGCATTATACTGCGAGAGAAGTCGGATGTAATAATTCCTGCATAAACATCGATACAGAGAAAGGCCTCGTATAGGCTCCCTTGGGAATGTTCAGGGATCATTTTAGGGATCTCAAGACTAACTTATGCATTATTCGTCCATCGAGATACTACTACCGTTTAACGTTAGTATAAAAAGTAGTATGATGTTGAGATACTACTAATGTTCTATTAGAAAACTGAGGGCCTATCATGAGTTGGCTATCGAAAATTTACGTACGTTAAAAACCTATCGAGTTGTTTTTTTCATACGGCCGATTTTAGTTCTTCGCGTAACCAGCGGTGCTGTACAAGTTTTTCATAGACAAATTTACGTAGGCGATATCGAGTGCGTAAGTTTTAAACTCATGGTAGCCCTACAGAAAAGACACCCGGACACTTTCAGTTTTCTAATGTGTGTAACCATGACAGTTTAAAATTATATACTAATGTTCTACACGATTGTTGGAAGCAAGTCCTGCGTTAGGACTATGAGGTTCCCGGTTAGAGTCCAGTGTCGGGCAACTGAAAACAGAAGCACAAACTAATAAAAATAAAGTACTTAATATGATAATAATGATGATGATGATGATTTAAGACAAACAATTCTGATAAAAACATAAAATGCCGGGATATTTACCACTTTTTTTTGTGAACTTTCAATGGCACCGATATCTCAGTAGCTTATCAAATAAAACAACACGGTAAATATCCAGTACATATTCAGTTTTCTAATTATATGAAAGGCAATAGATCAAACAAAATATAAGAAGACCCGTGGTAAGGGCTACGAAATGGGGATCATTACTCATCCTCACCCAGTCTCACTCAAATGACTCGTTCGCAGACCGCTACATTTGCATCAGTGATCCATGTAAGCAAATCTCTTTTATTATATTTCTTACATCACACAGAATAAAGCTTTTACCAACCCTTTATTGAGTTCGACCCTTCTTTTCAGATTTTCAATCAGCGTGGTAAGTCTCAAAGGAACTAATGCTAGCAGTAGTAATAAGACCTACTTAATGTTAATAAAGTGTAAAACAGTTTAACAATAATTTTCTTTGTAGAGCAGGTGTAATTATTTTTCAAAACATTTTGAATGTTCCTTAGTCAATTAGTCCCTTAACTATTGTTTCGCCATGTCCATAGATCCTTCTTTTTGTCACAGCCTAGCGCAGTAGAATCTTGATATGAGAATTAAAAATAAAATTTGGACAGTCTTAGGTTGGAGTATCAGCGATTTAACAAACAACTGAGCTTTTTTTTATTTTTTTACCAAATTGCCGACACGCTCGTTATCTCGACCCGCGATAAATAACCGCGGAAGGGATGGGCACAACGCCAAACTTAAACGGTTTTTTCATTATTGCGAACGAAAATTAATATGAGCTTCCAGTCTTTTTTCTTTTGAAAGTTGGCAAACTATCGGTATATCGGCACGGAGTCGATTGAAAACACATTTGAAAGAAAAACTGTTATATTCCTAAAAGCAGAAAATCTTCCGTCAAGTGACAGGGTCACTCAGGGTCTATACATGGCACAACTACCATCTTGTTTTGTCTTAAGTATAATATCATTAGTGAGAGAAACAACTTTGCTACCGAGATGTAGAAGTCTATACTAATATTAATATTAGTAGAGAGACGACCTGCAGGCGCCATCTGTTGGCAGTGGTTTAAACTTATTACTCGGATGTCCCCACACTGTGCAGATACATTTTAAGCAGAGGTTCTGCGCCTGATCACTGATTGGTCACGTTGGATTTAGATCAACAATTCACGCGAGTTTAATCCGTAAAAATTAGGTTTATTTCTCATAAATATATTTTTTTAATCATACGTAATCCTAAATGAACCGATTTAGATCGTTCCTTTTACAAACATCTCTACAAAGCTGCGCAGGGAAATAGGACTCGTGAAAAATTGTGACGTTTCAAACTTTTACGGCTTCTCCTTAATTTCAAAGTATTAAGATGCTGTAGAAATATAAAACATAACAGGAGACTATTATTTTGAAGTACCTAGATTACCATTTTTATAACAACTTTTTTAATAAAATTGACCATTAAGAAAGTTTCCTTTCTTTTGAAAATAGAAGTTATTGAATGAAGACTCGTTCAAATACCTGAATTACACTTACATAACATGATTAGTACTGAGCCTTTCACGTGCTACGGTTCCTCTCATGTGTTCGATTCTTACCGGGGACAAATATTTGTTTAACGAACATCGGTTTGTTCCGTGTCTGGGTGTGTTATTAAATATATATAAGTTAATTTTTGTATACCACTGTGGTAACATATCCGTAACACAAGTGCTTAAGCAACTTACTTAGGTATCATAACAATGTATGTGATGTGGTGTGATATTTATGTGTTTAATATGAAAGGGTCAATGATACTTGTTATACTTTACCTATCTCTTCGTCTTTGAGCTATTAATAAACATGAAATTCTAGAAATTTCAGTAAAACTCCGTGAATTCCACGTCGAAAGGCTGCAAAACTTTTTCAATACCAACACAAATGATAAATATCATTTCGATTGAGATATTGTCTCGAATTGTAAAATTTGGAGTTCATTGGTTGGCACGCTATTCAGAGTTATTTCGAATATTGTATACTATTGTAATATAGTTCGCAACAAATTACTTTTTGAACAAAGATATTATTTGTCTATGCACTTCTAAACATTAGTTTACGAACTTCACTTGATTTCTCAAATTAATGATACAACAAGAAAATCCAACTCTAACTCTACTTGTAACATGGCTAGCATTATTTTTGAGTTCGTAATAGACGGATTGATATTCTGTATTGCACATTAATGCACATAAAAGCAAAATAATTTACAAAGATGGCATTACAATAAGATCAAAGTACAATTTTGGCGATATTGCCGACACGATCACGATCACGATCTCTTTTCATATGTCAGAAAGGTTGAAGGAAAATAAGTGTTTTAGATTTGAGTAGACACGTGTAAGGATAAAGTTAACATACATACATACATAAAATCACGCCTTTTTCCCAGAGGGGTAGGCAGAGATCACTTTCAGCGGTCCACTTTTCACCTCTGTGGGAAACGTGACGTGACGGGTTGTGGACCACGTCGCCGCCATTCTGCCTTGTGCTTTGTTTTAACAAGGTCATTGCGTTCCCACGAGTAGCAAGGATATATGACGGGGGAAGGAAAAGGGGAGGAAGGATACTATCGCCTCGGATGATTTGGACTGAGTCGATAGTAGCTCGAGGAGCCGGGGTCGCTTACCCGTATACCGTTCACCAACCATCGGACAGATAGTTGTGACTGGTATCCCATGACTGGCTGAACTGAAAGTTAAATATTATGCTATCAATACTAATATAGCACTTTCATATTATCCTCTACGCTAACAACAGAACAGTTGTCTACTATACTATAGTAAGTATAACATATTTTATAAGGAATATTGTAATCTTTTTGTCCACGTAATATCCCATCTGATCTAGGCAAAGGCGAAGTTCCTCGTAAGGGAAATCTTTCAAACGATACCGCTCTACGTTTGATTACTTTTGCGACACCGCAATGTGTCCGAACCCATTAGTTTGATCAATGCTGTGCTAGACGCCATTTTGTTCAGTCTTATCCAGGCTAGACAAAATGGCGCTTGTTCTGAATACAATACAATCACCTTAGCTGAATATTGTCGTGACATTCGGAATATTGAAAGGTGTTTTATTCTATTCGGGCCAGAGAAAAGTAAGTAATTTCAGCACTCTACTTATTGATTTGATTTATGTTGAGAAATTGATAAAATTGATTCAGGAAAATAGTCAGTAATAGAAAATATTTTTTGTATTTACTAGTGACTCGTTGATTTAAAAAAACCGCATTAAAATCCGTTGCGTAGTTTTAAAGATTTAAGCGTATCTCTGTATATAGGGTCAGAGAAAGCGACTTTGTTTTGTACTACGTAGTGATTTAAAAAGTAGCCTAATTCCTTTAATTTCACTTAAACTGGTAATACTTTGAAGTAAAAGCTAGACAGACAGACAGGCAGAAAGACACAGCTAATATCGCATTCAGATTGATATTAAGTATGACAGCCGTACTACTTCGCCGTAGCACCTATTTCAACTTCGTGTGTCGTAAAGATAAAGCACTACCTTGAACCCAAATGATTTGGATGTTTTTCTCACGAAATCTACTTCATTTACCGTCTCGTATTTCACGCCAGCTCAAACTAGGTGACAAGGATGTAGATACGTGTGTTCAATTTCCGTAAGCGTACGTTATTTATGTCAGATTGTATCGTGAAATGTAACGGATAATAAAACTAGAACATCGGTGACACCCTTCTAACTAATCGTGGTGAAGGGAAAAGTTTGAGACTACAGAGTAGCTCGCTTCTCATAAATTCTTTTAACGTGCTTTAATGAGGGTGTTCGCGTATAAGAACTTCACTAGATGGCAATACGTAGGCGTGAGGTCCAACTGCAGCGTGATTGGTTATTTTTGACGTGACATTGACAGACATGTCAATATTCACCAATCACGAAGCAGTTAGACCTCACGCCTACGTATTGCCATCTAGTGAAGTTCTTATACGCGAACACCCCCATTATAGTGATGTAAGTATTTCTGTGAAGCTTGCAATTAAATATATTTTTTTGCATTGGGTGTTTTGAAATCCGTAAACTTGTGTTACGGTTACAGGCCATTAGTATTAAAGGCAAAATATGCCTACAAAAACTAATTGAAAACTCAAAGATTCGATGTTACAAACCTAAAATGTCTTAGGTCAGAATCCAACCCACGACTTATGGCGAAAAGGGAGATGTACCTACCTATTTATGTAGGAAGTCAGTCATAGACAGAACCTATTTACCTAAAGTCTAATACTTAGGTACATTATGAATTTGTTTATACTGAGACATAACCTTTTAACATCTGAGTATAAAACGACCTCTATCGGAAGTACGAAGATTCCAAATTGCACTCATAATCATCAGCCCATATACGTCCCCACTGCTGGGGCACGGGCCTACCCTAAACTAGGGCGATGAGGCCGCGGGTCAAATAAATTTATTTATTCCAATGTAAATAATATATAAGGCGTCCGACAGATTTCGGCCATGGCAGCCTTATCTCAATGGAGATCAGCCAACTGCGCAGGACATATTGTAGTGAACAAATGTACGCGCAAACACAAGTGCACTCTCTGTTCCCTTACCCTCATAGTTCAGTGAGACGGCAATCCGACATGACCAATGAGAGATCAGGCGCAGGACCACCGGCTTAACGTGCTTTCCGAGGTACGGGCGGGCATCCGCCAATCTTCTGACGCCGGGCTGAGTAATGTCATTACAGAAAAACTCACACAAATTTTGCCCGACCCCGGACTCGAACCGGGGACCTCTCGATCCGCAGCACTTGCTACCAATAGACCAATGAGGCAGCCAAAAAGTCAGATGTAGTCCAATTTATTTTTACATCAAATTGTTCCGTGTCTGGGTGTATTATTAAATATATTTAAGTTCATTTGTGTATCCACTGTTGATCCTGATTTCCGTAACACAAGTGCTTAAGCTACTTACCACGGGATCAGATCAATGTATGTGATGTTGTGTAATATGTATATTTATTTATATTTATATCAAATATATATCGAAAAGGTACCAACCTAATTCACAAAGTCATAACTAAGATTAATTAGCTAATAATTGCTTGTAAATTATGTATCAACCTTCATCGTAACAAGTAAATAAATATGTATGACGAAGCTGGATAACAAATTCGGTGTCTGTCGGCCTCATATTTCCCTAGGGATTTCCCATTGATGAAATTACGTAAACACCTACGATAGAGCGCGGTGTGGTAGGGATATTGGAATAGCTGGACTCCAGAATATTAACTTATTAAAGAAAAAAGTAATTTATTATTTTCTCTCACAATGGTAAGTGTTCGTAAATCTCAAGATTGTAAGAGTCTGTTCCAGAAAGAGGTAACCCGAAATATTCTTCTACTATTGAACAAAGTCTACAAATTAAATAAATGTAAATCTTTACCTATATTATATGAGTGAGAAAACAAAATTGTCTGTCTTTCACGCTTTCAGGCCAAAATTACTTTACCGGTTTAAGTGAAATTTAGTACACGGATAGTCTAGAGTCTAAAGAAGGACAAAATTCTTAACCGAGATTGCTGTAATATGTTAAATAAACGACTTTTACAATTAGCTTGCGAGCTATAATATGTAACATAAGTTAAGGTTGTATCATTGTATTGCGTTGACTTAAAATATATTTTCTTTATTAAGATTCTCGACAAGACTGACTTGATGTAACAGTGGTTAGTGACCCAGGTTCACTACGCACGGTTGCAAGAGTCAAGAATCCCAAGTGAAGTATGGGTCAATGCATTTAGATCAAAACATTTAGAATATTAAAATGTATTTCCATAAAAATAATGACTCCCCATTACAAGCAAGCTAAACAAAACCAAGTCAAGGCACTTTTACTTTTGACAGTAGCAATAACTTACTAAGCCTAAATCTTATTCATAGTTATTCCTTCCAGTATGATAAATGGGTCATCTAACTCAGGGCAGTCTAGGTATGTGCTAGCGTTGCTTCAGACCAATAATAATAAGAGGTTATATGCTTAACTCATATTGTAGCTTTGTTTACGTCTACTGTGTCCAAGTACATTTTCATCCCCTAGATGTATCGTGGTATTGGGACCGTGCGAAGTGGGTGGAGGGAGAAATGGCGCTGATTGTCAAAAACGCATGTAATCTTATGAGATGTCCGTTGTTGTTGCTAGCGGCGGCCGTTGGTACTAATTTCACTCCATAAGATTTAACGAAAGAAACGCCACCAAAATGAGGGCAGCACTGTCGTGCACGCCACCAATAGTAATAATAATAATAAATATTACACAACAGCACATACATTAATCTGATCCCGTGGTAAGTAGCTTAAGCACTTGTGTTATAGATATCAGAATCAACAGTGGATACAGAAATATACTTAAATATATATAATAAAACACCCAGAAACGAAACAAACACCGATGTTCGTCACACAAATATTTGCCCCGGGTGGTCGGTCGATTCCACAACTCTTGGAACCAGTAACAAAAACACAATTAGAAACATTTTTGTCTGTGTGTCAGTTTATCTCCGAATTGGCTGAACCAATTTTAACGTTACTTTCACTAATTAATAGCTAAATTTGCAAGGTACACTATAGGCTATTTTCATAAATCATTGGTGCCAAACCCCTTTCCACGCGGACGAAGTCAATGCCGCTAGAATTTTTATAAAACAATGTCGATAACAAAAGATATTGTAGTATTGTCTTATTTGCGCGAACACCACAAATTTGAAATAAAACTAATTTTACGGATCAAACTCGCGTTTATTGTTATTCTAAAACATATTATTAATAGAGCCAACATTTCGAGCTCTTTACAGCGCTCGTGGTCACGAGCAAGAGTCTTGCCGATCCGTAAAATAAATAAATATTGTATCATGTATCGTCTTTGTTTCATGACCCGCATGTTACAGAAAGTACGAGTACCTATTGGATTTGTGATTGCATAGACAACAAACTAGCCACCAGTTTCACACAGTTTGACCTCCATAGGGATATTGTTCAAGGAACTTTACTGCTCGAGGCATCTGTAAGAGCTGATGTACGAAATGGTGGACTTATACACCGTAAAATTATAGTGGATTTTCTTTCCCGGAGTAAAATTATTCTATCTTTGAAGTACAATATATTTGTGCAGTTTTTTTAAAATTCATATCAATAAATACCGGTTTTAAGAAAAGGATAAACGAAACCCGAAAACTCGCTCTAACTGCTTTATTACTTAGGGCGTAGAGCTTCTTAAGCTTCAAGCATCAATTTCATGCGGCAAGCAGTACCCATTTACGTCATCTCTTAAAAGAACTATTGCTTCACACGTTTAAAGTTGTTTTTTTTGGAAAGTTAAAAAAACAAATCGTATACAATGTATTTTTATGTGTTGTTTAATGCTTTTTAAAGCTCTAATGTAAATTTTTTCATTGAAAATATTCACATTCATGATTTTGCCTGGACGGGGATTTATACCACCACACCGGTCTTTAAATATCGCGTCTAATGTTCTGAATAACTGAGTTACCCAGGTGTTGACTTATAATACGAATCTCTCCATCACTTTTACCCATAAGCCACGCGTAAATGTGATGGAGAACTATAACCTACAACTTGCTGTCAAGCTCCTAATTTATTAGGATGCACTTATACACTTACTCACTTATACACTTATACTCACACAATAACTTTTTTTTTAATACACAACATCACATACTTTGATTCGATCCCGTGATAAGAAGCTTAAGCACTTGTGTTACAGATAACAGAATCAACAACTTGCCGCAAGAGGCAGAGGCATTATTCAACGCGTCGTCGAACCATTCGAGTATAAATCTTTCCCAATTTCAATTGATAACTTGTGACGATTAAAATAACAAACAAATAATAGTATTTACACCAGGCAATTAGCAGAGAACAATAAATATGCATAAGGGAACCAGCCAGCAAAAACGTAACAACACGTACAAGCCCGAGTTGATTAATGCATCCGCCGATGGTTCCCTCTTGAATATGCACGACTGATTTATTTTGGCAGCTATTACAGCCTTTAGCTTTTAGTGAAATC
This sequence comes from Maruca vitrata, assembly GCA_039566165.1. Lineage (NCBI taxonomy): Eukaryota > Metazoa > Arthropoda > Insecta > Lepidoptera > Crambidae > Maruca > Maruca vitrata. The sequence goes on from CM076933.1 coordinate 4,213,189, forward strand.
GCGATACAAGTATTTATTCGCTGATTTTTAACCCAATTTTCGAAGTATTCATAATTTATTTTGCCAGTTATTCTCAAATATTCTCAGTTTTTGTATCTACCCAGAAGATGGCGAAACATTTTACCCAACCGCGCGATGTTATCAGTCACTCTTAGTCGAGAGACGAGTCTTGAAGTTACTGAAAATCCAATATGGCGACCACTGGACGCCATATTGTGAAAAATGAAAAAGGTAAAGAAAACAAACTATTTCAAGAATGAATAAATAACTAAAAAAGTAAACTTTAAAAAAAATTACAATTAAATCATAATAATATTTCCTATTATAGATTCGTAAATTTAACGCATTGGTCATACCACAATATTGAACAGTCTGGTTTCAGTCAAAAAGGATAAATACCTAACTTCTGTTTGCCCTATGTAAATTAACTTAGATATTTCCATATATTCGGACAGAAACAGAAATAAACACGTGTAGGCGACCCACAAACAGTGACATTTGATATTTCGGTAATAGTTTGAATACGAAAAACTTTCTTTTGAACTCAACTTTCAGAATCCCGTGGGTTTCAATTCTTGGATCGCAGAGGAGGTTGTTTTTTTTTCTGATTCTCTAAATTTAATAAACTTTGGCTATTGGTCACAAAAATAACAACAAGCACCACCAATGTCAATACTATCTCCATGTATGTTTTGAGCTGTGCCCACAGTACTCTAAGTTAATACATCATCATCATCATAATAATCGTCTCTACTTCTGGGGCACGGGCCTACCCCAAACTAGGGCGAAAGAAAGAAAAGAAAAAATTTTTTTTTAAAAATAATATTTTTTTTTTGTCTGATCGCAATTTTAACAAAAGCGTGTTACTTCGAATCCTCGTTTCTCAGAGGAGCAATTGATTTTTTTCTGATTATCTTACTGAAAAGACTCAAACACATCAGTAATCTTGATACCATCTCCATGTATTGTTCAAGGAGATGCCTACATTAATATCCTCAAGATCTAAAGTAATCCGTTCTTATTAGGCTCCAAGCTAATACAATCAGGAGAAAAAGCCAGTCAACGCAATCAATCTAGAGCGGGCGCGGGTGCGGCGGATCATTTGACTCGACTGAGCGAAGCAGGGCTGCCACAGTTGGATCGAGGTTTCAGTTGGAAAGCAAGAAGGAAAGCAAATAATTAAATCAACAAAAGAAATAGCACTTCACAGAAGTGAAAACTTAAATATTAACGTTGTATTTAATTATAAGTACAAAAGTTACTTTTATTATTTGCACTTTATTCAATTTCCATAGGAATACATAACAGTGTGGTTACTACACAACAGTCAAGCCATCAGCTGTCATCATCCATGGATACGCTAGGCACGCTGTTACATAAACACACACGGACATTCGCCCTGTGCCGCCTAAACGATCTTACGCTTTTTCGATCAGCATCACATGACCCTGTCGCGGGTTTGGATGTTTTTACCCATACAAAAAGTGCTCAGCGCTGCAAAAGAAGTTTTCACTTCAATAAAAACAAAAAAATAATAGTATGGTCTAATTATTTGCGCAAACACTACACATTTGAAGACTGTCCGGACTGACTGACAGTCTTGTCCGTGACCACGAGCGCTGTAAAGAGCTCCAAACGTCGGCTCTCTAAATAATATGTTTAGAAGAACAATACACGCGAGTTTAATTCGTAAAATAAGAATTATTTCACAAATAAATAAGATAAAAGGCACAAACAAATAAAACAGAAACAAAGGAAGAATAATGGAAATCTTTAGTTCCCTCGGGATCATTGTAAACTAATTCGATCAAAATCCAAAAGTGATGCCGCCAATCGTTGAGGACATCTGATAGTTTCTCAAGAGCAGACGCCAGCCGTTTAGATGGCACCGGCGGTCGGAAGTCTTGCACACCGCCCGGACAGGACCCCATCTACCAATCACAAAGCGTAACGCATTTCCCCGATTTAAAAAAAAGTCCAAGGGTTGAAATTGCCCAACTCATCTCAATATAGATAAACTGGGACTACGTTTATTATTGTGTCCGTCTTTTATCTTTAACGTCATGGTGTCGGACCAAATCTGAGCCTAGTATTTAGTATAATGATTTTGCCTATTTGACTGGAGGGTCCGACAAATATTTTATTTGTTCCGTGTTTATTTGTATGAGCGTATTTTTTTATATCGCCATTGGTTTTTCGTTACTCTACTACTACTAGCGTAGCGAGGTAACAGAATCGATATAGATATTTAGCTTTGTGATTTTATGAGATAGTTATTATTAAAAGATCATCGAAGGAGGCCGTTTTCTAGCAATAAAGTCATCCTTTAACGAAACCATAATTGAAAAAAAAAACAATAAATCGTTGCCAACCCTACACCACCAGCAACGCGAACAATACAATCTCTTCAGATCACGTGACCTGTTTTACTCTCGCGCCTCCAGACAGAGTTCACGGTTTATTCCGATTTCCCCCACCAACTCGCCCCACTGAAAGCAAAAGGAAATCTTTTCCCCTTCAGTAGGGCGACTTGGTAGAGCAAAGTGGAAACAATTAGAAAACCGAAAATGTTCGGGATATTTACAATGTTTTACTATTTATCATGTTTCTGTAAGGGATATAATGTTTTTAGTAGATGTGATTTAGCTATCAATTTTTATTTACACTATTAAGCCCAATTATTGTCATATTTCTTTTAAATATTATTTTAATTTATGGTATTAAAACTGATTATTTTGGTTGGGTTGTAAACCGATACTTTAGAAATCTATAGATGGGCAACACTAGTGAAAAAAGATGGCGGAACGGCATTCTATGCCGAGCGTTGGTACATGAGATGTAGTGAGCGGAGTAAACGAAAAATAAGATGTAATTTATAGATTAAGGTGTTGAGTGCTGCAATAATAAACGTGTTGCTGTGTATTAAGTGTTTTATTATACTTCAGAAGTGGTAAGTACCCGTATTTGTCTTATAACGGAAAATAAAGTTTAAATATAAAATACTTAACGGTGGGTAACCGTTATCAGTGACGACCGATTTGGTCCACGGGTTACGAACGTTGCCTTTGAACTAAAAGTGTCGCGGGTTCGAATCCCGCACAAGACAAACATTTCTTTTTGTCTTGGCTCGGTGTATACGTAGTTGCAAGGATAGGTATATAAGTAAGTTTATCCGTTACCTGGCATTTATAACGCAGGCCTTGGTATGCTGTGGGCCGGGTGATTGATATTAAAGTGTAAAATACAATATCAGACAATTTTAGTGTCGCATAAAAATGCCTAAAAGTATTTGAAATTACCATTCCCAACGATATAGTTGATACAATATTAATCTAAAATATATGAAAGATTAAGTTAAAAGAAAATGAGATAATAATAATAATATGCTATCGCGTGCAATAACGTAATAACGGGATGCAATAATTTGAATGAAGTGACGGTTGATCTTATATTTTTATTTTTGTATTTATACACTATTATTGAAATCTTAACTTCGGGCTGACCTTGAAGTCACTTTTGAGGACAAAGTTTTGGAGTACAAGTGTGCGTAAGGGTGTCTTAGAGGGACCAGAAAATTTCATCCATTTTGTGATAGGACGCCTCGTTTTCGAGATACATCAAGTTTTATTTTTACCTAATTTAGGATTTTGAGTCTCACTTGAGAAGTGAGTCTAATGCCGTATCATTTTGTTTTTACATGAAACAACGGAGCAAGACAAGAATCGCCGATTGAAAACTCCTACGTGAGGCGCTGGTCGCACCGACGACGATGGAGGCAGGCTGAGTCGCGGTCAGCCACGGAGCGTGGTGCAGGATCGCGGTAGCCGTTTTCGTCGAAGTCAGACGCAGTCGCAGCCACAGCCATCGGTGGATTCAAGAACTGGATCGCGACCGCGAGCGTGCAGTTGAACGGGATCCCGTTCACGTGCATCGCGCTCGCATGAGCGGCTTCAGCACTTACGGGAGAGGAAGACGGAGATGGAGCGTCACAAGCCGGAGCAGCAGAAAACGAGAAACAAGCAGAGGACTCCCCGGCTCACCGAGCGCTGGACTTGACAACTCACAAGGTTATGTACTCCTCCCATTTATTTTTCTTCTACCTCAAAATATGTTTTGCAAATCATTCCATCAAAAGTGGCCTGATATTGTTTGTATGGGAGGAATGGCAGGTTTAACTGTTGGCTGTTATCCATGGGAGCTTTTCAGTCGGTCACCGGAGGATATGCTAAGGTATATAAGTAAATTAAATGAGTCAATCAAAAGCATTATTGTGAGTAGCTAGCCTTGTTTAACCAATTATTATTATCATTTTATTGTCTCTGTTGCGATGATCACAGTAAGGGTTAATTTCCGGCACTTGTGGAAGACTTGCGTGTGAGCACAGGCCCAACACGTAGTGGCCCCTTGGGACGTTTACTATAAGTGTGAAATGGATATGCTACTCCTGTATGCACATGACGATGCGCTCTGCAGTAATACCCGGCGCAGAAACATATAGGACGGATTGGAATGTAAATATTTGGGCCTATGGAGTGAGGTTTTGTGGAACTGGGCCTGGTTATTATTATCAGTTATTATTGTTGTTTCCTACGATATTAGGTTCTCCATTTTTATTATTTACATTTTAGTGTTTTAGACGGTAGGTCACTTGCCAAGTAATTACTCTGACGGGAATGAGAAGTCGTCCTGTAGGAACCTCCGGCTGCAGGTGTTGAGAATTACGGAAATTTTACGTTAGGTTCCTACAGCAGTACAAAGTGTGATTATTATTATTTTATTAGTTTAAGTTCATACTCTCCAAAGAGGATATCAAATAAATGGTATGTATTTAGAATTGCTGCCTTTTGGACGAGTTTATAATGTGTGAGGGTATGTCAAGTGTAATGAAACTTGTATGTAGTGATCGAAGAATATAATCAGTTGTGAGACTACGAATGGCACTATTTTGTTATATTCATATTTCTATAGATAGGTTACGATACCTTTTCATCTTTTCGGTGAGGGTTGGTTGGAGGTTATGGCTTAGTAGTCATCTGGCTAAGTCTTTTAAATAAACTGTTTATTGATTATATTAGGATCCGGTCCGGTATAGTGCACTGTTTTTCCTAATTGTTCTGTCGTTTCTCATTTCCTAGTATTGCATCTGGTTTATATTTATAAAATGGTAATCTCTTTTTAGGAAATCATACTTGAGGGCTAAACATTACAGACTATTCTGGCTACTTTATCGTGCCTGTACCTGCACTATAACACTGCAGGCGATATCCTTACTTCCTTACTAATATTATAAATCCGAAAGTAACTCTGTCTGTCTGTCTGTCTGTCTGTCTGTTACGCTTTCACGCATAGAGTACTGGACCGATTTAAATGAAATTTGGTACAGATATAGTCCAGAGCCTAAGCAAGGTTATAGGCTACTTTTATTACCGACTGCGCTATAAGGAAGTAATGTTTTACCCGTTAAACGTCTCTACGCGGACGAAGTCGTCACAGCACAAACCACTGGACGGATCGAGATGAAATTTGGCATGCAGGTAGATGTTATGACATAGGCATTCGTTAAAAAGGATTTCCCGAAATTCCCACGGGAACAGGAATTAACGGGAAAATCCTTTTGTATTAGACGCTTGAAATTTGGCATGCAGGTACTTTAATAAATTTAAAGCTTAGTCGAACAGGATATTGTAAAATTCCCACGGGAACGGGGGTAACAGGGAAAAAAACTTTTGTATCAAAAAATCTAAACCGCGTAAGATAGATGATTGAGATTTGGCATGCAGGTACCTTAATGGACGTAAAGCTTACTTGCAACGCGATATTACAAAATTCCCAGGGGAACGGGCGTTATTGGGAAACAACTTCTGTATGTTAAATCCTGTAGGACACGCGAACGAAGTCGCGGGCACAGCTAGTGTTGAATATGTTCTGGGCTATTCTCTATCTTTTGCCAGGTGATTCCTCAGTATTTTTTTAATAATTCTTTGTTTTCATCTTGAATAGCGATTATGAAGGTTTTGGTATCCGGACGTCGCAGCCGCGATTGGATGTTGATATGTCAGCAAGGGGCTGTTGAAGGTCTCTGTAGTGGCGCCTATGCAGACCCTTTTGTTTCCATACGCTTACGTTTGTACCACTAAAGTAAATGCACCAATTATGGACGGTTTAAGGATTTGTTTTTCGTTTTTTCTTCATAGTTTGTATGTTTTGCAATATACGTTCGCAGGGATTTGGAGGTTAATAAAAAGTCCTTTTCTTAATAAGTATTCGATGTTTAAAATCAGTTTTAAACTAGCTTCAATAAAATATAATTTAGGAAAAATAACCTTTGCCAATCTCCATTTATGGACAGGGAAGATCCAGTTATGAACACCCAATTATGGACGTTATCCAATTATGGACACCCATTTATGGACATTTTTCAATTGAATGCTTAAATCTTTAACTCAAGAGTATGAGGGTTGAATAAGTTAGTACAATGAAATAAAAACCATTGAACTTAAATAATAAAATAATGTAATCGGTAACTCAAATAATCAATCAACAAACAGTTATCAAAGTAATCGGCAAAGGCCAAAGCCTTTAAGCCAAGAAAAACCAAATAAAAATGTCCTCTTAACTAGCTAGTATTATTTAAATAGGAGATCCCTTCGTTGTGTCTATTGGTAGCAAGCGCTGCGTAAGGTCCGAGAGGGCCCCGGTTCGAGTCCGGGGTCGGGCAAAAATGTCGCGGACCACGTCGCTGCCATTCTGCCTTGTGCATTGTTTTAACAAGGTTATTGCGTTCCCACGAGTAGCAAGAATATATGACGGGGGAAGGAAAAGGGGAGGAAGGATACTATCGCCTCGGATGATTTGGACTGAGTCGATAGTAGCTCGAGGACCCGGGGTCGCTTACCCGTATACCGTTCGCCACCCACCGCTCAGATAGTTGTGACTGGTATTCCCTGACTGTAATATAATTATTATGTATATTACCCTGTCTATATAAATTATAAATGTAACATGACATAAAAACACAAACAACTATCAAAAAAAATTTTTTAGAAAAGTTTCTAAATAGTGGATTCTTTCTGTCCTTTTCTCACTTCTTAAATTGCATTTGACATTTGTTCTTTAGTATAAGCTTTTATAGTCGCCATATCTAAAGTGAAACAAAATTTATTTATTTAAAAATTTGAACCTATTTTGGACACCCATTTATGGACACAATGTTCATAATTGAATTATTAAATTTAAAGTCTTACTTTGCGACCGATTTAAAAATAAAGATAAAGGTAAACGATTGTACAACTATAAGATGTATGAAAAAGGTATATTTGTAAAATATCCTTCATGGACAAAATGTCCATATTTGGGTACAGGCTTACAAAAATATCCAATTATGAACATCGATAAATTCCGAGGCTAAAATTACTATGAGGTTTTAGATTAGAATATATAATTAACCTTTTATTATCAGTAATTCAATAAATAATATCATTTTTAACAACAATATTACACTTGTCATAAAAAAGCTAATAAATTTACTTACATGCATTGCGCTCCTTATAAGAAATTTCAAATCTCGACACCAAAACGCACCGCACTAGTAAGAATCGTTATAGTCGAAAATAATATAGCGGAGAGCTGTCAAATGTTGTTTACATCAAATCTAGAATTTTGGTACAACCGATTAATGTTGCTGTTGGAATAAAAATACCTACCGGTTTCTAATTATTGGAGGCATTTTTGAAAACTGTCCATAATGGGGTCCGCGTCCATAATAGGTGCATTTACCTTAGGTGTTATTTATTTATAACATTACTATTCTGTATGTTTGACAAAGGGGAAAACGCAAGGCAGAAAAAGGTAGCTGAGACTGGTACCTATTGTCAAATAATACACTCTTGATAAACTTAACTTTAGATATTAATGTTTTTTTTATATCTTATGTTAATTAGTTATTAGAATAAGTTTGTATGTACTTGTGATACTTATAGTTTGACAATATATTTTTTAATAGCTTTTTATTATTATTATTTAGTTCAACATTAAGAAGGTTGTGATGTACCTAAAGTGTGTATTGGCTCTTCTTAAGTGTTTTGGGTATGACTCCTGTGGCTGATAATGCTATTGGTACGATATGGACGGTCTGTATTTTCCACTGTATTTTAATTTGAATCGCTAAATCTGTGTATTTGGTAAGTTTTTCGTTGATGGTGATTCGGATGTTATAAGTATTGGTAATTGCTATGTCAATGAAGTATACTACGTTTTGCTGTTGGTCATGAATTGTTATATTGGGTCTGTTATAGTGAGTGGTTTGGTCTGTTAATATAGTGCGGTCCCAATATATTTTGTGTTTGTTATTTTCCAGAACAGGGTTAGGTTCATACTTATAATATGTATTGTATTTATGGGCTAAGTATTGGTAGATAACTGAGGCAACCTGGTCGTGACGGTGTTTGTAGTCCGTGTTGGCCAATACTTTACAAGCACTAGTAATTTATTTATTTATTTATTTATTTAAGATCACCAGCAAGATTACATTAACAATATGATATAAGTAACATGACCAAGATGAACATTTAGATAAACGCAAACTTGATTATAGGTGACAACTACCTACATGCATTTCAGACAACAGGCATTTTGAATTTTATCTAGTTTAAAATACAAGAAGTGGTTTTAGTTTTAATACTTACGAAACTTCAAGTGAAACATATTATATAACAATAATCGAATAGTTGGTTCAACCACTCAGGGATTGACCAAGCATTTAGATTTAAATTTGTGCAAGGTATCGGAATAAATATCGATGGAAGTGGACTTAGACAGAGAATTATATTTAGAGAACATTCTATATAAAGGGGGATAATAAACCTAAATTTGATTTAGAAATCTTGGGGTAAACAAATTGTATCTAGTCTTTCTAGGTAATTGAATAGGTACATTTAAGTTAACTTTCAAGAGCAGATTCGGGCAGTCAACTAATCCATTCACCAATTTGAACAGAAACATATTGTCCAGCATGGTTCTTTTAACGTATTCATTTTAAAGTAATGTAATCTATTTTTGTAGTGGGGCTGTAGGAAAGATGGTACAAAAATATGTTTTTGAACTATTTAAATTTTTTTAATATAGACGTCATAGTGTGGGTTCTACACCACACTGCAGTAATGTGTTGTATAGTCTAAATGGCACTGTTGTATTGACGACACAGGTCGGTGGGAAGATTAAGTTCTTTAGTGATGTGTTTTCTGTAGTTGCGAGTGGCAATCACTTCATCCTGTATGGCAGCCATAAACGCTTCTTTCTCTGGGAAGAGCTCACCTTTCTGAAGCCACCCTCTGGCCACATGGGGCCGGTTTATCGCCGCAAGATATTATTAAAACCACAACACCACAGGGAACTAAAAGTTTTCTTTGAATATTCCTTGCTTCATCGGGGTATTTTCAGATTGATATTATTAGTTTTTCAGTCTTTCATACATGCGTGCAGGCACGTTTTAATTTGTGTGGAGGACTTTGTAACGGTGCAACACCTGATTAAGCCAGCTGTGGGGCACGAAGTCATATGATTTGCGGTAGTCGACATACATGCTGCTAGTGCCCCTTTCATGTCTGAATGCAGTTCTCATAACAACGGAGTACATTATAAACTGGTCCCTACGTCTCGTATGTTTCTCTTGCACTTTTGTTATTATAATTTATTTTTGTAAAGTTTTATTCCTCGGTAGATATCTGTTGATTTTCCAAAAATGAACGGACCGGAGCCTTAGCAAACTCCCTACAAGGCTTTGGATGAATTTATTTATTTATTTGCAGTCATATGGTTTACAATGATGATGGTAACAAAATATGAAAGTACATTATACATGACACTCGGTAAGGGCACTGCAAAGAGTGGACAGCTGAATAAATGTATGCTTAAATTATTATTATATTGCACAAGGAAATAAAATAACTTTACAACAATTTAAAATAGAGATACTTAATTATTATTTTATATTATATTTATAAATTTTATCGGCAAAGAAATCATTTAATGGGTAGTAAGATTTATTGAAAAGGTGAATATTTAAATGTTTTATAAATTTATCAGTGTGTTCTATATCTTTCAATTTTATATTTGTCAGGAAAGGAGATGTCAAAGACGAGAGCCCCGCAATCCGTATCATGGCTGAAAATGATCTCAACCGCCTGCTCAGTGCGCAGCCAGAATCGAACACAGCCGCCCGGGGAATGTCTCCTGTCTGTCTTCTGTGGGAAGATCTATTATATCACGACGTGATTGGCTAGCCAAATGTTATGTATACATGATAGAATATTATTTGACTGATGCTTGAATCTTTGTGATGGAGTCTGCCTAGCCGGCTATCCAGTTGATGGGGAGGTTAAGCACGAATGGATGGGTTCGTGTCTTGACTTTACCACGATGGTTGACTGGTCGGGCGCGAGAATGGTTCGTGTCCTGACCTGTCCGCGATGGTTGGCCGGTTGGATAGATCCTATCTTGCTGTCCCGTTGGTGGGGATGTCGAGCGCGAGAATGGATGGGTTCGTGCCTTGACTTCCCCACTGTGGTTGACTGGTCAGGCGCGAGAATGGATGGGTTCGTGTCCTGACCGGCCCACGACGGTTGTCTGGTTAAATTAATGGTATATACATTGGTTATGATATGTTCTATACATAAGCTAGTTAATTGTGGTATTAAATTAAAATATTATAAAGCAAACATTAATGTACTATATGAAGAAGTATGGAAATACTTTAATGTATCGGTGATTATATTATGTTGTATTTATTTCATTGACAAGGCTGTAAGAATGGATGGGTTTACAGTTTTGTATTATTTATAGTCTGGTAACAAAAATCGATGGACTGGTTGCCAACCTGGTAAATGGTCTATATCTCAAGAGTATGGAATGTTTCCTATTTGCAAAAGTTGCAAATACTTATAGAAATAATTTAGTGAAGTGTGCTTCCTGTGGTACCCATAGGAATACCCAAGTCCTATTTCTAGTTTGGTAATTTACATGGACTGGTTGCCAAGCTATAATTTAGTTGTGTGCTTCCTGTGGTACCCATAGGAATACCCAAGTCCTATTTCTAGTTTGGTAATTTACATGGACTGGTTGCCAACCTGGTAAATGGTCTATATCTCAAGAGTATGGAATGTTTCCTGTTTGCAAAAGTTGCAAATACTTATAGAAATAATTTAGTGAAGTGTGCTTCCTGTGGTACCCATAGGAATACCCAAGTCCTATTTCTAGTTTGGTAATTTACATGGACTGGTTGCCAAGCTATAATTTAGTTGTGTGCTTCCTGTGGTACCCATGGGAATACCCAAGTCCTATTTCTAGTTTGGTAATTTACATGGACTGGTTGCCAACCTGGTAAATGGTCTATATCTCAAGAGTATGGAATGTTTCCTATTTGCAAAAGTTGCAAATACTTATAGAAATAATTTAGTGAAGTGTGCTTCCTGTGGTACCCATAGGAATACCCAAGTCCTATTTCTAGTTTGGTAATTTACATGGACTGGTTGCCAAGCTATAATTTAGTTGTGTGCTTCCTGTGGTACCCATGGGAATACCCAAGTCCTATTTCTAGTTTGGTAATTTACATGGACTGGTTGCCAACCTGGTAAATGGTCTATATCTCAAGAGTATGGAATGTTTCCTATTTGCAAAAATGGATGGGTCTGCAAATGGGACTCATTCTTTGTTATGTTTCTTATTGTATTTTTGATCAGCGGCGAGAATAGATGGGTTCGTCGCAGGTTGCAAATACTTATAGAAATAATTTTGTTTTGTGTGTTTCCTATGGTACCCATAGGAATACCTATTGTGCATGAGGACATGCACAGTGTCAGGATGGGCGAATGTAAGGGATATAATGTTTTTAGTAGATGTGATTTAGCTATCAATTTTTATTTACACTATTAAGCCCAATTATTGTCATATTTCTTTTAAATATTATTTTAATTTATGGTATTAAAACTGATTATTTTGGTTGGGTTGTAAACCGATACTTTAGAAATCTATAGATGGGCAACACTAGTGAAAAAGATGGCGGAACGGCATTCTATGCCGAGCGTTGGTACATGAGATGTAGTGAGCGGAGTAAACGAAAAATAAGATGTAATTTATAGATTAAGGTGTTGAGTGCTGCAATAATAAACGTGTTGCTGTGTATTAAGTGTTTTATTATATTTCCGATAATTCGGCACTGTTGCAAGCCCCATGATCACAGGTGAACTGTAAAAATGCAAGAATGTGAATCTTGATAAAGTAACAGAATCAAGAATGTGAATCTTGATAAAGTAAAAAATTTAGTTCGCAATAAAAACTTTGACTTTGAAAAATAGTAAGGCTGATTTTAGCATTTAGCTTGCTGGTCCCTATTTAAGGAACGCTAGACGGTTTGCGCCGACACCCGGTACAAAAATCTATCGGCGCCGAAGACCAGCGTGTCATCAGCGCGACTCAGCCTAATACATGGTAAATATCTCGAACATATTCAGTTGTCTAATATGTGTCACCATGATACTCGGGACCGTGCGAAGTGGGTGGAGGGATAAATGGCGCTGATTGTTAAAAACGCATGTAATCTTATGAGATGTCCGTTGTTATTGCTAGCGGCGGCCGTTGGTACTAATTTCACTCCATAAGATTTAACGAAAGAAACGCCACCAAAATGAGGGCAGCAACGTCGTGCTCCCAGTCCACGGTTCATTCGCGACTTCATCCAACATTCAGAACACTTAAACGTATTATTATGACGAATTAATACGCAATTGCTATTTCGATGGAAATTCTGCGTGTAAGAGTGAATTAATTAGTCATGATGACGTTTGAGTAGATACGAGTATTAAATTGCTTAATTCAATTAGCTAGTACAAAATAAGTGTTATACTTTATTATGTTGTAAGACTAATGAATAATTTGTTTCAAAATTGGCACAATATTTCACTAACAATTATCATACTGTTCAAAATAAGGAACTATTAAGCATACACAGTTTGAAGTAATAGCTATTATTTGTAAATAAATACATTTTCTTTATCACCAACATTACAAGCCTACATTACTTTAGTCTGGGCCTGACTAGCATAGTCTATACATAGCTGCGTTAGGAATATCTGTACTAATCTGTAGATTTAAGTATAATAATATTACCACAATAATATCTGTATGAATATTTTTAAGAGGACTACGAGTATATGGGTTTAAAGTATCCGCTTCCTGTGCATTACAGAAAAAGAAATATTACATATTTATGTATGAATATAAAACGACTAATGTAAAATTTCAGTACAGAGAAACCATTTGGCTTCCAAATAAACTGCAATAAAAATATTCAAAAATGTGACCACAGCATATTTCACCAAAAAATACATCCCCATTTGTTTCACAGAAAGAAAAAATGATTTCAATGTCTTTGAAGTTCGGATGTATCGAAGCCACCGTAAAATATTCTTAAGCACCTCGGCGTCTTTGAACTCAAAACCTTGAGTATTTGGGCCATTTCAATTCCACACGCTGAAGATGAGAGGTGGAGGAGTGTTGAATTATTTATACAACGCGTAAGTACATGGGTAGGTATAGGTAAAAGAAAAAAATTGATAAATTTATTGTCTTACATCTTACAATCTAATAAAAATATTCTTTGGCATAATCGGAAAATCTTAGTCAATGCTTTAGAAAACTCAAACTGTCCGGGATATTTACCATTTTGTTTTTTTTTTTTTATAAAAGGCTAACAAGTTGACCTCACTCCACCTGATGGTAAGCGGTAGTGAGATCCAAATATGAGATCGACAGGCGCAATAGATCGTATTGAGCCTGTCGCACTTACCCTGAAGGCCTGCTTAAATGCCGTTTCACGCCCCGCCTGAAGAGCCCGGGATCATAGGAGGGAGGGAAAACATGAGCTGGAAGGGCATTCCATGCCTTAATGGCACGGGGCAGAAATGAGGAGCTAAACCTCTTAGTCCGAGGCACAAGCGCCTGCATTGTATGTGGATGGCAGCGCTGTCCAGCACGTATCGTTCGGGAGTGGAAAGGGGAGGGAGGGAGTAGCTGAAATAGCTCTTCAGAGCATTCCCCATTGTAGAGACGGTAGAGAACACAACACCGGCAATGTCTCTACGTAGTTGAAGAGGCCCTAAGGTTTCGGACACATCTACATCACCGACAACACGGATAGCACGTCGCTGCAACCTATCGAGGGCGTCGAGCAAGTATTTTGCGGAGCCATTCCAGAGGTGACAGCAATATTCCACACATGGGCGAACTTGTGCCTCATAAAGAAGGCAGAGCTGCACCGGTGTGAAAAATCGCCGCACTCTGTTCAGGATCCCCAGTTTGCGGGAGGCTGTTCTAATGACGCTCTCGATGTAATCCCGCTGGTTCAGGTCGCGGCGAACATCCATGCCAAGGATGCTAAGGCTATCCTGTATTGGTAAGGGGGTGCTCTGAAGAGTAGGATGGGAAAAGAAAGGCACTGACACTTTACTAGAAAAAACACACACCTGTGTCTTCTTGGCTTTGAACTCGACAAGATTGCATGAGCCCCATTCGGAAATGCGGTCCAAGACCCCGTCAAGCTCGGCGACAAGAAGGTTCCTCTATTCCTCGGTTTCGGTCTGCTTTACCCCAAGTCTTCCGAAATAACGTGCGTGGACAGTGCTGTCATCTGCATAGCAATGAATGCTTCAAGCATTGATTATTGATTCGACTCATTTAGTTACTCATGCGTGTCTAAATGAATATAGGTAAAGAGAAAACCAAGCAGAGCACTTAATAAGCCAATTATGCCTTTTACAATATGATCAGCGTTCGTCCTTTAGACGAGTTGACACAAGAAATATACTCCAAATCTCCGTTAATAAGATCGACGCTAATTGCCCTCATAGATAACAAATCGCCCGTGCAAAATCCAACAATTACACCGATCGTGTTTTGTTCATGCCCGTTCTGCCCGAACGGGGATCAATGTGAAAATCCACAGTAATGTAGGAAAAAAGACGGATTATAATACGGGCCGGGTGTAATGTGGCGTGGCCTCACGTTCGCACACGCCAGTGAGGGTAGAAATATTTTTTCGTACGATTTAATACGAGTTATAAGCGTGTAGGTGGGTAGGTATATTTTCTTCGGGCTGAGAGAGGCGGTTGACAGTTTAAGAGCCGTTATTTCGGAGCACAAGCGCTCATTTGTAATTGTATTGTTAAGGAAAGAGAAAACAATTTATTAGGACCCAAATTTTTTCTTACAATAAAAAAATACACGCAAAAAATATGTTACTCAGCTCCTAAACGGCTTCCAAAAAATATAAAGTAATGAAAACAATTTTTTTTTAAATAAATATTACACAACATCACATACATTGATCTGATCCCGTGGTAAGTAGCTTTAGCTTGTGTTACAGATATCAGAATCAACAGTGGATACACAAATATACATAAATATGCTTAATACACACACACCCAGACACGGAACAAACACCGATGTTCGTCACACAAATATTTGTCCCAAGTGGGAATCGAACCCACGACTCTTGGAACTGTTGGTAATGAACCTGGGTCACTAACCACTGTTCCACCGAGCCAGCAATTGGGGAACTAAAGTAACATTCCACAACTATTCAACAACGCATCGTGTGCTTAGGCATAGTTGATATCGGACTGATGACGCCTGTGCCTCGAGAAACACTTTAAGCCGGTGGTCCTCCGCCTGTAAGGCTACCATGAGTTTAAAACTTACGCAGTCGATATTGCCTACGTAAATGTCTATGAAAAACTTGTACAGCGCCGCTGGTGGTTACGCGAAGAACTAAAATCGGCCGTATAAAAAAAACAACTCGATAGGTTTTTAACGTAAGTAAGTTTTCGATAGCCAACTCATGGTAGGCCCTCTGGTCTCTCATCGGTAAGCCTAACTTTATTTACTTGGTTCAAAACCGACAACTTAAACCTACATAATAAAGCAAAACTTTACATCAAACATCGTTTTGCTAAGATTGAAGATTAAATTCCAGTATGTAGGAAATACAATTTATAATTCACATTAGGCCCGAGTCCCCGAGGCATACACAAGGATTTGAGAGCAAATATAACACAATATCATGTGTTAGGCGAGAAGTGTTTGCCAAGACGACAAGTCATGACATCGCTGGAACACTCCATGTTACAAATGATTCCTACTTGGTTATCATGTAGATTAATAATCTTTAACATTTTAAACTTTCGCGTTCCATTACACTGAAATAAGTCTTTATGGGTCTTCACGCGATATTAGGAGTAGCAAAATTACATAGCTACTTACTGCCCGACGTTTCGACTGGGTTACACCAATCGTGGTCGCTCGCGACCACGATTGGTGGGTACAGACCCATAAAGACTTATTTCAATCTTTAACATAGTATAAAACTTAGTCGCCTTCCGCTGTATGTCTGTATGTTTGCTTAGATCTTTAAAACTACGATGATATTTTTAAGCTATTGCATAGCTTTTATCGCGGGCTTTGAGCGCGGCGACCCAACCAAGAAATTCCGTAACGAAAAAACCTCTCAATCGTCTAACGTCGTTTCAGTTCGGTACACTTCGGCACGGTGTTTGTGTGCGTGCGGTTAGACGTATTGTACGACTCTACGAAACTCGCACGAATCGAGACGAGCTGCTGTATGCAATAGCTATACCGCGGCAGTCCCCGCGTGCCACACGTCTTTTTAAATAGTGGAACTCAAAATGAAGCTTTTTATGTAACTATTTCTTTGTTTATTCTGAAATAAAGAAATGATTATTATGTATGCCGAAGCAAAGCGTGCAGAAAAAAAGTCGAATCGTCGTTTTTTTAAGCAACTAAGTCTAGGTGACAAATATAATACGCCATCATACGTAAAACTGTAAAATTCAAAATAATGTAACAATCCTGAACACTTAAACAGCAATCTGAAAGCAATACAAAAGTAGTTCATTCCAAAACTCATCTCAGAAAAAGAAATGCAGAAACGGTATATTATGTAGAATTGATTGATTTGCTTCGCGAAATATAAGAATAATTCTTATATTCGAGATCTGGCGGTCAGCCAACACTATAATCCCACTCCGTTGGGCGCTCGTACTTTTCAAAGATGCAATTTTGTGCAAAGTCATAAAGTTTGTTATTGCGATCGATTGAGGGTATAAAATGCTGAGGTGTGTCACATCGCGTCAGGGCTGTAACCTGTTTTAAAATTGATTACATGAATTACATACATTGTTGTTAGATCATTAGAAAACTCAAAATGTCCGGGATATTTACATTTACCATTTATGTTGTATGTTTTGTTTTAATGAGCTCCCGATATTTCGGCACTGTTGCAAGTGCCATGATTAAAATTATATATTCTTATATAAGTTATAAATCTATACTTATATTATAAAGCTGAAGAGTTTGTTTGTTTGAACGCGCTAATCTCAGTAACTACTGGTCCGAATTCAAAATTTTGTTTTGGATAGACCATTTATCGAGGAAGGTTTTAGGCTATATAACATTACGCTGCGACCAATAGTAGCAAAGAAACAATGGAAAATGTATTGAAAACAGGGGAAAACGCGGACGAAGTCACTGGCACAGCTAGTAATAAATAAAATTACACAACATCACACTGAAAACTTGTAGGTATTAAAATCTTTATTAAATTTTTTTAAGTTTACTTGTAGAGTATTTCAGCTCCAAAGCAGGTATAATAATCGTATCGTATGCGTAAAAATAAATATAAGCAAGTAAAAGTTTGGTAGATATCATTAGTTATGTTCATAATAAAAGGTTTTCCAAAATTCTAGTCAAATTGATGTCCAGCAGATCTGTCATGGCAGCCAATCTCAATCAAACGATCGACTGATTCAGCAGGACACAACGCACTTTAATGCATAAAAAGTGTACCCGAAAGAGAATCGATAAGAATAAAGGGAATTGAGGTGCGAAACGAGAAGGAAAGCATTTTCCGAAGCATGGGGTTGTAAAACCGTCAATTTCCTGAATTCGGGGTAAGTAATTTCTTCACACGATTTCAGCCCGGTGTCTTTTCTTATTATTACCAAATTGACGATTTATAAGTGCTTGAAAATCACTACAATGTCGATTTATCTGTCCCTACATCCCTTATTACATATGTATGCTTAAATCTTTAAGGAAACGCAAAGGATTTGATGCGGTTTTTTAATAATCCTCTCGCCTCGCGGCTTTCATACGGAGAAGACGTGTGTGCTTTTGTCGAAATAATTTGCCTAAATTAAAATAGCACCTTGGAACTTCGCCCCCTGTTCTCGTCGCTTGTTTGGACCTGCACTGAGGAGTCTCCGGAGCGCCCATATTTCGCGTTCGTTCGTCGGTGCGGGTGAGCCTTTTTGGAAAATTTTTTGGCGCGCGGGCCGGATTCGAACCCGCGGTGCGTTGCGTCTTGACCGGTGCGTCGGGCCAATGTTCCAAGACGGCAGTGTGCAACCGCGACGAAAATATAAACACCTTGCGTCCACATACTCCGGACATCAGAGGGGTCTAGTTACATTGGACGGAACAACAAACTGTATGAATTCCTCGATAGCATCCAGTTTATGCTGACCTCAGCTCAACTTATAATTGACGGATTGCAAATCTTTGTGAACTCCTCGATACCCGCCCATCTTACTTGAGCCTTGTGCCAGTAATATCTAAGTTGGAAGTAATTATCTCTCAACAAAACTAGCATGTCGATTATGCGCTCACCACCCAAGGAATGCAGTGGGTCGGCTCCGGATTTATCTAATTTACATCATACTACTGATGCGTTCGCTGTTAGTAATGTAACAATGAGGCAAGAGAAAAGAAGAAGAGGAGATTTAATGGAAGAGGACTTCAAAACATTCATGTCAGATATGAGAAACATGATTTCGTCAGCAACTAACGCCCAGAATGAAAAACTTTGTTCCTTGCAATCCACAGTGAACGAAATTAAACATCAAAATTTTGAAATCTCTAAGGCAATGGAATTCATGTCCGAGAAGTATGATGAAATTAATAGAAAATTGGAGACCTATGAAAAAGAAAGGTCCCTACATATTTCACACATCAAGACACTGGAAACCAGGGTTGAACAGCTTGAACGTATTGCGAGAAACTCCAGTATCGAAATTAGAAATCTGCCGAGAACCCAACCAGAAAGCAAGGAAGATTTGTTGAAAATAGTGAAGAATATTGGTTCTGCTATTAAGATGAACATAAACGACAGCGATATAAAGGATGTTTTTCGCTTTAACTCGAAGACTACGAACAAAATGCCCATCATTGCCGAATTCACCACCGTCCCAATAAAAGAAGCTATTATGCATTCACTACGAAAGTACAAACAAGATACAAAAAGGAACATTAGAGCTGAAAATATCATACCAAACGGCTCCACGGAAACCATTTATATATCAGACAGTCTCACACCTCATATGAAAAGAGTGTTTGCCTTGGCCCGAAAATTCGCAAACGAAAATCACTTTAAATTTTGTTGGACGAACCATGGAATTGTCTACATACGGAAGGAAGAAACATCCAAAGCTATTCGTCTGTGTAGTGAAGAGGACATCAATTCACTGCCACGTAACATATGACTGTTAAAGAAATATTCCCAGATTAGGATCCCACCTTTACCTCATAACATATCTACGTACTCTAATACAATTATTATTTTTCTTATTTTTTTATTTGAACTACACATATCATACACCTTACATAAACAAAAATACACAAACACATACGGATCACATTTTATTTTACCCCATAGCTTACCCACCTACTCTAAAACATATATT
Organism: Maruca vitrata; assembly: GCA_039566165.1. Lineage (NCBI taxonomy): Eukaryota > Metazoa > Arthropoda > Insecta > Lepidoptera > Crambidae > Maruca > Maruca vitrata. The sequence goes on from CM076933.1 coordinate 4,232,997, forward strand.
ATATTTATTTTTCTATTTAAACTACACATAACATACACCCTACATAACCAAAACAATACAAAACACATACACAACACATATTGTTATCCTCGCATTACTTATACTTGCTTATTATATACGAGTATATGACTATCCTTACTTGTTCTCATTAAATAAACTTTTTCTAAAACATTTTATTACACAGAACTATTCCTTGAATCAATCACATCACAGAGCTGGATAATGATGTAACCGCCAACATAGACTCATATTCACCGGCAAGTACTTGTATCTGCAAAGTTCAAGACGTGAAACACAAATTGCCCCATAATAACCACCTAACAGTCTTACATCAAAACATACGAAGCATCTATCGGAATCTGAGTCAAATGGAAATTCTTTTATCTAGTATATACATAGACATTGATATTATTGTCCTTACGGAGTGTTGGTTACGTGAAAACAGTAAACCACCATCATTACCAAATTATAGATGTTATCATACAGCTAAAACTAGAACCCAAAATGAGGGAATTACAATATACATCAAAGAAACCCTAAATGCTGAAGTAACAGAACCTCCATTCGTTGATGCAAACTGCCTTATTATCAAATTATCAAACAATACTGCCGTGATAGCGATTTATCGACCACCTGCACATCGAAAGATTGAAAACTTTCTAGATTCACTAAATAACACAATTGAGTCTTTAAAAACTTTTTAAAAATATTTACATAACGGGTGACATTAACATTAACATTTTGGACACTAACAACGTACAGGCAAATGACTACCAAAATCTCTTAGCGTATCATGGTTTTCTCCCGGGTCACATGTTCCCCACTCGTGATAAAAATTGTTTAGACCACATAATCATTAAAACAGAACTTGTATCTAACACTGCGGTCATAAAATCCACGATAACCGACCATTTTTCAACAATTTTTAGCATACAAAAGACAAAAGAAATTCCAAGGCCAAAAAAGTCATACACATTTGTTAATTTTGAAAAAATTATCACGGATCTGGAAAACGCCAATTTTAGTAACATTATAAATTGCAATGAAACTAATAAAGCTACTGAACTCCTCGTAACAGACATTACAAACATTATAAAAAAGAACTCGACTACTAAGGTTATTTCTAACAGGAAAAGAATAACACGGCCTTGGATTACACCAGGCCTGCTCCGTTGTATAAGAAACAGGGATGCTCTTCATTCTAAAACAAAAAAAGATCCAGAAAACCAAACTCTACTAACGACATATAAAAGATACAGAAATTTTTGCAACGAACTCATAAAAAAAGTAGAAAATAATCACAACACTGAAAAACTAAACAAAACTAGGAACAACATCAAAAAAACATGGGAAACAATTAGGAATATAGCAAAAGTAGATAATAAAAATAATGACGATCTGAGCACATTACTACAACAAGGAAAAACCCCGATTGATTCATTAAATGCTGTAAACGAATACTTCGCCACAGTCGGAAAAAAACTAGCAGAAAAAAATTCCCAAAATATAAATATATGCCATAATTCAAATGAACCGACAAATGTTAATTCTTTTCTACTATCCGATACTGACTTCAATGAAGTACATGACACAATCATGTCACTTAAAAATAGCCACGCTGTTGGTATTGACGAAATACCTTCCTCCGTCTTAAAAATGGGTATAAATGTTCTAGTACCACCTATTACACACATTATTAACTTGAGCTTCAAAGAAGGAATCTTTCCAGACTGTCTAAAAGTAGCTGTCATAAAACCGATTTTCAAAACAGGCGACAAGACTGTCATAGGAAATTATAGGCCTATTTCTCTTCTCCCTTCTCTTTCTAAAGTCATGGAAAAAATTATTAACAAACGATTGACCCTATTTCTCCAAAAATATCATATTCTCTCTGATAATCAATACGGCTTCACTAAAGGAAAATCTACTGAACAGGCAGTAAACGACCTTACATGCCACTTAGTTGAAAATTTAGAGAAGAAGAGGAAATGCCTGGCGGTTTTTCTTGACCTAAGTAAGGCATTTGACACAGTTTCTCTTCCATTGTTGTTGCTTAAACTCGAGAAAATTGGAATAAGGGGCACTGCTTTACAGCTTTTTAGCAGCTATCTCCTTAATAGAAAACAACGTGTAAAAATTAACAATATAATTAGTGACAGTCATACCGTTTCCCATGGAGTACCACAAGGCAGTATTTTGGGACCAAGTCTGTTCCTGATCTACGTAAATAACCTCTGTAACCTTAAACTTGAAAATGGACAACTCTTTGCCTTTGCAGACGACACAGCACTAGTTTTTTATAGCTATTCTTGGCAGGAAATGAATCATATAGTTGAATCAGGTCTAGGAAAAGTTATGAAATGTTTACAACAAAATAGCCTTACGCTTAACTTAGACAAAACAAAATACATCACTTTTACTAAAGCCAGACGATTCCAACCCACCAACATAGAGATTAAAGCCCACAGTTGTATTTCCACAAGCTCCGGGGGTTGCCATTGCGTTGTGCTAGAACATGTCTCTGAATTAAAATACCTTGGCGTCCATATTGATTATATCCTATCATGGAGAAATCATACTGAGGCACTCACGAAAAGAATTCGCAAACTCATCTTCTTCTTCAAAAGATTAAAAACAGCTGCAAATCGGAAACTCCTGAAACTTATATATCTAGCAATTTGTCAGTCAATAATAAGTTACTGCATAACAATCTGGGGCGGAGCATACAAAAACTGTTTAATTGAAGTGGAAAGGGCTCAGCGATCAATTCTTAAAGTAATGCTGTCAAAATCCTACAGATACCCAACTCAACAACTATACAAAGAACTGGATGTACTAACTGTCCGTCAGTTGTTTATTCTAAAAACCATCACCTTTACACACTCCAAAACCACGTTCGACCCATTAACCTTGACAAAAAGTAGGCGCAGTGATATTATTTTTAAAAATAGACCCATTTCATCCCCCTTTGCTCAACATCAACAAATTTTCCTCGGTCCATTCCTTTATAATAAACTAAATCGTCAATTGAATATATACACAATGACACTTTTACATTGTAAAAAGGCTGTATCTAAATATCTTCAACCTAAATCATATGAAGAAACAGAAAATTTAATAAAAATATTAAAATGATTAATAAAAATGTAAAAAAAAAAAAAAAAAAATTATAAGTAATATACAGAATAAACAAATATCTAATAATACAAATAGTCCACTCGTACATTTAATGCATATTGTATAAGTATAATATATCCCACACCATATACACACGACATTCACACATACACACGACATTCACACATACACACGACAATCACACATACACACGTCATTCACACATACACACGACATTCACACATACACACGACATTCACACATACACACGACATCCACACATACACACGATATTCACACATACACACGACATTCACACATACCCTCACATGTACACTCACTACACTCAACGTAGATGCACGTTGCACATATACATTACCGTATCTACACAAAACCAATTACAGAGATTTAAGATCGCTGTGGGGGGTCGGAATACTGTAACACAGGGAATCCTAGTAAAGGTTCCGCTCCTTCACTATGGCAAACTTCTGTGTGCACCCACAACAATAATTGTAAACTTTTGTTAGTTTATTAAGTATTAGTGTAAGCTTGCCATTGTGAAGATAAATAAATGATTATTATTATTATTATTATTATTAATAGATAGAGGGATTTAAGACCAAAGTTTTTATATGAAATTTACCCGAAGCGAGATCGTCTAGTAGTAACCTATATAAATAAAGGAATTTGGATTGATTAATTGATTCCTGAAACAAAATAGGAAAATATCTACAACCCTGTTCAAATAGACTAAAAATAGAACACTGGTACATCCTAAATCCAGCCCTGCTACGTGGTTTGAAGCGACTCAAAGTTTGTCGACAAAGAGTTTTATACCGAACTGTATCTTCAAGCATTTTTACATTGTTGAATTTTGGAGGAAGATAAAACTGCTTATTTGGGAAATCGTGGGTTGGTTTAAAATTGGGCTAGTGCTTTCGGAAACATACGTTTTACCGCAATTTCTCTCCTCTTTACATATATTTTTGCAAACATTGTAAAGGAGAGAAAGTATATAAAATAGTACTATTAGACATTTTTTTTTACTTTATCTAGGTCGAAATAGATGCCCAAATAATGAGGTGGGTAACATATTATTATTTACCTTATCGAAAGTGACATATACAAATATAGAGTAATTACGTATTTATATACAGGTTAGAAAACTGAAAGTGTCCGGGTTATTTACCATGTTGTTTTGTTTGAATGAGCTCCCGATATTTCGGGACTGTTGCAAGCGCCATGATCACGGGTGAACTGTAGGACTGCGCGAATGACGGTAGGTTTAACGGCAGACATATTGGTCTACCATCTTTCTCTGTGTAACCATGACAGAATAAAATTATATACCTATATACAGGTTACATAAACTCAATAAATAAATTCTATGACGATAATTATATGTTATTGAAGCCAGTAAATATGCTGCTTTATCAGCTGACCAAGTTTTTCATTTCGATATTGAATTTCTAATCAACCGTTCTAAGTAGGCAGATATTTGAAATAGCAATCTTGATCTCTGAATATTTTATTACGTAAAATTAATCTCTCAGATATCTGCTGAGTTGGGAGTAATTAACGCTGTATTATTATCGTACTTCGTAACATTAGGAGAGGATCATTTTGACTTCATGATTTTTAGGGTACCGGACGATAATTGGAAATAAAATTGAGGTCCTAACATCATCTTTTGACCTCATATCTGGACCTCATGACGACGGGATGATAAGGTGAGTGAGGTTCTTATTAATCAATATTCGGGGACATCTCCACACACGACCATCAGACCCGTAACTAAACAGATGTGCCAGAGACTGACACATACATAGATATTTATGAATACATTTTCACACCCAGACACGAAAGACACACAAGTGTTGGACGAACCCACGACTCTTGGAAAATATGTAAAAAATAACATACTTAACACATGCATACATAAAATCCCGTCTTTTCCTCATAGGGGTAGGTAGAGGTCACTTCCTGCCATGTGCTACGGTCCTGGCACACCCCTTTCGCTTCATCCACATTCATCAACCTCTTCATGCATGCTCGTCGATTACGGGTACTTTTGATTTGATTTGTACTTTTGTCACATTTAATAGCTCGGCAAATTAATAACTTTCCACTGTCCACTGCTAGACATAGGCCTCCCCAAATGCACGCTACTTCTCAATTAAGATCTGGAGGTATGAAATTCGCCACCACTAGTTCAGAGTAATAATTAAACTTCATAACCCCCAGAAATCTCAAGAATCATTTGGTGAAAAACTTATCTGATCCCGAGACCATTAGTATTCCGGATACAATTCAAATACGTCTTAACCCTACCATCGGTCGATAGTACGTCTCTCGAATATAATTAAACTATGCGTCTTGAACAGGGCACAACAGGGCTGACACATAGCCGGTTAAGTAGTACTTAGATTATTTAAACTAATTACATAATGCTCAGAAGGAAACGTAAGCAATCCTATAATAAGTAGAACGAATTACCAACCAGCATCAATTGGTTTGCAAAAAACATGTATTTGCGTATATCAACCCTGAATCAGATAATAATCAGAATATATATTTTTTTAAATGCACCCTAAGCGAAGCGAGGGGCGGGTGACTAGTTTTAGTTTTTTTATTATATAAAACCCGCCCCTCGCTTCGCTTCGAAAAAAAAGACGTGTGGCACTCGTCCGATTTCGGAGCAGCTCATCTCGATTCGTGCGAGTTTCGTAGAGTCGTACAATACGTCTTACCGCACGCACACAAACACCGTGCCGAAGTCTACCGAACTGAAACGACGTTAGACGATTGTGAGGTTTTTTTCGTTACGGAATTTCTTGGTTCCGTCGCCGCGCTCAAAGCCCGCGATAAAAGCTATGCAATAGCTTAAAAAAGCTTTACCATCCCTATTCAGGTGGCATCGACAACCTTATCCAGTAATAGGGACAAAGAGGACCGTAACCGGGAGCGGGCGAACAATCCCGTAATGAAGACGGGATGAGCCGGCAACCTCCGTCTCTACTTATTCTGGACCCGGGAACCTTTGCGCTACGATTCGGGAGACAGACGGATTTGCGTGTCTTTGAACGTTCGCTTAGGATGCATACGATAGGGTATATTTGCTGTGTTTGTTGGTTAACTAGAAATTGTAACACTTCTACATATAATGTTGGCAAACAAACAATAAACTAGGGGCTAAGTCTAATAAAAAGTGGTAGTAGGTGTTTATTTTACTTTTACCAATAAAAAAGTAGGGGCGAGAGCCATCCGCTCCTCCGCAAGTCCGGTGATGCTGGCAAGGCTACTCCAAGCCATCATCGTAAGTGAGTAAGGAAAAAAAGAATTAAAGTAATGCGCAAACAGATTCATAAAACTCTTCCAAAGTAAAATCATTGGCTAGCTAGATTGGGACACAAGTCAAGCTGCAATATTCTGTAAAAAATATTTCCATCAACAACTCAGTTTGCATATAATTCGGTGCGCGTCTAAACTCCTACCTACATATTAAACATTTCCGTGACGTTCAAACGGCCAAACAAATTCCAAGTTTGGAAACGAGTACGATCGGTTGTGGCGCGCCACGTACTAGTGCGGTGAAAGTTCTTATTTTAAAGGTCACACAGGTTCTGTAGTGCTACCGTGATTTTAAAAGTGACAGACTCGATATCGCCTATGTAAATATGTCTATGAAAAACTTGAACAGCGCTCCTAGCGGTAACGCTAAGAACTAAAATCGGTAGTACTAAAAAAACAAATGGATAGGTTTTTAACGTACGTAAGTTATCGATAGCTAACTCTTGGTACCGCTACTGATCGTTGATGGTCAGGGTGACTCCGTGTACCGGGTTGCCCCGTCGCCCTCCTTAAACTGGGGGCCTGTGAGGAGCCCGCAGGGCTGTCCGCCGGCGGCGTTGTGGGTTAAGGGTTAAACTAGAGAACCACGACTCCGTCAAGGCGATGAGGTATACCGCGGTGTTTTAGTCGGTAGAACCCCTGGGCATTGCACTCCGCCCAGGAGCAGCGACTGGCAGTTACCATCTTTTCGCCAGTCTTCGAGGAGTCCGACACACCAACGGGAGAGAACCCCCTCTCCCGGTGACGGTGCGTAAGGCATTTCACTGCGAAAAAAAAAATGGTACCGCTACTGATGAACTTCGACTGGGTCGACCGACATAATAATATCATATACGCAAAACCATCATTTTTTTTTTTTATTTATTTTGACACAAACCATTATTTCAATAGTTCTTTTATTTTAAATCTAGACATACAAGAAGACAAAATAGTGCTGAAACTTTGCTAGGTTTAAGGTGCAAATAATGCTAATACATGAGCTTGTTAACAGAAGATTACAATTGGTTACAAGAATTAGCAGAAAAATAAATAATTGACAGTTACAGTTGTGATATAATATAATGAGACAACAACAATCAAGAAAGAGCTTCTCAATGATATTTCATTCGTTAATAGTTTTTCGTTTCGAAGTGACCAATGTATCTTACTCCAAAACACAGAATGTCCACATCAAACTAATACTTATTTACTTTTGCCACTGACCGATCGCTTCTCTGCACACCAAATATTTGTTTTACACCAGATCCTCTTGGCAGTTGTGAAATCCCCTCAATTTGGCTGTGAGGGCCCTCAGCTAACTGTAAAGCACTTTGAGTATTGCAAGTCTTTTTATACTGACACATACTCGACCTTTTTATTTGGGAGTGCGATTGAGGATTTTTAAGGATAAAAGTGGCCTTTTTACTGGTATCAGTACTGTCCAGTGGATTCTTCTTAACGGTAACTCACATGGATCTGAACCCGTATGCTTATGCGCTTGTGTCACGAATATATGAAACAACAGCGAAAAGTACAAATAGCACACCCAGACATAGAGCAAACCGATGTTCAACCACATATTCCAAGACCTATGAATGTTGTGTGTTCGCACAAAATATTTCACCAAATGGCTGTAGTAGTTAAACTTTATTTTAATGACGAATGTCATCTTTAGTCTTGCCCGTGACCACGAGCGCTGCAAAGAGCTCGAAACGTCGGGTTTCTAAATAATATGTTTAGAATAGCAATACACGCGAGTTTAATCCGTAAAATTAGATTTATTTAAAACTGATATTCATCATATTTACCATGAGTGGGAATGGAAACCACGATTGTTGGCGCATGAGACAGGGACACTATCCAATCCATCAAGTTTCTCTTCATACTGTACTCGTATAGTATTCACCCTAAAAGGAGCCTTTAGGCTAAGCAATCACTTACCTTTCTATAACGCAAAATTCTGACCAAACAATCTTGACGGATCCAACCTTGACTTTCTTGGCCGATTAGCGGTTCCCCTTGAAAATATTTGGCAGCCTTTTAATCGAAAGAAGATCTCCAAAAGTACAATGGTAAGCAAAAACACGGGACGATCGCTCAACGATGATTAACGAGGGAAGTTTTATTGATAATGGGAAAAAACGCGTATCGCATTCGCTCAGCGATGCCGACAGATGGTAATGATGAGCCCCTAGGGACTGATGTCTTCGGGACTCCGAGCGATCCATCAAATCGCCGACGATGTCGTCACTTCCGGTCTGAATGCAGAATTTGCGGAAATTTTAAGCTTCCGTTTTCCGCTTCCTGTAGCGGTACCATGAGTTGGCTATCGAAAACTTACGTACGTTAAAAACCTATCGAGTTGTTTTTTTCATACGACCGATTTTAGATCTTAGCGTAACCTCCAGGGGCGCTGTACAAGTTTTTCATAGACATATTTACATAGGCAATATCGAGTCCGTAACTTTTAAACTCATGGTAGCGCTACTGTGCATCGTATGGAATACATTCGCTTATAAATATGTTTTTATTATATTTTAAACCTTTAATTTCTCGTTACAAATAAAACTTAGTTACATAATCTGGATCTATTAGCGTTTCATGTGGTGTTTGTTCCGTGACTGGGTGTGTTATTAAATATATTTAAGTATAGTATAAGATCCCGCTGCAAAATCACTACGTTCATACTGTGGTTAATGAAACTACATTTTTCCCATATTAACATGAATAGGAGAATATACTTACAAGAAGCTGCCAATCGAAAAGTGCCCGCAAGTAATTTTATTTAATATAATGTTAATTAATTTTTGGAAAAAAATTTCGTTCACTTATTTGCTTGATGAAATATCATCCATTTCAAAGCAGTGAACGTAAAAAGTAGGGAAAACTATGGTTGCCGCTGCCCTTTTGGCCGCAACCTCATCGCAGCCAGGTATGAACAGGTATAACTTTGTAATACTTTTTCGTTCATGACGTATATTGATAATTTTAATATGAAATGAAAGCTTATTTTTTTCTAAGTATGATATTATGAGGTTGCCTTTGGAAAAGTGACCGCAAATAGGAGTTGCCAGCTTTTAAAAATGCTAAAATAAAAAAGAAGTGAATGACAGTGAGCGCACAACGTTGCTTGCTAAACAAGGATGGAGAATGCCAGCTGTATTCGTGTTCAAAGCTATTACGCAGGCGTCAACGAGAGATATGAACTGCAGTAGGAACTGGTCGTTTAATGATCCATATTTATATCACAGATACGTGTCCAACTTAACCTCCCATCGTGAAAATAAGTACCTGGTACTTAGACAGAATGAAAATACCAATGTCTTAGTGCATTTGCGACTACAGCAGGCCGAACATTCATACAGATGATCAGAAATAATCTCCATCCTACCTAAAAGTATTGAAGTATATAACCATTAAATGCATGATGTATTATTTTGGTTATATACCTAATTGTACTTATTTTCACGATGGGAGGTTAAGTTGGACACGTAACTGTGATATAAATATGGATCATTAAACGACTAGTTCCTACTGCAGTTTATATCTCTCGTTGACGCCTGCGTAATAGCTTTGAACACGAATACAGCTGGCATTCGCCATCCTTGTTTAGCAAGCAACGTTGTGCGCTCACTGTCATTCACTTTTTTTTTATTTTAGCATTTTTAAAAGCTGGCAACTCCTATTTGCGGTCACTTTTCCAAAGGCAACCTCATAATATCATACTTAGCAAAGAATAAGGTTTCATTTCATATTAAAATTATCAATATACGTCATGAACGAAAAAGTATTACAAAGTTATACCTGTTCATACCTGGCTGCGATGAGGTTGCGGCCAAAAGGGCAGCGGCAACCATAGTTTCCCTTACTTTTTACGTTCACTGCTTTGAAATGGATGATATTTCATCAAGCAAATAAGTGAACGAAATATTCCAAAAATTTATTAACTTTATATTAAATAAAATTACTTGCGGGCACTTTTCGATTGGCAGCTTCTTGAAAGTATATTCTCCTATTCATGTAAATATGGAAAAAATGTAGTTTCATTAACCACAGTATGAACGTAGTGATTTTGCAGCAGGATCTTATACTAGTACATTTGTGTATCCACTGATGATTCTGATATCTATAACACAAGTGCTCAAGCTACTTACCACGGGATCAGATCAATGTTTGTGATGTTATTTAATATTTATTTACTTATAAAAAGTACTTAAATAATAAATCCGATTATTTAAAAAACACGTTTGTCGTAGGGGAAGTTGAAAACTTCAACAGTCAAGCTATCGCTGTTCGTGACCTACAGCCTGGTAGCAGATAGTAGCACAGACAGAAAGCAAAGTATTTCCTTCTTCGATACTACCAAACTATCTATTTACATATACACCGTGAAATTTTAGTGGTTGTTTTCCCGTGGCAGAACGACTTGCCTTTAGTAATACTATCGAATCATGCAAATTATTCCGCGAAAAAAAAAATTTTTTTTTTCGATTTTTCAGAATAATAATTTTCCAACTAGAAAACGATAGTAGCTATCGTTGTTTTTGAAGATGTGACGTATTCAGGTACTGCTTGCCGCATGAAATCGATGCTTAAAGCTAAAGAAGCTCTTCACCCTAAGTCATAAAGCGGTTCGAACGTGTTTTCGAGTTACGGTTAAACCTTTCGTAAAACCGGCATTTTTTGATTTTACCAAAAAAGAACTGCACACATTTTTTGTACTACTAAGATAGAATCATTTTACTGCGGGAAAACAACCACTAAAATTTCACGGTGTATATAGCTTTTTTGAATAAACAGAGCGTGTAGTGAAATCAAACCGTTAGTGTTAGATGATAGCAAAACGTGCCTAAACATCTTGACAAAATCGGTCGATTTACTCTCGCGCACAAAGCAATCAGTCACACAACAGGATCTTTCTATGATGTAAGTGTGTCGTTCTTGAGACACCCTTGTCCCAAACGGTCTAAGAGAGCGATTTAAAAAAATACTATATGTATTTACCTAAATATAGGTTTGAATAAAAGGGCGTGTAAAAAATCTAATCATTATCGTTGCATATGTATATCAGAAATTCATCAGAATAAGATTTAGATGTGTGTTTATAGGTTAATGTAGGCAAAACGGGCTCACACCGTTTTACTCATAAAAAAATCACACATCGCTCGGCATATTTCGCTCAGTACAACAGGATCTCTCCATAATCGTCCAATGATCTAGTAAGGTCGCGGTGGACGCCGCCTAATGTACCGATCCATCACGCGACCGATCACTGCACATTAGCAGCCCTCGACTCGGCCTGACGTCTGTTGACTCCGGGCACTTTGAAAGAGCTTCGGAGAGCTTCCGTTGATGTTCTTTTGTTACGGGAATTGTTAACTAACTGATTTAAAAAACAATAGACTTAAGTTGTATTTTTTTGTAGATTGATGAACAGCAACTGTCTAGTTGTCGTTCTTGAGACACCCTTGTCAGAGGCAAACGGACACAGAGAGCGATTTAAAAAAAAAACTATATGTATTTACCTAAATATAGGTTTGAATAAAAGGGCGTGTAAAGAAATAAAATCACTATCGTTGCATATGTGTATCAGAAATTCATCAGAATAAGATTTAGATGTGTTTTTATAGGTTAATGTAAGCAAAACGGGGTCATCCTGTTTTATTCATAAAAAATCACACATCGCTCGGCATATTTCGCTCAGTACAACAGGATCTCTCCATAATCGTCCAATGATCTAGTAAGGTCGCGGTGGACGCCGCCTAATGTACCGATCCATCACGCGACCGATCACTGCACATTAGCAGCCCTCGACTCGGCCTGACGTCTGTTGACTCCGGGCACTTTGAAAGAGCTTCGGAGAGCTTCCGTTGATGTTCTTTTGTTACGGGTATTGTAACTAATTGATTTTTAACCCGTCACGTCACGTTTCCCACAGAGGTGAAAAGTGGATCGCTGGAAGTGATCTCTGCCTACCCCTCTGGGTAAAGGCGTGATTTCATGTTTGTATCTGATTTAAAAAAAAACACACGTTAGTTGTATGGGACCACTAAGACACATGCACAGTGAGCGTTTTTTTTTTAATTACTAATATGAAGCTATTATATTATTATATATTAAATTACTATATATAAGGAGCTATATTTACGTAAATAACGTTAATATAGCTTGTTTGAATAAAAGGACATGTAAAGAAAACTTGACTTAGTTCATACAGTTGACCCGTGCTCGCTTGCAACACCTTACAAAATTTGAAGCGTCCAAAAGTTCAATACATAAGCAAGATAAACAACAACCACAGTATTAAAGGTGAGCAGTATTTAACTTCGAAGTACTTATCATTTCACCACCGGTCCCTTAAGCATTTGAGGGTTAGAATTAAAGACACCACTGTTCCCTCAAGCATTTAAGGGTTAGAATTGAAGAGCTCGCTGTGTCTAAAGCATTTAAGGGTTAGAATAGACATCGCTGTTGTGTCGAGTCTGTGGCAAGGTAAGGTTTACTAAACACAGCGTTTATGGCCCAAGAGTGCTTAATTAAGATAGGCCCTACGAATAACGGCCTAATTGCAACCCCTTTTACTTCGCCATAATCCGCCCTTGGGGATCTTTTGTTACTTAGATTCATAAACGTGGTATTGGAAATGTTTGAGTAAAAATGCTTCCGGTGCCTAAGAGAGCTTTGGTTGATGTTCTTTTGATAACGGAATTGTTAACTAAATGACTTTAAAAAATTCACAACATTACAACTGTTCTGTGAAATGAGCAATTAAGTAAGGAAACAATTGATTGATGGGTTAACGTTACATAAAAGGTGATCTCACGAATATTGGGGTAATCTTCACAACTGTACAGTTAGCCAAGAAAGTGGTCTACCACTTTTTACAAAAGTTTCTGCGATATGTAACGATCGCTAAGGTTGACAATAGTCACTGACACAATCTTATTGCCAGGGAAAATCGACCTTGTTGTTTCATGACGTTCAAACGAATCTCAACCGTAGGGTGGTAGACTACATTTTTGGCTGACTGTACATAACACAACCCACAGGTGCATGAACGTAAGTCTGAAATGGGTAGGTAAAATAATTCCTCATTGTACTGTCAGTAACAAAATATCTGATTGATTAATTTATTAGAAATCTCTCTCTTTTAAAACCATATATTATGTACAGAATATTATATTGTGAAAACTATATTGATTTAAAACATATATTCTGTATTATACAAAATATTATAAACCGGTTCCCACGACAAAAAAAGCTGGAGTTATTTTTTGTATAGAACCTAGTAAGCCCAGTGTCTTAAGACACCCTTGAAGTCGATAGAATTTTAGGAGGATAATACCATTATGTTATCATTACTACATATCTTATATCTTAACTACCCATATCAGTGTCCCGGTAAACCAGATACCGAACAGAACAGAGCAGTTTGTGCCAGTAAATGTCCCCTTAACCCGAAAGGCGAAAGAATCGACTGCTTATAGATTGAATATCTTGCTGCAATGAAATTTTAGCTTCTTCTTATAACAAAACTAATAAAACTTGCCCTAGCTTCGCTTTGGGGGTTATATTTTTTCTAAATATATAAAAGGAGAAACTGATTGACGGACTGACTGACATATCAACGTACAGCCTAAACGGCTAAACGTAGGCACTTGAAATTTTAAAGGGACGTAGCTTAGGTGCCGTAAAGGTGCAATAAGAAAGGAATTTCCAAAATTCCCACGGCAATGATAATTAGCGCTTTAAAGCTTAGTTGCAACAGGATGTTGCAAAATTCCAACGGAAACGGGATTGAGCGGGAAGAAACTTTTGTATGAAAAAGTCTAAGTATACCACGTAAGATAAATATATGTATAGATGATTGAAATTTGGCATGCATGTACCCTAATTAACGTAAAGCTTACTTCCCACGAGAACGGGAATTATTGGGAAAAAAATCTATTTCAAATCATGTAGTCCACGCGAACGAAGTCGCAGGCACAGCTAGTTAAGTCAATTTTGTGTAAACAACTTTTATTAAAGATATCCGTAAAACAAGGCTCAAACAACATACTTTGCAATCGGAACAGTGTATCTGATAATAAATTATTTTTAAATATCTACAAAACATAGTTGGTATCTGTTATAGATTACCTCAGTCATCATAACACTACATTTAGCAAATACACTTCGCAAATTGCAATCTATTGAAATCCGAATAATAGTACTCTAAAAATATATTATTGCTCCATCCATCGCCTTGACAATGATATAAACAAACATATATATCAAGTGGGAATAGGGGCTCTCTCATCGCAATAATATCCCAAAAAACTCCAAACAGGGATGTCGATTCATGAGAAATTAATGAAAATCTAGAGTTTATTTGGAATGAGAGTATTTCAGATCTAACCGAAAAACAAGACGGCGTCGCGTATGTGTCTAATCTGGCTAAATTGTCTTTGGTTAACTTTGACAAGAAACGCTAAAATGTCATCATGAGCTAAATACAATTTGGCCTTATAAGTCGCAATAAAGAAATTCTTCGGCATAGATTTCGTAAAGTGCAAGTTTATAATAAATCATTATTTTCCTTGATCATGCCTTGAGAACGATTTTAAAATAAAACTTAGTTTTTTTGGCACATAGCAAAACAAAAAGCTCGTTCTTATTTAAAAAATATATAGATGCTATGGACAAAAATCAGTATGAAATCTTAGAAAAATTGCATTTAAAGCCGCGTGTAAGGTACTTATTTAAAAACCATCAAAGTCCTACTTCTCAAGTGTCACTGGTAGCATCTACTAATTCAAATGCATATCTGTCTGTCAGCCCTGTGGAGCTGATCGACCGGCGGGTGTCAAGGGCGGGCCAGGAGAGGTATTCCAATCGGGATGGTGTAGGAACCGTACGGATATATAGGTTACAGACAGGCGAGTTTTTCTTACGGAGGAAATACATAACTAACTTTCCACCAGTGACTAAGACCGCGTAGAGACGATTAACGTGTAAAACATTACCTCTTAATGGCGCAGTCTGTCAAAAAGTAGCATGTCCTTTTTTGGGCTCTGGACTATATCAAATATCTCCACCAAAATTCATTGAAATCGGTTCAGTACTCTATGCGTGATTACGTAACAGAGTTACTATCGCATTTATAATATTTAATTATTTGTTTATTATTAGGACAGCCAACAAAAAAAAACACTGGTACAGATTAATAAAAGTGAATAAAAACAACAAAAACTTAGAGCTAAGTGCTAATTTTAATTGGAGGAGGAGGAGATTCAGTTATATATGCATATATTTAAGATAAATATTAAGATTATAAGGTTTTATACTCTATCAAATACCAGACCACGGTCACTATTTCAGCCTATTGCTGTCCACTTCTGAACAAAGACCTCTCCAAAAGCGTTCTTAAATAGGTACCTACGATAGATCTGAAAGAGATACGCAACAGATTTTGCCGAAATTAGCATGAAGTAGATAGAGGGATTCAAGAGGAAGGTTTAAAACACACAGAACAAGCAGACAAACAGACAACAACACAATGTTCAATACTCTTTTTGGGTACTATTACGTTTATCATATATCATCCATATACAAAAGCAATCCGTTACGATTTTTTAGAATGTATTACGTATATTTATGCACTAGCAAAAACGCTACGTCTGTAACCGCTCTAACTGAGAACTACGTCTTGAGGTATTTACTATGACAGATGATAGATATAGTTTTAGAATGTATGTCACATCATTATCAGCCCATATACTCGTACGTCCCTCCCCGACAATCTACCCGAAATTAGGGCGATCAGGCCCTAGCCAACCACACTGGCCAAGTGCTGTTGGGTCGACTACACAACCTTAGATATCCTTCGCAGATGCAGGTTCCTCACGATGCTTTCCTTCACTGTATCATTGTATACTGTAGCAAAAAACATTTATAAGTGATAAATGAGCATGACCAACGTATGTAGTTATATTCCAACCATACAAAAATGGTTTCCATGCGATCCCCATCAAACTAATGACACAATATGTGCCAAATGACTACAGTGTCCTAATTTTTAACTAAAGTGTACCAATTTTGAACTAAAGTGTCCACTAATGCAATAAGTTTAGGAGGAATGGTTGAGCGAGCCAGAAAAACGATGTTATTAGGAACCGGGCCAAGTGGGTAGTGATTAGGCAGGGCTCATTATGAAGAGGATCATTAGCTGCGGCCGCCACGCGCGACTGCCTAAAACAATGTTGCCAGTGAACCAGTGTACTGGAACTAAATTCGATATTTGTTCCATTTTCCGATTAGGTAGGTTCCAAATCCGAAATTCCATAAAATAAAAGAAAAAAATCAGAGTCGTTTAAATTGTCAAATATTTAGCTGTCCAAAATCTTAACTTAGCTATTGAGCTGAATGGCTTGAAATGTGGGAAAATTTTCGTCAAAATAACATACCAAAAATTGATCGTTTATATCTCGTCGTCATGTATTTGGAAGTATCAAATAAAGTAGTAAAAGGAAACAGTAATTTAAGTAAGATAGCGAGGCAGACAGACAAACTAATTTACTATTACTATCACATTTTATTGTTAACCTATCAGCTGCATTTCATAGGACTGCTATGATGATATAGAAGGAAGGATAAACAGAATTTACATAAATAAATAAGCAAAAATTTAAGCGACATCAAAAAGCGATTAATAACTTATATAATGTATCTTTATAATACGTATTTGATATCCATAGTTATATATGAAGGACAAATTTACTATTTAATTTTTTTACCCTCGTTGCCCTTTATTCCTCCTGGATCCTAACATCAGATCCTGACCTGATATGATAATGAGACTACCTCAGAACTCTACCCAAAAAAATTAAATAAATTTTGGAATGCGTTCAAAATTGACGGAGATATCGGAGGATATAAATTAAAAAAAATGCATAGCGATAAATTGAGAACCTTCTATTTTTCGTCGGATAAAATCCAAGTCGGTTTCGAGAATACATTTTATTGTTTGTACAATAGGCTCCTTAAGTACATTGAAACATCTACGACGCAATATAGTATGATGTAGCACTCACATAAATACATCCGGAGGTCCTATTTAAATGTAAATTAGGTTCATACATTTGAAATGCTGCGTCTGGTAACCAAGGAAAAGTGCGAAAATCCTTTTACATTGTGGTACCATTCTATTCCGTTCTATTCTGTTTTATCTGAGAGGTTTATAGGGGTTCAATCTCGGACGCTTTACTTGCAGTTTAGAAATATGATACTGTCATTCAATTTCTTGCTGACTAAACTAGATCTGAAACAGTATTTTCAAATGTATCCGACAATACTTTAATCCAGTCAGTTTAAGCATGGACATCGACTGACTTCGTGTGTCTGGTGCATTTAGTTGCACGCAATGGTTGTGGGATCCTCGTCCATCATCTATGTAAATTATTAAAAGAAGTGTAACTATTTTTGACTGACTCGGTGGAACAGTGGTTAGTGACCCTGGCTGGCGGTTCCAAGAGTCGTGGGTTCGATTCCCACTCGGGACAAATATTTGTGTGATGAACATCGGTGTTTGTTCCGTGTCTGGGTGTGATTATGTATTTAAGTATGTATTTATAAATATATATGTATGTTTATCAGTCTCTGACGCCCATAGTACAAGCTCTGCTTAGTTTGGGGTCAGATGACCGTATGTGGAAATGTCCCAGATTCCCAGATTTATCATATACCTACCGATGCCCGTTTTTGATCCGACTGGAATAAGAGGTCGTAATACGCATCGTAATAAAAACGGTATAGGTGGACAATATTTACATTGATAGATAAAAAAGTGAACTGATTTCACCCCTCATCATGGCGCTTGCAACAGTGCCGAAATATCGGGAGCTCATTAAAACAAAACAACATGGTAAATATCCCGGACAGTTTCAGTTTTCTAATTTAGGTATTTATTTATTTTATTAATGTAAATCCCAAGATTCACAGGAAGAGGATCAAACCCGGTGTGGGTTTGATCCTCATCCTATGAATAGCGTAACGCATAGCGCAAAAGACATGTCATGTCAACCACACTGGCCAAGTGCAGGTTGGTTGACTACACGACCTAAGAATTTCTTCGTTTTTGTGCAGGTTTCCTCACAATGTTTTCCTTCACCTTAAGCGTCGATTAATCTTGAAACTTGAAAAAAACACAGTGTCACGTGCCGGGGTTTGAATTGGCGACTTCTCGCATGGCAAGCAACGACCAAAACTGCACAGCCATCGACGCTTTTTAGTAGGTATGATAACATAGGTATATTTATCATGTTATTAAGAGTCTGCTTCTGACAGGTAGTTATCCCTACTAATTTAATCGTCGTAATAATCCCTTCAACCATTAGAACCTTTCAGTAGCAACGTCTTGAGCTTCTGAATCCGAACTCGTAAGATAAATGACTACGTCTCTACGGACAATGTGATGATTCACCATTCAGCCCTTCTTATATGGGTATAATCGCGACGCATTTGTTACTCTCATATTGTAAAGATCCTTACGTACTGAGATTAAGTGAGTGCGGTGAACAATACGAGGACTAAAGGACAAATACGTTTTGCTTTATTCAATAGATTGGCCGTTATAGCTGCAGTAACAAGTCTATATGATCCTAATTGCAAAAAACATCGTGAGGAAACCTACACACCTATGAATGAATTCTATGGTTGCGTAGTCTACCCCGCACTTGGCCAGAGTGGTAGACTAATGCCTGATCGACTTAGTTTATAGTAGGCCCGTACCCCAGCAGTGGGAACATATATAGGCCGATGATGATGATGATGATATGTTGTTAAAGCGGCAACGGAAATGCATCATTTGTAAAAATTTCGAGTCTAGCTATGACGGTTCTTAAAATACAGCCTGTTGACAGAAGGCGGGATAGATGGATAGACCTTAAGGTTCGGAACCCTATATAGAAAACCCTTACAGAATCTTTAATTGTAGGAACACTTTGTTGTTCGTCTGTCTGTCTGGCTGTCACAAATCCATGTTTGCGATTCACTATAACGAATACAGGTTCATATCAAGTTTAAGTAGACAATCTTATCCTGTAGATAATTTTCTATATCCGTGATACAAGTACATACAAACTTTATCCAAGGCAATATAAACTTCACCCGCACTAAGCACTACTAAGCTAAATAAGCTGTAAAAAATCTATGAGCGCAACCAGCCATACAAACCCAGGTCACGCATGGAAATGACGTCACGTCAATGCTGCCATACACATCATACAAAATCTCGACACCCATAATCCTTCCAGATAACACCCCATCATTATGTAGATCACGTAGTCCCACAATCTGAGCTATTTTGGACCTTATTAGCGTAGATATAAGGCCTGGGCCTGTTTACGCTAGTCCCTCTCTGTTGTAATGACTTTATTTATTCAAATTACCACCTCAAGCTCTTTTTGAGAGTTGAAGTCCCTTGCAGGGCTTTGGCGAATGATATTAGGCGGTAAGAGGGAAACTGGCCATCTTCAGAGCCATTTGAATAACTGACAAGGAGTTTAGATGATAAATTTACTGTACTAAAGAGCTTGATTTTACGTCTTATTTTTTTTTTGGCCGCGGAAAATTGGGAGATTACACTCTCTCGCGATTCGAGTTAAAATTTTAAGCCAATGCTAACATTAGCCATTTATCTAAACGACAACTAAACTAAATTTAGTTTTCGTCAGAATTTAAGCCGAATACAATATATATTACTCTGCATTTAAATTTATTTATCTATGCTTTCTCTTTATAAAGCTCTTGCTTAATCTATAATTATAAAGTTATTTAAATCTTATCAATAGCAAATACCACATTAACTTATTAGTTTCAATTGGAACCAATTTTCATAAAAACTAAATTTGATTTCCTGTCCCCTAGAGGATTTAACACCATAAGTCTTTTCAATATTGAAAATAAAGTCCCAAAAATATACTAACTGACAACTTTAAGCAAATATATGAAAACAATTATTGTGCAGACAAGCGCGAAACCCATTCGTCTATTTTTATCCATTTTAGTTACGGAACCCCAGTGAGATTTGATCCTTATGCCATTAGTCATGTGTAACAATTTGGGTTGACAGCGCCACTGGCTGCCCTATTGTTTTGCAATATGTCGGCATTTTTAACCATTGTTTAGCCAACCAGAGGACAGAAAGGCGGACCAAACGATTAAAAATATTATTTGTTTTAGTGAAATCTCGACTTTCATTGTTTTTATGAATTGCGCATTCGAATTTTTTTAATTGTTATATTTCCAATTATGACGTTAAACGTCAGTAACGATTAAAAAAAAACAATTTTCGTAATTGGCCGTCAAGTGATATTCCCAGTCTTTTTTTTCGATCAAATAATTGTTATCTGGCCTAGCGTAAATTTTACTTAGTTCATTGAAATATATTATATTCTTTCCTTAACCATCTCAATAGATATTATTACCCCACGTTGGGCGCCACGTTAGCGACAACTTTTTGTTAATAATAAACCTATTTAATCAAAAGCTTAACAAGAAAACTTTCACGATCTCAAATAAGTCCTTTATAAACTTGCTAAAAGAAATATTCTCGAGAAACAAATAAATCGACGAAGGACCGAAAATTTACCGTTTATTACTTAAAAGATCACTATTTACTTACTTTTTAATTATTATTTTATGAAACATGACAGAGATTCAAAGTCTTTAAGTAAAACAACAGTCAATACATTAAAATTGTCTGTGATTTTTTGTCGGAATCAAGGCATAAAAATTGTTAAAAACACAAATAAAGCCGCATAACAACATAGTGAGAAACTATACCTACCTAATCGTATTTTTATCAGAAAAAAAAAGATCGCAATAAAAAGCGACCAACCAAAATGTGGGTCAGTATTGAGCATCAAACGCCCTCCCAAGCCCTCCGACAAAATCCACTCCAATTTGAATAAGCAGTGGATATACTTGATTTATGTCGGCCCTGCGGGAATGAATCTGTGTCGGGCGGGCGCCATGGAAAAGAAAAAAAACAAAACGTTAAGCGACTCAGATTAATCGTAGACGATGAAGTGAATTCGATGTCATGTCTTTGATTTTTTATAGTGTAACAAACACTTTCTAGCACTTTTAAGGATGAGAGCCATCCGCTCCGAGTAACTTCGTCATCATCAGCGGACTTGAGGGGGAGCGGTCGTTGTAGCCATGATCGTATATAAGATAGGAAAAAAAAATTTTTAGAGCACTGTAATAGAACAATCAATTTTGTTTGAACACTGCATTATGTCCGGGATATTTACAATGTTTCCTTATCTATCCTTATAAAATTAGGAAACATGATCATTATCCCAGTAATATTCAGTTTTCAAATAAAATTGCTGTGATATTGTAGAGCTTTTATCAGTTTTCTAATAACTCCAGTTATCATCAACACCTGGCTTGAGTGAGAGCGGTTGGCTTTATTATAGGCTTAGCTCTAAACTAAAAAATAATTGATTTCATAACTAAATAAAGGAGGTTAGGTATTCTTTTTCAAATACACCATGGAAACAGAATATTGTAACTGCTACTAAATAATGTAAAAAGTTTAAAGGCATCAACATATAGAGGAAGATCCCAGAGCCGCCAGACATCACTTATTTTCTAATGGACAAAATATATACGATTGAGTAGTGGTGGGGTGTACTATCATCATATGACTAGTTGCTACCTTGACCAGACGGCCATTTTTCAGATATCAACCAATCAAGGTACATAGAAACACTGCTCACCTCACTTAAATTCTGATGGCTGATTTTAACATATATTTCACACAATATCATTAAAAATAAGGATTTATTACTCCCAGACATATGCGGTCGGCGGTTTTACCTTACAGACGCTTTAAAGCTATGAATAAAATTTTACTTTTACTTATTTTCTGATGCCTGATTTTTATATATGTTATTCAAACAACTATTTTAAAACGTTTTGCAAACGGACAGACCGATCCAAGGGGCCAAACATTCACCAGACCCAACTGTTTTAGATTTTTTTTTAAAAATTGAATTTAGTTAAGTTTTTCTAATAAAATAGTTTGTAAGGTACAATTCTATAATTATTGCGGTCAGATGAGCACTTTTTAGTTGTTTGAATAACATATATAAAAATCAAGCATCAGAAAATAAGTAAAAGTAAAATTTTTTTCATAGCTTTAAAGCGTCTGTAAGGTAAAACCGCCGACCGCATGTGTCTGGGAGTAATGAATCCTGATTTTTAATGATATTGTGTGAAATATATGTTAAAATCAGCCATCAGAATTTAAGTGAGGTGAGCAGTGTTTCATTGTACCTTGATTGGTTGATATCTGAAAAATGGCCGTCTGGTCAAGGTAGCAACTAGTCATATGATGATAGTACACCCCAACACTACTCAATCGTATATATTTTGTCCATTAGAAAATAAGTGATGTCTGGCAGCTCTGGGATCTTGGACCAATACAAATCTCGATAAAATAGAAACATCTCTTAAAGCAAGCCCTCAAAATGAAAACCAGAGAAGGATCGTCGATCAATCAGGTCCTTTTATATTGACACTAGCTGTGCCCGCGACTTCGTTCGCGTGAACTACATGAATGTATGCTGCGTGTTGAATATTTTTTTAAATAATAGCAATAAAAGTCCCGTCAAAATCTTTTCTGCCATTCAAGAAGTTAGTCAACCGGAAGAAACATTTAAAACTAAATCATTTTGGTTTATATCATCATCAATCGTTTACCGTGTAATAAATAAGTATATTACACAACATCACATTAACTGTTCTGATCCCGTGGTACGAAGCTTTAGATCTTTTTTTAATCAGAACAGTGGTATTCACTAAAATATTTAAATAGCATAACCAGACTCGGGACAAACAACGATATTCACCTCAGAAATATTTGTGCTGAGTGGGAATAGAACCCACGACTCATTAAGTGGTCTGTGAATTGGGATAAAAAGGCCAAGTGCGCACAGCGCGATTTCTTTTTAGAATTCGCTGTGTTATAGGACGACTTTATTCAAAATTTTGAGATTCTGAGTTCTTCGCAGATTGTGGTTCCCTTTGCGAGTGTCAAAAATTGGCAGCATAAATGACTGTTTCTTTTGATTGTGTTGGCTCAGCTGAAGGGACAGTAGACCTGAGTATTTTATGTAACTTTCAGTTTGATATTTCCTCCTTGACGCTTGTTTATTCTTTTCGACGTACGAAATCCTAAAATCTAAGTTTATAGTGAACAGCTTCCTCACATTGAATAGATCATCTTCAAGTCATCCTAATTGTTCATCGATCAAAGTGAAATATAGGACGACCTATTCCAAAGCCAGGTAGCAGTCTTTAAAGTTGGAGAGGAAAAAAGCGTCGATGGCCGAGTGGTTTAGGTCGTTGCTTGCTATGCAAGAGGTCGCCTGTTCAAACACCGCCACGTACCACTGTGTTTTTCAAGTTTTAAATTCATACCTATGTATGATTATTCGACGCTTTAACGGTGAAGAAAAATATCGTGAGGAAACGCACACTGCACACCTACGAAGACATTCTAAGGTTGTGTAGTCTACCAACCCGCACTTGGCCAGCATGGTTGACTTAGGCCCTATCGCCCCAGTTTAGGATAAGCCCGTGCCCCAGCAGTGGTGACGTATATGAGCTGATAATGATGATGATGATAGTTGGATATACTGTGTGCTTGAATCATGTTCTTTCTTAATCCCCGGCAAACCCCTCATTTTTTCCTTTCAAATGTAATGCTTTACCGAATAAAATATGTTTAGAAATCGATATTGCATTGGTTTAATTTGATTGAATATTTAATATCCAGTTGGTGCACACAATGTATTAATCGTATTGTGATCATCTCATCCTTTTTTCTGATACCAAACCCTTGAGGATTATATCAATATTGTATTTTTTGACAACCAACCTTCTTCAATTCGGTAATAATGGAAATTTGAATGATCTCGTAAATATTGACAGCATAACAAATGTCAAGTAGATCACAATATTTTTGTTAAATTAAAGAATATTGTCGATGTCATGTTGTCGATTCAGAACCCTTCTGGTAATTTACGTAATTTAATGGCACTCGAAATTTATCAATTCCAAAAAGACAAACTTCACATTTTAGACGAATGGTATACCTACCTACATACAAAATCCCATAATAAAATATCGAAGTAATACGTAGAGCACAGTGCCATCTTTTGAACTACCAAAAAACTTAACACGTACCTACTCATGTTATATCAAACTTGACAGAATGTATGGCATGCTGTACAAAGCAAGATGCCATCTATGGGTCATTTTATGAACAATCATGCCTCAACTTTAACGGTACAATTTTATACGAATTAAAAATACCTACTGAAAATAACGGTTTCATCTTGAAGTTTTTTTAGTTTAATTCACCTGCATCGCATGGTTTTCATGATTTTCACAAAAAAAGAGAAGCAAAAAATTTCAGTTTAAAAATGTTGTAGGTACTACGAAGATCTGAACTTACGACACTGATTGCTTGACGATGAACCATACTTTCCATAGCAATAGGCCATACAGTCCGATACATTTCACGCGAAAATATCTAATCACTTGATCGCTGACAACGCGACCATTTCGTAAAAGAAGTAGTCCTTATTACCCTAAACAGAAGGTTCATCTTGGTCGATACTTTGTCTACTTATGGGCATCCATATTTTTGTATTACCTACGTAGCTCCTGATCCCGTAGGAATTTGGAGATGTTTTATAGCTCAAACGCTTTATCAGTAAATGAATTTTCCTACGTTGAAAGAATTTTAAAATCCGATAAGTAATTCCAGAGATATTACATGTACAATTTGCAACGGCTGGACCGATTTTGATAAAAGTAGCCTATGTGTAACCTTAAATAATTAGCTTTATATAGGTGAAAGTTCCGTCTCATTTGATCCAGCCGTTCCGGAGATTAGCGAAAACAAACAGACAGACAAACAAAATTTTTTTTATTAGTATTTTTTGGTATTGGTATCTGATATACATTCATACCTATTTAGTAAAAAAAACAAATTTAAACATTACAAACAGACACTTCAATTTTATTTATCTGTATAGATTATTCTCAACACGCCATAAGATGTTCCGAAAACGGCGTTGAGGCGAGTTATCATTTATCATGTTTACGACCGCCACCTAGAGGGCATTCAACAAAATGTATGACTTTATCTGGCACGGCAGTGTGACAGCCAAGTTCAGTAAATTTCAACTCGGTTACCCTGTATCGTATTTTGGTGTGAAAATTTATAATACAGGCTTTTGAATACTTTAATACAGGCACAGATCTTATCTTGTAGGTATCCCATACACACGTAAACTAATCGGGTAAATTATTATTAGAATACGGAAAACTGGAATTCATATTCCAAATTTGGAATTAATATTTATTAAAATATAGAAAAATTTTTAAATAAATAAATACCTAGGACATTTCCAAAGACGGCCATATGACCCTAAACTAAGCAGAGCTTGTACTATGGGGGTACATATAAATTTATACACCCAGACACCGCACAAAACACCGATGTTCTGTTAAATTGTTCAACTATATATCTACTTTAGCGAACTTGATCGCTTTTTATTGTTAAAACCGAGTAAAAATTGTTTTTATTTTCATTTGTTTTTGTTACCGCGCATTCCATTTCCCGCGGATCGCATCGCTCAACTGTCAAACTCATAAAAACACCCTAAAATAGTATAGCTTGAAGGAACGACTTTACTTTCGCAACTTATCTGTTTCTTTGGTGCGAGCGAAACTATGTGGTAACTTGTAACTTGTCACAACTACACAAAGTTAAAGCTTCGGTATGTAAGAGAACAATTGCCAACGTATTCTACCGCAAATTGGAAAAAATACATTGTACGTATACCTACACCGTGAAATTATATTGTTTTTTTTCCGAACCGAAACGATTTGCGTTTAGTAGTGAGAAGAGACTGTTTTTTTACGAGATGTGACGTTATCAAATACTGCTTGCCGCATTAAAATAATAATTAAAGCTAGATAACACAGCTCTACGCTAAAAGTAAAAAAGAGGTTAAGCGTGCTTTAGAACTTCGTTTGTTACTATCGTAAAACTAAAAAAGAACTGCACAAATCTATAGTAGTAAGATAGATTTGAATTTGCTGCGGAATAACATCCACTCAAATTTTTGACGGTGAATATCAATCTCTACATCAACCAGTCGATAAATATTTTCAAAACTGTTGTTTGTTTTATCTTAGTTTCTTTTATATTTATGTTGACGTCACAATCAAATAACTACTCTAAGCTTTGTACTATCTCGGGATCAGTAAAACGTATATGATATTAGGAGAGATTTATTTGTCAAACTCTTTATTCTACTTACGGTAAATTGAATAGACTTGATTGTACTAATTGAGGTTTAAATACACAAAGACTTGTATGAAATACAAGAGTCTAGCAGGAGAAAGTTAAACCCAAAGGCAATTTTATAACACGTAAAGTGGTCAGACTTTATCGTTTCGAAAGATTGGGCGACCGAGAATTATTTATCAAACGAGAGTGGAATTGGTTGCGCTCGTGAAGATTTAGATTTGATAAAGAAAGCAATTATTGTGAAATAACGATCCGCTGGGTAAGCTTGGCTTCTGATGAAGTTGTTTGTCACTAGTAAGTTACCGAATCTACACAGTAGCTGCCTCGATGAATTGGATTGTGTCTCTGTCTTTCACGCGAAGAGTCGTGGGTTCGATTCCTAATCGAGACATAAACATAGTTTTCGCCATAGTTTAAGGTAAGCTTGTGCACCAGCAGTGAAAAAGTATATGGGCTGATGATGATGATTTGCTCCGTGTCTGGGTGTTATTTTTTTATTTAAACACAATATTTTGTAGGCTAGTGCTATTTTGATATTTGTAACACAAAAGCTTAAGAAACTTACTTCAGAATCGGAACATAATTGTTGTTGTAAATGACATACATACATACATACATACATACATACAATCACGCCTTTTTCCCAGAGGGGTAGGCAGTGATCACTTCCAGCGATCCACTTTTCACCTCTGTGGGAAACGTGACGCGACGGGTTGTGGACCAAGTCGCCGCCATTCTGCCTTGCATATTTTGTTGTCAATGATATTTATTTATTAGCAGCAGCAGACAAGACCAACAATACTAATGTTTTCCATGTATTTCTATGTGTTCTTACACGTCCCTATTAATATGTTTGTCTCCGATCTCCATGGGAAATTCATAGAGACACTTATAATGTTCTTGTTAGTCAATTGAAAGACTTTCTCTCAAATCTTGTTTTACCGTAGTTAGAGCATTCACCGTAACATTTATATACAGACAACATAAATTCATTAGTCATGGACTCATTAATCATCGGGATGAAAAAACAAGCTATCCGGGGCACAATATTTTTGGTGGCTTAATGTGCGGTCTAACTTAGAGAATAACTACACCAGAGATTTTATTTATTTTGTAAGGTAGACGTATAAGGTAGTTTGCCAATAATAACGAAATCTTTTATTTTAACTTTTTATTCACATAACGATAACGGTTACGTGCACGCACTAATACATAGTTATGATATGACATCATAATATAATTATGATTAAATACCATTAATACATATTATGTATGTATTAAGGCGTGTTTTTTTGTATGTACAAAAAAAACACGCCTCTTTCCCAAAGTCATGAAGAGATTGATGGATGTGAAAAAAGCGAAAGTGGTGTGCCAGGATCATAGCACATGGCAGAAAGTGATCTTTGCCTACCCCCATACCATTAATAAAATCATAATAATATTAAGACAACATGCTTTGTAAGCTTTGATTTAATTATAGAAATACACTGAGCTTATTATTCATTACAACACTTTCATAAACATCCAATAAAGTCACTTTACTATCAGTTAATATGTTTGTGGAACTAGAAGTATGTAGTAGCGAAACACAAAATTGTATTGTCCATTATTTGCGCGAAATCTACACTTTTGTAAATAAAACTAATTTTACAGATTAAACTCTTAAGTACAAAATGGTATCGATTTTCTTTGTCACAAGACATTTTATTTTATTGATACATAAAGCTTCTGACTGAATCCAGTTAGATTACACTGAACAGAGGGTCCATTGAATCCCTCCCTTTAGATAATCCTCTAAGTAGAGTAGAGGAATCGTATGTGTATCGCGATATATAATATGTCATACCGAGACAAAAACCGGTGTGCTAGGGATTGTGGGTTTGATACCATTCATCATGGCTGGCTCGGTGGAACAGTGGTTAGTGACCCTGGCTGGCGGTTCCAAGAGTCGTGGGTTCGATTCCCACTCGGGACAAATATTTGTGTGATGAACATCGGTGTTTGTTCCGTGTCTGGGTGTGATTATGTATTTAAGTATGTATTTATAAATATATATGTATGTATTTCAGTCTCTGACGCCCAAAGTACAAGCTCTGCTTAGTTTGGGGTCAGATGACCATGTGTGGAAATGTCCCAGATATTTATTCATCATGGCGGCTGTTGTGACGTCACACGTTGTGACGTGTACAAGATACTGGTCAAATGGGAGCTGGATACCTGTTTTTTTTAATGTAAGATACCCGGGGTGACCTTACTCCTCCTGATTGTGAGCGTTTGTGAGGTCCACATATGAGGTCAACAGGCACAGTAGAATTGAGTTTGTTGACCTCACCCTGAAGGCCTGCTTAGATGCCGTTAAGAGAGGGAAAACATGAGCTGACAAAGCCTGGTTGTTAAAAAAAATTTTTAAATATAGCCCTATCTTCTACATTTCAACTTAACTAAAATATTTTGACAAGCCTTTTCGTATCATATTTAAAAAAAAAACAATATACAATTTTAATGGACATCTTTATTCAATGTATTTTCACTTGCATTACTTAAATATTCAATTTCAAGAGCATAATTTAGCTCTAAAACAGCAAATAAAAAAGAAAAAGTACAACTTTTAAAATTAGTGTGATCATTCTACCTAGCCGCGTATGACACAGAAACGTCAAAAACAAAGCATTAAGGCTATTTGGCATTTTATTATCGGCTTTGGCGAAAAAAATAGAACCATAAAAAAAAATATCCTGATTGTATTGTCTCAATTTGCATCAGCTAGCAATGCGTGTCATAAATTCACATTTTATCCATTTATTCTTTTTATCATAAAAATAACGCGAACAAAGCTGTACAAATTTTCAAACATGTTTCGGTAAACGTGTTTGCAACAGTTAGTGCAAAAGGCTTGATTGAACATATTCAGCACTATTTATTTTGACGACTGTGTTAAATATTTTAACTAGCCTATATTGTTTTCGTTTATTCCCACTGTCCACCCCTTGCTTGCGGGTGGACAGAGAGATAAATTTTTCAAAAACGACTCGGTGTCCACCCCTGGGGACAGCAAGGGGACTAAATGTCATGTGTAGAGTGTAAATTATCTGTGAGTGTATTTGTAAGGTCTCTTATAACTTAATATTATTTAGCTAGCGGATTGTACTCTATCCATAAATAAATAAAAATGGTCCATAGAAATATTATCCTTTCTACGATATCTTGGTCGTTTCTATCGGATCTTCGGAGAGAATTTTCCGCGTCCAATAGAAAAAGGGGAATCGCGTGGCTTATTTAAAGCGACGGTAAAATATATTGTGGAATTGCGTATTGCTAACAGACCAGTCAGCCAATAATATATACTGGACGGAAGTTAAAGAAACGTCAACAACGTATTTTATACAATAAATATTACACAACATTGATCTGATCCCGTGGTAAGTAGATTAAGCACTTGTGTTACGGATATCAGAATCATCAGTGGATACACAAATACACTTAAATATATTTAATAACACACCCAGACGCGGAACAAACGCCTTATGGATACTCGTCACACAAATATTTGTCCCGGGTGGGAATCGAACCCACGACTCTTGGAACCGTAGATAGTGAGCCTGGGTTACTAACCACTGTTCTACCGAGCTAGTCAGACAATGTTCACGTATTTTATCTTTGAAAAGAGAAGTTATTAAAAAAAATACTTTCTAAACGTGTCTTATTTAAACACTTGTTTCCTCCCATGACACCGTCCGTATGGAGTCGCTTATCGAGTAATACATTACTCGCCTAGCCCAGTCAGTTAAATATGTAGTAGCCCATATAATTTCTCAGGCTCTAAACTATCTGTGTACCAAATGTCATTTTAATCGGTTCAGTAATATTAGCGTGAAATCAAACTCAAAAATATTTATTTTAGTTTACTATTCCTACACTAAGTTAGTATCGAACAATTTTGAGGCTACCTAGTAAGCATAAAAATACTTGAAGCAGTGGCGATAGACAGACAGCCTTACTTTCGCTTTCATATTATTAGTAGGTAAGTAAATGAGAAAAGTTACTATGTTAGCTACTATCGTGCAATCGATAAATGTTACAACTGGCGACCATTTTGGTTCGTCAACGTCAAGACGATCTGAACATGTACCGATTTTGAATATTCATATCTTTCGACGGATTAGAGAGGTCAGACAAGACGAAAATCATATCTAAAGCCTACCATGTCATGTTGTTCTAACAGTATTTGCAGTCACTAGGTTATATACTTTAATTGTAAGTCCAACTTGGTAAAAACATGTTAATTAGCTATAAAATTTAAGGATGTTTATTCTCTTATTTAACTAAGTATATTTTCTTTAACATTAAAATGATTGAATGATTACTTTCTTTTACGTTCGTTTGTCATTTACCAGTTACTTTTTTATTATGCAGGATTAATACTTTAATTAAACACCCTAGTGTTTTTGTGTGTGTAAAAGTCAAAGTAAACCGAACATTAATTATTTTCTAAAATAATAATAATAATAATAATTTATTTCCAAAAAGTTTTACAGGCATATTAAATTACATTTCCGGGCCCCAACACTAGGCTAGGCCTGTCCTGTGGGGGCAGAAAACATTTGCATAGGTGATTATACAGTGGCAATTAATAACAATGTAAAAGGAGATTGGAGTATCTGCTTATGAGAGAATATAGTGTGCATGTGATTTGTGAAGTGTGAGGAAGCGTGGCGCATGATTAGTGTCCGGGTTATTTATATATTTTTAAAATGTTCTCCGTCTCTTCAAAGGAGAGCCCCAGGAGTATCTTGGTTAGAGAAGCTTTAACTTCACGAACAGTTTTATGTTTTAATTGAAATTTGTTAACTAGTTTATTGTATAGATGAGGAAAGAGGTATGGTTTAAAACGAAGTGCAAAAGAGGTTTTGGATGGGAGGACAGGGATTTTAAAAACTCTTTTCCTTAAAAGAAACTGATATTCGTCAGAGTTCACGACGGATTTGTGCGTACTGATGAAGGCTCTACAAATAAATAATTTTCTAACGCTCAGGACTTCAGCTTGAGCAAATAGGGCAGAAGTAGGGAAAAGAAGGGGCTTGCAAAGAGCAGTCTTTAGGCTCTTCCCCCCTTTGGGCTCTTTCCAACATTATTAAAATGCTTTGTGAAGCTCCACCCCAGGAAAGAATGCAGTAATTTATAATAGATTGGCAAAGCGCATAATAAACAGATTTTAAAGTTTTACCATCTGCGACCTCACGAAGACTTGACATAATATGTATTACTTTTCTCACTCTTCCCGACATGGCTGCTATATGTTCTCTAAAAGTGAGCTTTTCATCTAAAACAACTCCCAAGTATTTCAAGGAGTTTGTTCTAGTTATTTGTTCACAATTACACAGGTCGGGGACAGCTGAAGAGGAGCAGCAATGAATCTTGATTTTGGACAAGTCCGTAGGAGCTGAAGAATAAAATATATTTTCTAATTTTACAGAATATTTCTATATCGTTGTGATAACAAACTGAATAAACATTAAAAGAGTGCACAAATGTCTCTTAGTTGTACTGTATATTCTGAAGAGCGTCAATCCATATAAGTAATAGGCGTATTGGGTCAAAATCTTATTATTCTATTTAGTCCGTAAGTTAGTTTATACAAAAATATGGTACACATATTTTTTGTTTTTCAATTGATTGAAAAATGACAAAATAGCTTATCAAACTTCTGGAGTGGGGACTTGTGACGTCACGGTTAGGCAAAAATGAGGGTGTTCGCGTATAAGATATCCACTAGATGGCAAGACGCAGATATGAGGTCTAACTGCTTCGTGATTGGTGAATATTGACATGTCTGTCAATGTCACGTCAAAAATAACCAATCACGCTGCAGTTGGACCTGACGCCTACGTATTGCCATCTAGTGAAGTTCTTATACGCGAAAACCCTCTTTGTACCATAAGGTGAGGTCATACGAAACTTCTAAGCACTATATTTCATAATTTATTGTTTGTGAAACAAAATAAAAAATACGAGTA
The DNA here is from genome assembly GCA_039566165.1 of Maruca vitrata. Taxonomy (NCBI): domain Eukaryota; kingdom Metazoa; phylum Arthropoda; class Insecta; order Lepidoptera; family Crambidae; genus Maruca; species Maruca vitrata. Next base: position 4,265,838 of record CM076933.1, read on the forward strand.
CAATATTTTTAAATAATCTAAATAACGGACTCATTATATTTTTTTATTCGTCTCGCTTATTGCGTTAATATTTGTTATTATTGACAGACAAAAACATCGTAATAAAATCGGATTATCTAATCAAGAAACAAAGTAATCATTCACAGTGATACTAAGATTATATTTGCTTGCTCCGCCATTTTGAGTCACAATCACAAAAAAAAAATACAAAGTGTAACACATAATAGAATTGTGTTCAACAAGAATCCGACAACCATTTCCTTGTCCTTTCAAGCGAAGGAAACATGTAATTAAATTATCGGAACCAATCACATTGTTGCCATTTTCCTTATTATTCGTTATATTTCATTCTATCAGATACAGAAGAATCTACATTCACAACAATAATTACGCTTTCCCATGACTCAGAATACAGTTTATTATAGTAGATATTTATCTTCATAAATAAATTTTCTATCTCAACAGGGTATCTACAGCAATATTTTTCTTCGGGAGTCAAATTGAAGTAGGTAGTAGTAGGTCCCGCAGACTGGGGAACCTGGCCCCGTAGACAAAGTAACAATATCGAAACGATAACGAAGTTCGAAAAGAATAAAATGTATGCGATTGACATTGACGTTTCGATATTGTTACTTTGCCTAAGCCCCCTGAACAGAGTTCGGCGATTTTTCACCCCGGTGCAGCTCGGCCTTTTGAATAAGTCACAAGTTCTACCATGTTTGGAATATTGCTCTCACCTCTGAGATGGCTCCTTAAAATATTGCTAGATGCCCTCGATAGGTTGCAGCGATGTACTATCGGAGTATTTGGCGGTCGACCACCTATAAGGTGAAAATCGCTTGGCGCTTATACGTCTGTCAAAGCAAGCCCCGCCCAAATTGTGGTCCGAGAGCCTGCAAGAATTTTTCGGTAGGTATATGAGGCAAGCTGAAAACTTGTCCTATACCTTTAATATTATAACTCAACACAAAACCGCAGACCTGGCTGAGTACCGGGGCTAAACCAAACCCCCAAAAAAAATATACTTTGTCAGTTCACCTGACAGGTAGAAGTTCCATCGAAATAATTTGTCTTACAACGTGAGTCTTATTTTTTAGTTATAAATAAAAAGATGAAAAATATTTTTGGGGGTTTGCTTTAGCCCCGCTACTCACCAGCCAGGTCTGCAGTGTCGTGCTGGGATATAATAGGAGAGGTTCAGGATAAGTTTTCAGCTTGCCTCAAATATCTACCAAAAAATTCTTGCTAGCTCTCCTACTATTGGAACGTTTTTGCTTGGATTTTGACAGATTTTCTTTAAGTGCTCTTCTATTGGCCAGTGGGCGGGGGCTATTGGCGTTTAAAGAAATCTATTTGAAAAGTGTACTACCGCCAGCGTTGCCGGTAGTACTATCCGTATTGACAATGGTCTAGAGGTGTCCGAAACCAGAGCCTTTTGAGCCTCTACAATTACTTAGAGACATTGCCGATCTAAGTGTTCTCTACCGTCTCTATAACTAAGGGAATACAATGAAGAGCTATTTCAAGTACTCACTCCCTCCCCTTTCCTCTCCCAAACGATATATACAGCGCTGCCATCCACATAATAAATAAATCAATAATAAATAAATATTACACAACATCACTTAACTACATTGCAATGTTTCCTAATTGCTTGCTTAGGTAGACAATACTATAGGAAGATAGAATAAAATAAAAATCACAACGCCAAAATAGTTAACCGATCTAAGAACACTTACAATAATTTTATCAGCCAATATCGTTCTCGGGTGGATGAAAATATTTAGATTACAAAAAGGTCACGGGAATGGCGGCTCGCACCATAAATTGAGAGATAAAGCGGGCACCATACGTCTCCATTTGTTGCGAAGCAATTCCATTGTATGGGTAAGGGATAGGGTGTCAATAAAGGGACACGTATACTGCTAACCCGACCTTCCAAGTATTTGGACTAAGATGATTAATCTACAATACTTACGTGACTGTACAAGGAAGGTTAGGTGTTTTTAAGCTATTGCATAACTTCTATCGCGGGCTTTGAACGCGGGTACCGAATCCAGAAATTCCGTAACGAAAATACCTCACGCTCCCCACTCGTCTAACGTCGTTTCAGTTCGGCTGTCTTCGACACGGCGTTGTGTGTGTGCGAGTAGACGTATTGTACGACTCTACGAAACTCGCACGAATCGAGACGAGCTGCTCCGAAATCGGACGAATACATAAGCAGTTGTTTATGAGATTGCATAAGTCGATACAAAATGCTATGCAATAGGAAACCTGCACTCCTACGAAGAATTTACAGTTTCACTTTGTAATGCAAATGCAAATCCTAGAACGATAATGTTCAATTGATAGTATTGTGTTGACTTTTTTGTCTAAGCTGGATTGTATTTTAAAAGCTTTTAACTTTCTATGAATTTCAATCTAACATGATTATTTTATTATTTCTAGTACAAAATACTTATAGTACTACTATTAAGGACATAATTTTTGAAATATTAATACATTATCATTCAGGTGGGAGACATTTTGTCACGTGGGAGACGTTTTGTTCAGGTGGGAGACGTTTTGTCGACCGGTTGCTGTTACCACCATACAGTTGCGTAAAACCTGCCAAGCGACTCTGTTCCGGGATCAGCACTGTACGAACCGGAGCCAGGGGGACCGTTGTTGCGGCAAGCGCCGGACCAGTGGAGTCTTAGCGGCGGTATTGTGCGAGCGGAGCAGGTCAGCCCGCCGGCCAGGAGACCCGTAGACACGGGGGCCCTTCCGTCCGGCGAATTGGCCATCTCGGACCCGCACAGCTCAATGCGAGACTCCATGCCTTGTCTCGTTGTTGCCGCAGCAGTGGTCTCCTCTTTAAGCGGGCTTTCAGGGTGAGTGCGACAGGCTCAATATGGTCTATTGTTACAATCTGGTGGAGTGAGGTCATCTGGTTAGCTTATTATAAAAAAAAATCAGTTCAGATATTTATATGATTATCAGTTTATCAACTGATATACTTGTACATTCCAAAAATCAGTCGATGAGGAAATACATTTTCTCCTTTCAATTACATGAATGTTTACTTCTACAAATATCTCTCTTTGACATATATACTAGCTGAAAACACTTGTTTTTCTTAATATTTAACACGACTCACACAGGGAAAGCTACAAAGTAAAAAGAAAATCATAACTTCGCTGACTCCTCACGACTTTCAAAGTTGAAGTTGCACAGACAGACAAACTACAAACAAATTATCTCATACATCAACAGTCGTATACGAGTTTGCGAACAACTTTTGCAAAATTATTAGCGAAACCACTAACTTGATCCTGAAATCTGAACATTGAACATTGAGATGTATTGACGAATCATAAGTGCACGTGAAAGGTCTCTATAACAGAAAGTATTTTTCATTTTGATAGTTTAATAGGCTACTCGCATCCAGCCATTTAATCACTCCAATAGCACATTATATAGTAATACACAAATTATTATACACCGTGAAATTTTAGTGGTTGTTTTCCCGTGGCAGAACGATTTGCCTTTAGTAATACTATCGAATCATGCAAATAATTACTCAAAAAAGAATTTTTTTTTCAAATTAATAATTTTCCAACTCGAAAACGAGAGAAGCTATCGCTCTTTTATAAGATGTGACGTAATCAGGTACTGCTTGCCACTTGAAATCGATGCTTATAGCTGAAGAAGATCGACACCCTAATTCATAAAGCGGTTCGAACGTGCTTTCGAGTTTCGGTTAAACCTTTCGTAAAACCGACATTTATTGATTTTAACAAAAAAGAACTGCACAAATCTATTGTACTACTAAGATAGAATCATTTTACTGCGGGAAAACAACCACTACTATTTCACGGTGTATAAAGGGTAAACTTTAATAAATAAATACATATCTGGGACATTTCCATACACGGTCAATTGACCCAAAACTAAGCAGAGCTTGTACTATGGGCGTCAGAGACTGATATACACACATACATAGATATTTATAAATACAAACTTAAATACATAATCAAACCCAGACACGGAGCAAACACCGATGTTCATCACACAAATATTTGGCCAGAGTGGGAATCGAACCCACGACTCTTGGAACCATAGTTAGTGAGCACGTGTCATTATAGTCTAACAACTGCCAGTCTAAAAATATATGTGTATGAAAATACATATATGTATGTCATAAGACTTTTAAAATTAAAGAATTAATTGATAATTAGACGGCTTCAATACTGACTTATATACTGCTGGTCTGGTGTGATGGTAATGCACGTCTGGCGCGATTCCTAGAAGGACGGGTGTTCGAGTCTCCGGGCCGCGGCGAGGCAGTTGACTTTCCGTTTTTCTAAATAATTAAAGAACTGTTCTCTTTCCGCACTACATTTAAAGCAGTTCGTTTGCAATGAGATTGGATGCCTGTCACCGAAAATCCTCTTAACCAGTTCAATGACCTCGCACCTACCTAACACTCGTTCTCACTTTACCTACCCTGCTAAAACCTGCAATCAACACAACCTCCTACATATGTATTACATGAACTTAGCTCTACGCGATAAAGTCTATTTCGGTACGCAATCGCTGGAAGGCTATAATGCTAACCTTTTCCACTCTAGATAAAGAATCCTGATAGAATTGAAGGGAACCCTTCGGAAAGGTATTTGTTTTCAACATCATTGAAATTGTTTCCTTTCGTATCGGCACAGTGCAGGGTTGGCATTTTATATTTAAAATCCCTTGTTTATATAAGCACCTTACATGTACGTCTAACTCAATGCAGCATAAGGTGTATTTTTCTGTCTACAGTTTATATTGCTGATTGTACCCTTGAAATACCGATATGCAATTGGTTAGTTACTCTATCCAATAGTAGGTGACAATCATCATCATCATCTACTGCCTATAAATTTTTTCACTGTTGAGAGTAGGCCTCACCAAATGCACCCAACTCCCATCTATCCTTACTCCTACTCTCATCCAGCTCCTACCAGCCGTCACAAGATCTGAGGGCGGCCCACACTACGTTTGCCGACGCAATACCGAGATCGATAAGGTGACAATACTTATGTGTAACTATCTCAGTCCATATATGTAGTGTCCTGCGTATTGCACTATACTACTGACTAAGCACGCCTAATATTGGCTCGACAACGCACCATCACTGCCCCCGTAGCGGGCCGGTCGGACACTGACTGTATCGTCCTTTTCCGCCGCGCGTGACGTATGCGCACGAGACAAGTTCGTGCTTGTCAATACACTACATCCCTTTCTTGTTTTAATTTAGAAGATGTGTCATAAAAACATGCAATGAAGTATTAGTTAGATATTTGAAAATAACTAATTTAGTTCACAAACAAATTATCTATTTGTTAAATTGAAGTGGACTCACCGAGTATTTCTCTTTCTCTAGTTTTACTTCACTTCTTCTCACAGTGTTGTTTAGTTTATTATAAATACATCGTCATCTATTGCTTTTTCTACCGTATGAGGTACATGGTCATAAATAAACGCCAGCTTAGTTTCTTTGGCTGTGTTCTTAACATACACTTTATCCATTAGTTCAAAACAACATTCCGTGGAGTTTTTATTCCGCTATACATCCTTCTTACCTTCTCTTTTTTTTCTGTACGGTGTAACACATGTACATAATGTCCATCCAGCAACATTCACCCAAATCGCTCCAATATCATTCTCCTAACTCAGCTAACATTTAGCGCAATCATCGCGTGTACATCACCTGGTAATAAGCAATAACGTATCAATAAATCAATATTTTCTTCTACAACTTTGGATGATAAAGTTGTACGGAAAGCACAGTTAATCTTCATGGTCTTTCGAGCCGGATTAGTGCAATGGCGTGGCTGCACGTATGATAACGGTGTTTATCAGCACGTATTGTGACATCATGAGATGAAAAATCCTTTGATCTATTTGAGATCCTATTCCCTTCAAATCTGTTTGAACTTGGGTGTGATTGTTAAAGTCTTCTTTAATCATCTTTGTTTCCCTAATAATGAGAAGTTCTAATTCCATCATATGATTTATAGTAGGGATCTCTATTTTCAGTACAATGCCTCTGTACTGAATTATCTGTCTTTCATTGGAGTTTATGAGAAAATGTGTAAAGGTTTTATGCTTTATACTTGTAATGCATTCTTCAAGGTTGATAATGTCATCTCCATTTAATTGTTCCGATGTAACTTGATTCCCGCATATGATACGTACTGTGCATGATTCGCATCACGAGTAAAGGTGTGTTTTTGTTACGTATAGTTGTGACCATATAGGTTGGCACTTCATGATGGTCACTAACCTATTGTTTAGACACGTCATCTTTTACACAGAGACTGATCTGACGTAATATATTGGCTGTTGTAATGGACTTTAGATCGCGTTGTCATCATATTGATTGCATGCTTGTAGATCAGAGTGATCTATAGTCAGAAATGAGTCCTTCTGGATATTCATGGCTACATATTCCGAAACAGGCTGTATATTGATCACATTGATGCTGAATCGGTACGAGCTGGTAGATCTCGAAGTAGTCTCTTGCAATCAATGGACTTTTGATTTCAAAAATGAAAAATATGTTATATTTTTTTATTTTTGCCTTGATTTTAAAGATGATTCAGTTTCGGTCAGTGTGCTGTTGGTCAGTAGTGACAGTTCATTGGCCTGGCCTGATATAATGTTCAATTCTTATATGAGTTGACCTGATATTATAAGATGATCCAAAATGAATGTAGATTACTGGTGTCCAGTTTTAGGTTTAGTATACCACCGTGGGCAATGAATTATGACATTATAAATTCATAAGTCTTTCCAAATGTTTGATGCTTTTACTCATGGCATTGGTTATGCTTAATGCCATGCTACGCTATTTACCTCTATGGTCTACCAGACGCCGTCCAAATGGGCGCCGAGTGGTATATAAAGCCATCCATGTCCGACACGCGCAGAATGTGCATACGCGCTCTACGCTAACTTCACTTATGCATTTTCAGAAATACTTGACATACTTCTTCTACTACCAATACTTCGTCTCTTCACTAGAAACACTGCAAGTTCTTGATCCTAATAATCAATATCAAGCTCTACGCATATCCTATAGTAATCTCCTAAGTGGTAATCTCGATTGAACATCGAACAACCTTTAGAAAGAACGGCAAGAAGGAGTCAAGCATATCAACAGCAACCTCAGAAGTCGCCTGTAATGCGCGTTTCACTCCCATCATACACCCAGGTTGTATTACTACTGGCACATTTGTGGATTTTTGTGAGGCATTTTGAAACCAACCAATTGAATGGTCCAGCTGGGTTTTTTACCCAATTTGCTGGCATCATACAATACCCAACTTAAATTCAGTATTTAATTTTCGTTTTATTAAGTTATATATCTTCCTTGTCAATTAAATGACCAGATTTGCTCTGCTTCCGTCCAGATAGGGAATAGAATCTCCCATTTTTTTTTTCCGTAGACTTCTAGTTGTTACTTCACAATTTCACTGTTTTATTTTTTTTTTTTCTTAAGATCACAAGATCATATTCACAATATTTCCAATTTAATGGACATCTTAAGATCACAGTTTTTCCAATTTAATGGACGGCTTATGAACACAATATTTCCAATTTAATGGACATCTTAAGATCACAGTTTTTCCAATTTAATGGACGGCTTATGACCACAATATTTCCAATTTAATGGACATCTTAAGATCACAGTTTTTCCAATTTAATGGACATCTTAAGATCACAGTTTTTCCAATTTAATGGACGGCTTTTGACCACAATATTTCCAATCTAATAATGGGAACCATATTTGGAACCCATTTAGATGGCTGCTTTGCTGGCTCAATCATGTCACTATCAAGTAGTTTCTTGATTTTATTATTTTTGACTTTTTCCTTAAGAAGAATTGATTATTCACCGGCATGGTTAAGCTACAGGTCCAACAGTTTCATCAATCGCAATATCGATTAAGATATCTTCGATCTATCGAATTTGAAATTATATAATTTCTACTTGATTTATTCCAACACCTATTTTTTAATGCGCTCTGTCGCTGTTTCCTTTCCTAGATATATTGAGTTTCCTTAACCTTATCCTGACTTCCCTCTGTTTCTATATCTTTAATTTCTTTTAATTGACAATTACTTGTCCAATTCTGAAGTTCAAATCCTCCTTTTGGCTAATAGCTCATTCATCTGTTCCTGTGTCCTGTGTTCCTGTGTCTCCTTGCTCTCAAACCTTGATATTAGATCATCCATATTATAAAAATAGGTAACAAACTTTTCAGCGCCTAGCGGATAATGTTCGCCTTCGTCACAAGCTGACTGCTGCAATGTATGGGGAGGAAGTTACGCCAAAGGTGTCTCGATATTATATAATGATTAATTTCAGCACTCGTATCCTCTCTCCACAGTATCCCCTCGTCAGTATCAACGTTATTAACTTGTATCCGTCGATACATTTTGATAATATCTACTGTCAAGCATAAAGGTTTAACTCTCCAACGCAAAACCGTGTACCTTAGCTCTTTCTGCAACGTTGGCCCTTCCAACAAGTTATCATTCAGCGATTTATTATTGTTTCCCTAGCATGACACATCAAAGACTGCTCTTATTTTCTATTGAATTTATTTCATAAAGGTTCTTCCGTAAGCACTTTTGAACCATAACAATTGAGTCAATTAAATGGTTAATATTTATTTTGAGCAAGCTACACCATCAACACAACGTTATACATAAATATTAAGTTTTTAAACAAGGTGAGTTCTGAACAATGTGTAATTTATAAGACACATATAATCTAGTTCACTGTTATTCCAGCTAATAAAGAAGTTTAGGTACTTAGCAACGCTTTTTCCTAATTTCTGTAATATCGGTCATAAGACCGAGAAGATAGGAAAGACCTGATATTATAATAATAATAATCAAAGACTCAGTAGTCTCGTGATGCAATCACTGATAATAATAATATTTTTTTCCAAAAGTAAAAGATACAATTGACTGTTGCAATTAGGTCGTTAATGGTCATAGTAAATTAATATACTCGCAGTTAACAGTCTTTGAATGTCTGCTTTTTACTAGGATTAATCTTGTATCGTTATCGGCAGCGAGTCCTCCTTTTATTAAAATGCTTCATATTTTATGTAGCTTATGTATTCAGCATATTGTTACAAACGGGTTTATATACGATTAAATATTTATCGCCAGATAAGATAAATCATACCATGGTAAATTGTAACACTATTATTACCAACGATGCACAAACATTTGTTTGCATACACTAAGTATGTTAATTTAATAACCAGAAACTTAGCGAGTATAAATCTGCTCAAATTTGTCACCTATCCCCAATAACAAACTTTATATTATAAAGTTGTTTACAACTGTACAAAGTCTCCATATTTATTATGAACGTAGGTACCTATTTACATAACAAATTAAACATTTCAACATCAGAACGCATATCCAATACGGTCATTTATATATTTTTCATATTCAAGTAATGCTATGTTACAATAATTCAATGTAAAAGTCATTTCATCTGGTAACTATACCGTTACGAAATACGCAAATGGCAATTTGCAGGATCAGTAGCGAGTGCATAACTACCCGCTGTTATTTTTATCATAGCAAAATGTTCTTAAAATATTCTACAATTGTAAGCTATGCACCTGTATTGGTATCTAGCAATAACTAACGTTTGAAACAACCGGACCGATGTAATGTAGATGTCTACTATGAGAATAATTATCTTGTGCACTTTATTTTTGTCACATAGCTCTTCCCTCTTCCTTTCTTTTTATGATTTTAATGATTGTACTTACGTTTGTCCTCATCGCCACATGTAGTGTCCTGCGTATTGCACTATACCACTGACTAAGCACGCCTAATATTGGCTCGACAACGCACCATCACTGCCCCCGTAGCGGGCCGGTCGGACACTGACTGTATCGTCCTTTTCCGCCGCGCGTGACGTATGCGCACGAGACAAGTTCGTGCTTGTCAATACACTACAATATATATTCGAGAAGACCTCGAGCTTGGGATCAGGCCACATTATTGTGGGTATCTGTTAAGAAATTCTCGGCCCGGATTAAGGAAGTTGACGGATGCACGCTTGTATCTCGGAAAATACGTCAAGCCTGTGATCCTGTGCCTGATTTCTCATAGCTTCTGTCGGATTGCCGTCTCACCGAAGTATGAGAGTGAGGAAATAGAGAGTGCATTTGTATTTGCGCGCACACACGTGCACTTTCTATATTAGATAAAATTGTCGTCCTCGTGAGATATAATTTACTTGCTACATACACCCTAATGGGTTCCTCTCCGACTCTTGGACCAAGCCACCAGCGCCTGCATTGTATGTGGGTGGCAGAGCTGTCCAGCACGTGTTGTTCGGGAGTGGAAAGGAGAAGGAAAGACCTACCTGCCAGTTTAAGTGCTATCAACGTATGATACTTTTTAAATAATGCTTCGCTAAACAATTATTATTATAGACATAATAAAATAAAGCAGAGCTCGACAAACTCTTCACAGGCTTCGTGGTCGTGGTAAACATTTTTTAATGAATGAGAAAAAAATATACAAAGGTACAAGCTTGTATATGGACAAGGTATTTTTAGATATAACTGTATTAGCAACTTCCGGCGGGCTGAGAGACGAGCATCCGTCAGGATGAGGTTAGTAAGCGAATTATAAGATTTTCCTCTGAGCGGTGACGAAATATACTTCTCATACTAAAACGAGCGATAACGTTATTGCAAATATCGAGTTTTCACACGATATTCGTTGTGATATTAAAGAGTTACGTAAAAGCTTGTTTGTATAAAACAAGCTTATAATAAATATTCAGTTACCCGAATCAAGTTTGATGAGTTGAACATACCTCCGTTACAGTTCTGTTGAATTAGACACTTTATAGAACAAAATGTATGTTAATTTACCCATTATAGCAACACTGTTGAGGAAACCAATAAACAATTATGTTAGATTATTTATACAACTGCGTATAGTAAAATAATTTAAATATACAGTGAAAGGCAGAGAAAAGACCCACGCCAATGAAAATGTTACTTATTTTTTTTACTTATTACTTAATTATAAAATCGTTCGCAAGATAAAAGAACTTAATTGAACAATTTTCGACTTAAAAACTGGGGGAATCGTGAAGGACCCAGAATGTTCGTGAGTTTTTTTTTTCAACAGATTGTTACGGCTGGTAATTAATGAACTTGTAAAGAGAAAGTTGGTAATCTGAATTATTTGAAGAAAAAAAGGTTGTTCTTTTTTCGCATTAAAAGAATATCACACTCAAATGGTTGTTACTCACTGGGTTAACTAATTTCAGTGCCTTGGTAGCTATAAACTTTAAAAGAGTTGATTCATGACTTACGTTATGTATATCTTTACCTTTTGCATGATCGGATTTTAATTATAAGATAGAATCGATAGATATTAACCTTTCATTTATTTATTCATTTACTGCAGATACAAACCTATATTAAATGAATTTATAGATTTGAAATAACTAATTTGACGGATTAAACTCGCGTGTATTGTTATTCTTAACATATTATTTAGAGACCCGACGTTTCCCTGACAGCTCCTTACAGCGCCCGTGGTCAGGTGGGGCAAGACAAGATCAGAAGTGGTCTCGCCCGCGCTTGTAGTGTTCGCACAAATAATAGACAATAACTATGGCTAATAGACCCAAGTAAGGGTGTAGCAATTTTCAACTTGTAACTTATGGCTTTACGTCTCTAGATTTCACCGTACGCATATCCACTTAGCTTATTTAAAAGAGGATCCCACATACTAAAGTACGAACTTCTGATCAGCCAACAGTTTACCAAAAGTACTTGATGTTCATTAAGAACACCAACTGGGTCCGGAGTATCCGTTTGTGACAAAAAGATAGGCAGATAGACAGTAGCACTTTCGTATTTATAATGCCTATTAGCAAGTATTTCCTATGCGATAATAAATTGAGGCATGGAATTAACAAATGGGCTAAGTGCCAAAATACAGTCATCGAGAAATTGTACAAAAAATGCATGTCTGTCAGTGCAATATTTTATTTGGATTAAAAATATAAAAAAAAAACTTATTGGCTCATAGCCCAATTATAAAATTCCATGCCTCAATTGTTTCTATCATATTACCTTTAACACCACCAAACTTAATAGCAGAGTAAAATCCACTCAACATTTATGTAAAAGAGTTTCTCACACCCTAAAGAGGATCCCACACTCTAAAGTACGCCTCACTGACCAGCAAATTGGTTATCAAACTTTAAAAGTACTCGCCTTGTCGTGTTTATGTCGTGGTCCACAAATATTTTTCTTTCATATGAATTTATGTCACCAAACTTTGCGATCCACTCAACATTTATACAAAAGTGGATCCCACACACTAAATACCAGCAAATCGGTTACCAATCGTTTAAAGTACTCGCTATTCGTTAGAACTGAATCCGGACCGTCTGACTGCGCAGCAGATCTCGACTATAAATCCAAACTTACAGCTATAGTAAAATATTACAACCTTAGAGAGCAGTCGGTTAAAAACTAAACATATATCTCAACCTCCAAATTACATCACTTCTTGTTATGGTCTCACAGCTTCGAAAAAAAAGACAGGAACAAACTCTACAATTCAAGTGATGGAATAATAAATTGTATCTATCATATAAACGTTTAGTCTTTATGGCATCAAAATCTGCGGTGCGACTTAAGAGGATCCCACAAATTTAAGTACGCCATACCGACCAGCAAATAGGCTACCAACCTAAAGTACTCGCTATTCGTTAGTACCCGGAGCGTCTGTCTGCGCGGCAGATCTCGGCTATAAATCAAAACTTCGCGACGCGCTATCTTGACAGATTGCGGTGTTTATAGCTATCGTTAAACATTGCTACCTTAGAGAGCAGTCGGCTAAAAATTAATTTATATCTCAACCTCCAACACCACTTATGGCCTTAAAGCGGCGAAAAAAGACACGAACATACTAATTGAGGGTTTACTACGCGATAATAAATAGTACCTATCATATAAACGTTTAGTACATTAGAAAGCAGTAGGCTAAAACATTCGTACTATTTCTCTTAATGAACTGTGTACCAAATATAATTTAAGTAGGTTCAGTAGTTTTGGTGTAAAAGCGACATAAAGAAATAGACAGGCAATGTTACTTTCGAATTTATAATATTAGTATGAATATATTTATATATAAAATAGGCTTTCCGGTATTTTCCTTCATAAATAATCACAACCCCCACCACCACCTTCCAAGAAACTTACAAACGGTACAAGACATTAATTCCCTTTCGAAATTCGTCAATCGAAAAAGTTTCCTTCCCAATCTAATTATGCATTCAACATCGTTTAGCGAAGTGCCGTCTAGAAGCTCGAGAGTTCATTAGAATTAAGTAAAAACCCCTATTAATTTCACCCCAGTTCATACTTCAAAGTGCTGTAACTACTGACAAGTTTCAAGACAATCTATCGGCGAACAGTGGACTGGATCTTGGCGGTCAGTGTTTGCTAGAGTTGGGTAATTGTTGAGTCATGAGTTAACTCATTTCACTGCGCAGGTACTGACCTGCGGGTGTTACAGACCACAGTTTAAAATGATTAAGCGCACGGTAAATACATAAAGACTGGCTGACTGACATAGTGATCTATCAACGCACAGCCCAAACCACTGGACGGATCGGGCTGAAATTTGGCATGCGGTAAGATGTTATTATGGAGGCATCCGCTAATTAGGCATGCGGGTACCTAATAAACGTAAAGCTTAGTTGCAATAGGATATTGCAAAATTCTCAAAGGAACGGAAGTTATTGGGAAAAAACGTTTGTATGTAAAATACTGTAGCTCACGTTAACGAAGTCGCGGGCAGAGCTAGTATTTATATAAACTACTGGAAGCTTAAACTACTGAATCGATTTAACTAGACATTAGTACATAGATTTTCTAGGCCGAGCTACTTTTAACCCATATGCGGTATAAGATAGTAATTTTTTACCACATAAACAGCTCCACGCGGATAGATATATGAGTATTTTCGAGGGCGGCAGCTTATCTATCAGCTGTCTGCATACCTATGTATTATAAGGTCCGTGACGGGTTTTAGAATGAAACTATGAAATGGCACAATTTTATGTGTGTAAATTTATGTATCTGAATAAATACTTACCTTTGATTGTCTCTGTCTTCATTATGAGTTATAGGCCCAGCGTAATGTACTGCACCTGAGTTAGTAAGATAACTCAAGGCTCCTAGCCAACACTAGTTTCTGCGAAGTGGGGGTGAAGACAAGTCTCAGCAGTTAGGATTGATTAGGGTTTGTCTGAAGGCATATAAAGTCAATCGACTTGTAATGGTAGATATATTTTAGATCTGATTATTATGCCCAATATTCGTAGCTAGCTTTCAGTCTGTGACTTCGTCCACGTTGTTCATCACGTAAGCCTACGCTCTCACTTAACAGTTCATGCACCAAATTTAATTTACTTTATACTTGACTCGCTACAGACAGGCAAAAAATGCGAAGAAATGCTAAGGTTGTGTAGTCGACCAACCCGCACTTGGCCAGCGTGGTTGACTAAAACCTTATCGCTCTAGTTTAGGGAAGGCCCGAGCAATGGGGACGTATATGGGCTGATGATGAAAACAAACAGACAGATACAGTTTTACTTTCGCGTTTGTATTAGAAATTTGTAAATTCGGCTTTAGAGATAACAATTCTCTGATCTGCTCATTATTATCCCGGCAAAATACAGGTATTACCCCCGCGGAGGTAATTACCTCAAGGTTCAGAACCCAGGGATTATTGCAGTTAATAAAATTTTACGAAAGAATAAGATGATACTCATAATTATCTAGAAAACATCGGGATTTCGAAATAATTATAATTTATAGTTGACTAGCTTTCCGTCCGTGACTCCGTCCGCGTAGAGACGTTTAAAAGTAAATATTAGTTATTTATAGCGCAGTCGGTTAAAAAGTTGCCTATGTCCTTTCTCAGGCTCTGGACTATATTTGCACCAAATTTAAGTACTAAATTTTTACTAAATTTAAGTAAGAGTAAGTCTGGTGATGATGACAAAGCTACTCTAAGCCATTATCGTTAGTCAGTTTGGAAAAATAAAAGGTTCAGTACTCTATGCGTGATTGCGTAACAGAGTAACTTTTACTTTACTACTAGCGGCCGCCCGCGACTTTGTCCGCGTATTAATGGGTTTTAGTGGCAATGTTGTATTAAAACAGCCTACATTCCTTGTAAAATTTGTTATTTATTTGTGAAAGTTCCGTCAACGTTCTCCCATAGTACGTCCCCCCAACCCAGGTCGAATTTACAAAAAAAAAATAAAAAAAAAATGTAGCGCTGGTGTTTTTCCAGTGTGCCAGCTACCTCCATACCAAGTTTTATGAAAATCTATAAACACGTAAAAGTTCTCCCATACAAATTTTCACCCCCCCCAATGACCGCCATGGGGGTTGAATTAAAAAAAAAAGCCTATATGTTATTCCAGAGTGCCAGCTACCATCATACCAAATTTCATGAAAATCGGTTCAGTCGTTTGAGCGTGAAAGAGTAACAAACATACATACATCCATACATCCATACATCCATACATACAAACTTTCACCTTTATAATATTAGTAAGGATACATACATACATCCATACATACAAACTTTCACCTTTATAATATTAGTAAGGATTTTCTCATTTATAATATTAGTAAGGATTACATAACAAGTGCCTGGCACTGTGTGTTCGACTTAAGTGTCTTATCTACGAGTGGCGCCCTCAACTAAACTGCTCCGAAGCTTGCCAACTATCGGTTTCCACTCGATTTATCAGATCCGAACCGTATAAATTATCCTTATACGTTGTTTGACACTTTCGCCTGTACATGGGTGCGAAGCCGACAGAACCCATCCATCTTCGTTGCGTAATGAATTCAAAAACTCTTCAGGAAACCTTCAACTTCACATTTTAGATCTGTTTTTACTGAAGTCCTCAATTGGAAGTAGAAAGTAGCTCGCGCGGTTTTTTATTTTATATTTTAAAAAGTTTCGGAAATCAAGTTGAGGATGATCAAATTTCGACTTGATTTTCGAGTTCTTTGCGAAGATTTAGAGCAAGACCTTCGTTTTGTTTGTACTTTCTTATTTAGTTTCTTCTTTGTCACGAGTTTATTTTCAGCCCCGATTGGTAAGATGGCGGTGGATTGTCCTAAAAATTAAAATATATCTGAAACAGTTGTCTCATTCTTCTTTTCAGCTTATGAGCTGAAGCCAGACATGTTCTGGCACGCATTAATATTGCCAGTATACATTACTGAAAATATTACTATATAAAGTATCGGTGCCAATATGAACACGAATGATTTACTAATACAGTTGAGAAGAAAAGTTTGACATATTTTTCAGATAAATAAATATATCCACCCGTGTGGAGCGTTTAACGAGATAATTACTACCTTATAGCACTGCCGATAAAAAAGATAATAGTTGACCCATGTTCCCTTCTACCGAGACAAGTCATCAGTCAGTCAATTAGGGATGAGAGCCATACGCTCCCTCGCTTAAAGGTGAGAGCCATCCGCTCCCCCGCAAGTCCGGGATGATGACGAGACAACTCCAAGCCATCATCGTACGTCAGTTATGAAAAAAAAGAGCGGACGGCCAACGGTTACGTCATAATGTCAGTAGCTATACGTAACATTATTCGGAATACGAACGGGTAATGGAAAAAGTTGTTTGTTAGTAGTACTCTTGACCCACTGCACATCTACTTGCGATCGAATTTTACGTCCAGAGATGAGATTTCAGCAAACATATTGTCAAGCCGTGCGAGGTTATTTTACAAAGTACTTACCAAGTTGTGGTTTACATAATTTCAATGGTATAAGAATGGGAATTGTGTAGTATTCTAATATATCTATAGGTACAACTTATTAAAATCTAAGTATCTGTTCGTAATATTAAAATAACGTTTTTTAACAAAAGGGTAAGACTCTTTATCGGGTGACAATAACAAAAACACAATTAAAAACTGTTTTGTCGGTCTGTTTATTCTCGCTAATCTCCAAACCATCTCAACCAATTTTGACAGGACTTTCACTTATACATAGCTAATTATACAAGGTCAATTATTGGCTATTTTATTTAATAAATCATTGCTGCCAAAACCACACATGTTTTTTAGTTCATTTGTAATATTAGTAGATATGTAGAAAATGTGATTAGTATGGGTGAACGTACGTGTTTATAGATTTTTATTAAACTTGGTCCATACCAACCCCATAGGGTGGATTAGGCTTTTGGGGGGATTAGGATTAGGCTTGCGGGGACAGCGGGAATACACGATCAGGTTCTACAATCAACAGACGAAGTCGCGGGCGTCCTCTATGGCACATTATGTCTAGCGTCTGACTTACATGCTTTTAGGAAACTTCTTATCAGCTTACCTGAAAAAAAGACATAGTTACATTAATTAAATCATTATGAGTTAGGACATTTACCAATTTCAGTTAGCACTCATTAGTGATTAAAATAGGGTTGCGCTAAACATTTAAAATAATTTCCCGTGACCACTAGCGCAGAACTTGGAAAATCGAAAATCTGTAAATAATAATATTTATAGAATCATATTAATATACTCGAGTTTAGAAAACTGAAAATGTCCGGGATATTTACCATGTTGTTTTGTTTTAATGAACTTCCATGAGGTGAGCAGTTCACCCGTGATCATGGCGCTTGCAACAGTGCCGAAATATCGGGAGCTCATTCAAACAAAACAACATGGTAAATATCCCAGACATTTTCAGTTTTCTAATATGTGTAACCATGACATTTTAAAATTACACTCGAGTTAAATCCGTAACATTACTTTCATTTCAAATACTTCATCCTGATTGAAATTCACGCTGAATAAACATAAAACTCTTCATATACTTTCTGTGTAGGTAGTATGTAAATACGCGTTCGTAACTAGATTCGTCGGTTCGACGTGCACATCAGTAATATTTCACGTTAGGTAAAGAGGGCGTAGTAATGCGGACACATCTGTGACGGTTCCATTACATATCCCAATCGTAAACTAGAGGTATTGCCTCGAAGGCCTGTGCTACTTTCATTGTAACGAGCCTACGTACCTATATACATACATACATACATACATAAAATCACGCCTTTTTCCCAGAACGGTATGCAGAGATCACTTCCTGCTATGTGCTACGGTCCTGGCACACCGCTTTCGCTTCTTCCACATCCATCAACCTCTTCATGCATGCTCGTCGATTACGGGTACTTTTAATTTGACCTATTTGGTCATGCAAGGTCTTTCTTGGTCTACCTACTTGGTCTTGGTCTACGTACCTATATACCTATTCTTTGTTATATATGAACTCAATTTATCCGCTTTCAGCTCGCAGCCCAGTTGGTGCGAAACACAACGCGAAAACAGCGTCGATGGCCGAGTGGTTAAGATCCTTGCTTGCCATGCGAGAGGTCGCCAGTTCAAACCACGCCATGTACCTACCACTGTGTTTTTGAAATTTTAAATTCATATGCAAGATTATTCGACGCTTTAACGGTAAAAACATTGTGAGGAAACCTGCACATCTACGACGAAATTCTTAGATTGCGTAGTCAACCAACCCGCACTTGGCCAGTGTGGTTAAGGCCTTATCTCCTTAGTTTAGGGTAGGCCCGTGCCCCAGCAGTGGGGACGTATATGGGCTGATGATGATGATTATACCGCGCAAAACATTACTCCCTTAAAGCTAAGTCGGTCAAAAAGTAGCTAATATTCTTTCTCAGACTAGCTAAACTATCTGTACCAAATTTCATTAAATTGCACAAGGCAGAATGGCGGCGACGTGGTTCACAACCCGTCACGTCACGTTTCCCATAGAGGTGAAAAGTGGGTCGCTGGAAGTGATCTCTGCCTACCCCTTTGGGAAAAAGGCGTGATTTTATGTTACTTTATGTTATGCATTAAATCTGTTCAATGTTTAGCCCTAATTTCGTAGCAAACAGACTGGGTTACTTTCGCATTAATAATATTAGTAAGGACGATATTTTGGAAAATTGCTTCGTTTGTCTATGGCAGGAGTCGCTGTATAAGGACCGAGAGGTATTGAGTCTCGTGTCGAGACAAAGTGGTGTTTTATATGAAAAATATATTGGCTGGCTCGGTGGAACAGTGTTTAGTGACCCTGGCTGGCGGTTCCAAGAGTGGTGGGTTCGATTCCCACTCGGGACAAATATTTGTGTAATGAACATCGGTGTTTGTTCCGTGTCTGGGTGTGATTATGTATTTAAGTATGTATTTAAAAATATCTATGTATGTATATCAGTCACTGACGCCCATAGTACAAGCTCTGCTTAGTTTGGGATCAGATGACCGTGTGTGGAAATGTCCCAGATATTTTTTTTAGACATTTATAAATGCTTGACATACTTCAGATCTTTGTAAAGCTTTGATTTTAATACGCAGCATATATGATTAAAACTTACATTTACTTATAACAACATCTGGTAGTACTGGCACATGCTCATTGTATATCCAACGAATCTGCATTTGAAGCTTTTAGTTTAATGAACATTGCTGTCACGGTACGGCCAGCAATGTTCATTACCATAATACCAGCGCTGCAGCGGCCCTCGGGCTGATACGGCACATGCTGAGGCTTGTACCTCGTTGACCGCATCATCAAATCTTTACCTGTGTACGATACGTATTTATTTTTTCTTCTCAGTCACATACGTGTGTTTCTTTTGAGTTTGAGTACCTTGTGTATGGCGTGGTCAATCAACGTTTCTATTCTATCTAAACATACACCGTGAAATTTCCATCTTTCCATCTTTACAACTACGAAACGGATTTATAAGTATAATATACCCGAGGCGGGTCGCGAGTTTAAATGATCAATAACTGATCCTGTCTGATTGCTCTAGTTTATGATAGGCCTGTACCATCAGTGGGGACGTATACACCGTGAAATTTAAGTGGTTGTTTTCCCGTGGCATAACGATTTGCCTTTGGTAATACTATCGAATTATGCAAATTATTCCTTGAAAAAAAAATCTCTTTTTTGAACTTTTCAAAATAATAATTTTCCAACTCGATAACGAGGGAAGCTATCGTTCTTTTATAAGATGTGAGATCAAATACTGCTAGCCGCTTGAAATCGATGCCTAAAGCTAAAGAAGCTTTACGCCCTAAGTAATAAAGCGGTTCGAAGGTGCTTTCGAGTTTCGGTCATACCTTTCGTAAATCCGGCATTTATTGATTTCAATAAAAAGAACTGTACAAATCTATTGTGCTACTAAGATAGAATGTTTTTAATGCGGGAAAACAACCACTAAAATTTCTCGGTGTATAAGTAACTTAAAGGTGAATGACTGACATAGTGATCTATCAACTCACAGCCCAAACTACTGGACGGATCGAGCTGAAATTTGGCAAGCAGGTAGATGTAAGCGTTAACTAAGAATTACTCGAAGTGAACCGAGGGTGGGTCACTAGTTAAGGATAAAGTTACCCATGTTAATAGATAACTTATCCTTCTACGTTTCACTGAGCTGTTATATTATGGGTAATATAAATATTAGCGCTCCATTAAATGTATCTAATAAAGATAAGATTTATTTATAATGTGCATCTATTGCAACAAGGCACTGGGTAATTGCGCGCGTCTTTTCTATTATATAGTACAGGATCCAGCTACCAAATTGATTCGTCTATCATGTTTCGAAGTATTTAGTACGCTAGGAAACCGTTTGGCCCTTCATTTTGATCGCTCACTTAAGTAAGTGAGCGATCAAAATGAAGGGCCAAACGGTTTATTATATAAGTATATTAGTTTATTTATTTACGATGCAACACAATATAAAATTCAGTAAGGTATAGGTATCGCATTTATCATCATTACAAAGGACATCCTAATCTACGCCCTAAAAATCTAGTTTTAAACGAATGAAGTATCTTAAACGGTTTTAGACACTATGGGTGTCTAAAAACGTTTAAGATAATATTGTCACACATGTCATCATACAACTATGATAACAGGCCCCAAATATTTTATGTTCTTAAAAATATAATTTAATAACATCACTTAATATTAGTTATATGGAGCGTACCTAAATAATAATTACAATTATGTATCTTTTAAGTGATTGCTAACGAATAGATATTAAAATAATAACTTCCAGCTAAAAAAAGTTTGCATTACTCCAGAGTAATCTAAACTTTTATTTCTATTTTAACAGTTCAGTTAAAATATTAATAAATACTCAAGAGTGCCGAAAATATCGGGAACCCACCAAAGAGTATGGTAAATATCCTGGACATATTAAAGAACCTAATGTATGTAACAATAACGATATCAACTTATAAATAATTTAAATATGAGTATTTGACCAAAATACATATATTTAAACTGTATAACTGTATAAGTGTTGGTGGCAGGTTTTTCGCAGCCGGCTCCTTGACTAAGCGCTGAGCTGAAGACCTACGCGTGTTATATAGAGATATTGCTTCCTGCGCTCGAACCAATACAAGCGATGAGTTAGGACTCATACAAGCAATGTAGGGCACGAGAGAAAACTAAAGTCTAGCGCTTTATTTAATAAACTAGCTGTGCCAGCGACTTCGTCCGATATTTGCTTTTTTATTTATGAACAAATTAAATTTGAAACAGACACTAAAACCTAAATATTATACAAACAGACTAATTGAGAACCTCCTCCTTTTTTGAAGTCGGTTAATAGTAGATATTACCACAATATATCACCGACACAATCAATCACATCTAGATCGGATAAGCCGTTTCAGGGATCTACGTGCACAAACGCACAGAAAAATAGACAAAACTTTAAAAAAACATTGTTTTGGGTTAGTACTACTGCGTTAATAAAGGTCTCATATTATATTTTTTACCATATCTATGTACTTCGTAGGTGTGCAGGTTTCCTCACGATGTTTTCCTTCACTTTTTAAGTTTTGTAAAACACAGCGGTACTTGGCGGGGTTTGACCTGGCGATCTCTCGCATGGCAGGCATCCAGCCATCGACGCATTTTTCGAAATCTTAGGTTGTGCAGTCGACCAACCCGCACTTGGCCAGCGTGGTTGACTAAGGCCTTATCGCCCTAGTTTAGGGTAGGCCTGTGCCCTAGCAGTGGGAACGTGTATAATCGACACATTGCGAAATAACTATGTATTTCATATAAAAAATGGTAAACGAGAATGCTTTGCGATTCTTTCACAATACAATTCCAACTGTCGTGAAACCGTCGTTTTCTTACTTTATGTCTTCCGTTATTCCGCAGTCGTTAGCTTAATACATCCTAGCATATAAATGTAAATAGTAAGAAGCAAACTGTTAACGTTATGAGAAAATAATGTGAGTTTTTCTTTAATGAAATTACTCAGCCCGGAGTTAGGAAGTTGGCGGTTGAACGCCCGTGCCTCGGAAAACGCGTTAAGCCGGTGGTCCTGCGCCCGATCTCTCATCGGTCATGTCGGATTGCCGTCTCACCGAATCATAAGAGAAAAGAAATAGAGAGTGCACTTGTGTTTGCGCGCACACTTGTGCACTATAATATGTCCTGCGCACATGGGTGATCTCAAGTGAGATTGGCCGCCATGGTCGAAATCGGTCGGACGCCTTACATTTATATTTATAAATACATAATCACACCCAGATACGGAACAAACACCGATTTTCGTCCCACAAATATTTGTCCGATAGGGAATCGAAGCCAGGACTCTTGGAACCACCAGCCAGGGCAATTAACCAGTTTCAGGTGGGAGACATTTTTTGTCGACCGGTTGCTGTTACCACCATACAGTTGTGTAAAACCCGCCAAGTGACTCTGACCTCTCTCGGTCAGGTCGCGTTCCGGGATCAGCACTGTACGAACCGGAGCCAGGGGGGACCATTGTTGCGGCAAGCGCCGGACCAGTGGAGTCTTAGCGGCGGCATTGTGCGGGCGGGGCGGGTCAGCCCGCCGGCCAGGGAGACCCGTAGAAACGGGGGCTCTTCCGTCTGGCGGACTGGCCAACTCCGAGCCGCACAGCTCAATACCAATGCGAGACTCCACGCCTTGTCTCGTTGTTGCCGCAGCAGTGGTCTCCTTTTTCACGGCTTTCAGGGTGAGTGCGACAGGCTCAATGTCGCTAGGCGCTATTGTGCCTGTCGACCTCATATGTGGATCTCACTACCGCTTACCATCAGGTGGAGTGAGGTCATCTTGTTAGCCTCTTATAAAAAAATACCACTGTTCCATCGAGCCAGTCTTATACATGTTTTTCGTATTCTTAAACGAATCTTCGATCTTGGTCGGATGCTTTAGTTTGGTCACATAAGTAAGTCTCTTGTCAATATGTTCAATCCTGGATCTAAATCTTTCATGAGACTACAAGACATTGAGAGAGTCAACATACCTCGTAACCGTAATAAAATCGGCGAAGTGTGAGTCGGACTCTCGCACGAATTTTTCAACCATTATTGTAAGTTCAAGAAATGTGGTTTGCATTTTACCAAGTCGATTGTTGAGTGCACCTCCCTAAACACATATTTTGGGTTGTGTTTAATATTTGTAGTTAATCATTTTATTTCTTTATAGTAGGCTAACAAGTAGACCTCTCTCCACCCGATGGTGAGCAGTAGTAAGATCCATATATAAGGTCGACAGGCACAATAGACCATATTGAACCTGTCGCATTCACTCTGAAGCTTAAAATCATGCGGACAAACGAACGGACAGACAGCGAATCCCGTATTTACCCTTTAGGTATAGAAACCTTAAAAGTAAAAGTAGTAGATAGAACTACAAGCAGATTTCCAATAAAAGAGTTCGTAAGTAAAGAGTAGATACATGAGTTACAACCTTTGCACACATTTTAGTCCCTAAGAGGACGTATCTTGACGTTTTCAAGCTCGTCATATTTATATAGGACGCTTCCAAGGAGCCGCCATTAAACTCCACTCGGGTTCTAGGGTTAAGCACTTAAGTTTGTTTAGACAAATTAGGGGCAAAGGTAACCACAGACTTTGCTGTGCAGGGTTGTTAGGATATAAAGTATATTTGGCATAGAGGACACCCATAAATTTTGTGTTTTTAATATGCTTAAGAAAAAAGCAAAGTCAGTAGTCACGAAAAAACAATTACAAGCACTATAACAACCGGTTGAAAAAATGACATATACGGGCCCTTTAGAACGAAGGTTCCTGTTGTTCTTGTTAACGGAAATTTAACCCCTAAGTTTGTATCGACTCAAATAAGACATGTAAGTTGACAACCCTACCTCATTTGACGGTTTTGCGATGGATTATGAAACATACCGTGGGCAGTAATAGATAGATGCTGAGATACTTACTCAATAGGTGGTTTCAATCAAAAAGCAGTATATTTTTTTATTTTTAATGGATTACTTCGAAGAAGAACTCTCTCCACCTGACGGTAAGTGGCCATAAGAGGTCGCAAAAGAACCTATTTAGCCGAGTTGAACTCATTTTGATGGCCTGTGAAAACGCCGTTTTACTCCCCGCCCTAAACCCAAAACCATTTCGATGCAGACCAATGAATTAAATGAATCTACTTATAATATGGGTTTATTGAGCACACCTTTCTAAATCCATAACTAGGGGTGAGAGTCATCCGGTCCCCAGCAAGTCCGGTGATGATGACAAGGCCTCTTCGTGGTCAGTTAGGAAACAAAACAGATCTTTTTTGTAAAAAAATAATTCTTTTTTTTCAAATCAAAAGGCTTCACCCGTTCAAGTTCACAAACTCTACGCCAGTTGCGGCCGAGTTAATTTCGCGAGTACAAGCTCAGTTAGCTAAATAATTTGAAATATTTCCGATACGGAATCTCGGCCGACGCCTTTGAAGATTGTATCTGCGGATGATTGGAAAACTTCGGGCAATATCTGCGATTTGGCGAATACACGACGAAATCTACGAGCCACAGAGCATATAAAAGTGTCTGCCATTATGTTCTTTGACGAACTCTTTGAACTAAGCTACGCCCTGTTACTCTTAGAGGTCAACCAAATTTAAAAATATATAAGTCCAAAGTGACTGACTGACTGACATAGTGACATATCAACGTACAGCCCAAACCACTGGACGGATCGAGATGAAATTTGGCATGCAGGTAGATGTTATGAAGACATCCGCTAAGAAATGATTTCCCGAAATTCCTACGGAAACGGGAATTGACGGGAATATCCTTTTGTATGAAAAATCGTTTATAAATAACACACAACAATTTTTTTTTACGAACTAAATGCAGTTACAGGTCTTATGTTTAGAGTAGGGTCTTACATACTTAGTCAGCCTTTTAGGGTACTGCAATATGATGATACACATAATGATAGAATAGTCTTCCAGAATCATGAAAACTTTAGCGTTTCATTCCTACTAAAAAACATCGTTAGGATACTTTTTCTACGGCTACTGCCTTTGCATTAATTAGAATAAAATCATACAAGCAAGCGCTATTAATATTCATCTTTAGCTTGCACTCGAGTTATTTGATTACACGAACTTAAGTAACAAAAGAACCTCTTATACCATAGGGTTTAATACCCTATATGAATAAGGCGTCCGACAGCCAAGTGCGCAGGACATATTATAGTGCACAAGTGTGCGCGCAAACACAAGTTTACTACACAACACTCTCTATTACCTTACTCTCATAATTCGGTGAGACGGCAATCCGACATGACCGATGAGAGATCGGGCGCAGGACCACCGGCATAACGTGCTTTCCGAGGCACGGGCGTTCAACCGCCAACTTTCTAACTCCGGGCTGAGTAATTTCATTACAGAAAAACTCACACAAATTTTGCCCGACCCCGGATTCGAACCGGGGACCTCTCGGTCCTAACGCAGCGCTTGCTACCAATAGTCCAACGAGGCAGGTACCCTATACAAAGAATGCGAATCAGGGTATTCACAATTATTTGTCGGAATAGCTACGTCACAAAGTGCATGGCAGCAGCCGCTATCGACGCAATTCAATAAAACGCAAAACAATGGCGCGCATTGCGTCGCGACAAAGAGATTGCGCTCGGAATTCGACGCGCGCGACGCAACCCGTTGATAGGTATTGCACCTTTGTAGGTTATAGATGAATAGTCGCGTTGTGGGTACGGTTAATGAAAACGAGGATATTGCGAATTCTTTTGACTTAGGCATTTTGTAACGGCTTTTTTCGAATTGTTCCTTTCTGATACTTACCTAGTACTATACCACGGTACTGTATATACATACGTATAATGACAAAAAACATTGTTATTTGTTTTTTGGTATGGGATATATAGGAAAGAAATCACTTTACCTACTGCGTAATGTTACTTCATCATCAGTCCTAAACGTCCCCACTGCTGGGCACGGGCCTACCCTATAGCCAACTAGGCCTAATGTAACTTTAAAGTTAAATAAATAAAAAGTACCACAGATAGATGGAAAGATGGTCCTGGTTCGAGTCCTGGGTGGAACCGTTCGGAAGTTTACCTTTAAGAAATTAATCAAGCCGAAGTTTAGGTCTTTAAGTGCCTCCGAAAGCACTTTCAGCCGGAAGTCTACCGCCCGATCTCGCATCGGTCAAGCCGATTGCCGCCTCTCCGAAATGTGAGAGGGCACAGAGAGTGCATGTGTGTTAACATACTTGACACTTGTGCACTACCGTTTGTCCCGCGCAGTTGGCTGTTTTCCATTGAGATTTCCACCATAGTCGTAACCGGTTGGACACCTTATTTTTAGAAACCTTTTAAGTTTAAAACCTACACAGTAATACATAACTCTATAAAGCATTACAAGTTGTTTTCCCCGCCACGTACCTCTGTGTTTTTTATTTTAATTTGAAATTCATTTAATTGATTAATTATTCGACGCTTGAACGGTGAAGAAAAACATCGTGAGGAAACCTGCACACGCTGGTGGCTCGGACCAAGAGGTTCAGTTCCTCTTTTCTGCCCCGTGTCATTAAGGCATGGAATTCCCTTCCAGCTCATGTTTTACCTCTCTCCTATGATCCCGGGCTCTTGAGGCGGGGCGTGAAACAGCATTTGAGCAAGACTTCAGGGTGAGTGCGACAGGCTCAATATGGTCTGTTGTGCCTGTCTACCTCATGTGGATCTTACTACTGGTTATTAGGTGGAGTGAGGTCATCCTGTTAGCCTTTTAAAAAAAGAAAACAAACAGAAAGCCGAATCGCCGTTGGCTTCACCTTAATGAATTAACTTATTCATTGTGCTAAAATACAGGAAAATAATTTCATATAACCTACTACACATGGAATCCATCAATACGGGTTGTATTGATTCCATAATGGTTAAATCCAATTACAAGAAAAAACTACCCAGCCACCCTATTTCAATATTCCGTCGGCAAATTGAATTGATTCTTCTTAGAACGGTTATTTGCTGTGTAAATTCTAATAGCTACTATTCGTTAAAAAAAAATTACATACAACATACATACATAAAATCACGCCCATTTCCCAGAGGGGTAGGCAGAGATCACTTCCAGCGATCCACTTTTCACCTTTGTGGGAAACGTGACGTGACGGGTTGTGGACCACGTCACCGTCATTCTGCCTTGTGCATTGTTTTAACAAGGTCATTACGTTTCCACGAGTAGCAAGGGTATATTATGATGGGCGAAGGAAAAGGGGAGGAAGGATACTTTCGTCTCGGATGATTTGGACTGAGTCGAAACAAATTACACGTAGTTATATAAAGATCTGATCCCAGCGCTAGCCTGAGCCTGTCCTTGAGGCATATTACGACCTCTTAATACCAGTCAATTAAAAATTAGCATCGGTAGGTATATGTCAAAGAACTGTTATAACTACCTTTTTAAAACATGTACACAGATGATGGAGGGGTTATATCAGTCTGATTCCACAACCATAGAGCACAATTAAGTGGACCAGAAACACGAAGTTAGTCGATGCCCATTCTTAAATTGACTGAAAATAAGAGGTTGTAATATAGCCCTTGTGAGGAAAGAGTTTTGAATATACCGGTAGTAGTGACGACACATAAACATTAATTTGCTTACTACAAAAACCTGACCCGATGCCTTATAAGTGAGCGCGACGTCTACATTACAATATCACACACGGTTACTTGGTTTAGTCAACTTACACATGTCTATAGTATATAATGTAAATTTAAATTTGAAAAAAATTCGCATTCATAACCCCGCCTGAAAGTAATCGCCTGGATAGCTCAGAGGTTAGAGCAACCGATGCGATATCAGGAGTTCAAGTTCCCGCAAGCCCGTTCAAGCGGGGTCATGAATGCGAATTTATCCAAATTTTTAATTTACATTAAGCTTTAATAGAATTAAAAACAACAATTAAAAATAAGTATATATGTGTAGATAATTTTATGTACACAGAAATTATTTTTTATTTTAATTATTAAATCACCAATCAAATTTCTGCAATACTTATTTTCTTCACCAGTGGGTTATCTGGGATACCTAAACTGTACTTTTTTTTTATAACGCTGATTTTGTAAATTTATTTTATACCTATGCAATAATAAATTAACAGCCCAAGTGCCAGTCAGACCCGCACACGAAGGGTTCCGTACCAATTTTGGTAAAAAAAAAACGTTGGTTGTATGGGACTTTAGCAGATAAAAGACAAATCGTATTTAAGTACATATTTCATTTTGCCGCATCTTCCAGTCCATTTCATCAACGCACAAATCCATCAATCGATTTAAGTCCTCTCCGTGTGGGAGCTGATTAAATGAAAAATGCAATGTGGATGCCATGTGGAGAAACAAAGACGGCTTAGGAATTTGTATTTCCATTTGAAGAGATATACCACAAACTGAATGAATTTGAAATAAACCATAATTTCATTTACGGCTAAGGCAAACTTAATACTGCCAATAGATTTTTTTTATTAAATCATTTTCCTAACAGTTACGAATATAACAAAAAAATATAGCGAAATCTGTTCAGCTGTTCTAGAGCTTTGCGATTTATTTATACATGCAGCGATTCGTTTTTTAAATATTATAGATCTTCAAACCCCGCCAGGTACCATTGTGTTTCTCAAATTTGAAATTAATATGTACCATCATACGACGCTTTGACTGTGAAGGAAAACATCATACGAAACCTGCACAGTGCACACCTAAGAAGAAAGGTTGTGTAGCTGACCAACCCGCACTTGGCCAGCGTGGTCGACTAAGGCCTTATCGCCCTAGTTTAGGGTAGGCCCGGCCCCAGCAGTGGGGACGTATATGGGCTGATGATATGATGATAGATCTTCATAAGGTTTTTTCAGATTCTGCATTAATGAGTAATATAGAATAGAATAGAAAACTTTTTATTGACCACATAACTTAAACAAATAGGTATACAACAAATTAAATCAATACAAAACACAAAACTTAAGCAAAAACTAATATCACACTTTATAGTTGGTGTGTCAAGTTCAAATTAAAAAAAAACACAGGTTAAATTAAATAAATATATCTGAAAATTATACAAATTAAAATCGATCGGCGAAAGTAGAACTAAAGTTACTGTTAGTACTGTAAGTGTAGTTATAAGAGCTCTTTATCATACAGTTACCGATGCCCATTTTTAAACAGACTGGGCTTAAGAGATCGGAATACGCCCCCATCTGTTTTTTAACTGTAAAATCAGTTAATTATTATTATTCTCACTTGCATGTCCTAACAAAAGGCTGTGTGTAGCGATTCGCTGAACTAAGTTCAAAGAAGTCCCCGCCACGCTCCAAAAGTTGTCGGCTTCGATTTCTACCAAATATCTAGTTCGGAACTTGAAATCGTAAAAGATTAACGTTCCGAACAACCGTAGTTAAATTACGTTTTGGGAGTAGGTGAGTCGTGCAATATTTACGATGGAATTCGTAGGAGTGGACGTGTTCAACTTCTAAAACATAGATTTTGACTGCTCTATGATAAAACTCTTTTGGTGAGTGAAGTGAGCCGGTTGTTTTCCCAAAAAAGCTCTAAAAATATATATCCTTGCTTTCTTATTAATATTATTCATGCTAAAGTTACCCTATCTGTCTGGCGCGTTTTCTCAGCAAACTACTGAACTGATTTACATTAAATTTGGTGACACACATGAAATGAGAAATGATATCCGACTTCCCTTAAAGGGAGTACCTACCTAATTTTTAACGCAATAACCTTGCACCAATACTAATGAAGTATATTTAACTTTTCGGGTTCGATTCCCACACGGGACAAATATTTGTGTGACGAACATCGGTGTATGTTCCGCTCCTGAGTGTGTTATTAAATATATTATTGTACCCACTGTTGAAAATTTTATCCGTAACACAAGTGCTTAAGCTACTTACCACGGTATTAGATCTATGCATGTTATGTTGTGTGTGTAAGATTTATTTATTTCACAAAACAGATAATAGGATAACAGGTATATTATACCTATGAACGAAATGCATCCATCACCTTTGAAAACCGCATTTCTTGTTTTTCAGGAAAGGTAGGCTTCATTAGGTATGCCGGAGAGCGACGTAAAACTTCAAGATTAAACCAGGAACGAGCTCCTAACTTGATGCAGACGAAGTTTCTATCAATCTTGAGTTTGACGAAAATAAGGTTTCCTACTTACACTAATCTAAGCAGTACAAGTATTAAATATTAGTCTATATGGGTCTATATTAGGATTAGCAAATACATAGCTACTTACTGCCAGATGTTTCGACTGGGTTACACCAATCATGGTCGCGAGCGAACTCATTGATAAAGACTAATATTTAGTGTAATGGAACGCGAATGTCTAAAATCTTAAGTACAAGTATTTACTGAAATGCAACGTTAACGCGGTGAGATAAAGACAAGAAATCGTTAATCGATACTCAACAGGTAATATATGATTTTAGGACTGTGCCAATGACAATTCATTAGCATTTATTTGCCTACCCTAAACTATACAGACATTGGGCCTTTGTCACAGAAGAAATTTACAAAAATCATAAATAACTCTACGATAGTGAACATAGATGTTTGGGATCTTTATATATTGCACACTTAAGAAAATTAAGAGATGTTTAATAACTTTTGATTTAATGCAATATTGTAACTTAGTCTAGGTAAATAGGTCATCCAACTTAGGCATTTGAAATCCAATCTACTAATACTATCAAAACCGTTACACATGTGGCTACCCGTATTTACTACAAATCCTAATTGATGATTATCCTTTGAGTAAGGTCAGGCCACAGTTGAAAAAACGGACAATGGCGTTAAAATTCATATATCACAAACCGTGGAACACCGTTTTCCGTTTTCGAAGCTAACACCGATAAGTGCGTAATCATTATTTATTGCTAGCCCCTCGCAACCCGAACAAACGCCATAAAACCTACTACACAGCTGTAGAAGCGTGTATGTCCAGATAGAGCGAAAAAATCCCTCTCACTATTTCCTAACTCTCTAAGTTCAGGAAGACGGCAAACCGTCATGACCGATGAAGGATCAGGTCCCGTAGACAAAGAAACAATATCGAAACGATAACGAATAAAATGTATGGGATTGACATTAGACGCGATAAAGCACGTGGTCAATCCCATACATTTTGTTCTTTTCGAACTCCGTTATCGTTTCGATATTGTTACTTTGTCTAAGCCCCCAGGTGCAGGACCACCGGCCAAACATACTCCCCGGCCAACTTACTCCGGGGTGAGTAACTCCTAAACAGCCCCAGTAACAGTAAGATAGACCACGTGATTTATCGCGTCTAATGTCAATCTTATACATTTTATTATTTCGAACTCAAACCCGGGTCCTATCGATCCTTCCCACCAATAGACCAACGACCAACTCTACAATAGCATGTAGAGTGCGAAGGCCAGTGGCGTAACTACAGGGTGGCTAGTCGGCAAAATGCCACGGGCCCCCACCCGGTAGGGGGCCCCAGCCGAAAGGGGCCCCCGGTCATAGCAGAATCTCAACTGCGAACGTGGTGTGCACGGGGCCCCATCCGAAGAATTTTGCCACGGACTTCAACAGGTATAGTTATACCACTGGCGAAGGCCATAAAGTCTCTTCCCACTGAAATCCTACTTTTATCTAGCTTTACATCGCAGCGTTCAATTTCAGCACCAGATACAATTTTCAGCGCCATTTACACCCGCGCATGACATTTAATATTTCAAAGCGTCGATGTAGCGTCTTCGATGAATACGACGATTACGTAGGTCGGATCTTGTTGGGCAAACTTGGAAATACAGGGCAGGATAAATGAGGCCTCTATCTGTTGTATTGTGAATCGAATACGTTAATGGCCTTTTTTATTTATGAGGGTCTAGGAGTGTAAGATATATATTTTTTGACAGGCTTGATTGCGCGTTTCTTAGTTCCTCTGACTTTTGCGCGAGGAGTTGTTGGTTCGATTCCACTTGGGACCAATATTTGTATCAAAAAAATCAGTAGTTATTCCTTGTCTGGGTGGTTATTTGTGTCATCATCATCATCATCTCCGCGTTTCCGGTTGCATCCTTGCGGAGCCCGGGGTCCGCTTTCCTACTCCTATCTCTACACTTCGCACAGTCTTCGACATCCTTCACGAAGAGTTTGTTGGCACGCATGTCATCCACTACGACGTCAAGCCAGGCCTTCTTGGGCCTTCCCCTTCTGCCGAGACCCAGCGGTAGCGACATAGCTAGACACTTGTTCCCTACATAGTTTGCCGGTTTCCGTAAAACATGACCGTACCAACGTAGGCGGCACTCTTGCAATTTGACAGCGATGTCTTGGACATGAAGGCCGCGAATACGGGAGGTTATTTTTGTATACCACTTTTTTCTAATATCCTTGACACAAGTTCTACAGCAACATATAGGTACGAAACACGTAATCAGATCAATGTAGTAGTATGAGATGTAACGTAATATTCATTTCTGTTTCAAAGCTACGTTGATACACAAGATCTGTTGCACTTGCATATTTTATCCTTCAAAAGAAGAACAATCGAATAACATGGCTACATCTTTTAGTACTAAGCACTAGAAATACTTTTGCAAATAAGGCCCACTATTTCTTGAATAAGGTACATATAGAGAAAATATAAATGGAAATGTCGACAGGGGAAGACCAAGAAAGACCTTCCATGACCAAATAGGTGACCTTGACCATGAGCATGACCGAAAGTACCCGAAATCGACGAGGTTGTGGAAGTGTTGGATATGGGAAGAACGAAAGTGGTGTGCCAGGACCGTAGCACATGGTACGATCTCTGCCTACCTCTCTGGGAAAAAAGCATGATTTTATGTATGTCTAAAATGGTCTCTCAAACGGCCCAGTAATCTTCAAAAAGCTGTCATGTCAAACGCTACAAAATCATATTGCAAACAGCTAAAAATGTGATTTGACACATTGTGGACGCTCGGATTATTCCCCTTTCATGGGCGCGTTTGAGATGACACTTGGCCGAAACTCGACCCATCTCAACTTTGATTGTAAAGTGAAATCGTAAACACAGACACACATTATCCCGTTTATGAGATTTTAACAGCGCACACAGTTTGGAGATGTTCGCGTTTGTCATAAAACATGTAGGACAATGTAAATCTCGTTTTGTTTAAGTGTTTTTTATTCGAGCATCGTGTTTTACATACGATGACGTGTGCTTATCTGGCCACGTAGATCTGTAATACAATGTCAACCGTGTGAACAAAGCTAGCACTTGTATTTGACTATTTGAAATAGTTTGTAATCTTCATAGTTTTACAATTTTACTATTCAGCCCATATACGTCCCCACTGCTGGGGCACGGGCCTATCCTACACGAGGACGATCAGGCCTTAGTGAACCACGCTGGCCAAGTGCGGGTTGGACGGCTATATATCCTTAGAATTTATTCGTAGGTAGATATGCAGGTTTTTTCACGAAATTTTCCTTCGCCTTTAAATCGCTTCGCGCCTCGGAAAGCACGTTAATAAGCTTCAATAGGGTATTTGACTATTTTTCTTTCTTTGAAGTTGAAAGTATCACTTTGATATCTCGATAACTCGACGAGATATTACAATTTTGTTTGCACATTATTTGGGCGAACTCAAAAACGCTCCATACAAACGTCCACAGGCGTGTGTAGTCACACGCCTGTTCCTTGTATGCAGCGCCTAGGAAGTTTGTTCGGCAGGTTCATCAAAAGTTGCGTTTATGTATATGTTTTCATAATGAAAGATTTTACTAATATTGTTATTTATAAGATGACAACGAAATATTTAAACGATTTTCGCACTTTTGAAATGGACTTTCCCAACCAACTTCAAATGTCGTTTGCTGTCTCATTTTACAAAAATATTAAGTTTCGATTTCATTAATAATATTGATTTACCTAAATCTTACTGCTTATCACAAAAAAGGCAAGCATAACAACCACAGTCAAATACTCTATTAGTTTAATTTCACATCAGATAAATGTGTTAGAAGAAACGTGCTTTCCGAGGCAAGCAACTAGCGTGCTAGATACTTTATGTAATAGATGTATGCCTCAGGAAAATACACCGTTTTTAATAACAGATTATTTTTACGAAATATATCTACTTTTCGAATCGTAGATCTATCGTATTTCAGGTTGGTCATATAAGGTTGTGGCCAAAAACCAAAACGGAGCGGCTCTAACAACAAACGTACTAGACTGCAGTAGCGAAACAACTAACTATTAACATTTTGTTCCCTCAGTTCTTCGTCAACTCGTTGAACTCACTTCACTGAACCCCGCAACCCTCATCACAACGTTCCTTTTCATCTTGACGATACAAAACAATATGCTCGCGACTGTCGACCTCGCGTAAAACGGAACGTTGCAATATCACCGACGAGTTATGACGAGCTCACTTGAACGCCCTTCGATAAACAAACAGATGGTACGGCTCGGATGGCAGCTGTAAAAATGACACAATGGACCCGTTGAAATATCAGTTGCATCATTTTAAGCTATTGTAAACAATGAGAAAATGTTTACATCAACAGGGAAATGAATAGTACCTAATATCTCATATCTTACTCTACGCAGTTAATCCGTGATCATGAGCTTGAACAGTGCCGAAATATAGAGAACTTGCAATATATTATCTACTCGTATATAAAAAAATGCTACCATATAAAATTGTCACGGAAAGCTAGATCTCTGAACACACAATATAAAATTGATGGCACTGTCTTGGAAGAGGTTGATACCATTCGGGATCTTGGTGTTACTATAGATTCTAAATTAACATTTACCGCGCACATTGACAACATAATTGCTAGGGCCTCAAAATCACTCGGATTTGTTATTAGAAACGTCAAGATACTCAAGAAGCCATCCACCAAGATTTTAATTTATAATTGTTATGTCAGGAGCATTCTGGAGTACTGCTCCGTGGTGTGGTCTCCTCAGTATCAAGTGCATCAGCTTCGCATTGAACGCATACAAAGACGCTTCACTAGACATCTTTCATTTCATCATGGTCTAGGTAAAAAAGCTGGGAGCTACTGTGATCGACTCCACCATTTCAATATGGACAGTCTCCTTACCAGACGAAAGTGTTTAGATGTAATGTTTCTTTTTAAGACTGTGAGAAATGTGATAGACTGTCCACAGTTTCTAAGTGAGTTAAATATAAGGGTTCCTCGCAAGCTACCACGATACCCGGTCCCACTTTTTAAGAAACCACTGGCCCGCACTAACGTCCAGACACACGCCGCAGCATACCGACTGACTGACGCGTACAATAGACTCGATGACAGTGTTGACATCTTCAATGACTCATTTCAGCAGTTTAAGGCTAAAGTCAGCGAGTTGTTAAGGGAGGAGTAGTATATTTTGCCGCTCTTAGTACTATTATTATTTTTGTACATTTAAACATTGTTAATTTATAGTTTTTCATTAATATATGTTACTTTTTCTATATGTATATATGTATCTGTTTTTATGTTGTTTTATGTTTATTTATGATATCCGTCCGTACATAATTTACTTTTTGGAGCATGATGTGGCGGCCTTCAAAAGACTTTTACATTTTGTTTGTGTATTGTTTAAGTTAATTTTAAGATCTTTTCATTGTAATTTTCTCTGGCTGTCCAATAAATAAAATAAATAAATAAATAAATAAATAATAAATATCTCGGTATATTCTTTTTTCTAATGTGTGTTATCATGGCAGTTTAAAGTAATATGTCACATATATTGATCTGATTCCGTGTTCAGTTGCTTAACAAAAAAAGAAATACCAGTGGCATCTACAAAAA
Source organism: Maruca vitrata (assembly GCA_039566165.1). Lineage (NCBI taxonomy): Eukaryota > Metazoa > Arthropoda > Insecta > Lepidoptera > Crambidae > Maruca > Maruca vitrata. The sequence goes on from CM076933.1 coordinate 4,302,141, forward strand.
TACTTAAAAAGTAAGTTATCTCCGGTGTCCTAACAAATATCTATTTAATAATACACTCAAACACGGAAAATATCAGATGAAATTGAAACAGACACAGGTACTACGAAATACGACATCAAACAAGTCAAAGTAATGTGTTATTTTCAATAACTCATTAATGAGAAAACAACATATCGCTCGCAATTACGAATCAATGCAATCCAGTCGAAACGTCGGGCAGTAAGTAGCTATGTATTTGCTACACCTAATATCACGTTTATACCCATAAAAACCTCTATTTAATTAGAAAACAAGTGACATTCGCTCATCGAAAACAGCGAAACCTATAAAATGAACAAAACAAGTGAAACTCACACATTTGAACTGAGAATACAGTGACACTTGCAAAATAATTTGCCCGTGAAAACGTCGCGCTCGCAAAGTATCTCTGAAAAACATGCCTTCCCCGTTCGTAAGCCGAGTCGAGTGGGCACAAGTGGGGCTGTCTGACTTATGAGCGGTGCACTGTGACGTCATTGGCCTACTGTTGTCCCCCCTCCCCCTTGACGCCTTTACTATTTGACTCGGAATTCTCATGTTGTATTTCTTTAGCGGACTGATTTCCGGCCGTTGCCGTTTCCAACTGCCGAAATGCTGGATGGAAGTCAAAAGCATAATATTTGTTTAGGTTTGTCGAAACAACTATGCAGAGGGTCTTGTATGTAACCTTTGTTTACTACGTGATGATGTATTACGTGTATACGAATAGTGAAAATGAATATGTTTCTGACAACAGGCTGAATTTACTACGTAAGGTACCATACCACTGCTGGGCAACGATCTCTTCCAAACTTGTCCACCGCTATATATCTAAGACCCAAGCCTTGCCACTTTTGTGATACCTAACTGGAACAGATCGTCACACCATATTTTTTTGGGCTTTCCTCTCAGTCGAAAAAAACAAAAACATTTTAAAAAATCACCAAGTCATATTAGCCCTCTTTAAAAAGTGGCAAGCGTCCAACTCTCCTGAAGATCGCGACGCATACAGGTCCGCAAAACGTGCAACAAAGAAAGCTGTTGCCAGAGCCAGGCGAGCCCACCTACAGCCGCTCTACGATAGGCTGGAATCGTCTGAGGGGCAGAAGCTTATCTATAGATTAGCACGTTCTAGGGTCAAAGCGGCACAGGATATCTCCAAGTGCCGCTGTGTTAAAGACCCTCACGGTGACCTACTATGCGAGGACCTCGCGGTGAAGGAGAGATGGCGCTCTTACTTCCACGAGCTGTTAAATAAACAGCATAGAGAAGTGCAGCCACCGGACCTCCCTCCGAATCTTGGACTTGTGCCACCGGTAACGCCTGAAGAAGTAGAGAATGCTCTTCGCCGCATGAAGAATCGGAAAGCTGTCGGAGCCGATGGAGTCCCCATCGAAGCCTGGAAGGCAATGGGTGGTCGTGGTGTGGGCATCCTAACTGACCTTTATAACCGCATACTCAGCACCGGCGGGATTCCTCGCCAATGGAGACTGAGTGTTATCACCCCGGTCTTCAAGGGCAAGGGATCAGTGCAAGAGTGCGGTAGTTATCGCGGTATAAAGGTCATGTCCCACACCATGAAACTATTCGAGCGGATAGTAGACTCTCGAATCCGTCAGGAGTGCACTGTCTCTGGATGTCAATATGGTTTCCGCCCCGGTCACGGGACTATGGACCCCGTTTTTGCCCTAAGAATCATCATGGAGAAATACAGGACGAAGAACACGCCTCTCCACTTCCTATTTCTGGACATGGAGAAGGCCTTCGACTGTGTTCCGCGTGCGATGATTTGGTGGGCCCTGAGGTCCAAGGGAGTGCCAGAAACGTATGTTGATATCATTAGAGACATGTACTGTGATTCCGATTCTGTAGTTAGGACCGCTGTTGGCGACACATTGCCCTTCCGTATTACCGTCGGAGTACACCAAGGCTCCGTCCTGAGTCCGTTCCTCTTCAGCCTGATATTAGACGTATTGTCAGACAGCATCAGAGACCACCATGAGCAGCCACCATGGCTACTTATGTATGCTGACGATATCGCGCTGGTGGACTCGGACAGGGGACGGCTGGTGAGACGTGTTAACACATGGAAGGAATCGCTTGAGAACGGGGATCTGAAACTCAACGTGGCGAAGACAGAGTACTTGGCCTGCAACACTACAGATCCCATGTCCGTCCGCATAGGCGAAGACACGGTCGAGCGCACGGACCGGTTCAAGTATCTGGGATCTGTACTCCACGCGAACGGCGACATCGACTCCGACGTCAAGGCACGCATTGCTGCTGCGTGGGATAAATGGCGGGAGGTGAGCGGCGTCACTTGCGACCCTAAAATGCCAGTTAAGCTGAAGGGACAGGTCTATAAATCCATCATTAGGCCTGTTCTCTTATATGGCAGTGAAGCATGGCCATTACTTGAGCGGCACAAGCAGGAACTGCGGGTCACGGAGATGAAGATGCTGCGCTGGATGTCGGGAGTTACGCGAGCAGATCGCGTAAAGAACTCCCGTATTCGCGGCAGCCTTCATGTCCGAGACATCGCTGATAAACTGCAAGAGTGCCGCCTACGTTGGTACGGTCATGTTTTACGGAAACCGGCAAACTACGTAGGGAACAAGTGTCTAGCCATGTCGATCCGCCGGGTCCCGGCAGAAGGGGAAGGCCCAAGAAGGCCTGGCTTGACGTCGTAGTGGATGACATGCGTGCTAACAAACTCTCCATAAAGGATGCCGAAGACCGTGCGAAGTGGAGAGTTAGGAGTAGGAAAGCGGACCCCGGGCTCCGCAAGGATGCAACCGGGAAAACGCAAAGATGATGATGATGATATTACCACACAAAATATAAACTAGCAAAGAAATGTCCAATCTAAACTAAGCAACAAACCTAAAAGTAGTGTTAGATATTGATATCATAAATAAATATTAAATATAATATTGTTGATATTGTGCCCTAAGCCTAACTAGTTATGTTATGTTATATACTCTGTTGTTCTATGTTCTATAAACTGTATTATCTATGGATTGTCTCTGTGTACTATTTATAAAATAAAATCTCTCACTTCCGTTCCAACCGACTCTGCAGTTTTAATAAGTAGGTTAATTAAAAAAATACAGAACAGGCAGATACATAGATCTGCAAAACCAGGGCCATTGAAGTACCTAAAAGAACAGATAGGCCTAGTTCACGTACTAAAAACACAATAAGTATAAAAACTAAAGTAATCGTCCAGCTCAATACAGCATTTCTATTCTATTCTACTATTTCTAATTGACAACAATCTCATTAATTACTCAGAGAAGTTAGGAATGGCAGAACTCAGTAGGGGCGGCAAATATTTGAGTAACCCACAACCGATGCGCGTTATAGCGTACGCCAATGCCTTCAGAAATATCCGGCGAAGCCTCGTATTTATTATATCCATTCCCAATACTGGCACGTACCTGTTCCCAGACTGTACAACCATAATTGTCACCTTGCTATGGCTTCCGGCAACGTCTAATCGTGTTACCTGACTTTGCCAGGCTGTAATTATTTTATTTACTAGTTTATACTTGTACACTTACAAGAAACGTAAATATCGTAGTTTTTTCTATGTCTGAGTGTGTTATCAAATACTTTTAAGTATATTTTTTACCATCATCATCATCAGCCCACATACGTCCCCACTGCTGGTACATGGGTCTACCCTAAACTAGAGCGATAAAGCCTTAGTCGACCACGCTGGCTAAGTGCGGGTTGGCCGACTACACAATAGAATTTCTTGGATGTGCACTGTGCAGGTTTCCTCACGATGTTTTCCTTCACCGTTAAAGCGTCGATAATATAATCGTACATATGAATTTCAAATTTGAAAAACACTTTGGTACGCGGCGGGGCTTGAACTGGTGACCTCTCGCATGAGAAGCAACGACGTTGACCATTCTGCCATCGACGCTTTTTTTTATTTTTGTAAGCTACTATTATTTCTGATAACCATCCCCGTAAAGGTTGTGTTGACAGCTCGTCACTTTTCGTATTTCGTCACTTTAGTTAATACGTCTCATTGATTATGACGTCTCTCGGCTTAACTAGACAACATCTCTTACATGTCTCATGCTGTATTTCGTCACTTTCCCGATTCGTCCGACATAGTACAAGCAAGCATAAAAGAAAAAATCCAGATTATTAATATTTTATTTTAAACTATATCCAATATATTATATTTTATTACTAAAATTACGAAAATTAAATCGTTACATCGATCAACGAGTCTCTTTACCTTTGAAGCCTAGTCAAAAATGTCTACTTTTTTCCTCTTCTTTGGTTCCTTTTATAATAATTAAAAAAATTTTTTTTACTCATCCGGCCAAATCACTACTACGCACTTTAGTCTTGTATCTAATAAAGCAGCACGTTTGATGCGACTTCACTTTACTTTAAAATGCGCAAAGTGAGCTTCTCTTTTAATTATAGAAATAAAATAATAAAGGCCTGGTTTCTTTATATTAATGCGCCTATTAATCCTGCCAACCCTCGAGTGAGATGATAGTTATACGTATTTGAAAAATACTCATTAAATAGTCCTCATGCGAATTATTTTAAATGGTTAACCATCACAGTAGTACCATCATGCGACCAATCAATGGAAGTAGTGCGAATAAACGGAAAAAATTGTTAATAATATTATACTTGAATATACATGCTCGTCGGACGAATCGGGAAAGTGACGAAATACAGCATGAGACATTATAAGAGATGTTGTCTAGTTAAGCCGAGAGACGTCATAATCAATGAGACGTATTAACTAAAGTGACGAAATACGAAAAGTGACGAGCTGTCAACACAACCATCCCGTGTGGTTAACATAAGTGCTTGAGAAACTTATTTCGGAATCAGAATAATGTAGGTGATGACTGTTATATTTTAGTTGTTTATATTTCGGTGGTTATTATTTTAATAACATGGTGATTTTTTTTTAAATACAACAAAAATGTCATTATTGTCATGTTTTCCATTCCAATCACATGTACAAATATGCTTAATTTCTTAAATATGTATGATTTTAGACTTTCGCGTTCCATTACACTAAATATTTGTCTGTATGGGTCTTTACGCGTCATTAGGAGTAGCAAATACATAGCTACTTACTGCCCGACGTTTCGACTGGGTCACACCAATCGTGGTCGCCAGCGAACTAACCACGAATATTCTTAAATATGTTACTTACTCAATGGGTAATATCAATTGGTAAACATAATAAAGAATACATCCAGTCAAGTGCGAGTTGGGTCGTGTGAAGTTCCGAAAAAACTCAAATGCAATGAGGAAACTCACTGATAACAACGTGACCAGAGGTGAAGCCGGCTTACACAAAAATACGTTGAAAAATTTAAAATGCGTGAAACTAAAACTGTTACGGTAAGCTCTTTCACTATTTCACCATTCGTAACCAAAAAAGTAACTGTTAGTTTAGTTAGTTAGTTAGCCTTTTGGCATAGATATCGTTGTGCAACCGTGTCGTTATCGTTGCGTTAACCGATAGCAAAACTAAACCGTACATCCTTTAGACGGACTTGTTTCAAAACAAATGCTATCATTTTGATATCGTCTACAAACCATTTATAAAAAATCGCCCTGTGTGCCGTACTACTTAAGGGCTTAAGTAGTCGACATTTAGTTTTTACTCGACCGTAACTAGCAATTAAACGCCAACTGAACGAACTAGTAAGTTCGAAGTACGAAAACAACTGACAGTTGTAATTTTTAAGCTATTGCATAGCTTTTATCGCGGGCTTTGAGCGCGGCGACCGAACCAAGAAATTCCGTAACGAAAAAAAAACCTCACAATCGTCTAACGTCGTTTCAGTTCGGTAGACTTCGGCACGGTGTTTGTGTGCGTGCGGTTAGACGTATTGTACGACTCTACGAAACTCGCACGAATCGAGATGAGCTGCTCCGAAATCGGACGATGCTATGCAATAGCTATACCGCGGCAGTCCCCGAGTGCCACACGTCTTTTTTTTTAATGTCGATGTTCAGGATGACACATGATAGTGACAGCACCAGATCTAAAGGCAGGGTAAACCGAGGCACTTGCCGTGGGTGGCAGCTCGTAAACGGAACGTAAACGTTAACCGTAAACCCTTGCTTTCTGTATTCTTCGTATGAAACTCCCTTCTGAAACGCACGCTAATCGGAATCGTAACGTAATCGCCTCGTCTCTATCTCGAGGCGGTACGGTGACGATACCTTTCCGCGTTGAAATCAAATTAAATTAAATCAAATAAAATATATTTCACATGAAATAGCGTACATTAAGTTGACATTCATAAATATGGTTCGACTATTTAACCACGGAGTGGTATGCGATATTGCGAAATGCGTTGATACTAGTATGTGTGCTACCACCATTAGAATAGAATAAAATATTCGTTTATTTGGTACAAATATCTTAAAATATGGTAACAATTGTCTTAACCCCGTAAGGCCCAATGTCCTCAGACCGACACAATGGATTTTCTATTGGGTCTAGTTTTCTGGGCTTTCCGACTTTAAACTAATTTTAAAAATAAAAATAGTCTCAAATAGGTCCTCTTAGCTATACGATAAAAACGTGACACAGTGTGCCACGACGCGGTATTCTGCGGATACCCTTATAGTATCGGAGGCCAAGCTCTACTAGTAAGTAAGTAATTTTACATGAACCATATAAAACTCCCAATTGAATGCCAAACAAACCGGTAAGTTAGAGCTCGAAGACTACTGAAAGTTGTATTTATCTAATACGTTTACCGTCTCGGCAGTGAACGCCCAGGGCCGTTATTGGACCGAAACGACATTTCGATTCCATCGCCCCCGGATCGAGTTCTCGCCATTTTATATGATTTTAAACGAACGGATATTGTAAATTATATTAGGTATATATCGTTTTTGGCACGCTCGTCGCTACTGAAACTACTAACGATTACTCTTTGTAAACTTTTTAGGGGTGAGAGACATCCGCTGCCCCGCAAGCCCGGTGATGATGACGAGGCTAGTCCAAGCCATCATCGTATGTCATTTAGAAAAAGGAAATCTTTGTAAACTATGTAAGCACTAGTTTGCTTGTCTAACTGTTATTAATACCACATTAAACGTCCGCACATTGCATGTTTAAATTTAATCATACCCTTTACAATACAGACTCATATAGTATTGACCGTAGCTATCTACCTAAAAATCTGTTACTTAAAATCCATCCTCACGTAATGGATTTGATGATGAATTTAGTTTTAATTTCAAAACAAAACATATTATTTAATTACTAGCCGTAATATAAAGTGAAGAGTAAATATATTAATACATAATATTATATTAATTTCCTTACTTGTAAACTATTTCTACGTATACCGACTAGTATGAGTACAAGGCTTCCGACCGGATTCGGCCATGGCGCAGGACATACTATAGTGCATAAGGCACGCGCAAACACAAGTGCACTCTCTGTTCCCTTACTCTCATAGTTCGGTGAGACGGCAATCCGACATGACCGATGAGAGATCGGGCGCAGGACCACCTGCTTAACGTGCTTTCCGAGTCACGGGCGTGCAACTTACAAGTAAAACTCACACATTTTGCCCGACCCCGGACTCGAACCGGTGACCTCTCGGACCTAACGCAGCACTCGCTACAATTAGACCAACGAGGCATACAGACCATATATCAAAAGTATAATACACCGACCGGCACATCTATTGTTTGTTCAGCGCGCCTGCAATCGGATCAGTAGCAATAATCTATTGCAGCGTTGTTCCCAAGAGACCTTTGAGAGAAGGGGGGGGGGGGGGGATGTACCCCTCTATCAGCTGTTATATAAAAGGAGATAACATAAAAAGGAACTCTTGATTGAATACAGAATTCTAGGAACTGGAGGGCTCTGACGGTGTCTTAGTTCGTACACATTTGTAATCAGAACCACACACCTGGCTACCTGGAATATACAATTTAAGCTATTGCATAGCTTTTATCGCGGGCTTTGAGCGCGGCGACCGAACCAAGAAATTCCGTAACGAAAAAAACCTCACAATCTTCTAACATCGTTTCAGTTCGGTAGACTTCGGCACGGTGTTTGTGTGCGTGCGGTTAGACGTATTGTACGACTCTACGAAACTCGCACGAATCGAGACGAGCTGCTCCGAAATCGGACGATGCTATGCAATAGCTATACCGCGGCAGTCCCCGAGTGCCACACGTCTATTTTGGGAGTCTTTACATCTCTCCTTTCCAGTCCAAAAGTGATCTAGAAAAGTGAAGTAAATATATAAAATGTGAAATGGCCAAAATGTTTCAGATTGTAAAACCAATAAATCAGTCACTTTATGCGTATTAGGTAACGAAGGAAAAATATGACAATACAATTATTATATTTCAGATGTAAACTAAATCTATACACAAAAGCTTATCTTATACACCATTGTATAAAAGGAAAGTTTTAATTATGTTAAAAACGTTTCTCTAAGATCCACGTATCTCATAAATTGTGTGAGAAGTCTTAATTGAAATGCAAACACATTTCGTAAATACGAATACGTTCAGTATCGGCAAACATTATTGACCCATCGCGCGAACTGCTGACTTTATTTGCATAAATGTTTTCGAAACTCAAAGCAAAATCTTTTTAATTCCACTTGATCTTTCAATTCCGCTGCAAAATTGTCAAGCCTCAAGTAAATAAGGTTGAAGCCGCAGTCAATCAATAGCAAATAATCTATTTCCAGTGCATTCCAGGCCCCAAGGGCAACGGGAATGAGGAAATCTCGACCGCTCGAGAGTTCTGCCCTCCTAGTACTCGGGTTTAACTTGAGCGCCGTTTGCCTAACCGATAGTGAAACTCTGAATGCTCTTAACGAACGCTGGTCGCCTGGTACCTATTCGCTCTTTTGCTCACTTCAGATCTGAAACTTGGGATTTAAAAAAAAGAAATTTCATGAAATTTATTGTGCTATTCTTGTTCCCAATAGTTATTATGAAAAAACATAATTAGATAAAATTAAGTAATTATAGTTAGAACAAGGTCTACCAATCCTTTACGCTTACATTAATTATATTTTTATACTTATTCATAAACCATAACCGTATCCTTATAAGTGAGAATCGTGAGCGAATTAATATAAAACTTATATTATATTATTGTAATATAATAGTTTCGTCGTGGTTTTTATTACATTACTACACTAAATTAATTTATACTTCCATTTCTACACTCACAGGCACAATTAACCGCCCACCTTGTATTTGCTTGAATTTTCGGAAATGTCCAAACATAGACCACATTTTATGAATGATCCGTTATAAACTTTATTTAAGGCAAAAAATAAAACAAAGGTTTGATTTAAAAAAGTCATTTAATAGGGCATTATTACAAAAATCGATATTTTCGAAGTATCGACGAAAAATGTAAATTTCGAATTTTGAGAAAAAAGAAGGTCAAAGTAAAACAATATTAAAATTTAATAATGGGTGTTGCTCCCCCTAGCCCTTACGACTTCTAGGAGGCGGTATGATAGTCCATCCATGACATCTTGGATATCTGATTGGGGAATAATGTGCCACTCCTCTACCGCAGCCGTTTTGAGCTCTCCAATAGACGTTGGGGCAGGTAATCTTGCTCAAATACGTCTTTTGAAGTTGTCTCATATGTGTTTAATTGGGTTGAGGTCGGGACTGCGTGCTGGCCATGGCAAAACTTGAATTCCGGTCTCATTAAGGTACTCAGTAACCAATTTTGCGGTATGGCAACGTGCATGTTATGCATTAATCTAAAGTTGTCACCAATAAATGGTGCGAACGGTATGACATGTCCTTGGAGAACTTCTTCCACGTATCTTTAAGCATTTACACTGCCTCTGTCAAAAAATACAAGGTCGGTACAAGCCTCGTAAGTGATGCCTCCCCAAACCATAATAGACCCTTCTTTGTAACCCACTGTTTCCGATATAGCGCAAGGAGCAAACCTTTAATTTGGGCGTCTGTAGACAGGCTGGCATCCATCTGGACCTTTTAAGGCTATCTGCTCTTATCTGAGAACAGCATGACCTTGCATTTTTGTACAGTCCACTCAGCATATTCTCGCGCAAAAGCAAGTTTAGCTCTACGGTGTTGTGCAAGCAGTTCTGGGGCGCGAGCTGGACGAAACGCACTCAGATATCCTTCTGCCAGTATTCTTCTTATCGTACGTTAACTAACACTGAGGTTTCGTACTTCAAAAAGACGAATTCGGGCTTCAGTAGCGGTGGAAAAGCAATTTCTTAACACGTTGTCGACAGCGAAGCGGTCTTTTCGAGCCGAAGTGCATCGCTGTCGACCTTGAACTGGCCTGAGGGAGTATGAACCTATCTCCCGAAATCGTCTGATGGCATCCCGTATGGCAGTTCCTGGTACACCGAGTGCACGAGGGATGCGACGTTGGCTGTACTCAGCGTCAGCAAAGGCAACTGCCCTGGCTATACCAGTTGCAGCGGGTGGCATTTTTGCAGTCACAAACAACAAGCTAACACTACAAACCCGAATTGAACAATAATCACACACTACGGCAGAAAAGAACAGGAAATGAAAACACAGTAACACAACTGCAATAATGTCAAACAACGACTAAGTTCCAAAACCCGTCATTGTCACAAATTAACGAAACCAAATAGGGGTATAGGTGTTTAATCTAATGCAAAACTACCCACTTAACAAAAACAAAACACTTGATAAGCCATAGTAAACTAAAACTATCAGAGAGGCGAATTTTAAAGGTGGGCGGTTAATTGTGCCTGTGAGTGTATTCCCACTTTTCGAATAACAAGTAACGTACGTGCTTTCCGATTACTCAGTGGTTTGATCCCCACCCGAGACAACTGTTCATGAACATTTAGTGTCTATTCCGTGTCTGGGTTTCAATATGTATACGTATTTATAAATGCATAATTGTATGTATATCATTCTCTGTCACCTATTGGCTAGCTCTGTTTAGTTTGGGGTCAGATGGCCGTGTGTGAAAATCTCCCAAAATATTTATATAAATATTTGTGTATTTATTATTATGTTCATTCTAATCAAACATACTTATTATGTCTCTATACAACATGACAACTCAGAGATTCCCCAAAAAAATAAATCACATTAGTACCACGAACCCGAAAGATTTTAAGTTCGGTCACCCTTACACCCATATACACTTCCTACAACTGGGTCGATAATAAATAATTTATTTCTAGTACACCCGACGTCTCTCCCTAAGGACGTGGAAATCGGAAAACGTTAAGTGAACACTGCTTCTACTCTAGTGCTTACTCGTAACTTTGGTTATGATGATAAATGCATGGGCTTTCGTAGTTTGATCCTGGGGGCATGACCTTTAATCTTTATCTTAATATATATAACTCAAAGGTGACTGACTGACATAGTGATCTATCAACTCAGAGCCCAAACCAATGGACGGATCGGGCTGAAATTTGGCTTCCAGGTTGACGTTATGACATAGGCATCCGCTAAGCAAGGACTACCCGATTAAGCGAGGGCGGGACACTAGTAAAGAATAAATATTAACATAGTACCTACACTGCATTATATACAGTATTTTTAATGCTACATAGAGTTGTAATGTAAATTTAAAAAAAACACATTCATGCCCGGCTGATTCGAATCTACGATTTTGAGATTACGCGCCACAAGTCTTACCAAAGATAGTTTCATCCCAGGCGTCATGAATGTGAATTTTTCCAATTTCAAATTTTCACCGTGCTGAGATTTTTAAGCACTTGTATAACGTGTAACGAATTTAAAAAAAACAGACCACATGCGTCGGACTCGAAGTGTACCAATATTGTAAGAAAATCACGGTGTGGGAACTCTCCTTAGATGTTTATTTTATTTTTAATTGTTATTATAGATAGCGGCAATAGAATCTGTGAATAAATTCAACTGCCCAGCTATCACCGTTCTTGAAATACAGCCTTGTGATAGATGGACACATGGACAGCGAAGAGGAAAGAAAAAAGAAAAAAACGAAACTCTAACAAAACATAACTATGATTCCGTTGTCTGTTAGGCTCTATCTAAAGAACCGCGATATCAAGACAGTTGAAAATAGCACAAATTATGTGTTTCGTTGCACTGAGCAACAAACGTAATTCATTAAATATGACGGTACAAAACCCATCATCCGACTCGCACTTAGCCACTATTACTTAACTCTAAATCAACACTGTCTTATGATAACATTAAAAATTCTTGTCTTACCGACTATTCTAAGTCTGATATCTTGATACAACCGCTACAAAGCCTTGAAGTAGCTATATCTTATGAAAGCACTTGCGGGTCTTCTCTCTATTCAAGAATACATTTAAAAGCCATCCTCATTGTGCCACAATAATGTTTATATATAATATATAACGATGTATATGCGTTGGCTTACAAAACAAAGTTAGAGAAAATAAAATTTCGCCTCGCCAAAGTGGGAATGAGCGGGGGTAGATAAGGTTGTGGAAACGCGACAGAATCACTCTCGGTAGGGCTGGCTCGAAATAGCCTTTGTATCATGAAAATACATCCATTTTGGATGTAGGTAACTGGGTGAAAATGTCCCTTGTGTCATAGAAATGCGTACACTTTGACAGACTTTAAATGGGGAGGTTCGGTTTGACGGAATAGGTATGCTTATTTCTATGTGCACGAATGAGGATTTGAACCCACCATCTTAGGATATCGCGGCTCACGCTCTACCATTTAATTCAATTGTGTTTTAACTGTTTGTTTTCATTTTTTTTTTTATTTACACACATATGTACTAGAAACTCATACTCTATCACACTAGGTATCTGATCTGATCCTATGTACAGCCAAAGAGTGGGGCCTGGTGACCTGTAGCACAGGTTTCACTACGAAACCTATTTCAGGCACCAGTCCTTCACACTTTGGCTTAAATCAATTGTTTCTTAGATCTAAGTTAGTACTAAAAAGTGCCTATATTTTGAAGGAAAATAAACGTATTATTATTAATAAATAAACTACCCAGTCGCTTTATAGTTCATTCCATAATATAATGTTTGTATTTTACGGTAAGTTAGTATAGTAGTGTATTTTTTCATTTCAGAACAGACGCTCCACTCAAAAGCTAGTGATAAATAAATTCACATTTAATTCAGGAAATTGTCGCCGCCATTATTGTATCCACCGACGACCTCTCATAATCGTGTTTAATGAAGCATTACGTACATTGTGATTAACACAGCTTGATTCGTAATCCTCTCCAGTGTCTCGGCAACAGCCACACTGGTTTACATAAGCAGTCGATCCAACCAAATATTGGCTATATATCGGATGTCCCAAAATTAACGAGAGATTTGAACTTAATAGAAACACAGTATTTAGTCTTTTGATAATAAGGTTTTTATTGAATCATAAAGTAAATGATAATAGGGTTATTTAGGTAATAGGTATAGATCTCATCCTGGTTAGTTTTTGAACCTGTAGTTCTAGAAACTTACCAGGATGAGATTGAGACCCTTTTGTAAAATGAAACTTTTGTTATGAATAAAGATTTTGTTTTTTGTAATAACACGTCAGTTTTATAGCCTACAAGTCTATATACATATATACAATATGGCTACTGAAAACATTTCAATAATCGGCTACGTATGTGTATGTAAAGCCGTTGAGTCTATTGAACGTATGTGTTATCCCATAAATAGTCTATGTAGTTTATGATTCAATAAAAAAATACAATTAAATGCCTGAAAACTCTTCAGGCATGGCGTGTAGCGGCATCTAAGCAAACCTTTCAGGGTGAGGGCGATAGACTCAATAAGGTGTATGGTGCCTGTCGACCTCATATGTGGTGTGAAGTGAAGACAAATTGCAAGCTTGTTGATAAAACTGTGATTTCTATGTTATTCAAATCCTGCGTTAATTTGGGACACCCGATATATTATTCGCTAAGATACTCGAACGTCTGACAATTATTCTGAGTTATGGCGAGACCGGGCAATCGGATCGAGCCGTATTAATTAGAAGATGCTTGGTGCAACCGTTGTTTGGTATATAAATTATGTTGAGAAACATTTACATTTTCATTATAACGACGGTTGCTAAGTGAATACGGTAGAAAGAGAGATTTGTTTTCGAGTAGTAATGATTAATTTAAAGACTATTAGCCTCGAGATATAATATCTTGATGGTTTCCTGATGGCATTACTATATAAAATGATGATGACATCATAAATATTTAGGGGTGAGACCCATTTGCTCCTGCTTTTGTGTCTTGAACCCTAACATGTGGGTGGTTTCAATAAGTAACATAATATAATCATCATATTAAATTAATAAATAATTAATAAATTTCTATTAATTTGTTAATCACCCTTAACTATTGTATAATAAATCCTTTTAAAACCGTAGGCGGTTTGTTTTTAATAAAACTTTTTAACACACTTCGACCGATTTCGGCCATGGCGGCCGGCCAATCTCAATGAAGATCAGTCAAGTCCGCAGGACATATTATAGTGCACAAGTATGCGCGCAAACAATGCACTCTCTGTTCCCTTACTCTCACAGTTCGGTGAGACGGCAATCTGACATGACCGATAAGAGATCGGGCGCAGGACCACCGGCTTAACGTGCTTTCCGAGGCACGGGCGTGCAACCGCCAACTTCCTAACTACGGGCTGAGTAATTTCACAATTACAAATTATATCGGTCCCAACGCAGCGCTTGGTACCTAGAGAGAGGCAGTTAAAAACCATTAACATCTTCATAAATCCTATTTTTCAGAAATATAATTATTAACAATATAACCAAGCAAGTCAGAGCCCTACGTGAGCAGTAATTACATGAACATTTTACAAAATGTTTGCTACTTTCGCTCCGATACAAATTAATACATACACGAGAGTTAACATGCCATTAATTAGGTAAAGTGGCAGTTATTTACGATTAACTGACTGGCTCATTTTCCCGCTCTCAATAGTATGTACCTTTAAACTATGTGTAAAGAGTTTTGCGTCTCGGCAAACGTAGTGTGGGACGCCCTCAGGCCAGGTGGAGTGACGATCTGCACAGGACGGCTGGTAGGAGTTGGATGCGAGTAGCCGAGGATAGCGGGAAGTGGCGAGCATTTGGGAAGGTATTGTCCTATAGTGTAATAGTTGATAGGCTGATGATGATGATGAAAGACTCTCCATTACATATCCACAAGTAACTTGTAAAATACCGTTTAAGAACAATTTATTGTATCTTTTATTTTCCTATAGATCCTTTTTGCTATCTAATAAAATAACCAAATAAATATCAGACAAAATTACACACTTTCATCTGATCTAACACATGGTAAGTAGCTTAAGCACTTATGTTACGAAAATCAGAATCAACAGCGGAATACACAAACATTTTTAATTATATGAATGACCCACCCAGACACGAAATAAACATTATCATCATCATCAGCCCATATACGCCCCCAATGCTGAGCCACGGGCCTACCCTAAACTAGGACGACAAGGCCTTAGTCAACCTCACTGGCTAAGGGCGGGTTGGTTGACTATACAACCTAATGCTACACTAACAAAGCTGATTAAACTATACACCACTACAATGCCACTTTACCCTCATACACATAGCTGTCAAATTTATAATGGCAACCCTGACGTAGCCTCCAGAATTTATCCGGATTACCAAAGTTAAACATGTTACGGAGAGGGAACGATTTTAACCTTTTTCGAGAGTGTGAGTTTCGCACTCTTCCGGGAACCAATGAGAGGTAATCGGAATGTTGAGCGGGTGTTTTTGTTAGGGATCCGTACTTGAACAGTACACCGGTACATGACACTAAGAATTCGCTGTCCGTCTATCCGTATGTCTGTCACCAGGCTGTATTTAATTAACCGAGATGGTAAGACAGTTGAAATGTTTGAAAATGATATATTTCTTCTGACGCTTATACATAACTTATTAAATATTTCAGTAAGCCATTCCGGTAAAAAGTAGACTGCAATTCTAACACTGCGGCATTTAAGCAGGCCTCCAGGGTGAGTGCGACAGGCTCAATATGGTCTATTGTGCCTGTCGATAATGCCTAATATCTACGCATAGCCTAACTGTTGTACTTTTTTACATACTCAACTATTAACTTGTTACAGGTCCTCAACCTGTAAGCGATTTCTTTATTGTTACATTCTTTTGTAAATCCTGGCCTTCCTAAAATAAATAATTAAATCAAAATAAAGTAGTACGGAACCTGTTTACCACGCGAGTCCCACTCCCACTTGGCCGGTTATTTGACATCACACAGGTTTTTATTCGAATTCGGATATTGCGGATTGGTTTCGCTCGAGGCGCTGCTCCGATGAAATACGTATAATTACCCGAGTCACGTATTTAATATCTTTCCATGATCTCATTTAAACCGTATTTGTTTTTGTTCGGAGTGCGGGTTCTGCTTCTTTGATGGTTTTCTCCTCTTAATCGAGCGGCTACTTAACTGTCGAATTATTAATTTAAGTATTTACTAACATTTTGTGAATAAAAACCGATTTCAACGTGCATAACACCAATGTATTACCATGAATAAATATGCGCTCACAAATAGTAGTGCAACATGATTTTACAAGAAGTCAAGTAGGCTGGAACTATGAAAAATGTTACTTAGAACTTACTTAACTTAAACTTAAGTTACTGTATCATATTTTAAGCGGTGGCCAGTTTAGCCTTTTTCTGTTAGCTTAAGTGCATTTGGTGTATGGTAATTCAATTACAAATTACAAATTGTTTCTTAAAGGAGATACAATTTTAGCTGCATAGAGAGTGGTAAACATTTTGATATGATATGAAGCCATTACACATAACAAATTTAGGGGTGAGAGCCATCCGCTCCCCGCAAGTACGGTGATGATGACGAGGCTACTCCAAGCAATCATCGTATGTCAGAAAAAAAATATCTGGGACGTATCCACACACGGTCATCTGACCCCAAACTAAGCAGAGCTTGTACTATGGGCGTCAGAGATATTTTTAAATACATTCTTAATTACATTCACACCCAGACACTGAACAAACACCCATGTTCATCACACAAATATTTGTCCCAAGTGGGAATCGAACCCACGACTCTTGGAACCGCCAGCCGGGGTCACTAACCACTGTTCCACCGAGCCAGTCATAAACTAGCCAGACAAACAGAACATAACAAATGTTAACGCTTTAATTCGAAGAACCTCCTAATTTTTTGAACCCGGTTGAAATACAACAATAAGTACTCTCGCAAATCGCAATGGTTAGTTCTGCGTATTCCCTATTTGGTGCCAGATGTGAGCTAATTAACAAGTAGCTGGGAAACTGCCAGTATCGCGGGGATTACAGTAAACAGTATCTATCGATACGGCAATGCACTTCATTTGGAACGTTAAGCGCTTGCCGCAATTAATGGGATCTTTTGTACTTGATTTAGGACATTCGGTGGAACTTGGTAGCTTTGAGGTAGCATTGATGCTTCCTTCGGGTTTTTAATGAACCTAATTAGTGTTTGCTTTGAATTTATAGTATACTTTCCACCCGCCCAAGTAGTTTATCGTGTACACAAATACTCTCGTTTCGTTTATCGTAGTCATTTACAAACTATTCATTATAGGTCTACCAACACGCGATAAAGAGAGTAGCACATACATAACTACTTTCTCAGACAACCTGGCCGATACCTGAATGCCCGATAGAAAGACTTACCATGACATTTAAAAAATAATTGATCCAAACTGGAATTCGAACCCGGGTCCTCTAGGTACTTACCCGGCGTTTGTCACCAATAGACAAAAGAGGCAACGGGTTTTAGTGATAACACGAGTAGTACTGGCATATAAAACAGTCGCTACCCTATCTTCATATCCTTGACCATGAAATAAAGAAAAAACCCTAATCAGAGACCAGAGACAAGAGTTACAATACACGAGCCGTTTAAAAAGTAAGACGATTGCTACTCTCAGTACCATAATCCGCAAGATGTCCAATAAACATGGTATTAGACCAGTTCCCTTTTTATCGTAGCCCATAAAGGGCCCCAACTAATTGCATTCTGGCCAATTACGTCCCAGACCGGGGAGTAGGGCTGCCTTGTAGGAAAAAGTACCTATCAAAAATATTTATAAGTCTTCCACATTTTTTTTTCTTACAACTATTAACCTAATATAATTATGTATTATTTTCAACTAATAACTACTAGTTCTGTGGAGAAATTACTAGGTATATTGTCGGGACGGTGTCCTATAAAATTGGTACCTTTCCTTGGATCAAAAATTTGGACCTCGTCTCTTTGACAGAACTTCTCCTTTCCTTAGTTTACAAAAGGGGCTTGAAAAACATGTTACTCAGCATGGCTCCAGTCAATATGATGGGTTTAATTTAGAAGATAAAAAAAATTTACAAGTAACATTGCAATAAACAACTTCACGTGGCGTTCCAGGTGGAGAGCAAGTATTTATTCGATTGATGATCACGTTAACATCAGAACCTTCATGAGAATTTCAAACCACAGTAGTTTAGGCCACCTCTCAGTACTTACACCGTAGTAACAACGGGGATCTCTAATGAAAAGCCGATAGACATAATGGGCTTACCAAGTTCTGAAGGGTCAACAAACTTCGTAAATGCATTGAATTCGTTCGAATTTCGAATATTCGAAGGCAAACATCGAGTTTGAAGAACATTTTCAACTTACCGAAGATTATTTCGCAAGAATGCAATCATTGAAATAAACAATGTTGGGGAATTGACAACGGATTCTGATTACTGACTTAAGTATTCCTAAGTAATTCCCAAGTCAGTACAATATACTTTTCTGAAGTTGGCAACCCTCTTAAGGCAAGAAAGGAATGTAGGATACGACTCTCCTAATGATGAATGAATGACAGTTTATTTCACCAAATGAGGTCCCACGAGATAAATCTTCCATACCACTTATAAACAGAGAAACAAATAATACCATATTGTAGTAGGTTTTATCTTAATTAATATAGTATCAATTGTTATATTTGTGTTGCAGAATAGACATTTTTTTATTACTTACTTTGGTTTTCTCGCTGTCGGTAACTTATCAAATACTAGCTGTGCCAGCGACTTCGTTCGCGTTTCCCCGTTTTTTACACATTTTCCATTGTATCTTTGCTCCTATTGGACGCAGCGTTATGTTATATAGCCTAAAGCCTTCTTCGACAGATGGTCTATACAACGCAAAAAGATTTTTTCAAATCGAACCAGTAGTTCCTGAGATTAGCGCGTTCAAACAAACAAACAAACAAACAAACAAACTCTTCAGCTTTATAATATTAGTATAGAAGTATAGATATAGTCACGTCACGCGCAGACACTTAACATAATATTCTTAGAGAACAAATATAGATTTTTTTTTTGGGAAATTAAAAAAATTATTCAGTTTCATCTATTTGGTTATGGGGAATTCATTAAAAATAATGTTTTTTTTTGTTCAATTTATACCATGCTAGATCCCTCTGCCTTTCCCTGAGAAAGGCAGAGGGATCTAGCCCATACAGCCTAAAAACCATGTGAGGGTTATGCTGGTAAAAAAACTTGTTTTTAAAGTTTGCCTATTACTCCAAGCAAGTAGAACCTATAAAGCCAAGAACTATGTTATAATGATTAAAACAAAGCAGGCTCGCTGTCAATTAAGGCTTTCCATGCAACGCCTTTCGAGTCAAAGTGAGAAAAAAAAATGGGGGGGAGTCCTTTGTGCGAACAAAGAACACTTCAAAGTTTTAAGCCGACATTTTCAATGGCCTACAAACAAGTTGTAAAGTGGAACACTTTACTCGTGTTTTTCAAGAATAGTACTATTTATATGAGTATTCACGGACTGAGTAGTAAGTATATCGTTTTTTTATGCAAAAAAAAAACTATTAATTGTCTAGACTGAAAACGAAATTGTCATCTCTTATGAGTTGTTTTTTTTCTACAATATGTAGCAAATATATCAAGTAACAACTAGTGGCTCATCATACGCTAAAAAATAATATAATTAATGTTATGTCATGATCAGCCCATATACGTTCCTACTGCTGGGGCACGGGCCTACCCAAAACTAGGGCGGTAAGGCCTTTGTCAACCACCCTTGCCAAGAGCGGGTTTGTTCAAATACACAACCTTAGAATTTCTTTGTTGGTGTGCAAGTGTCCTCACGACGTTTTTCCTTCACCGTTAATACATTGACTGCCGCGTAGGTCACCGGTGACCTACGTTTTATTTTTATCTTGAATTAATTATTTTTTTTATTTAGAGATATGTAATATTCTACAATTAAAAGCACGTTAGACAAGTCTAAATATATGTTCATTTACTTTTCGATTATTTAGATTTTTTAAATAACGAAATTTTTAAAATAATTTTGTATGGTGGCAGTTAAAGTGTAGCGTCGAATTATCGTACGTATTGGGACCGTGCGAAGTGGGTGGAGGAAGAAATGGCGCTGATTGTCAAAAACGCATGTAATCTTATGAGATGTCCGTTGTTATTGCTAGCGGCGGCCGTTGCTACTAATTTCACTCCATAAGATTTAACGAAAGAGACGCCACCAAAAAGAGGGCAGCACCGTCGCGCACGCTACCAATATGAATTCCAAATTTGAAAATACAGTGGCACGTTTGAACTGGCGACCTTTCGCATGGCAAGCAACGACCTTAAACACTGCTTTTTTTTCAAATGTTACATAACGAAACAAATTATTTTTACTGTTTATGCTTCTTATTCAAATAAACCACTCAATCAAATCATGTTACCTGTACTAATTTACTTCAAACCAACGCAAAAGCGCGTGGGTTTGTTTCGTAGAATGGCGCGCGGAGCGGTTTTTTCCTAATTTCCTAACTACCTACAGACAAAACCGTATTATCAGAGAACAACCCACTTTCTGAAGAAGTTACGCAAGCCGTATGATACCGACACTCGGTTCCGGTGGTTCATCGAGTTACCGATAGTTTTCTTTATTCAATAACACCCACTCGCGTAGTTTTATGACGCTTATTATATTTAAAAGTTGGGGTTGTTCCGCTGTTCTGTTGTAGACGAAACCTATACTCGAGTGGAGAGATGGGTCAAGAGTCGTGGGATCGATTCCCAGTCGGGGCTAATATTTGTGTAATGAACACTGATCAAACACCGTTTGTCCGTGTCTGGGTATTTATATAAGTATATTTAAGTACGTATATTTGTGTATACCACAGTTATTTCTGATATCCGTAATACAAGTGCTGAGATGTGATGTTCTGTAATACTTACTAAAAGGGCTATTGCTAAAAATTGATTGATGGCTTCTTCAAACGTAACATATGAATTGGAACAAGATTGCCAATGAAACATTTAAGAAAACTTTCAAAAAAGTACATTTTGTGTGAGAGTAAGAAATATCCATCCATCTACGCCAACGACTTTCACAAAAATATTACAATTATAAATAACCTTTACTACAACTCTCAAGCAATTTATAAAGCACCTTCCTAATATCAAGAGTCACCTACTCACGAAACTCACGTACAACTAAAATTAGGCAGCTCGTTAAAATTGGCAATAATTAAATTTCATGTGAAAGCTACAAAGCGAATCCATTTAAATACTGACTTTTGTCGGTGACTTCGCGAGAAGTCATTTATCGACCAAAATATATTTTTATCGGAACTGGGGAAGAATAGTCTATACCTGAACTCAGACTACATTCATGCCTTATCTAGTCTAAATTAAGCAGTTATTTAATCCCCATATGAACTTCTACACCAATAGCCAATAATAGTCATCCCCTTGAACATATATTGCCCTGGTACTTTCAGAGATTAACTAATATGTTGGTCTATTGGTAGCAAGTGCTGCGTTAGGACCGAGACTCCCCGATCCCCGGTCCCCGATTTAAGTCCGGGGTCGGGCAAAAATTTTGTATGTTTGTCTGTTAAGAAATTACTCATCAGGAGTCAAGTTGGCGGTTGCACGCCCATTCTTCGGAAAGCACGTTAAGCCGGTGGTCCTGCGCCCGATCTCTCATCGATCATGTCGAATTGCCGTCTCACCGAACTAAGGGAACATAAAGTGTACTTGTGTTTGTTTGCGCGCACTTGTGCACTATGTTATGCAGCTTGCTGATCTCCATTGAGATCGGCCGCCATGCCCGAAATCGTGCCATAAATCTTCATAATCTAAAATAAAACGTTTTCAGGACTCGTTTGCGCAAATAATAGACAATACTATCTTCATAATATGTTTAGTGACCTCAATATTTAGACAGATATATACACTCTCGTATTTATAATATTTGGATAGAAGCATATACATAAACCATATTATTCAGATCCGAACTCATTTATCAAAATGATCCGTCCATTTTCACATTCATCATTCAATCTTGCTTCCCAATAGTTACGAATATACATTTCGTTTGAAACAGCCTCTAAACGATATATGTTTCCACTAAACTCAATACGAATATGTAGTACCTAATCATATTCCCTATCGCAACCGCTGTTATGTTTTCATTCATCGCCGCAGGGTAAGTGTCAATAATAGGTACGTCAACAATTGCTTTTGTTCACAAACTGGCTTCGTAAATGTACTTATGTACATAAGAAACAAAAACATTTGTGCCCCTTTTAAATTCATGCAGGGCTGTCCCATTATAATTACTTCGTCCATGGCGGCCAACCTCAAATAGGGTAAATCAATTTTATTGACTGTCATCCCTGTTCGTGGGTAATTCGACAGATGTGAAGTTACGAAACTGTGTAAATCAGTTATGAAACCGTGTGAATCTGTTTCGTAACTTTAGATTTTGAAATTTATGTTGATGTATACTCAGTTCATTGTGTCTTATTTTATTTCATATTATTTTAAGTATAGATTATAATAAGTTATACTTTCAAAACATATAAGCTAAATCAGCTAAGTGTTAATTGGGAAAATATGTGTTATTTGACAGAAGAAAGATTATACTCTAGCGCGTTTTAGTAAACTCAATAGATTGTATCACAGAATTCAATTTTAAAAGAACAAAACTTCATCAAAACGCGCTCAATTACCTTGCGAAGTTGAATCACTTTTTAATATACGCAATAAATATTCTGGTTTAGAGTCTTGTTTCCGAACGTAAAATAAATGGTTAACACTTTTTTGCTGCTGATATGTTAAAATTGGGTAATTATTCACTCACGAACTGACGGAACCACAGTGTTGGAATCAGGGGAGAAAAACACAAAAGTATTATTAAGGTACGTAATTAATCTTTTTTCGTAACTCTACTTACATTCAACATGCGCAAGTGTGTATGTTCTCTTTCACGCAACATACAAGATTTGATGAAAGGATTTTGATTAAACTTCAAAACTAACTACTATACTATATATATATATAGCTTACTTATTATTAGGTTAAATGGTATGTTACAATTCATTATAACATACATGTGTATTTATAATATTATCTATTATCTAAGATAACACGGTAATTAACTCCATGCATATCACAACGAAGTCGCGAGCGGCCGCCAGTAATTTCATGTTTCAAGTATTTTGTTGCTAAGTTTTCTGTTCGTAAACAAGCACATACATAATTATATGGACATAAATCTTAAAGATAATTTTTCATGACACAACACGATTTTACACTCACTTACCCAACCCAATTCAATTTCGGCCGAAGTGTTTCAAGAATGTTGCCGAGAGCTCTAAAACTCTACATTGGGTATGTGTAATGTAACATTTACACAAGCACTTATAAATATTCACAATGTTAATTTCATGTCATTAAAATTAAGTATTCACAAGCATTGTTGACTGGCTCGGTGGAACAGTGGTTAGTGACCCTGGCTGGCGGTTCCAAGAGTCGTGGGTTCGATTCCCACTCGGGACAAATATTTGTGTGATGAACATCGGTGTTTGTTCCGTGTCTGGGTGTGATTATGTATTTATAAATATATATGTATGTATATCAGTCTCTGACGCCCATAGTACAAGCTCTGCTTAGTTTGGGGTCAGATGACCGTGTGTGGAAATGTCCCAGATATTTATTTATTATTTATTTATTTATTGTGAGATTAAATGGAGGCACTGGATGAATTTTTTAGAATAATTAATTATAGTATGGTCTATTATTTGCGCGAACACTACATATTTTAAAGACAGGCAGTCTAAAACAAAGTTGTTTCTGCTGTCTTTCTGTCCATATAGTACAGGATCCGTGGTGTATTGTTTCACTTGATTACTATCAAGCTAATTTTCCGTGAGTAGCTTCATTTTGATAAGACGCCCAAAAAATTCCTGTGCGAAAATTTTTGATTGTGGTAGCTAACAGAGGTATCAATGATTAAATATTTAGGACCGTAGGACCGGGACAAAGTACCACGGAATTTGTAGGACAATATGACCGTTACATTATATAAATATTAACTAAGTAAAATAATAAAAATCAGCTGGTTAGTAATCATTTTTGGTGATCTCCTCCCCTCCAACTTGTATCGATAACGAGATCACCAAAAATGATTACTAACCAGCTGATTTTTATTATTTTACTTAGTTAATATTTATATAATGTAACGGTCATATTGTCCTACAAATTCCGTGGTACTTTGTCCCGGTCCTACGGTCCTAAATATTTAATCATTGCTACCTCTGTTAGCTACCACAATCAAAAATTTTCGCACAGGAATTTTTTGGGCGTCTTATCAAAATGAAGCTACTCACGGAAAATTAGCTTGATAGTAATCAAGTGAAAAATACACCACGGATCCTGTACTAATATGCCTATCTTTACAACTACGAAACGGATTTATAAGTATAATATACCCAAGGCGGGTCGCGAGTTTAAATTATCAATTACTGATCCTGTCTGATTGCCCTAGTTTATACCAGCCCTAGTTTGCTGCCCTAGTTTATACTAGGCCTGTACCAGCAGTGGGGACGTATACACCGTGAAATCTGAGTGGTTGTTTTCCCGTGGCAGAACGATTTGCCTTTAGTAATACTATCGAATCATGCAAATTATTCCATGAAATTTTTTTTTTTTTTCAAATTTTCATAATTATAATTTTCCCACTCGAAAACGAGTGAAGCAACAGCTGATTGCCGCATGAAATCGATGCTTAAAGCTAAAGAAGCTCTAAGCCCTGTTTTCTAAAGTGGTTCGAACGCACTTTAAAGTTTCGATTATACCTTTCGTAAAACCGGCATTTATTTATTTTCATAAAAAAGAACTGCACAAATCTATTGTGCTACTGAGGCAGAATCATTTTGCTGCGGGAAAACAACCACTAAAATTTCACGGGGTATAGGCTAATGATGATGATAATCAAATACTAAAAGCGTAGTGTTTCTACCACAGAAATATAAAGCGTTTAAAAAGCATGACACGACCTGACTGCATCCCTGTCTAATTTAATTATCTCACAATCGTTGAACGGTACGTTTCATTTGAAATACGCTGAGCGCTGAAAATACTAAATCAGCAAGATATATTAAGATGAAGCGACCAACTTGTAACAGCGAAACACTCGACAAGAAAAAATATAAAGCACCGCGTGTATTTTAATTAAGTTAAATGTATAAAGTTAAACCGTTTTTCAAATGTTTATGGGAAGTTCTTTTAACTTGCTAGGCCTTGTAGCTGAGTAATGAATCTGACTTGATTTGTGTACTTCTTCATTTCTCATTATCGTCACAAACACCGATGTTCGACACACAAATTTTGTACCAGATTGAAATCGAATCCAAAACTCTTGTAACCGTAGCCAGGTTCCGCTAACCACTGCTCCACCGAGTCAGTCATAACACTTAAGAAACGACACGGGTTACTTTATAACCGACTTGATTATGAAGGAGTAAATTACATAGAGATATGCTCACCGGCACTACTTTCTGAGAGACACGCCAGGGGAGGCTATTATCCAATGAATGATTAAACTAAATGTGTTGACAGAGCCCAGTGGCGGCAATTAGCAGTGCTACGAGTGTTTGCATAGGATCAGTGGATCGTATGACGCAGTGATTACCCTGGAAGTCATTACACGCAAGGAGAGATCATGGCTCTATAGGAGCAGGTTGATTTGATAGAACTAAGCTTAGGGCTGAGAGCCGTCCATCATCATCATCATTTATACCTACTTTTATTTTATTTTTGTCCGTTTATTATAAAAGAGTCACTCTTTAATATTATTATTTTTCTAGTGACTTGAACTAAGTGCAGTTATGCGTGGCATAATAATATTCTTTGAAAATGTCAACGATCTACATGCACTTAATGAGATAGGGCCGTGCGATGGACAGAAAGGGCGAAAGCATATTAATATGGTTTGTTGTCAACCTTCGGGTACGGAACCAAAACAGGATGACAAGTACCAGTTTGTACTTATTTGTCACTTCGTATCTAATAGTTAAAAACAAAAAAAAACAAGGGCCAAACTGCAATAATTATGGTATTTGATAATATATTTTATTTTATCATATTACGATTCGCTTTACAATTTATGTAAAAAAATCAAATCCTTCACCTAATTTTCTAACGAATTAATATTCTAAATCGTTGTTTCAAGTATCTAAAGTTAATCTTTTCCGGATACGAGCCCTCGCCATTTTTCAATCAGCTAAATTGCTGATTTGCATTTTTTTTTCAAAGAGCAGAATAGACAATCAGAGGCATCGACAATTTCAATGTGAATTTTTAATGTTCCAGCCGGAGTAAAAAAAATATGATGTTGACTCGGGTGGCGATTAAATCTAAGAAAAAACAATATAAATTATTTAAATTTAAAATTTGATAAAAATCGTACCGGACCTTCCGATATCGCGTCGGATGTTCAACGTAAATTTACTTTTTCTTTCAAAATTTAAATTTACATTGTGCTTGAATAGGGTTAAAAACAACAAATAAAAATATAAGTTATCTTGAAAAAAAAAAACACCGTGAAATTTAAGTGGTTGTTTTCCCGCAGTAAAATTATTGTATCTTAGTAGTACAATAGATTTGTGCAGTTCTTTTTTACTAAAATCAATAAATACCAGTCGTACAAAAGGTTTAACGGAAACTCGAAAGCACGTTCGAACCGCTTTATGACTTAGGGCGTTGAGCTTCTTTAACTTTAAGCATCGATTATACGATGATCTATTCTATTCATGACTAAAGGCAAATCGTTCTGCCACGTACAAACAACCACTAAAATTTCACGGTGTATAAGATAATTAATGGAAAAATAAACTCGCTAAATAATATTTATATTTATAAGCAGTTAAACTTTATAAGTTATTGAAAATTTATTTCAACAAAAACTAACTACTAATAAGCCGCCGCCGAAAAGTATTTTGAAACTGTAGTACAGCCGCTACACATCTTCTGCTACGACGCTACAGAAAATCGTAGTGTGCTACGAACATAGCTACATCGAACAAGACCAGCGTCATGTCTTGTACTTGACCTACTACATCCGTCTATCTGCATAATAATATTATTATTTTCAGAAATACTTGTAGTATTTTGGTAGGTATTGTGGAATGTATATGATCTCTTAGTTCACATAAATGTTTAGGCGGGTATTTTAGCGATGGATTGCTCTCAAAAATATTTATTTTATACATTTAAATGAAATTTAAGTGTCCGTTTTTAATATTAAAATAATGACTTTTTGATAAATGGGTATGAATCTATATTGGGTACCAATAAGAAAAACACAATCAAAAACATTTTTTGTCTGTCAGTTTATTTATGCCGAAACGGCTGGACGAATTTTGACAGGACTTTAACAAATAAATAGTTATTTTTACAAGGCCAAAACCATTCCCACGCGGACAAAGTCGTGTGCGGCCACTAGTCTTATATAATGATCAAGTCATGTTTTGTATTATGAACTCATTATATTCTTTGATTCTCAAAAAAGATACATACGTCAAAATTATTAAGATATTGTATGAGGTTGGTTTTGCTATTACATGACACAACCAAAGATACGATTACTTGACATGCACTGTGCGAAAACGCCTACGAAGCCAAACTACACTGTACCACGTAATACATTCGAACGTCATAGTACGTCCTATGACGACCGAAGAGCACATAGTCGCCTCCATCGCTTGTTATGGGACGTCTCTTTACGACTTCCGCCGGTTTCATCCCGTGAAAGGGCGTCTGATGGCTACTATGACGTCATGGCATGCCAGAGTGGATTAAAATCATTCCGACATAATAAATCTGGCGGGAAGGGCGCTGCGAGTAATCTGCTGCGATGGGCAGTTGTTTCGGAGTTCTCGTCAAAGGGAAAAAGGATATCGTATAGGATTACTTGATTGACTGGCCGGGCTATAAATAAAGACATTTAATTACATGTAATCCCTTGGTAGGCACGCGGAATCATTATCCTTTAAACACGTTCATGTGAAAACAACACATGGCGGTCAAAATAGGTGAAAATAATATCCTTCTTTTTGTCGTAGGGGGGAGTTACAAATTAAGCTTTTTATGTTATATAATACCATACTAGATCACACACTCACATTGTACTGATTCCGAAATAAATTTCTTAAGCACTTGTGTTACGGGTATCACACAGACAAACTTAAATATATTTAATGCCACACACCCAGACACGGTACAAACACCGATGTTCTTCACACAAATATTTGTCCCGGGCGAGAATCGAACCAAAGACTACAAATCCCACCAAGCCAGTCATTATAATGCATAAAATGCATTAGAGGTGTTTCAGTAAGTTAAAATTAATTTGGGGGCGCTTCAACCTGGATATGCCTTGGCATCGAAGAAAATTGTAAAGATAAAGCATTAACACACAGAAATAACACTACTACCAATATAAAATAGTTTTACCTCAATTACTTCCAGGTAAGCTACTGTTTATTGCTTAAGACTTCAGGCAAAGATCAGAATCTTATACCATTCCACTTCCCGATCACGAATAGAAATCGAGAGATAGCGCCCCTGAAGATATCCTTACACACTAATTATTTCGCCGGCAATCAAGGGACATGGGCCCTTTAAGACGCCACACATTAATCAAGACAAGATAACATCCTTTATAGGTTTAGGGCTAACCGCTTGTCATTGGGAACCCCGAAGACGATGACCTCCTTGGTTAAGGTACCGATAGAGGGAACTGACCCTTATGGGTCCCATCCCATTAGAGTTTAATAGCAGCTTAAATTAAAGCTTGGGTATATGTGCACGGGTAGTCAAAAACAATAATGTGCTAAAATATTAGTCTTTATAGGTCTACACGCGTTATTAGGAGTAGTAAATACATAGCTATAGAGTGTAATGGAACGTGAAAGTCTAAAATCATACAAAACAATAATGTGATTGGCTGATTTAGATATTGTCATGTTTGACTTATAAATACGTTCATTTTAAAGAAACAAAAATCAAATAAAATTATTTTATGCCCTTAATCATACATGACATGTCTTAAGGGTAATGTAAGAAGCAAGAGAAGATACGAAATACCGTCTTAAGAAGTAAGACAAAGTCCACAGACGTTACTTACTAGAATAGAAGGTTAAAAGTGGAGATGCACTGGGCACATGCTGCGCATTTCACTAGAGAAGTGGAGCAACATCATAATAGACTGGTAACATAGAGATGGAAAAAGGAACAGAAAAAGACAAAGTAAGAGATGATGAACTGAAACTGACGGAAGGCCCAAAATGGAGAAGGGTTGCTAGAGACAGAGTGCAATGGAAATTGTCAGAGGAGGCCTTTGCCAAGAAGCACACTGAACTCAGCGATAACTTGTAACTAAAGAGACAAACACAACACAAAATTAAAGAAAACAGTTCAGTTCTTCGTTCGCGTGGACTACAGGATTTTAAATACAGAAGTTGTTTCCCAATAACTCACGGTACCCTGAGAATTTTGTAATATCGCGTCGCAAGTAAGCTTTACGTTCATTAAGGTACCCTAAGGTATGCCAAATCTCAATCATCTATCTTACCCGGTTTAGATTTTTTCATACAAAAGTTTTTTCCCTATTACTCCCATTCCCGTGGGAATTTTACAATATCCTGTTGCAACTAAGCTTTAAATTAATTAAGGTAACTGCATGCCAAATTTCAAATCCTTTCTTAACGGATGTTTACGTCATGACATCTACCTACATGCCAAATTACATCTCGATCTGTCCAGTGGTTTGGGCTGTGACGACTTCGTCCGCGTAGAGATGTTTAACGGGTTCAAATTTACTTTAGGCTCTGAACTATATCTGTACCAAATTTCGTTTAAATCGGTTCAGTACTCTATGCGTGAAAGTGTAACAGACAGATAGACAGAGTTACTTTCGCATTTATAATATGAGTAAGGATAAACATGTCTTAAGAGTACTTACCTAAGTTAATTAAAAAAAAATAGCTTCAGTTCCATCATTATAGGAAGTCATGCATAGTTACAGAGCTGTAGCCAACCACATAACTAACTTAATTCGAATACTAATATTAATCAATTATCAAACCAAAAAGCAAATAAATATCTGCCTCTTTATTTATAACGTTTTTCCCGTACCATTTATTTTTTATGAAAAATTATGCGGAAACTCTTGTTGGTTCAAAATAAACAACGAAATTTTATACTGTGCTCGATATGATATGTCGTTTTTCCCGCACACGCATATTGGAAAAAAAGGTTTAATCAATTTATGCGCCAAAAATAAAATACCAATGTAGCTACTAGCGGACATTTTTGGGACCACCTCGTTAGCAAAATGGCGAATACTCGCAACGCCGACCGCTAATAAGCAAAAAGTTCCAGGTTCGATTATAGAAATTCGAACAACGTGTAACATTTGATGCCTTACGTTATTGATAGCTACACAATATTGGAGTTAGTAGACAGGCAATTAAAAGTTTTTTGTTTTTCGTGGAAGCACTTAAAAGTCATCGAATTATTAGAGCAATCAGAATAAAACGTGAGCTGTATGACCTAGACAGTGCGGTTAACCTGTAAAAAACACAGCCTAGAATTGCAGAGACAGACTAGCGCAGATGATTCCGTACCATTATTATTTATATTTCAGTATAAATTCTCTAAATATATCAAATTGCACCGTGTTGCCTCTGAAGTCATTAAATCTGAATATAATAAAATAAGCAAACATTTACTTATTTCGCTTAATTATATCTGAATTATAAAATAACTTCTGAACACAATAATTTATTAATATAGAACGGGAGCTTAAAGTGGGCCTAAGACCATGTTATGCCATTAAATTAAAAAAATAAACGATTTTAAGCATATATTCTATAATGTAGGGAACCTGTTGTACCTTGGACAGTGTTGTACCTAGGACAATTGTAATTTTTCTTAAACTCCCGCGCCTTACAATAATATTGTATATGGCAGTCAAAGCCTGCTTTGATAAGACTCACGTGAAGTTAGTTGTGATTCGCCGGTGCCGGGTCAATGCAGTTAAAAAAGGTAATTTATTATTTTTTGCCTTAAAAGTTCGTTTTTTGGAATTTACTTATGGCCTCTTAATTTGTCACGATACGTATTTATAAAATATCTTTTACTTCCGATATAATCTCAGTTTATTAAGGTTTTAGATAGTATAGTTGTCAGAACCCAACCTCAATTAAAAGTGTGTTTAAACAAGTTGTAACTAAAAATTGTTATGATGTTGTACCTTGGCCCCCCAACTGAGTATGTACCTTGGACATAGATAATACATAGATAATTTTGATATAGATAATATAACCTTATAAAAACATATTTTTTGATTATATTTTTATTCTATTTATATAAGGCAAAAAATAAATATTTAAATATGTAAACATTTCTTATGTTATTGACACAAAATAGAGAGACAAGAGACTTTTAATTAAGGTAACTGTTAATCTGCTATTTACATTAATGTTTTTGTTGATTACACGTATGAGCATTATTGTTGTACTTACCTATATTAAAAATAAAACTCTGCTGCAATTGCTAGTGTTTATCTTCATTCTACCCTGGAATGTCCAAAGTACAACTGGAACGGTCCAAGGTACATCAGGTCTGTTGTACCTTGGACAGTTTTCCCTTTTTTTTAAAGTTGCTTTTGTTTCCAGCTTTACCGAAAATCCTCATATTTTATGTATTTATTATATAGTTGAGTAACTGATCTTTCCATTATTCCCTATTTGACGGATCTTATTCTTACCATTTATTTATAAAAAATAAAAATATCAAAAACTGGCCTAGGTACAACAGGTTCCCCTACATACAAACCAAACGAAAAACAATATCTATCTAGATACTAACGTAAATTGCAATAGACCAATATTTTCTAATAACATCTACAGACAATTTACACCCAGATATTGCTGGTACAAATTACTTTTTTTAGTGGGTGGCTATTTGCGATACACCCACAGATGACATAAATCACTGTTCCCTTTCTTCGAACTATCTCGACGCTCTACAATAGAGTCGCCATGTTGGATTTGTGTAAGCAATTTCTCTCGGTAATTGCACTGGAGATACGGTATACGTACACTCAGTGGATCTGTCTGTGTGAGTTATAATTATTGAGAAGTATTTACAGGTGTTTTAAGGCAAATTACTCCTTATTCTAAGAACACATCGCTCTGAGCGGTGGGCACTAAAATTTCACGGGCAGATTATGGCAAATAAAATTTTAAGTATAGCAGTAATCAAAGTAGTAATTATAGGTTTGTAGTAATTTACTGAATTTCACCTTACTATTGTTTCACAGTAATATTGTTATAAAAAAAATACCGATTAGAATGACATTTGATATTTAAGAATTTACTTTTGGTAGCTCTCTATTCCACATAAAAACATAATTGCAAACTAAAAATATACACATTTGATAGACTACCAAAATCGTAGTAGACTTTGGCACAACTAGACTAGGCTGGTGAGCCGATGTAGATAAGATTATTTATGTTAGAATATAGAATTTTTATTGGTGCTTGGCCTTTTTCTTCAAGATCATAAAAAAACATAATAGGTACTTTATCCCTGTGCGACAAACCGTGTTTTTAATGAATATCGTTATAGCATCCTACGGCCCGCCTACTCATATCATCCTGTCTCTACCAATTAGTATGTACGAGTAGTCGCCAAGGGTCTTTTACCGAGAACCCAAGTATGTATTGTTCATTTCGCCACGACGTAAGTAGGTATTAGTACACATGATTGTTCAAATTCTATCTATGATACTCGTACCTACTTATTTTTATTTTTAAAAGAAACAACAATAGTTAACTTTCAACTAAATGATGTCCCCTTTTGAGCGTCCGTGCCCAAAAAGAAGATTCCTTGTAATAAGACTCAGTTGTCTGTCTATCAGTCACCAGGCTCTATCATACAATGATCGAAAATATAAACAGTAATCCACTTAAAATGTGCAAAGGTATATTTCTGATGGCCCATAACGATACGAGTATACCCAACATCATAATATAATAAGGCGTCCGACCGAATTTCAGCCATGGCGGCCGATCTCAATTGTGATCACTCCGGGCTGAGTAATTTCATTACAGAAAAACTCACACAAATTTTGCCCGACCCCGGACTCGAACCGGGGACCTCTCGGTCCTAACGCAGCACTTGCTACCAATAGACCAACGAGGCAGTTCCTCCCAACATCATATTAACTTAATGAGTAAGTGCGCTTTTATATGTCTATTGACTTATGGGCTTTTGAAAAAGTCTGTCAAGTAGAGATATGAGCACGTTTGCTCCAGTCTAACGCAACAATACGATAATTTATAAAAAACTAATAATCACGGTTAAAAGTTCAGCTATTTCCTTTCCATAAAAAGAAATCACAATCGGCCTAAAACTGTACCCACAGCAGTCCTTCGTAAATCTTATCGCGGGCTCGGTGACAAGTGGCCAATCCTACGGGACACGGGAATACTTTAGGAAACCTTGAGGTCGAAACTTTGGATCCGATAAAACGTGTACTCGGAACTAGGTGGTAGGTACTTGTAAAATTTTGCGGTACCGAGTAGCACAATGTTCTAACTTTGCTTTTGGTTCGAGTTGGTAGGCGGTTAACCTATTTGAAAATAGCCAGAGGCTTTTTAGGATTCCGTAACAGAAGGGTGCCAACGCGATCCTGATAATATGCCTTCGTTGTCTGTCTATCGTAAGGTTCTAGCTCATTAACCAAGGCATCGTGAAACGGGATCTTAGCAGGCCTTCAGTGAGAGGTCGACAGGCTATAGGGTCTGTTGTGCCTGTCGAACTCACGACCGCTTACCATCAGGCGGAGTGAAGTCAACCTAAGGCTTTTTATAAAAAAAAATCACGATGTATTTATGTTGTCCCTATAAGTAACTTGTAACAGTAATAACTAATAAATATATCTGAAAGATTGGCTCCTATTTAAATATTGAACCGGAACCCCAGAGTCTGACTACCGAAGCGTAGCTTAAAATAATATGATACAGTACGAAACTTTTAATTCGTGTTTGCATTCTACTTACTCGCACTTGGCCAGATATTAAAATAAAAGAAATTAGAC
Source organism: Maruca vitrata (assembly GCA_039566165.1). NCBI lineage: Eukaryota > Metazoa > Arthropoda > Insecta > Lepidoptera > Crambidae > Maruca > Maruca vitrata. Next base: position 4,336,654 of record CM076933.1, read on the forward strand.
GGCTATTCTCTCGACTGTAAAAAATCGGCCACCAATACACCCAAAACCATCGCTTTAATATACTGAATATAAATTTTACATAAAATGCTTGAATCCAATTAAAAACATAAACAAACAGCCGTATCCCTTATGAAAATTAATAATTAAACTGGATTAACCCATCAAAAATGGGTAACCTCAATCCGTTTAAGTGAATTCCCCATAGCATTAAGTATAACACTTAACAACACGGGAATCGCAAAAAATCCCTTTTCAGCCCTTGACAGCGTCTGTCGAACATCCGAGCCGGTAGATAATGGTGATTAATAGATTTTTCCGAACGGGGCGACACTCCCGCCTCTCCCGTCTCTTTGTCTTAAAGATATGTAGCCGACGAACCGGCTATAGAGCTTAAGTAACGTTTGACGATGCGAAAGCGATTGGAGTCCATTTTGTTTGAATGAGGGCTACCGTTTTGTGCTCACCAGTTGGCGCTACTGTCGAGGAAGGTCTACTATAGCTGTCAAAATCATTGTTATTATAGACGCGGCGAATGATTTTACGAAAAATATTTTAAATTCTATTAAAGTGTTTGATAAATAGGATGCCGCAGTGTTGTGCAGTCCCCTATTGTTCTGAAAAAAGGTGGGCATAAGTTCCCAAAGGACAAAACTATTTTAAAGCAGTGGATAATAGCCATTCGCAGGAACAAATATACTCCTTCAAAACATTCACTTGTTTGTAAGAAACATTTCAGTCCTGACGATTATGAGTTTCCCAAGGAGTCAAATACAGAAAATCGTAAGTAGTTCATATAATCTTTCTTATTTCGTAATAACATTACATCCATGCTTGTGCCAAACAAGTTTATTTACAGTGATAAGTTTTGGTACTTTCATCTCGTGTAATCTTTTGTTGTTTTTTTCAGCTATCCCTAGATTGAAAGCAAAAGCTGTACCTAGTCTGTTTGCCTGGAACCATGAAAGTGAAGAGAGAAAGGAATTTAAAAGAAAACGTGCAGAGAGGGCTGTTCAAAGCCGAAAGAAATTGGAAACTGCAACACTTTGTTTAAATACAGAGGAAAATCGACGTGGAGAATGTTTTACCTTTGAAGAAAGTTGTGTAGAAGTAGACATTGAAAATTCATATAAGGATGTCTCATTACAGTGTTCTTTATGCAAATGTGAGGAGAGGCTACCTGAGAATATTGATTTGGTGAAACAAATGAACCATTTTAACACATTAAACATGTTTCGTATTGAAGATCTCAAAGAAAAACCTGATATAGTACATTTTTACACTGGTTTTGACAATTATAACCATGTTATGTTTATCTTCAACCTTTTTGGAGATGAAGTGAACAATTTAAGGTACTATCCATCATTGCAGCCAGCTCGAGGAAAACATGTATTAACACCGGCTAATCAATTTTATTTAACTCTAATAAAATTGCGAAGAAATATGTGTAATAAAGAGCTGTCATTTCATTTTCAAATAAGTCAGTCTTCAGTAAGCAAGTACTTCATAACATGGATTAATTATCTTTACTGTAAGTTCAAAGTTCTAAAAGTATGGGTACCAAAGGAAACAATTGATGAAAATGTAATGTATCAGAGGAAGACTAATACCTGTACAGTAATCATAGATTGCACAGAAACGAAAATTGAAAAACCACAAAATCCAGTTTCACAGCAAGCTACATACTCGACCTACAAATCAGCTAACACACTGAAAGTACTAGTAGGAATTTCTGGCTCTGGATGTGTGACCTTTGTTTCCGATGCATATGGTGGGTCTATCAGTGACAGAGAGTTATTTGAAAAGTGCGGTATAATGGATCTACTTCAAAAAGGGGATATTATTCTTGGTGACCGTGGTTTCAATATTCAGGATTTAGTTAGTCACATGGATGTTACAGTTAATATGCCACATTTTTTGAATAAAGGCAGTAATCAGTTTGAAGCACACCAACTCAGAAAATCCAAGAAGTTGTCATCGGAACGTATCAATGTTGAACGTGTTATTGGATTAGGGAAAACATTTAAAATTATTAGTAATAAGTTGTCATCTAATTTAGTGCCACTTGGAGGGAGAATCATATTTGTCTGCTTCATGCTTGCCAACTTCAGAAAGAACATTATGTAATTAGGGATTTTGGATAGGTATTACTAAATAAAAGATTAAATTTAAACTTTTTATTTATTCTTTCATCCTTCGCTCCTATAAACTTTTAAATAATATAATGCATTTTGGCATATTGAATGAAGTGTAAGGATCTTGTATATTCTGTTATCTATGGTAAGAATAATGGGTTTTGCATATAGACATAGTTGTTACATTAATTTCTCCATATGAAAAATGATGATTATGCCAAAAACCATTGACCTAATGCAGGCCTTTTAATTTTATGCACTCCAATATGAACACTAAGGATGCAACCTAACCTACTTTAAGTTGTAACACTTTCTACCTATAAGAGGTATCATGTAACTTTGATAAAATTCTGTAACCTTTGGAATAATTACTTCTGAAATGAACTTTCCATTTCGATTAACATATATTCTCTTTTCGTCTCGATTTGTCCAAACAAAAAATCTGCAAACATTCTGTCAGTAACAAGTAACTGTGTTTCAATTTGATAATAATAGGGACTGCTTTCTTTCAAACAAAATTCACCGTTTATAATTTCAATATGTTTATAATTATCTGGAGTGATAAATTCATCTTTAATTGAATAAGGACATTTAACTTCTAATACTGTCAAGTCACCAATTAAACCGTCGGGTGAAGCTCCAATGTAAGGATATTTACTGGAAATAAAAATCCACAATGCTGGACAGCATTATGTGACATAGACTCGTAGGCCTCAATAGCTGTGTTCTCTTTAGAATGTCCCCATTCTGTAGCTGCACTTGAAAATTGTTTAGGAAATAATATGTCTTCAGCATACTTCGCTTTATCTTTCCTATCTGTGAATTTACAAATGTTAGAGACATGAGAACCCGTTATCCTTAGACTACGTTCACGATGCCACATTGTATTTTGTGACTGTTGCCTAGTCTCCTGCTCTATTCTGGAGGCTTCTTCCGGAGAAACCTGAAACATAAAGTCATATTAATAACTAATTAAACAATTATTATAGTGCTTATATTTAGTCAACTACTCCTAAACTAACTGCATGTTGCTTTCAAGTACAAGACACTATGTACATTGTTCAAGACACTATGTACATTGTTGAGAAGTCAACTACTCATCACTATCTCTGTCACACAGAATCTCAGGTAGAGAGAGCGTGCATTTTATTTTGTATGAAAAACATTTTATTCTTAGCTTTTCTTTTTTAATTGTAATTACAGTTTTATTATACTATAGCAGTCTAGTATAATCCCTGCTTTATTACAAGGATTTCCCACCACCCTTTAAATGTTACATACACCAGGAAATTTAGCATTATAATAGTTAAAGATTTCTTAATATATGTCATGCATATGAGTTTATCATGATAACCATACAGAAATACAATGCTATCCTCTCAATAAATACAATTATAATACATAGGTAAGTACATGAACAAACAGCCAGCTGCAGTGCAAATATTTAAAACCCACAACTTTCAGCATGCAACCTATATTTAGTCAATAAATATGAAATATATAATTAAAATTAATGGTCACTCACATCAATTTTATTTAGGATAAATTGATTAAGGATAGGTAATTTAAAGTAATCATGATCATTGGATATTCCATGCAAAGAAGCCACTTCAAACACTCCGCTTATCCCAAACCTTATTTTCTCTAAAGAGCAATAGTTTATTACACTGTTTCTAACATGATCATTCCATTGTTTTGTGTTGCAAGCATTATAAGGACGTGGATCAAAACACAAATTAGTTTTTTTGCGTTTTGTGACCCTGTACTCTTGTATTTCAAATGAAATATCTTCTGCTTTTTTAGGCGACAAACTCAACTTTTTCTTCTTTGGCTCATGCCATTTCTGTTTGTTTTCTGTGGGTGTCTTCATTATACGCCATTCGGAATGTTCTTTAAATCTAAGGATGGCATAGCATACACATGCTGTGTGCTTACAAACTGCCTTTGGTCCCTTACCAGCAGCACACTCGCATATGGACTGGATGATTTTTCCATCCGATTCAATAGCAATACACACAAAATAGGATAAGGCTTTAGTAAATTCTGATCTGACTTGTCCTTTATAAAAAATAAATTATTCTGTGTACATGACACTAAAGCTACTAAATATTCACTTGCCATCATATTATAGCCTTTCCTGTGAACGGCAGCATATTCTGTCATCCCTGTATTGTCTTTGTAGACCTGTAAAAAATATGTTGAAATATTCACTACATCCAAGTCAGGTGATTGAATTTTCGAAGTGACACTGCTGTATGAACTATCTGAAGGCCACTCAACACTTAGCACCAAATCGTCTTGAAGATGAAATTCATAATTATTTCCAACAAAATTATTGTTCCTATCATAGTCCAGAAGTCTGTAAATGAAAAAAATGTGAAATTGACAAATATGCATACTTTTGTGAATAAATGGTGTTTCAAAACAGTAAACAAACTAACCTCTTGACAAGTTGCTCTTTCGTCCCGCATAATTTTGCATTTCTTTTCCTTAATTCCGCTTTTAAATTATTAACAGTCATCGAGATGTAACTCATTTTGTAATTTATTAGTTTAAAACCAAAATATTTAGTTATAATAGCAGTTTTTATTAATAAACGACGTAACCCGAATTTTGACATTTCATAGACCTGCCGCGATGCTAGCGCCTCTAGCGGCAAATTGATACGCGGTAGCCCTCATTCTTGATTAGGTAACTTTTTTGAGGTTAGGTGATTTTTTTTTCAATTATGGCTTTTTTATTGCTGTACAGCCAGGCTCAAGACATCATTCTGGCAAGACCATAAACACTTAATTTACTTTTTTTTAGGTCAGCATATTGATGGCTATTTATTTTGTCCTCTCTGATATTCTCAGGTCGCTACCGATAGTATGGAACATTTAAGGTTTAAGTGAAAAATCTATTAAAAAAAATGTTTGACCATAATCATGGAAATTTAAAAGTTAAGTAGGTACTTAAACACAACGCGTGTATCTTACCTAAGGGTCAGAAAAATATTAAAACTTTCTGCTGTCAATTAAACTTAAACGCTGTGCCAGGAAAATGCTAGTAAAACAACGACTAACTTCATCTTAGCACTTACAGGTGAGACAGTAATTAATTCTTAAGTTATAACGAACATAAAAATTAATTTTCCGCTCGCGGCTTTGCTTGCGTTGACACTTTCACTCATTCTAAAACGGGGGAGAATCCTTTCTGCTGAGCGCTGGTGTTCTCAGGTCAGACATACCGAAATTCAACGTTATACTTACGTATTTAGTTTGATTAAAAAAGATTTTCTTATAAGCTACAGCGCTTTTTATTAACTTTCTATCAATCAATCAACTTAAGTAGACTTTATTCGCCCTCTGCCTACATTATATTCGACCTTCAAAAGATAGGTAAAATACCTACTTTTATATAAAAATATTATACTAATGTTGTGCTTTACATTATTATTTCTACAGCTAGTATCTTCGATTTATATGGAGAGTCGATAAGAATTGCGTAACTGGATACGTATTTAAATGAGTACCTTAAACTATACCTATGCATTTCTATCATCAATGTACTTTACGACCAAGAATATTAGATTTAAGTAGGATATTAAAAGTGCATTAAGTGCCTACCGTTATTAAATAAATTTAAAAACGAAGAAAAAATCTTTAGTGCGGTCGTTCATGTTCTTTTAACTTATGGTCACTTTATAGATGAGATAATTACAAGTCAAACATCGAAAATAAATCAATTTATAATAGGCTACATAATTTTCATATTAACTTTTCCGATATTAGCTGAATTAGCTTAAAATGTCCCTAAAAAACGTCTTTACTAAAAGTTTTAACAAACTCTAAAACGAAATTTAATCCATTAACTTACCTCATTATCCACCCCCATAGATGTTTAAAAACGCACAGATTTCTCCAAACACGTCACTCACATAACTACTTATATACTTAATTAACTTGCACAGTTTCTGCGTTCGTCAAACTTACACTAGATACTGAAAATCTAACAATTTATTTCAAGAAGTTACTATAACTATGAAAATGTACACTAAAATGTATTTTTAATAATATGGTAACACTTAGTTTTTGTTTTTTATTTTTTTAATCTGCCGTTTCTAATTCCAAATTTGAATTCCGCGATGGCGGGACGGGGGAGAGAGCCCGCGCGGTTCCATCCGCTTGTCCCAAACATTTTATCACACTGAATGGTGGTGAAATCTACCATTAGTGACGTGCCTACGTCGAGTTTATAGTACAACGTAATAATTTTATTGCCATACGACATACACTCCCTTTCTTTGAGCTATACGAGCAGTAAATGCTCGCTCTAGGATTAGCTAATATAGTTTTTATTGTCGCTGCGAGCTGCCATTGATAGGAGCTTCTTGTTTAATGTCTTATTTATGAGTTTGAATGTTTTGGTAGAAGTTTGTGATTCTTCTTCAAATAGTAGTGTTTCTTGACTCATACTTGATTAAATCTATAGATATCGTTAATGCTAAACCTTTGATACCTAATTGTACCACTGCGACTAAAATATAAGTTCTATCGTCGTGGTAAGTCTTCTAATTAGGTATTCTCGAGTTCAGGTAATTTACTATCTAGTCTCATCTTCTAAAATATGTAGGTGGGAGAAAAAGAGACTAACGTATCAACATTTTTTAGAATCTAAGATGGAATCCACTCAGAAATAAGTAAATAAAGAGCTATCTACAAATCCCATAAACAACAAAAACTCTCATTCATCGGCTACACTTGGTCTCTACATAGTTGCTTTATAACGCTCTTGAGAGCTTATTTTTTTTACTCAGGTAGAGATGTTTACCGCTATTGGTAGCTAAATCTATCGATATCGACAATCGACATCAGCCAGCCCTCTGGCAGTCCGCCACGCATCGTCCCAACGGCCAACAACATTGGTCGGCCACGCGCATGCGCGCGACATGTTTTTCGCAAACTTCAAGTCTTCTGTGTAGAGCCTATAAATCTCTTTCGGTCACGGCTAGGGTAGCGGGTTCGAAAACAGATTCCGTGATGTGACAATGCTGACGCGACTTTTGACCGTTGCAAGCCTTTGTGAGCGTAATAGGGCAGTCAATTACCGACTAAGTTAATTGAAAATAGGTAGGAACTGTAATAGTTACCTACATGGAAAATAAATTTAAAAACGAGACTATCCTTATTTTGTGGGTAGTAGAGTCATTGAATAAAGGCTTTTTAATGATGTGTAATTAATTTCTATCATGTCCAGGCTCAATTAACAGATATTTAACAAACTTCATACAAGAAGATCGTTACACAATTTGCACACAGGTGCTCTATGTGTTTTTAAGTGTTCGCTGATATCGTTGTCGTTTATGCACCGATGTTTACAAAACACAAGTATGTAGATACTTAATTTAATTACTTAATTCAATTTAATTTAGGTACTCCTTACTTAAAAAGGTACTAATTGCGTGTCTATAAATCAATAATACGAGTGCACTGAATACAAAAACGAAAGTACCTGTATCATTTTAAATGAAAATTGAAGTTCACCTGCAACAAAACATATTTATTTGATAAAGTAAAAGTACCTATATGTTATAAAGTATGGCACTAGTTTCTGCATATCCCTTTAGCTACGAACAGGGCCGGCTTAAGTCTTCTGCGCCGGGGTGCGAGACTCAGCCTGCACCCTCTTTTTTTACACTAGCGTAACACGCGACCTTTTTTTTAGGCAGGGCAAGGACAGGGAGCGGATGGGCTCTCGCATAAAAAGCGTAATAAAAATTTAAAAAAATATATTTATTAAAAATATTGTTCATGATCTTTTTCAAATTCAGCGCCCGACAGGCGCCCCCAGGCGCCCTGCGCCCGGGTGCACCGCACCCCTTGCACCCCCTGGTAAAGACGGTCTTGCCTACGTACATAAACTTTGAGCAGAGCAGTCGATGTCATATCTTTTTAGATATAATATACAAAGACACACATATTATAATACAAAGTCTCTTCCCGGTGTCTGTTTGTGTGTATGTATGCTTTAATCTTTAAAACTACGCAACGGATTTTGATGCAGATTTTTTTTAATAGAATAGAGGGTATCAAGAGGAAGGTTTTTATGTAAAACTAGCTGACCAGACAGACTTCGTGCTGTCAAAAAAATGTGAAAAAAAGGGCTGTTTTTAAGGTTTTCCCGGCAACTATTCGATTTTTTCTCGCCGCAAGAACCATCCTTGGACTTCAACGAACATTTTGAAAAAAAAAATGCCAAGTTGGTTCTGGCGTTGTTGAGTTATGCGCTTACCAACACATTTTGCGATTCATTTTTATATTATAGATTTATCCGAAGCGAAGCGAGAGCGGGTCACTAGTATTTCATTAATAGATAGGTAGATGTCTCATAATAATAACATACAATATTTACGTCATAATCACAACACTTGCTTTTTTATTGACTGGCTCGGTGGAACAGTGGTTCGATTCCCACTCGGGACAAATATTTGTTTGACGAACATCGGTGTTTGTTCCGTGTCTGGGTGTGATTATATAATTATAAATATCTATGTATTTATATCAGACTCTGAAGTCCATAGTACAATCTCTGCTCACTTTGGGGTCAGGTGTGTGGAAATGTCCCTGATATTTTTATTTTTTACTATTTATACACCGTGAAATTTAGTGGTTGTTCTACATACATACATGAAAAGAAAATTATTCTATCTTAGTAGTGAAATAGATATGTGCAGTTTTTTTTATTAAAGTCAATAAATACCGGTTTCACGAACGAAAGGGATAAACGAAACTCGAAATCACGCTCGAACAGATTTATTACTTAGGGGGTAGAGCTTCTTTAGCTTAAATCATCATTTTCATGCGGCAATCAGTACCTTATTACGTCACATCTCTTAAAATAACGATAGCTTCTCATTCCGATTTTTATTTGAAAAATGGAAAAAATAAATTTTTCAAGAAAAATCCAGCATGATTTGATAATTCACTAAAGGGAAATTGTTTTGCTACGGGAAAACAGCCACTGAAATTTCAAGGTGTAGGTATAGGTACTTAACTTTAGGTATTCTAGACTTACAACTAGTAGTTTAGTAGGTACTGTAGCTCCAGTAAGTGTAAAACAGGATAAGTCCGATTCACAAACTGCAAAAACACTTCCCATTCAGGTACCCTTAAAAATCGGTCAACGTGGGCGGCACCTTTATGCCTTCATTATAATAATACCTACCTTTTACTCGCCCCGAATATTAGATCTCTAAAGAGATCGGACTTAGTAACACAAACTTTTTCAACAAGTCTTATGGAAGTCGTCATAAAACGCTCCCTTTTTACAGAGAAACCATATTTCAAAATGTCCTCTTTATCGGACAAAAAAAGACGATGAAAAAGTCGAGCTGGGACTGACATACATAAATGCCCCTTTAGCGAATCTTAGTAGAAATATCCCACAGCGGAGTCTCAAGAAATATAGGTACCGTTATTTTTCAAATCCTTCGATAGCCGATAGAACGAACGATTCAAGAACGGTGGAACCATCGCATTCTGAACTATTAGAGTGAAGGAATCGCGAATGCATTTATCTTCGACGTAGATATGCAAATTCATTCCGCATTCTACGTTGAAATGAACGAAAATGGCTGAAGATTGTGTTTGTGGGGGTGATAGTTCGTAGTCTGCATACAGGAGCGGCAGTGGTTGGTACGAGTACATTAAAGGTTTCTATGTGTTCTTATAAAATGCATGTCTATCGACAAGTCACTTGCCATAGTCATGGGGTCTCATCCCATACATTGAAAATGATATTCCCAAAAACTACAACAGATGGCGACACGAGTATTCATTCGTTGATGATGACTATGCAAAGCCGAGAAAACGATTAATCCAACCCTTAAAATTATATAGGCTAGTGTTTAAAAACATAATAATACATAACCAAATAAATTAAAACCCTTTTAGATAAATATTTTCATAAATTTTAATTTGCTATTGTAACGCGGCGCCTCGCGCACGCGCCCGAACGATCGACGCGCAGCGCAGGGCCGCCCCGCCCCGCGACCTCATACCGCGCTAGTCCCCTCGCCGGCCTTATAAGGCCCGCGCCCGGCACCTCAGAGCCAGTCTGCGCTCGCTGCGAGCCGCGTGCATTTCTCCGCACTGACTTAGGTCGGTCCTTGAAGGCGCTCTGCTCGTTGCGAACATAGGCTACGCGCGTAGGTATAGCTACGGGTACCGTGCTTGCGTCGTTAGCGAACTACACGGTGGTCCGAGTTATACTCTGTGCTTAGGATTCCCTTAGCTATCCCCATTAATATTAGATTTTATATGTTTGTGAGTTAGTTTCTTCTAATAAATTGTTTCTGTTGTAATTCCGTTTTTATATTTAACTCCCGTTAGAAGCAACCCCGTTACAATTCTGGCAGCCCAACGCGGGGATTCTTTTAATATAAAATATTTTATATATATACTTACATAATACATATATACATATTTTGGTCTCCTCTTTTTTTTTTTTTTTCTTTTTCCGCCATAAGTAGTTATATTATAATACATATCTTTTTTACTGTTTATATATAAATATATATAGATAACTTGTTACCCTATCAATACAAGTACCTTGCCGACAAGATTGATTTGTATAAGATTTTGCCTAGGCGTAGTCAACGTAAAAACGCAAGTATGTCAAATGTAAGTTTTACGGACGATCAGTTCCGCAGCTTAGTACATGTCTTGTCAACAAGGAACTCCAGTCCACCCCTATCTCCAAAAGCTGGTAGCTTCGCACAGTGTACGGCCCGTTTTGACGGAACACACGACACATCTGTAGTGGAAACCTTCATTTCTACTATAACGACATACAAAAATATAGAAAATGTCGAAGATAGTAATGCCATTGAAGGGCTAATACTTTTGCTGACTGGAGAAGCTTCAACATGGTGGCAGGGAGTGAAATCAGATGTCACAAAATGGTCGGAAGTAATAACGCTTCTCCGCACCACATTTGCGCCTAGAAGGCCAGCTTATAAAATCTATGACGAACTAGTCACAGTAAAACAATTAGAGCCTAACAACACAGAACTGTTTGTTGCCAAGAAACGGGCACTCCTAGCCGAGCTGCCCAAACCTAAACTTGCCACGAGTCAATGCTTAGACCTGGTGTATACCTCATTGCATATGGATATAAGGGACAGAATACCCAGGGATACGGTGGCAAGCTTCGATGAATTCCTGATAAAGGTTCGCCAAATAGAGGAAGTGTTAGCTGAGCGCAGGCACGCACGCGGGAAAAACCATGAGCCTTCTTTAGGAAAAAGAGTCAAATGCACCTTCTGTCGCGCTTTTGGACACACGGAAGACGAATGCCGAAAGAAGAAGTCGAATTCTCAGCGGCAACAACCTTCAGTTGGCAATCCCCATCAGTACAAGACGGTGCCTATCGCAAAAATTACATGCTATGGTTGTGGTGAGCCTGGAGTTGTAAGAAGTAAATGCAAGAAATGCAATGCCGATACAAAGATAAACTCATTGGAAGTAGGGTTTTATGCACTTGACCCTAGCCTTTCCGGTATATCTCGATTACGTCCAACTGTAGAAGTTCAGATAAGTGGCGTCAAAGGAAGAGTACATGTAGACACTGGTGCCAAGCTTAGTGTAGCATCCTATTCCCTGTACAATCTTCTTGAAGGAAAGGGTGTGAAGTTTACTAATGAATCAGCAACTATTACTCTGGCCGACGGCTTACGACGACGCCAACTTATAAGGAGAACCTCAGTGCCTGTGACCCTTAATGGAAGAACAGTACAGACAAATTTCATCGTCCTACCTGAGTCCCACGATAATAGAACGTTATTAGGAGTAGATTTCATACAGGATGCTAATATAGTACTTAACCTGCCGCAACGTCTATATCACTTTTTGGATAAACCTGGGGTGAAGTTTGATCTCTTCAATGAAGATGAAGACACAACTTCGGTCGCCGCATTACAGACCACTACAGAAAAGGCTGAGACTGCGATCTCGAAGTTAATTAAAATGACAGCGCTAGAACCGATGGAAAGCCCACTGAAGAATACTCCATCTCCACATGGATCTCCCGTAGAACAAAACGCAGAAATACCTTATAGGCCTCCCTCATTGATCGGTTACGAGACGCCTCCAGCTTCTCCTGTACGTAACAGCCCGAAACTAAAAGGTTATTCGCCTAGATTTGTGAGTTCCCTTTTCAGAGATGCCCAGATGGCAATAAATATGAACGAGGTAGAACTTTCGCCACACAGTAGCCAAATATTTGAACCAACTATCGATCTATCTATGGTTTCAGTTGAGTACGGCTCTCACCTTAATAGTGAACAACAAATTAAACTAGAAGCCATGCTGAATCAAAACACAGATGTGTTTACAGCTAATGGAGAACCAGCAGCGTTAGTGGAGCATGTCATAGAAACCAATAATCATGCACCAATAGCTGTTCCACCATATAGGATGTCCCCTTTACGAAAAGAAATCCTGCAGAAAGAAATTAATCACATGTTAGAGGAAGGCATTATTGCAGCTTCAAACTCACCTTGGGCGGCCCCTGTAGTGATGGTGCCTAAGAAAAATGGTGATGTACGGGTCTGCATAGATTATCGTCAGTTGAACAACATCACTGTACCAGATGCATATCCATTGCCGAGGATAGACGACCTGTTACACGAAGCTAAGCCAACTCCTTACATGACTGCATTAGACCTGAAAGCTGGATACTGGCAAATCCAAGTACGCCCGGAAGACCAGAAGAAGACAGCTTTTGTGACTCCATTCGGGCTTTACGAATTTAAACGAATGCCGTTTGGATTGCGGAACGCACCAGCTACTTTTCAGAGATTCATTGATCGATTACGAATCCAGATCGACGCTCAATTGCTAGCCTACCTAGATGACCTAATTCTACTGTCTCCTTCGTTTGATCGGCACCTGCAAGACCTGGAGGATTTGTTTAGGTTACTACGGAACAACAATTTGGTTGTCAATAAGCAAAAGTGTCGGTTTTGCCAGGATCAAATACTATATCTCGGACATATTGTTACCAGGTCCGGTCTCCAGACGGATCCTGCTAAAATAACTGCTATAACGGATATGCCTGCACCAAAGAACGTAAAGCAAGTGCAATCATTTCTACAGACATGTTCCTGGTATCGCAGGTTTGTACCAAATTTTGCAAAGCGTGCTCAGCCACTGACCCAATTGACGAAAAAGGACTCCATCTGGGAGTGGGGAACTAAGCAGCAGAATGCGTACACTGAACTAAAACATTGTCTAACTAGCGCGCCAATCCTACGTCAAGCCGACTTCAACAAACCGTATACGATCAAAACGGATGCCAGTGATTACGCTCTGGGAGCCGTTTTGGTCCAGGGGGAGGGCACTAATGAGCACCCCGTAGAATACGCGAGCCGTTTACTAACTAAACCAGAGAGAAATTACTCTACAACAGAACGCGAAGCATTGGCGGTAGTCTGGGCTGTTTCAAAGTTCAGAGGCTACATAGAGGGATCATCCGTGATAATAGCCACTGATCACCAGGCTTTGAAATGGTTGATGTCCATCAAGTCACCTACTGGTCGCCTCTCAAGATGGGCCTTACAGTTACAACCCTATAACCTGAACATCGAGTACATACCAGGAAAGACAAATATTGTTGCAGACGGTCTTTCTAGGCCTCCATGCGAGGGTATTGAGAAGACATCCCATGAGATCTGTGTGATTTCTGTTGACCTTCCACGAAGCTCCGGAGCCGAGATCCGATTGGGACAAATATCTGACCCAGAACTAAAAATTATCATCAATGCACTGGAGAAACCCGTGAAAGACGAAGATGCGGTGTACTGGTCAAACAAAGGATACTTTATAAGTAGTGGAATGCTATATCGTTACATACAGGACAGTGATGATAATTCTGGACAGCTAGTAATTCCTCATAGTGAGCGCCCGGCCGTTTTACAGGAATATCATGATGATCCATCAGCTGGGCACTATGGAGTGGACAAAACATTTGAACGTATATCAAGGCGTTATTACTGGAAGGGTATGAGAAAAGACATTGAAAGGCACATCAAAACCTGTATTAAGTGCCAACGTTATAAGCCTAGTAACCTAAGGCCGGCTGGGCTTTTGCAAACCACCGTAATGAACCAGAGGTTTGAAACTTTGAGCTTTGACTTGTTCGGTCCACTGCCTCCAACTTCAAAGAACCATACATGGATCTTTATAGCAGAAGATGTTGCCACTCGGTGGGTCGACCTATTTGCTCTTGAGCATGCCACTGCGGAAGCGTGCGCTGATGTTTTATTAAACGAAATTTTTCTTCGATATGGAATTCCAAGACGAATCATAAGTGACAATGGAACACAGTTCGTCAGCGCGATTATGCAGAAATTGACGTTCTGCCTTAACATACATCATGCATTTACTCCTGTTTACCACCCAGAGACCAACCCAGTTGAGAGGAAGAACCGCGACTTGAAGACCCAACTGGCAATTCTTGTGGGTGATGACCACCGTTCTTGGGCAGAAAAACTGCCAAGTATTAGATATGCCATGAACACATCTAAATGTGCCAGCACTAGTTATACCCCTGCATATTTAACTTTTGGACGAGAACTGCGAACTTATGATGACGTCAAACATGATGTAAGGCAGATAGCCTTGTCTGAAAATTTCATTCCAGAGATCACCCCCAAGCTCACTCTGCTAGCAGAAACTTTTAAGAGAGCACAGGAGGTTCAGGAAGACAGAGAAGAAAGTAGAAAGAAGGCCACTGATACACATCGCCGACCATCACCGGCATATCAACCCGGTGACCTTGTGATGGTAGCAACGAATGCTCTCAGCAATTCCGCTCGTCATCAGACAGCTAAATTGCACCCACGTCGTGATGGTCCTTACGTTATCCTCCGACGTCATGGGCCCTGTTCCTACGAAATAGCCAATCCCGCTGATCCAACCACTCCACTGAGTACCTACCATTCCTCAGCGCTGGCCCCTTACCAAGGGCTCGACCTTTCCCTACCTAACCCCGAACAACCTCTACGCCGACGAGGACGACCCAAGAAGAAGATGACTGACACAGCCACTGGACTTCTCGCCGGGGCGTCTTCGAGTCCAGAGGGGGAGCCTGTAACGCGGCGCCTCGCCGCACGCGCCCGAACGATCGACGCGCAGCGCAGGGCCGCCCCGCCCCGCGACCTCATACCGCGCTAGTCCCCTCGCCGGCCTTATAAGGCCCGCGCCCGGCACCTCAGGGCAGTCTGCGCTCGCTGCGAGCCGCGTGCATTTCTCCGCACTGACTTAGGTCGGTCCTTGAAAGCGCTCTGCTCGTTGCGAACATAGGCTACGCGCGTAGGTATAACTACGGGTCCCGTGCTTGCGTCGTTAGCGAACTACACGGTGGTCCGAGTTATACTCTGTGCTTAGGATTCCCCTTAGCTATTCCCATTAATATTAGATTTTATATGTTTGTAAGTTAGTTTCTTCTAATAAATTGTTTCTGTTGTAATTCCGTTTTTATATTTAACTCCCGTTAGAAGCAACCCCGTTACACTATAATATTTGTAGTTTTCGTGAGTTCTAATCTGGTAGAACGCCATCTAGTTCAAAAAATGACAACTGTCAGTCATCAACTAGATGGCGTTGTTCGCGTATATTTTATATTAAATAAATTATAATTCTAGATTATTTAAATTCTTTTGTTAAAACAAGAAAATATATTACACGGATATAAGAGTTACTTAACTATCAACTACAAGAATGATTAATCTATTCCTTAGATTAATATTTTGTAACCTTTCTCCGAATTGTAGGAATGAATATTCCCTAACGCAACAAAAACTATTCAATTATCTAATTTGAAAATTGGAAAAAAATCGCGTTCTTTACCCCGCCTGAACAGGGTCCCCGTTAAATAGAAATTAAATGTTTAAATTTTCATAGAGCTTTGAATAGCACTAAAACATCAAATAAAAATATTCAACTATAAATAGGTAATTGGTCATAAAAATCTTTTTTAAATATTTGTCGAGTTTTTGCTCAAAAAATATATATTTCAAATAAAATTAATATCATACAACATCACTTTCATTGTGTTCATACCGTGGTAAGAAGTCGTATCACAAATCACAAATAAACATAAAAATACGTGTATAAATAGCACACCAAACACGGCGCAAACAACGATCTTCGATTAAACAAATATTTGACCGAGTGGGAATCGAACCCACGAGTCCCACGACTCTTGACGCATGAAACAGAGGCACTATCCAATACAACATCGAGCCAATCAGCCATCCAGAGAAGAAATATTATATTATAATTTTTAAAATGATATAAATAGATATTATTTAACACAATAACTCGAATTTCTTCTATCGTGAACATTTAAGTATCTTCTCGTTTTAAGTACATTCTATATGCTGCATTGTCATACATCACCATTACAATTTGATTTAAGTCAATGGTTCACTACGCATAATGAAATAACAACTTTATTTTAAATGCATTTTAACAAAGTCTAAAGTTTCGTCCGCCTCTCGCGCGACACGGGGTTATTCCGTATTCATCCTATGTGATCTCATCCTACGTGATATTTTTTCCTTACTCATCCTAATTTCGTTCCTTAATCATCCCAAAGCAAATATTTCAATTTTAAGTTCCTTATTCATCCCAAAAATAATTCCTAGCTCATCCTATCGCAAAACATTTTAAAAATAAGAATATTTTGTACGGTTGGAATAAAAGTTTAAAATTTAATTTAGTCGTTTTCTATACTAATACTATAAAGAGGAAAGATTTGTATTTTTGTATTTTTGTATGTGTGTAATGAATAAACTCAAAACTACTGGACCGATTGCAATAATTTTTGCACCATTAGAAAGCTGCATTATTCAGAAGTAACATAGGTAATATTATATTTTTTTAAAAATTAGGATCCTTACTAAAACTCCAATAATGTAACCCAAGGTGTAAAAAATAGACCTGAAAAATTCCTTACGTCGCCTGCGCTGTGAAAACTATTAAAGATAGAACAAAACCATTTACTAAGACTTTGCAGAACTAACATTATCTACAAAAAGTGTCGCGACAGCATCATCATCATCATCTTGGCGTTTTTCCGGTTGCATCCTTGCGGAGCCCGGGGTCCGCTTTCCTACTCCTAACTCTCCACTTCGCACGGTCTTCGGCATCCTTTACGGAGAGTTTGTTGGCACGCATGTCATCCACTACAACGTCAAGCCAGGCCTTCTTGGGCCTTCCCCTTCTGCCGGGACCCGGCGGTAGCGACATGGCTAGACACTTGTTCCCTACGTAGTTTGCCGGTTTCCGTAAAACATGACCGTACCAACGTAGGCGGCACTCTTGCAGTTTATCAGCGATGTCTCGGACATGAAGGCTGCCGCGAATTCGGGAGTTCTTTACGCGATCTGCTCGCGTAACTCCCGACATCCAGCGCAGCATCTTCATCTCCGTGACCCGCAGTTCCTGCTTGTGCCGCTCAAGTAATGGCCATGCTTCACTACCATATAAGAGGACAGGCCTAATGATGGATTTATAGACCTGTCCCTTCAGCTTAACCGGCATTTTAGGGTCGCAAGTGACGCCGCTCACCTCCCGCCATTTATCCCAAGCAGCAGCAATGCGTGCCTTGACGTCGGAGTCGATGTCGCCGTTCGCGTGGAGTACAGATCCCAGATACTTGAACTGGTCCGTGCGCTCGACCGTGTCTTCGCCTATGCGGACGGACATGGGGTCTGTAGTGTTGCAGGCCAAGTACTCTGTCTTCGCCACGTTGAGTTTCAGACCCCCGTTCTCAAGCGATTCCTTCCATGTGTTAACACGTCTCACCAGCCGTCCCCTGTCCGAGTCCACCAGCGCGATATCATCAGCATACATAAGTAGCCATGGTGGCTGCTCATGGTGGTCTCTGATGCTGTCTGACAATACGTCTAATATCAGGCTGAAGAGAAACGGACTCAGGACGGAGCCTTGGTGTACTCCGACGGTTATACGAAAGGGCAAAGTGTCGCCAACAGCGGTCCTAACTACAGAATCGGAATCACAGTACATGTCTCTAATGATATCAACATACGTTTCTGGCACTCCCTTGCAGCTCAGGGCCCACCAAATCATCTCACGCGGAACACAGTCGAAGGCCTTCTCCATGTCCAGAAATAGGAAGTGGAGAGGCGTGTTCTTCGTCCTGTATTTCTCCATGATGATTCTTAGGGCAAAAACGGGGTCCATAGTCCCGTGACCGGGGCGGAAACCATATTGACATCCAGAGACAGTGCACTCCTGACGGATTCGAGAGTCTACTATCCGCTCGAATAGTTTCATGGTGTGGGACATGACCTTTATACCGCGATAACTACCGCACTCTTGCACTGATCCCTTGCCCTTGAAGACCGGGGTGATAACACTCAGTCTCCATTGGCGAGGAATCCCGCCGGTGCTGAGTATGCGGTTATAAAGGTTAGTAAGGATGCCCACACCACGACCACCCATTGCCTTCCAGGCTTCGATGGGGACTCCATCGGCTCCGACAGCTTTCCGATTCTTCATGCGGCGAAGAGCATTCTCTACTTCTTCAGGCGTTACCGGTGGCACAAGTCCAAGATTCGGAGGGAGGTCCGGTGGCTGCACTTCTCTATGCTGTTTATTTAACAGCTCGTGGAAGTAAGAGCGCCATCTCTCCTTCACCGCGAGGTCCTCGCATAGTAGGTCACCATGAGGGTCTTTAACACAGCGGCACTTGGAGATATCCTGTGCCGCTTTGACCCTAGAACGTGCCAATCTATAGATAAGCTTCTGCCCTCAGACGATTCCAGCCTATCGTAGAGCGGTTGTAGGTGGGCTCGCCTGGCTCTGGCAACAGCTTTCTTAGTTGCACGTTTTGCGGACCTGTATGCGTCGCGATCTTCAGGAGAGTTGGACGCTTGCCACTTTTTAAAGAAGGCTTTCTTCACCCTAGTCTCCTCTGGACTGCGTCGTTCCACCACCAAGTCTCCTTGTCAAATTTGCGTCCACCCTTAGACGTGCCAAGCACTGACTTCGCCGCTTCGGTTATGGTTGCCTGAATCCTGTCCCAGTGGTTCTGAACTGATTCGTTCTCAGCCTCAGCGCACTTGTCGCCGATAGCTGAGACGAACACCTGGGATTTGTTTTCGTCAAGCCGCCACCACCTTATTTGACGCCGACAGCGCTCAAAGCTTTTGGCTTTGGGCTTCACGCAGAGATCCATGACAAGTAGACGGTGTTGTGCCGTGAGACTCTCTCCGGGTATGACCTTGCAGTTGACTACTTTGCCGATGTGGTGCCTCCTAGTGAGTAGGAAGTCGATCTGGGTAGCGTGCCGCCCACTCCTGTAGGTGATTAAATGTTCAGGCCTCTTTTGGAAAAACGTGTTCACAATAGCCAGGTCGGCAGCCGAACACAACTGGAGGATGTTCTCCCTTCAGTGTTGCGTCTGCCGTACCCATAGCCACCATGTACACGCTCGAACTCCTCAGGCTCCTCACCCACATGACCGTTCAGATCGCCACCCAGAACGACTCCCTGAGATGGTGGGATTCCACGCAGCACCTCTCCAAGTCTATCCCAGAATGAAGTCTTTTCGGTGTCGCTGCAACCAGCCTGTGGAGCGTATGCGCTTATCAAGTGGGTCGTAACCCCTTCGATAAGCACCGTTACGTCCATTAAGCGGTCGCTGTAGCGTTTCACCTCCAACACGTCATCCTGCAACTCCCCGGACAGCACTACCGCAACCCCGTTCTCTCCACTAGGTGCTCCTGTGTAGATCAGCTTGTAGTCATTCCCAATGGCCCGGGATCTGCTGCCTTTCCACCGAGTCTCCTGCAGGAACGCCACTGCCACCCTCCGCCTGGTGAGTACGTCGGCCAGCTCTCTCGCGCGACCGGTAAGCGTGCCCACGTTCCACGTCGCGAAGCGGAGTTTCCGTGGGGTTGGGGCTAACGTCTTTAGCCGCGTCCGTCCCCAACGCGGTAGCCCTAGCCCACTTGCCACAGGAGTCGGGCGAAACTCCTGCGCGCCGTTTTGCGGCGGCGCCCTATCTCTGGCTCTTTTCCTTACTTTTCTTACCATTTTGAGTGGCGAGTTTCGCTTTTACGGGAGCGACTGCCGTCCGACCACCCAACCCCGAAGGGAAAGCTGGTGCCAGAGCCTCGTTCGTTGGTCAGCAGGGGTACGCACTTGCACGTGAGGTTGGCTTGGGCCCAAAGATCTTGGTAGGGCCCCCTCCCCAGTCGCGACAGCATATGTCTAAATATTATAGTTATGTCACAGCAAGCGGTTTTTTATTCAAAAATTTAATTTTTAGGCCGGCGCTTGAAAGGGCTCTTTATTTGTACCTTGGTATTAATCCTTAAAAAATAAGTTACCTTATATTCAAGACGGCTTCAATACATTTTTATAACTTTTTGAATTATTCAATTCGGACATATTTTAATTCGGAAGATATCACGAGTTTAAAAATGCAAGTATTAGAAAAAAGTCGCGTGGTTGCCGCCACCGCGCTCATCTAGCCAGCATGCGACGTAGGCTCCATGTAAGCGTCACTGGGGTACGGGGGAGTCAATGTTATATGTAATATAATAATATTATAAAGAGGAAAGGTTTGATTTTTTGTTTGTTTGTTTGTTTCGAATAGGCTCCGAAACTACTGCACCGATTTGAAAAAATCTTTCACTGTTGGAAAGCTACACTATCCTTGAGTGTCATAGGCATTTAGAAAAAAAAAATAGATTTCTCATACGGGGTTAAAATATATTACATAGAGATAGAGATATCCCCGAAGCGAAGCGAGGGCGGGTCGCTAGTGTCAAATAAAACTGCAAAAAGTCTGATAAAATAATATATTTATTTATAAATGTTGTATTAAACAGTTAGGTATGTTTATTTTTAAAAATTAAGAATAATATATAAGAAATTTATCATATGATTAACACAGCAATATTTTTAAATTTTGACAAACATGACACAATCAACTTTGATTTCAAAAACATCGTCTTCCATATGTACCTAAACTGTATGATTTTTAAAATCTTATAATAAAATGTTAAAAAATAATCTTAAATTAAAAATCACAGATTAAGGAGGAACCAGGATATCAGTTAGTGGTGAACTGATTAAAGCCAATTCGCAACATGGGGATACAAAATGTATCTATCTCTTTCTAACAAAAGATTCTATCTCTTTCACTTGTATGCACAGGTAATAGTTAAAATACAACTTGGTGACTCATTATTAGATGTAAATGAAACCGTTACTATTATTTTCTTTAATAGCACGTGCAAGTTTGGCTTTCGGTTTTAAGTATATTTTATTGAATATTATGTTATTTTCTTGTTTTAACATACAGATTTCTTTTTATTTATAATAATAGTATTTATATCCAAAACCTATTAATAGTTCACTTTTTTTTTTTTTTTTTTTTTTTTTTTTTTTTATAATAGGCAAACAAGATGACCACACTCCGCCTGATGGTAAGCGGTAGTGAGATCCAAATATGAGGTCGACAGGCACAATAGATCATATTGCGCCTGTCGCACTCACCCTGAAGGCCTGCTTAAATGCCGTTTCACGCCCCGCCTGAAGAGCCCGGGATCATAGGAGGGAGGGAAAACATGAGCTGGAAGGGCATTCCATGCCTTAATGGCACGGGGCAGAAATGAAGAGCTGAACCTCTTAGTCCGAGCCACCAGCGACTGCATTGTATGTGGATGGCAGCGCTGTCCTGCACGTGTCGGTCGGGAGTGGAAAGGGGAGGGAGGGATTAGCTGAAATAGCTCTTCAGAGCATTCCCCATTAAAGAGACGGTAGAGAACACTAAGACCGGCAATGTCTCTACGTAGTTGTAGAGGCTCCAGAGTTTCGGACACCTCTACATCACCGACAATACGGATAGCACGTCGCTGCAACCTATCGAGAGCGTCGAGCAAGTATTTTGCGGAGCCATCCCAGAGGTGACAGCAACATTCCACACATGGGCGAACTTGTGCCTTATAAAGAAGGCAGAGCTGCACCGGTGTGAAAAATCGCCGCACTCTGTTCAGGATCTCCAGTTTGCGGGAGGCTGTTCTAATGACGCTCTCGATGTAATCCCGCTGGTTCAGGTCGCGGCGAACATCTATGCCAAGGATGCTAAGGCTATCCTGTATTGGTAAGGGGGTGCTCTGAAGAGTAGGATGGGAAAGGAAAGGAGACACTTTACTAGAAAAACCACACACCTGTGTCTTCTTGGCATTGAACTCGACAAGATTGCATGAGCCCCATTCGGAAATGCGGTCCAAGACCCCGTCAAGCTCGGCGACAAGAAGGTTCCTCTTTTCCTCGGTTTCGGTCTGCTTTACCCCAGGTCTTCCAAAATAACGTGCGTGGACAGTGCTGTCATCTGCATAGCAATGAATGTTGCCTAGTGACAACATGTCATTGATATGCAGCAGAAACAATGTCGGCGACAGAACGGAACCTTGAGGTACACCGGAATTTATTGGGTGGAAACAGGAAGTGCGTCCGTCACAAAGGACACGAATCCTGCGCCCCTCCAAAAATCCCGCAATCCATTCGCATAAGCGAGGTGGCAGACCGTATGCCGGGAGCTTGGAGAGAAGCGAACGATGCCATACACGGTCAAACGCTTTAGCGATATCAAGGCTAACTGCCATAGATTCGCCGTGCTTCTCCATAGCCTCCCCCAGAGGTGCGAAACGTACGCTAGAAGATCACCCGTGGACCGTTTCCACTTCTGAAAATGTTTTGACTTTTGATTTTGCTATCCATACTTTTTATTGAAATATTCACCTAGTGATGAGGAAAGACTGCGTTAGTGTTGTGTCAAGACAAAATCTAATAGGATGAGCTAGGAATACAATTTTAGGATGAGTAAGGAAATCGGATGAGTTCACATAGGATGAATACGGTAAAACCCGCGGCACGAGATGTACTTGCGCGCGATGATAGTAGCCCACCGACCGACGCGACCGGAACGCGCTTGCTCTAAAACTCAGAGGGCTGCCGCGCGCACACGGGCGCTGCTACACAGGTTAAAATGTGAATGTGAATGGCACGCTCTGCTAATTTATAATTGACGTTTTTATTAAATAAAGAATCTGGAGTCTGCATTTATTAAGTATTTTGAGCAAGTACGTATCTTATTTATTATTCGGAATTACTTTAACTTCAAATGAAACTACTATAATAATGACTCATCAATATTGAATTAATAAAATATTTTATGTAAATTATAATAACCCCGTTCCGCAACGGGGTTTTAATAAAAAGTTACATTAGAGCTTTGAATAGCACTAAAACAACAAATAAAAATATTCAACTATCAATATTCGGGCATAAAAATCTTTATATTAAATACTTTTCTCTTAACTACTTACGAGTTTTTGCTAAAAAAATATATAAATTCAAATAAAATTAATATCACACAACATCACTTTTAATGTTCCGATTCCGTGGTAAGTGGTTGTATCAAAAATCACAAATAAACTTAAATTTACGACTTTTCCAACCTCGGTCCCTTGTATTGAAGAAAGGTAATCGCCGATAGAGTGAGTCGACAACAAATATTTGTGTACGTATATAAATAGCACACACTAACACGGCGCAAACATCGATGTTCGATTATACAAAAATTTTTTCCGAGTGGGAATAGAACCCACGAGTCCCACGACTCTTGACGCATGAGACAGGGGCACTATCCAATACACCATCGAGCCAATCAGCCATACAGAGAAGAAAGGATATATAATTTTTAATTACATGATATAGATAAATTATTTGACTCATACATTATCTTTAACTTTTAAGTATCTTCTCGTTTTCGTTTCGTAAGTACATTCTAGATATTGCTGTATTGTCATAAATCACCATTACATATTGATTTCAATCAATTGGTTCACTACGCATAATGAAATGACAACTTTATTTTAAATACATTTTAACAACACCTGAAGTTTTGTCGGACTCTCGCGCGAGACAATGTACCTACTTGGGCGCGATGATACCCTATCGACGACCGGGCCGCCATTAACGCTTGCTCTTAAACTCATAGGGCTGCCGCGCCAACACGGCGCTGTTACACCGATTAAAATATTAACAGCACGCTCTCTGCTATTTTATTATTGACGTTTTTATTAAATTAAAACGACAATAATGATGACTCAACAATATTGAATTAATAAATATTGTTCAATTATTATTGTTATGTAATAATTTACATAACAATATTTATTAATTCAATATCTAATAATTAACTTAGCTGTTTCAATACAATAATAAAAAATAATAAAATTGATTAAAATGTTCTAATAAATAATGTACCAAACAATCATTGTTCTATCGAAAAAGGCCCTCACAACTCCTTTTGTACAAGTGACACGCAGCTTCAAAGCAATATCAACTTCACGAACATATTGTTTTGGTACACTTTTCACTGTCGCAGTAGACAGCCCTTTGCATTTTGCGCGCGAGACGTTTTCCTTAAAAGGGGCAACCCTGCTCTTGTGTGAGGTTCGGTTATTCGCGCGCGCGTATTGTCATTCCGCGACCTAGCAACGTCAAAGCTGTTTGGGAGCCTTTACAGCGACATCTTTTGATGTGCTTTTTCGACATGCTTTTACACTGGATGGGAATGGCTCGCTTGGTCTAGCGACATCTGGTGTGCAAGACGGAAAACAGACATGGCGCGCGAGATGCCCGAGTTATGATGTCTACGTTTCAATGTATGGGATGGGGTATCTGTATTAGTTTATGTTATCTGTGCCATAGTTTTACATTATGTACCTACGTACCTGCCACTATGCCACCTATACCTAATTCCCAACCGTCCGTAATTAAAGATTAGTTAAAAAAGTAAGAAACGTTTCGTGTAAAGTGGGTAGTGCCCTTGCGCTTCGCTTGCCTCGTCTTGGCGGGGACACTACCGCGCCCCCGGATGAGGGAATTATGTGTGTAAATGTATTTCAGTGAAAATTTAATTCGTTTGATAATGAAAAATGTCTTAATTGGCACTAAATTTGAAGCAATGTGAATACAATGCCTGATAAATTAGATATTAATATCAACTTTAAATAATCACTTACATTGAGATTTGAAAGAATTTGTAAACTGATTTGAAACTGGTCATAACGATCGACGGGTCTAATCAAATAAAAATTCACAAATATAGAACATTTTTCTTTATTAATCCCATTATTGTTGTTGTATCTAAACATAAAACTGTTGAAATATCACATCTTAGCTTAAAAATATACTCGAATAAGTAATACAGACCAAATCAATATGAATCGCACAACATTTATTTTACAAAATAAATGTGGTTTTCCTTAGTACCTGTGTTTACTTGAATCACATA
The DNA here is from genome assembly GCA_039566165.1 of Maruca vitrata. Taxonomy (NCBI): domain Eukaryota; kingdom Metazoa; phylum Arthropoda; class Insecta; order Lepidoptera; family Crambidae; genus Maruca; species Maruca vitrata. The sequence continues at coordinate 4,362,177 of CM076933.1, forward strand.
ATTATTAATTTATATTTATGCCATTTAGATATAATCAGAAGAAAACGCTGGGTTTGTATTTAATATGAAACTTTTATCTTGTTTTATATCCTTGTAAATGTTAAAAGAAAACAATAAATGATCTAAATGCTTTTATGTACAGAATTACTGCCAAATGCCATAAGAATATTTTAATATTTGGCCGAAATGTCGAATTTAGGATCTTTTCAATCGTGTAAGTCAGTCAATCGTTTCAGTATTTGGCTGTTTGTCAATGAAATGTACATAAAAGTCATAAATTCTACTTATATGGCATTGTTACACAAATTATCTTGTAATTGAAAATAAAAATATGAATCTACTTGTATCTGCCGTATGAACATTTAAGACTACGAAATGCTAAACCAAGAGAACAAAACACTCTTATAACTCGACCCGAATAATGAGAAACAACGAACTAAAGGTTCCGGAATATGGTCTTATACTTTAGATTACATATAATCTCATCTATTAATTGATAAAACAGGAATGTATTAATACTACAAAATATAACTGTGGAAATGTGATACAATAAAGCCCAGTCTAGAAACACGTACACTACACAAAAGGAGTAGTTTATGCAAGTTACTTTTAAATAGCAAGACATAGGTATTTATTAACTTCATATTTCGAATAAGACGGATTATATTATTATTCACGTAACTTTAAATCGTGTTAAACATGGTCTGAATACCTGCTATTATTTCATCAAGATATGTAGATCTCTTTCCAGCCACTAGGTCAATAGTAGTTGCGTATAAACTAAAAAAAAGTTAAATCTGCTTCTTACCTCATGGAGCCACTAAATTCAACAACTATTTATATTTCAATCTATGAACAAAAGCTACTATAAAGTCTTTACTGCTATACTGCGTAAATGATCACTAATCGGCAAAAATATAAACTTACGGTCTTCACGGTTTAGCACAAATATAGCTAATTATTATTACCGCCCTACATTTCTATTAGGTTACACTAATCATGGTGTCGAGCGGTTAGGTATTACGTCCATAAGTTTATATTTAGTGTAACGGGAACACGTTATTTTCCTTCAAAATTATTGAGGCTTAAAATGCTTCTCAGATGTCCAGCGAAAACAGTGGCTCTCTGTATAAAATGAATTAAGTACCTATGTATTTTAAAACACAGGAAATATGGAATATAAAAATAACAGGAAATATTCTGAAATGTAATAGAAGTATTAAATTGGATTATATAGATATAGCTAAGGGCTCTTGACAGGTCCGGATGGGTGATTAAATTTTTTTCCTCCTCTTTTCTGGCGTGGTTTGGTACATGGCCTCGTCGGCGCGGATCAGCCGGTTGACAGCACGGCTCAACGAGACATCTGTCACCAGAAAACAGATAGAATTAATCTTTTTACCAATACTTTACTACGCAGTCAACCGCGTATTTAGACGACATTCAAATTTATTCTACAAACGATCATGACCATAAGTACAATGTCATAAAATTCCCAAATTCAACTAAATTTCTACAATTTTTAAATTTATTCAAATAAATTTAAAACGAAATAAACGTAAAAAACTATGGTAATGGTAAGCAGATTGTGTAAATTTAATCACCCATTGCAAGTTTGTTAGTTCAGATTTATGATGAACGGTTATTAAATGAAACAATGTGAACATTTTTGGAAAAATCCTCTTTAATGTGATAGAATTTTAACAGTCCACTTACGTTTTAATACATTTTTCGTTGAATCGCAAAAATTACAAGAAACAATAGAAATTTCAAATTATAAACGTGATATAGTATAAGTAGTATATTTGGCAGTGTTTAAAGCCTTCATTGCAATTACTATCATTTTATGTAATTTCTGCGATCTTTTCGTATACTTACACAATAATTCAATTCTTATGAAATTGTACTTATTAAAGGCGTTCTTATTATATAAATTTTAAAAATATTAATTATCAAAATGATTATCAATGCACTAAATGAATAAAATAATTTAAAATGTGTACTTTCTTAATTAAATCTTGTGACAAATTAAATTAAAAGCCGTCCTACATTAATGAGGAGTAATAAATAGTTTGAATTTTGACTCATAACATCGTGACTTAAATATAGTAAAAAGAGAAAAAACCCTCTTTAAAATGAATTTTCCTACAATAAAAATACTTAATAATAAAACCTATTACCTATAGTCAATCAGTTTCTTTATAAAATGATGGTAAGTACTTCGACAGTATTTTAACGTACTGTTGCCTCATATTTGAAAAACTCAATAAATTATCAGTACCATATCCCACCACAAACTTATATAATTTTAGGGTTGTCAACTATGTCAAATTTAAATTATAAAATTATTGACCCATTTCCTTTAACATAAGTGTGTAAAATCATTCCTCAAGCATAACTCAACAGAAAAATCATGTATGTACTCTTTATTTAAATAAGGTATCGAAATATATTGCAATAATGTTTAGTTTATGTAGCTCTTAAATTAAGCTATTAAATGAACATTTAAAAATTGGGTCTTAGCCCTAACAATATTGTTTTGTAGCTTTCTTTGGGGTAAAAATATAATATATACTTGAAATCTGTAAAGCTTGTATGCGAAATTTTAATGATGAAATATATATTTTATTTTGTAATATATAAATAGGGCTTTTTTATTTCAAAAAATATTTTGTCTATCTGTATTATAACAAACCTTTCAGACTCCTTTCCATATAAAGTATTGTTTTATTAATAATGCGTATTCCTTTTTAGGAAAATATATAATCCAAAAGAGTTTTTTTTACACTCAACAGTGTTAATGGTATAACATACATTTCAGTCCTTTGCAGCCAAACACATTTTGTGATGTTACAAGTTAAATAAATACATCATGGAGACTAGAATAAGCGTCAGGCTTTTTTAAAAAAGGATGGACATCGTGTATTTAAAATCCTATGTTTACATGTCACATAATTGACGTTTTCCTCTTTGAAAATATAAAAAAATATATATTTAATCGTATCAAAATGTTCTCCAAATATTCAATCATATCAAAATATAAGGCAATACATGCAGATGCAATTTATTGTATAATTTTATTTTTTTAAAAGTAACACTTTGACAAATTTAAAATACAAAAATTTCACACTCTTAAATCTCACTGGTCACATGCAAAATATTTTAATAACTTATCATTTTCTATTACTTACTACTTCGAAACGAGTGACATGTAACATAGAAAATGTATATTATTTAATCACTTCTCATATAAATGTAGCAACATTTTATTATTATGAACACATTAACACTTGATTTCAAGATATTTCAGACAATAGATTAAGTAGGAATTAACAGAGTGGGTCTTTAATAACCTGGCGCAAAAATTTTTGCAGGAATATAATGACGTTTACTGAAGGTGTAATATTGCATGTGTAATTGCATAATATATTAATATCCAAAGTGGTCAGGCCTCAAAGATATTATTATAAGACACTGTGTGATTTTTAAATGAAATTTTGGAACATTTATTTGTGATACCCGTGCAGGTAGGGGGCAAAAGACTTCATTTTGGGAGTCTTTGTTTACGATATCCTTGTGGGTATGGTCGGGCAAGAACAGGTATACCAGATCTGACAAATTTACATAAGTAAGTAAAATAGCTATAAAATTGCAAGGCTTGTAATTAGTACATAAGTAACTGTCATCAATCACTTACTGAGACCAGGGGCTAAAACAGCTAATTAATCCAAAATGCAATGCTGTGATGCGCGAATGATTTCAACCTTAGGTCGATATACCACTTTCTTGGCCTACCATACAATAGAGCTACAATTTGGGAACTTTTGCTTGCGATTCTTGCAAATATGGTATTTTTTACCTAACTGACTATGACGATGGCTTGAAGTAGCCTTGTGATCATCACCGAACCGGGGGAGCGGATTTCTCTCACGCCTAATACGGGGCAATAGACAAAATTTAGGGAACATTTACCCTCTATATCCCTGGATTTAGAGGGTAATTATTTGTCTGCTATACCCCTGCAGGTATGTAGGGTAATAGACAACCGTTTGGGAATTAAACTAAGGGACTTTGTTATTTTAGTCTTAGTATTAAACTAAGACTAAAATAAGGGAATTTAGGAGTGAGGGCCATCCGCTCCCCCACAAATCCAGTGATGATGACAAGACTACCCCGCCATCATCGTAATTATAAAAAAAAAAGATAACTTTTGCCCACTACAACCCTGCAGGTAGTCACTACAGCTAGGGAGCTACGGACAGACAGTCTACCAACCGGGCGTCGTGTTGGCGAGGCGCCGCATGCGCCGCGTGTTCCGGTCCTGGTCGCGGATCTTCTTCTCCATTTCAGCGTTGGTGAGTGTCTCTAGATGGGGCGCCCATTGCTCCGCTTCGGACGGCTGACGGTACGGCGTCTGTAGGAGAAATAGTCAAGTATAATATCGTACTTACATAAAATCACGAAAAAGCGTCGATGGCCGAGTGGTTAAGGTCGTTGCTTGCCACGCGAGAGGTCGCAAGTTCAAACCCCGCCAGGTACCAATGTGTTTTTCAAATTTGGAATTCATATGTCACCATCATTCGACGCTTTAACGGTGAAGGAAAACATCGTGAGGAAACCAGCACACCTGAGAGATTTTTCAACGGTGTGTGAAGCCAAGTCTGAGGCCTACGGTTGGTTTAAAACTATGACCAGGTTGTTCATCAACCATACAGTAAGAAGAAGATAAAATCACGCCTTTTTCCCAGAGGGGTAGGCAGAGATCACTTCATGTCATGTGCTACGGTCCTGGCACACCACTTTCACTTTCGCACTTTCAGTCAACTAATTTATTACATACAATCTAGTTTTCCGCCCTTTTAATGTGGTTTTTTATTGCGTATACTATATTCCCTTGTGGTGAAGTCAGATAAAAAGTAGCCTGTATTCTTTCTCAGTCACTATGCTATGTGTAAATTCTTAAAATCTCTATATCCTTACTAATATTATAAAGGTGAAAGTTTGTATGTATGGATGTATGGATGTATGGATGTTAGTTTGTTACTCTTTCACGCTCAAACGACTGCACCGATTTTCATGAAATTTGGTATGATGGTAGCTGGCACTCTGGAATAACATATATGGGTGAAAATGAGTATGGGAGAATTTTTACGTGTTTGTCGATTTTTATAAAACTTGGTATGGAGGTAGCTGGCATTCCGGAGAGACACAAGCGCATTTTTTTTTTTTTTAATTCAACCCCCATGGCGGTCATTGGGGGGGTGAAATTAGTATGGGAGAACTTTTACGTGTTTATAGAATTTTATAAAACTTGGTATGGAGGTAGATGGCTCTCCGGAGAGACACTAGCGATACTTTTTTTTTTTCTCGAAATTCGATTCGGGGGGGGATGAAACGTAGTATGGGAGAACTTATAAGTGTTTATGGATTTTTATAGGTATGAAGGTAGCTGGCACTCTGGAATAACATATAGGCTACTTTTTTTTTTTTTTTATTTCAACCCCCATTGGCTTCATTGAGGGGGGGGCGGGTGAAAATTAGTATGGGAAAACTTGAACGTGTTTATAGATTTTCATAAAACTTGGTATGGAGGTAGCTGGCACACTGGAAAAACACCAGCGCTACTTTTTTTTTTTTTTTTAAGATTCGACCTGGGTGGGGGGTCGTACTATGGGAGAACGTTGACGGAACTTTCACTAATAAATAACAAATTTTACAAGGCATATAGGCTGTTTTAATACAACATTGCCACTAAAACCCATTAATACGCGGACAAAGTCGCGGGCGGCCGCTAGTATCTATATATAGCTTCTTGGGTCAACACACGAGGAGCTTTTAAGTTTTAAATAAGATAGGATTTTTTTTTGGTTTGATTCACTTCAGACTGCCCTCAAGACCATTTCAGCACATTCAACTCTTTATACATGAGATATATTAATCTACACAACTAAATAAACTAACAGTTTTTCACTGTTGAATCTATATCAGATACCAATATCAAAATCACAACTAATTGACTTTGCGGACTTAGTTGTGGGTGGCTGCTAGTATAGGAGTAAGAATAAAGTAAGTATGGATTGACACTTGTTATAACATATTCGAACTATACGGACCATACCATACCATTTTACCATAAGGATAAAAAAAAACAATCTCACCTCTATAACAGGCAAGGGCGCCTCGCTGAAGGCATAAGTCCGCTGGTGCCAGCCGAGCTGCCCGCGCACGCTGTACGCGATGCCGGTCACGAACTCCCCGCCAAGCCCCAGTTCAGCGCACAGTTTCATAGCAAACTGCTCCGGGTTGTTTTCCTTCTCGGACATGTCCCATTCCACCTACGGGTTAGACAATTTATAAAATATACAATGAAGCTTGATTTGTTATCAGTATACAGTAGGAAATCATCATCATCATCATAATTCAAATAACATCAAATAATAATAACATCATCCAACAATTTATGTACAATTTATGTTCAGAAAAACAATAAACAATTTTAATTTTTTTTTTTTTATTATAATAATCAGCACGTCCCCACTGCTGGAGCCTTAACTAAGAATTTCTTTGTTCACTGTTAAAGCATCAAATATTGGACATATGAATTTCAAATTTGAAAACACACTGTGGTATGTGGCGGGGTTGGCCATAGTGAAAAATACTCTGGTGAGTTACTCTACAACAGTGACTTTTTTTTTTCTTGGCTGGCACTTTGATTTTTGGGTCCAACATTGTATGAAAAGTGAATGACCTCCTTTATACTTGTTTAATGTATAATGACATTATTTAATGACATACTTAACAAAGTGTAGGACAAACACAATCTACCTAATTAAATCCTTTACATATTATTTTATTCCACATTTTACAACTATGCATAGAAACTAACCAATTTTAGACAATACATTTACTCACCTAACCCATTTTAATACACAGACAAACTGACCTGATCAACTAAAGAAGTGTTCCCCACATGAATATTCAGCTTTATCACCACTCTCTGGTCCATTTGCTCTTCCAATATCGCTGGTGGTTCACTCGGGAAAGCCTCGATCTGTTGTCTGATGGATGATGCTATCGCAGGTATGAATGTTGATGTGTTCAGTTCCAAGTCATCACAGAGAACCTCGGCAAACTGTTCTGGGGTTATTATTGATTCTGCAAATTAAATATTTTGTTAGGAACTTATAACCAAATTCTTCAACAACTTGAGTGAAGACATTATAGAATTCATTTTCAAATATAAATAAAATCATAGCTATGTCTTTTTTAAAAATTCATGAAAGTACAAATTTGAATGTACCAAAAATATGCTTACAATGGGTGCGTTTAGCCGACACACAATCTTGGCAGCACAGAAAGAAAAATGGCGATTGCTGAGTAGCATAGGCTGACGCGGCTGAGGAATGCTAAGTGGCGATATTCAGATTAATTGATTGATTCGTCATATGGTGGAATATTCAAACGTTAACAGCTAACTTCACTTCTCTCATTTCCACTCAGCATGGTTCTGGCCGATACTGTAGTCAGAATTGTCGAATGCTGTTCAGCACTCTCAGATTCTGACCAGTCTGTCTGTCGGCTAAACGCACCCAATAACTATGTTAGTCCAGTATTTTTTGTACAACTCTCACAGTCAAATACATAAATGTATAAAAAAATTTACCATTCTTATTCCATGTGAAGGTGTCACGGAGCTTCTGTCCCTCAATTTCCATATCTAATCTGATGGGCACTAATATTTGCTTCTGCGATGAATTCTCAAGCATTGCAGTCATGTCTGTATCATCAAAGCATAGTGGAAATGTGCGTACCTGAAATTAAACCAATAAATAAAATCACATGATTCATAATAATCATCCTTACTAATATTATAAATGCGAGAGTAACTCTGTCTGTCTGTCTGTTACGCTTTCACACATAGAGTACTGAACCTGTTAAATGTCTCTACGCGGATGAAGTCGCGGGCGGAAGCCTAGTTGTGTATGCTAGTATAATTATGTGGTTAAATGTGCTTCACAACATAGTATAAAGCAATGTCGTTTACCGTATCTGTCTCTATCTATGCTTAAGTCTTAAAAACTACCCAACGGTTTTTGATTAGGTTTTTTTAATCGGTTTTTATGTACAATATACCCGAAGCAAAGTGAGGGCAGGTTACTAGTTTAAAAATAAACAAGACACCGGTCTTACTAAGATTTGAATTCTAATAAGTAGTGCTGCAATATTTTAGCCCTTACTTTCTTATTGTGCACCCTAGTTCTACTGATGGGTGTTGCTTGCGGCACTGCATCCAAGTGTGAAGAGTTTGGCATCACCGGCAGCCATGCTGGATTGTGGGGCTTCTTGCTTTTGCTTTCTCTGGGCGTAGCCAGTTCTTGACTAACAGATACTGCTTTGTACCTGAAGAGATAAAAATAACATTTATTTTGAGTGAAACGATGATACAAATCTCCATGTCAGTACACACACAACTTTTTAACACACAATAGGCAAGAAAAACAACATTATGTACAACAGTTTAAGTAAACAATAGACGAAATCCTCAAAATATACTTACTTATCATCGTTCCCTTCAATAATATCCTCAACTTCAGAGGCTTTGAGCAACGAGACTGAGCTAGACAAGACGTGGGGTCCCAATCCGTTGTCTACCAGGCGCTTTCTCTCTTCATTGGTCAGGGTCCTCCTGACCATGCCAGGATACTTCTTGTAGAGCGACCCACGGAACAACCGCAGGTAATTACCAACCTACAACACAAAACCTTCATGAATCCATTCCAAATATCAGGACAAAATCACAAAAATGGAAACCGTATCACCTCCGATCCAACACAGTAAAATTCGCCACCCTCTTCAATTTGAAAGCTTATCGGCTTATCGCCGTAAGTTCTTAAGGCCATTTTGGAAATATTTGACTATTCTTCGTTTCAATATAAATGAGATGTAAGGCTAATTTTATGCATCACAAAACCCGATTCACGCAAAACAGCAATGGTGGAAAAACAAACGTCAGGAACGCAGCGCGTCTGCCGCATAGGAGCTGTCAATTTAACTTTTTTACTTGGCATTGGCTTACATGCTTTTTAGTCGCAACGCTATACATCAAATTATGCAGTGTTGCCCATAACATAAATTATAATGTACAGTGAATGAATAATTGCTGTCTGTTAGAAATATTTCACTCATTCAATCAATTTCTTACCAAAGAAATTCACTCTTTTTTGACAGTCCAAAAATTACCGCCGGAGTGGGAAGTTGTCGCAGTCGTTGCCAAAAGCGGCAAGTGCCTAACAAATAATTACAATGTCGTCAAGACCAGGAACTTTCAAAAATCCATTCTCGAGGCCATGGATGACGGAAACTGGTGCAGCGGCTGCGGCCGGAGGGGCAGGATCGGTTGGTTTGAAAGGAGTTGTAGCCGGTGGAATAACTGGTGGCATTGAAATTTGTATCACATTCCCCACTGAATATGTAAAAACACAGCTCCAATTAGACGAGAAAGGTCAGTATAGATATATTACATCCATTTAGAAGTACTTTAATTCAAAATTTAATTTTTATTATGATGTTTTGAAACTGTCCATGACGGGCCTATTTTTATTTTTTCTAAAAATATAAAATGTTTTACGTCATTCGTGGTTTTCTTAATGGAATCGTATTCGATTGACCTGTGGTGGTGTGGTCGGATAATTGCGTTAGCATGAATGGTTCCGGTGCGCGATGTTTACCAATTACATTATTGCGCCTGGCGGCGTAACCTCACCATGTCGCAACGGCGGAGCGCGGCGGGTGTTAGGTCCGCGGCGAAACTCGATAATAAAATGTTTGGTGGCAATAACAACTTCTGGACTTTGCTCTGTGCGGGTTTCCGAGTACAGTCGTCAAGGTATCGCTACTATCAGCATTAGAATAGCATCATTATTTTATGGTGTGAGGCATTTTGGGTAAATGCTTACTTAGCTCTGTATTAAGATCGGTAAATGTTGTTTTATTGCTGTAAAAACAGATAACCAAAGATGTAGTTAGGTAAAAAAAACATGGCTAAAGTAATTTAATTTGATTCAGATAACAGTCCAAAATTAATATAAATGGTATTATATAAATCTATTTTACTTGATTACATGCACTAAGGAGTTGTTTCCTTATCTACATAGTTACAATGCACTCAAACTACAATAGTAGGATATTATTCAATAAAATTATGGCATGCATGTTAAAGGGAAAACCTTGTACAATTTATCATTAATGTCAAAAGCACATATTCCATCATAGCTTAGTTATACATGTCTATTGAATAACTTTGGTAAATTCATTCCAATTGGATAATTAAATCACACACAATTGAATTAGACTTTGAAACTGGTCAGGTGAATGACCATCAAAACAAATTTTCTAGTTATCCAGCAAAACAGATGATAAAACCTGTTTTCTATCTGATAATGCTAACAGTACTATGTACTGCCAGTTGGTACAACTTGAATGTTATTTTTATGTGATAAAAGATCACAAACATAGGCTAATATCAAAGCTAAACTTTTATCATGAAAGCCGACATGATAACAGTTATCATGTCAAGATAGTTTGCATGACAACAATAGTCCATTGCTTCACACAGCTTCACAATTTGGATTTTTGATTATATTTACATTTAGAATGTTTATCTTATCTTTAGTTTTGTTTTTCCTACATCAAACAATTGCAACATGCTACATACAATTTCCAGTCTCTTTCCCGTTGAATATGATGAACATAATCCTGACAGCTGTTACAATTGAGCAATTGCTATACGACCTTTCCTACTTAACATGAGAACCAAACCAATTGAAAGGTTGTGAGATATCCATGTCATATACTTATTATGGTTGTTGTTATCCCTTCTTATGTTTACTAACATACCTAGGTACTACATACTACTTGTCCTAGAACTTTATGTAGATTGAACATTGATTGATACTAGAACCTATGTCAAGTTAAAAATTGTCTCTTGTGCAATTATATACTAACTTCATTATGTAATAAACTCTGCATTGTCTTTTGCATATAGCATTGTACTAATTCTTATGAAAAATTACATAATCTTATGTATGTAAGAGGCTTCATATTAATTTGTTCTCTATTGAAACTGACTGATTTATTACCTAGCCTACTTGAGAACTACTATGGATATATTCCACATGTTCTCTGGTCAGCATACTCTAATAATGTGTTTTTAATTAAGTGACAATATTACAATGCAAATTTTGTATGCTGCATTTATAATTTACGACATTTCAGTACCTATTTAATTTGTAAGAACCTACACCATAAAATATTTTAATATTCAGCAAATAATTTTAGCATCAAGAAGATAATTCTAAACTTGTTATAGTTGGTGTAAGGCATACTTTTGAAAATGACTCATTATTTCATATCAGGTAATAAAATATTTGCACAAAAAATGATTGCACAATGAGATAATGTGGGTTCTTTCCTCTATCTGAAATTGGAGATGTATCATAGTTTGTACTTGTGCATGGCACAAATAATGTTTAATATTATGTACAATGTGTATGTAGGCTCAGACAATTAGTGAAACTCTCGCAAAAATCCACCATACATCCATCCCATACAGAAATGCAAGTAAATCATTATCTATTGTAAAGTGTCCAACACTGACGATTGTAGTGTTAATGTACAAAATATGTTAAGGCATTTCCGGTTCTTACATAGGATAGGTATCGCATTTTACGCAGCTAGATCATTCCACGCTACAGAACTCCATATAAAAAATGTATACTTTAGATATCACGCAGCGCTTGCTACCAATAGACTAACTGTCTCGTTGGTCTATTAGGAAGCGCTGCGTAAGGACCGCGAGGTCCCTGGTTCGAGCCCGGGGTCGGGAAAATTTGTGTTGAGTTTTTCTGTAAAGTAATTACTCAGCCCGGAGATGGAAGTTGGCGGTTGCACGCCCGCGAAAGACCTGCGCCCGATCTTTCATCGGTACCGGCAATCCGCCGTCTCACCGAATTAAGAGAGTAAGGGAACAGAGAGCACTTGTGTTTGCTCCCTTACCTGTCCACTATATGTCCTGCGCACTTGGCTGATCTCAATTAAGCTCGGCCGCCGCTGAAATGGTTTGGCGGTAGGACGCATCTTATTACTTTAGATATTAAAACTGGTCTTCTTTCCAGGTGGAACCAAGCAGTACACAGGTATCGCGGACTGCGTGAAGAAGACTGTGAAGGGTCACGGGTTCTTTGGACTGTACCGAGGGTTGAGCGTGCTCCTCTATGGATCTATCCCGAAGTCTGCTGTCAGGTAAGAGATTGTGTCATTAAGGCTGTAACTAGACACATGCAGTGGCGGTTGCTCGCGCGGTGCGGGCGGCTCTTACAAACTTAAGCATTTGAAAAAATATATCTGGGTCATTTCCACACATGATCATCTGACCCCAAAGCAGAGCTTGTACTATGGGCGCGAGAGAGTGATATACACACACAGATATTTATAAAAATACATAGCCTAACCTAAACCATAAACGTATATATGCTATAGTCTGATTCTACCACCTATTTGGAATGCCGATTCTACCAATAAGATTCCGGCAAGAAACTCGATAGTTTCTCTTTTCAACCGCAAATTGGGATCAGCCAAGTGGTTGCCCCATCATTTGATGGATTCATGTCATTTGAAGGTGCCCCCGGTAGAGGCTATTAATGGTCTCACTCCCTCATATCGCAACAACAATTTAGTTTTAATTTTCGGTGGGTGTGTCCCTTATGACGCGAAAGCCCATCACGATGTGCTATTTCAAAGCTACGGGCGCCATTTATTTTTATTTCACCGCTCATCGGTCTAACACTTTTTTCCTCTGTGCATTTATCCAGTCAGGCATCTTGCCAACAAAGACCTAGCACTAGAGGATATTTTTCCTACAAACATATTTTTTCCTATGAGCTAGATGGAATACGCTTGATCTAGGATTTGTAAATCCGATTGTACCGATGTGTTTTATAAATAAACTTATAAAATAGATTAGATACGGCATTGCACCAAAATCCAATACCTAGCATAGCATCCTCCTACTTATAAATGCGTAAGTTTTATGTGGATCTAGGTAAGTATATATGTTAGTTACTCTTTCACTAAAAAACTACTGAACTTAAAAATATAGCGTACCTATCAGCACAACAATAGGCAACAATTTATAAAGATATATTGTGTATTAACCAAAATTTAAAATACTTGACTAACTCTTGTCGCACAACAAAGTCGTGGCTGGCCGTTTGTGTGTTACAAATAAACCATGAGCAGTGGCGTAACTATACCCGTTGAAGCCCGTGGCAAAATTCATCGGTTGGGGCCCCGTGCACCCCCCGTCTTTTTTTTTTTATCTTAATGTGTATGTGGATTGGCAGATGAGATTCTCCTATGACCGGGGACCCCTTTCGGCTGGGGCTCCGACCGACCGGAATGTGTGACGTAGTATCGTGCCCGAATATGGCATTATTGCCGACTAATTTCGCTTGCTCGGTCCTCGTGGTTGTAACACTATTATGATTATTCTAGAACACGCTACGGACTCGATATCGACCGTGCAAGCGAATATAGACCTTATCCATACGACGATAAGACTAATTCCGCTTGCCCGGTCCCTCGTGGTCGTAACAATATCTTTATGAATTGTTGTATTTTGAAAATATCATCAGCTCATAATTGTCCCCACAAAGCAAGCCTTTTTGACTACGATCAGGCCTTCAAAATAGTCAACTCATGGTACCGCTACTGCCTACAGAAGTTTACCAAAATCCAATAGCTAATACATAATATATTGTGAATACGTGGAGTATTATATACTGTAAAGCTATAGTCACCTATCCATCCTTCAATGCTGGAAGACATTTCGTTAGTTATTGATTTTGACTGTATGCCGGTTTTAATTGGTTGATAATGGGATTAGTTTCGTAATGCCTTTTGCGAATAGATAAGAATAGCCTACTATTCAGAAGTAGTATTGGGGGATTAACAATACATTTTATCAAACTAATGCATTTTCGGGCACGTGCTCCAATATAATTAAGTGTCCTCTAAACTAAATTAAATAATAAACAGACAGTGGGAATGACTTTGTTTTATACTATCATCATCATCATCATCATCTCTGCCCATATATATCTCCACTGCTGGGGCACGGACCTACCCTAAACTAAGACGATATTAGTTCTTTACTATGTAGTGATAATAACAAATTTACGAAGCATAAAATTTGCTGAGGCATGTGCAATTGAAATACAGGGAAATGCTAAATACGAACATATTGAATAGTCAGCTGTGGAAAACACCGACCACGTCGACCCTCAAATCTAACCATTCGCGAAGTCGTAGCAAAAATAGCTTAATAAGTCAACTCAATATCAAGTTACATGTCTCACGTTTCTGCTAAGTGGGACAGCTGATACCACAGTTCATTATGTCACAAAGGGGTGAACTAAATGACCGCTCTTATCTCTATACTCATAGAGTCGAATCTTCAACGGACATCGCTGGACACTCTTACGCCATATTACGCTGATAGTGATATAATAAAGCATCTCAATGATACTGAGGACGAGTTAAGATTGTTTTGATACGGAATTAGATGTGTTTAGGTATTCGGCCTTGACCAGACGACCTGGCAACAAGAGGAAAGCTTTAGAGTTGCCTCTGGTATTGTTTAAATATGTTCAATTGGATAGAATTGTTGAGAATATACATTGAAAGTAGCCGAAAACAGACAGAAGTGATTTGGGTAGGCCTATGTCCAAGAGTGGGCAGGAATGGGCTGATTATGATGATGATGATGATGATACGTATGTATTCAAAATTTTGTTATTATCTGAAATATTAACTAGTAATTTGTTGTTTGGTGAGTTCCAATGTATAGCAAGCTCCAGAAGAAAACACAAAATAAAAAAAGAAAGAAAGTAGTTATTGGTACGAACATTCAAGAGTATATAGTTTACTCCCAGAAAAAAAAACAAGTTGAGTTTATGAAAATAAGTTCTTTATTTGTGACCAAAAGGTTATGCCTCAGGATGCTGTAGTGACGAGTACCTATACTCAAGCAAGTTACTTAGTTTAAACTATGTATGTACTTTTAAAAATAAAGCATGCTGGAAATCGAACCTAGCACTTCTATGCTCCAGTCAAACACCTCATTGACCTCACAAACAAGCACATCGTCACACGAATAATATTCGACTTGTCCTCTTTAATATCTTACTTCAATTTCCTCATAGACTCGGATCCATAAAATATCATAATACCGGTATTATAACTGTACTGCCTTTGTAACTGGAACAATTATGTAATTACGCAACTTTCTGAATTTTTACTTTGAAATTAAAACACAGTACGAATTATTTTATAGATTTAAATTGAGTCGATTCGTTTAAAGACTAATTTTAGTGTAATGGAACGCGAAAGTCTAAAATCTTAAAGGCTTATAGCCTTTATCCAACTGCATATATGGATTAAAGTAGGTCGAGAACCAATTGAAACTCTTATCATTCCGATCCAAATCAGTCTTGGTAATTACAATAAATATATTTGCATTCAAATTCATATGATTAAGTATGTGAAAGCGCTATCAGTAGGCAGATCTATCCGACAGACGAATCGTACATTTGTATAATCAAGTAAAATAATATGTATATCATTTGATGACCTTCAATGGATTGGTTTGGTATACGTAATAGTTCGCCTTGCCATTGTCGCTTGCCTTGATCTTGTAGTCAACAATTCTGTCTAATATTATATAACTCCATCGAATGAAGCAGCGGTCGCCAACCCGCGACTCACGGGTCAAGTCTTTATAAAAAACTAGCTGTGCCAGCGACTTCGTTCGCGTTTCCCCCGTTTTTTACACATTTTCCATTGTATCTTTGCTCCTATTGGTCGCAGCGTCATGTTATATAGCCTAAAGCCTTCCTCGATAAATGGTCTATACAACGCAAAAAGATTTTTTCAAATCGAACCAATAGTTCCTGAGATTAGCGCGTTCAAACAAACAAACAAACAAACTCTTCAGCTTTATAATATTAGTATAGATTCTACAATGAAATACAACAGGACGTATTTCTTTTTTTATATATTATGTAGAAGTATTTCTTGTGGATCTATATATTTCATTTCGTTTCATAAGGCCTTTTTGTCTTCTAAAAGGTTTACGACCACTGGAATTTAGATGGTAGAGCCTGGTTTTTGCCTCAACGACGTTTTTCCTATTTTGCATTGGGTGGCTTATCAATATAATCTTTCGAGAAGTTATGTGTTTACATTAAATTGCAATATGATTACCTATTGCTATCTGAGTTATTCACAACATACTTGTTCCCAATGGAGCAAATGTAATGTTTTAACATTACATTTTATTGGCATTGATGAAAATGCGTTGGACTGTGGACCGTCAACTATTTTTATTTTTCATGCAAATAGATGCGACGCGATGAGATAAAAAATACCTGCTGTCAATTTATCCACAAACACACGACTCAATGGTGTCATTGTTCAATTTTTCAATTTTTAGTGTGGGCGTGTGCCCACACTAAAAATTGTACAAATAGTGTTTTTACGTTCATTGGTTTCATTTGAAAGCCCAGTCGGGCTTTTATATTGTGAATCTTATCTAAGTTAAAAGGGTTCCCAATACTACTTTATTTAATACTCTCGTAACTACCAAACCCTTGATCGAAATCTACTAATTTGAATCATAATGCAATAGTTATTTTTTTTCTAATTGTAATACACAAAATCGCTAATTACTGTGTAACTGAGTAATTTGCATGTAAGATAGAGAGACATTTCTATTCATCACAACTATTGTTTTTGGACAAAATCTAACATTTTTCGTAACAACCTAGTTAATCATACCCATTTCTCCTAAAAATACCAATATAAATAAATAAATAAATACATGTTGCCAAATATACAACTGATAAGGTATTATATGCGTTGCGTGATATGCTCGTGGAAATCATTTTTATTTACAAACTTCACGCATTCGGTGTGCCAAGGTCTCAATAGGTGACAATTGGGCAATTACTAATCAGTTAGTGTGTGCATGCGTTATCTTATCGTCATATTAATACTCTTCTAAATGGCTCGAGCGGTAGTTCATTGGACAGGACTTTGGCCTGTAGCGCTACCGTGAGTTTAATAGTGAAAGACTCGATATCGCCTATGTAAATATGTCTATGAAAAACTTGTACAGCGCCCCTAGCGGTTACGCTAAAAACTATAATCGATAGTATGAAAAAAACTCGATAGGTTTTAAACGTACGTTAGTTTTCGATAGCTAACTCATGGTACCGCAACAGAACACCATTTACATAAAATTTTGGTAGATACGTTGATTTGTACTCTGAGCTCTTAACTAAATATGAGGACCTTAGTTGCTAATGTCATCAAGTCACTAAGTACACCAACCTGGCTTCGCGCTTTATCGAAAAAACTACTTAACCGATTTCAATGAAATTTGGTACACAGATAGTCTACAACGAAATAAAAAAGCAAAAATGTTTTCATTATCCGACTTCGCTATAAACGAATATAGCTTTCTGTTGAACTATTAATACACACAATCTATCTAAAACCAAGTTTGAGTGGGGCTTGTCAATGAATAAACCAAACCAGTCAATTAAAGATAATATCCTAAATAGTATAATATGTAGTAAGTTAAACATTTTCACCGTCAAAACCACATTAACTGATGGTAATTTCCTTGCGACACAGCTTACACACGTCAGAGCGATTTGTACCGGTCCACGAGGAAAAATATTCCACAAAATAACTCATTTGTTAATGAATGTGAAATGTGGAATTGTGTACTGGTTGCGTTTTGCTTAGTGGAACTTAGTTGAATAGACATTCTATATGTAGGGGAACCTGTTGTACCTAGGCCAGTTTTTGATATTTTTATTGTTTTAAACTAAATGGTAAGAATAAGATCCGTCAAATATGGAATAATGGAAAGATCAGTTACTCAACTATATAATAAATAAATAAAATATGAGGATTTTCGGTAAAGCTGGAAACAAAAGCAACTTGAAAAAAAAAGGGAAAACTGTCCAAGGTACAACAGACCTGATGTACCTTGGACCGTTCCAGTTGTACTTTGGACTTTCCAGGGTAGAATGAAGATAAACATTAGCAATTGCAGCAGAGTTTTATTTTTAATATAGGTAAGTACAACAATAATGCTTATACCGGTAATCAACAAAAACATTAATGTAAATAGCAAATTAACAGCTACCTTAATTAATAGTCTCTTGTCTCTTTATTTTGTTTCAATAACATAACAAATGTTTTTACATATTTAAATATTTTGAAGAGGAAGAATTTATAATTGAAACGCGTGTTCTTTAGGCTGCGATAATTTAATGACAAGCGATTTTTATTCATTGACATTGACCGACGTTTATATTGTTTTCTTTTTCAAAGCTGCCAGTAGTCACCACACTACTCCCCCGCTGAGCCCGTTGCTACAGGCGATAGAAATCCGTAAACTTCACAATTCGTCCACTTCTCGATTTGATTTGCTGAAGATGGTTGGTTGATGGCGGCGTAACTTCTGTGGTGATGTAGGCTGGCTTTAATCTGTCTATGGAAACTCGTTGACATTTCCCTTGCACCTCCACATCGAAAGTCTTTTGACCTCGCTTCAGTACCTTGTACGGACCCGAATAGGGAGCTTGAAGTGGCTTCCGCACCGGGCCCTGTCGGATAAAGACATGAGTATTTAGTGACAAATTTTTTGGGATAAAAAATGTTTGGTTGGTGCCTCCATGCCAAGACACTGATTGCGGTCTTAATTTGGCTACATGCGAGCGTAAGCGACCTATGAAACTGGTTACATCTTCAAGAGTGCTAGAAGTTGCGGCAAAAAATTGTCCTGGCAAACGGAGTGGTTCGCCATACACCAGCTCTGCAGATGATGCTTGAAGGTCTTCCTTACAGGAGCTACGAATACCCAAAAGTACCCAGGGTAAAGTATCTACCCAGTTCGCTGTAGCATGACATGTTATGGCGGCTTTGAGCTGCCTGTGCATTCTTTCTACCATACCGTTAGCTGCCGGATGATAGGACGTAGTAGTATGATGTGTGGCTCCAATAAGGGCAGACAACTCCTTGAAGGTATGCGACACGAACTGTCGCCCACGATCCGTGGTAATGTGCTCTGGACAACCAAACCGGGAGATCCAGCCGCTGGAGAAAGCAGCTACACAATTCTCGGCGGTCATTTCCTGTAGAGGGTATACCTCAGGCCAACGAGTGTACCGGTCGACGGCGGTGAGGCAGTACCTGTATCCAGAACATAAAGGCAGGGGTCCAATCAAATCTAAATGTACGTGCTGGAAGCGCGCTGAAGGTGCCACAAAAGCTTCCAATGGTGCTTGAGTATGCCTTGTCACCTTGCTACGTTGACATTGCTGACATTCTTTCGTCCACTGACGGCAATCTTTGCGGACTCCTGGCCAAATGTAGCTTTGCGTTACTAATTTGACGGAAGCTTTTACTCCGGGGTGACTTAAACTATGAAGTGATTCAAATACCTGTTTACGAAAAGCTGGAGTAATAAAAGGTCGAGGTTTAGGCGTGGAGGTGTCGCAGTATATGGCTCGTCCTCCTTGCTCCGAATCTACCTTTTCTAGTCTCAGCGTGGAACCATTTCGTATCAGCCCTTGCAGTTCCTCATCAGATTCTTGTGCGCTGGCTAGGGCTCTGTAATCTATAGGCATCAAAATTTGGTTAATCCTCGAAAGCGTATCGGCAACTATATTGTCTTTACCAGATATATATCGAATATCGGTTGTGAACTGACTAATAAAGTCTAGATAGCGGAACTGCCGTGGCGAACTGTTCTCTCTGTTCCTTGAAAAAGCAAAAGTTATGGGCTTATGATCAGTGATTATTGAGAATGAGCGTGCTTCAACCATATACCGGAAATACTTTATGGCTTCGTAAATGGCTAGAAGTTCGCGGTCATACGGACTGTATTTCTTCTGGGATGGACTAAGCTTTTTAGAAAAGAAAGCTAGTGGTTGCCACTCATTACCCTTCCGTTGCTGCAAAACCGCGCCAATTGCCGAATCCGATGCATCAGTTTGGATAGAAAGTTCGGCTCGTACATCTGGATGAACCAATAGTGTAGCATCTGAAAGTTGCTGCTTACAAAGATTAAAAGATTCTAGAAGCGGTGGTGTTTCGACAACAGGCTGTGAAGCTTTCGTTTGAGGTCCTGCTAGCAGCTGATTTAGAGGCGCTTGTGCGGCTGCTGCGCCTGGAACGAATCGACGATAAAAATTAATCATTCCCAAAAATCTCCGAAGCTCTTTAACTGTCTTTGGGAACGGAAAATCGCGAATTGCCTGGACCTTCGTCTCTAGTGGTTGTATTCCACGAGCAGATACTTTGAAGCCCAAGAAATGTACTTGTGTCTGACCAAATACACACTTATTGGTGTTTACTATGACACCATACTCTGCCAGTCTTTGGAACAGTTGTCTGAGGTGCTGCTGATGCTGGGTGCTGCAACTGCTGAACACCAAAATGTCATCCAAGTAAGAAAAACAGAAATCTAGTCCCCTCAGAGCCTCGTCCATGAACCTCTGAAAAGTCTGAGCTGCGTTACGTAGTCCGAAGGTCATGAACGGGAACTCGAACAGTCCAAAAGGCGTTGTTATAGCGGTTTTTGGTATATGCTCGTCGAAAACAGGAATCTGGTTGTATGCTTTCACCAAGTCCACCGTAGAAAAGATAGAGCTTCCAGATAGCTGACAAGTGAAGTCTTGCAGATGCCTGATGGGATATCTATCGGGGATTGTGCGGGCATTTAGAGACCTGTAATCACCGCAGGGGCGCCAACCGTCGTTCTTCTTCTTAACAAGGTGAAGCGCCGATGACCAAGGGCTGTCAGACCTGCGGGCTGTACCATTCTGCACCATATCTTCGAACTCCTGTTTTGCAATCTTCAGCCGCTGTGGATCTAAGCGACGTGGATGAGTGGATATTGGAGGGCCATCAGTCGTACGAATATGATGAACAGTAGAATGCTTGACAGCAATGGGTTTACCAGCAGGTCGCGTAACTTCGGGAAATTCTCTCAGCAACCTATGATATACCGTGTCCTCGATCGATGTTGTACGTACAGACGATATCGCTTCGGTAGAACTGCATTGCGGAACTGTAACTGCCAATGTGGTGACGCCATCTACTAAGCGCTGATTACGGCAGTCAACTAGTAGGCTGTAGTAACCTAGAAAATCGACGCCTATGATGGGTTTAGAGACGTCAGCTACAATAAAGCGCCATGTGAAAACACGACGAAGTCCCAAATCTAAGTTTAATGGCAGGTATCCATATGTATTAATGACTGTTCCATTTGCTGCAAACAATTCATAGCCGGTTCTATTCCGAGGTTCCCGAACAGCGGATCTAGGGAAGACGCACAAGTCTGAACCTGTATCTATAAGATATTGCACCTTCGTCTTGCGATCCGTGATGAACAGGCGGCCTGAAATCGATAGGCAGTCATTTACCGCCACTACTGGCTGCCTTGGTAGTTTCCCGCCTTTTTGTAGCTGCAGGGCTGAATGCACTTGCGAGCACGATCACCAAAACGATAGTGGAACCAGCAGTACGGATGATCATTTTGCCTGGACCTAGAACGGGAACGCGAAGTTTGAGATGAGCGTCGTCTGAAAGAGCCATTTGGCGGCCGAGATTGCCTTCGGAGCTCCATGGCCAAAGCTTCCATTTGTCCACTAAGTGCTGCTACTGTCTTGCTTAATACATCAAAAGTAGGCTCGCTTGATCCAGCGCCTGCTGACGAACTCGCTACTTGCCCAGTTCCTGGAACGGAAACTTGCTTCTTGATCTCCATAGTCACAGGAACAATCTCGTTAATGCGGTCCGCGAGCTCTGCCACATCTTCCAGACTCATTTTAGCCTGTTGAGCTGCTATACATGTTTGCAGGTGCGTAGGAAGTCTACTTGCCCAAATGGTCCGGATGAAGTCGGCAGGAACAGTTGGTCCCGCTAAATGTTGCAAATGCCGTAGAAACTGCGTAGGCTTCCTATCGCCTAGCTCCTCGTGCATTAACAGCTGTTTAATATTCCTCTCCTGCGACACGGAAAGTCTTCGAATCAACTCAGCTCTTAATTTATCATATTTTCCCGTTGCTGGTGGATTTACGATTATGTCTCTCACCTCGGCTGTATGCTGTGGTTCTAGTTGAGACAGCACGTAGTAAAATTTGGTGGAATCCGTTGTGATATTGGATAAGATAAACTGACCTTCCAATTGGGCAAACCACAATTCGGGATCCTGCGAGTTGAAAATAGGCGTCCTGACACCCACTCGGCAAGCTTCTAGAGGGGCATCTTCCGCTTGTTTTTGCTGCGACATTTTTCGAAATTTCTTTCGGAACGTCGGGGTCACCAGTGAAGAGGAAGAATTTATAATTGAAACGCGTGTTCTTTAGGCTGCGATAATTTAATGACAAGCGATTTTTATTCAATGACATTGACCGACGTTTTATATTGTTTTCTTTTTCAAAGCTGCCAGTAGTCACCATACTACTGTTTTTATAAGGTTATATTATCTATATCAAAATTATCTATCTATTATCTATGTCCAAGGTACATACTCAGTTGGGGGGCCAAGGTACAACATCATAACAATTTTTAGTTACAACTTGTTTAAACACACTTTTAATTGAGGTTGGGTTCTGACAACTATACTGTCTAAAACCTTAATAAACTGAGATTATATCGGAACTAAAAGATATTTTATAAATACATATCGTGACAAATTAAGGAGCCATGAGTAAATTGCAAAAAACGAACTTTTAAGGCAAAAAATAATAAATTACCTTTTTTAACTGCATTGACCCGGCGCCGGCGAATCACAACTAACTTCACGTAAGTCTTATCAAAGCAGGCTTTGACTGCCATATACAATATTATTCTAAAGCGCGGGAGTTTACGAAAAATTACAATTGTCCTAGGTACAACACTGTCCAAGGTACAACAGGTTCCCCTACTCTTGGATGCATGTTTGTGCAAAATGTATGCATATAGCTTCTTTAGGCTTTAACAAAGTAGGATGTAAGATTTTAGACTTTCGTGTTCCATTACACTAAATATTAGTCTTTTTGGGTCTACACGCGTTATTAGGAGCAGTAAATTACATAGCTACTTACTGGCCGACGTTTCGACTGGGTTGCACCAATCATGGTCACGAGCGAACTCTCTCTCAGTTCGCGTGTAGACCCAAAAAGACTAATATTTAAAGTAGGATGTGTTTGTATTAGGATGGTTTGCGGTGTTTTGCCCGCCGACTAGTTCTTTAGATACGCAGCGTCAGAACAGCGCGGTTTAACCTTTTAATACGGCAATGGAAATTAGATTCCACCAGATTTTGGAAACTTATGTAATTACTTACATAAGTTAGTACCGACGAACTGTATGCCGTGCCCTATTATGGGTTAAATAAAATGTATAGAGAGGCAAACTGTTATCCGCTCACACACTAAACTTAGAGGGATATGCCTTTACGCAGTAGTTACTAGTTTTGGCCTTTTTGGAATTCTCTGAAGAGTTATTTCAACTTTTCCTTCCCACTCCTTTTCACTCCCTAACAATACGTGCTGGAGGCAACGGACCAAGAGGTTCAGTTCCTCTTTTCTTCCCACTGCCATTAAGTCATGGAATGCCCAGTCAAGCTTTTTTCAATTTAAGTTAATTTTTTTTCCTTCCGTCCTATAATACGGGCTCTGCAGGCGAACCATGAAATGGCATCTAAGCAAGCCTTCAGGGTATATGCGACAGGCTTAATTGGGTCTATTGTGCCTGTTGTCCTCATACGTGGACCGCACGACCCCCTACCATCAGTTGGTGTGAGGAGTCCTGATAGTGTCGTTATAAAAAAAACAATAAGAGTCAGCCGTCTGTGCTGTACAAACTCCCGCTAGCTGTCAACGAAGACCTCCCGCAAATCCTTCGTGACCTCGTTTCCCCATCGGTAACTAGGCGCCCCTCCAGTCGTCGGCCACTTGGTTGACCCAAATAGGCTAGCTTAACGGTACGTCTTCCCCCTATTTTATATTTCAAATGATGTACGTACAACATACGGTCACGCCTTTTCCCCGGAGGAGTAGGAAAATGATGTTATATAATAAAATGTAACGCATACTTATGAGGCTAAATTTAGTACAAGGAACTAGCTAAAATAAACCGAAGCGATATATGTAGAACAAAAAATGGTTGTCATTATTGAAGATAAATTACAATAAACATAAAGTTTTAAGCAGAAAAGTTTCTGTAACTTGTACAAAAGTAACCGACCGGCTTTGCACGGATTTTTTGTCTTCCTCTTTTATCTTTATACATTGATAAAAGTGTTTAAAAGTGTATCATTAATGACATACAAAATGTCCCAGCATCTTTTCCCTACTATGTATGTCGCTTTATAATAATGGATGAAAACCACCAGCTCCACCGCAAGTCCGGTGATGACAAGCTTACTCCAAGCCATCATCGTAGTCAGTTAAGAAAGACGGAAAGCCATCTGTTTTCTCGCATGTCCGTTGATGAAAACAAGGCTACTAAGGCCATGCCATCATCGTAGTCACATAC
This sequence comes from Maruca vitrata, assembly GCA_039566165.1. Lineage (NCBI taxonomy): Eukaryota > Metazoa > Arthropoda > Insecta > Lepidoptera > Crambidae > Maruca > Maruca vitrata. Next base: position 4,386,837 of record CM076933.1, read on the forward strand.
GAAGAAAATCATTAGGTACGATTTTCTTCATAAGTGACTAAACACTTGCGTTTTTCCACATCTTCCACAGATTCGGAGTGTTCGAGCAAGCGAAACTCCAAATGGTCAACGAGGATGGCACTCTGTCCACCACTGGCAAGTTGGCGTGCGGTCTGGCGGCCGGCGTGGCGGAAGCAGTCTTCGCCGTGACCCCTATGGAGACGGTGAAGGTCAAGTTCATCAACGACATGCGCACGGAGAAGCCGAGGTTCAAAGGGTTCTTCCATGGAGTGAGGACTATTGTTAGGGAAGAAGGTGAGGGTCTTTTGGTACTAATGATAAAATTTCCACAAATTTTGACCTCCTCGTGATCTATTTCAATAGCGCAGGATATATTAGCGCACAAGTGTTCCCGTAAAGACAAGTTCATTATCTGTTCCCTTGGCTTACTCTCATTCTTCGATCAGACGGAAATCCGACATGACTGAGACAAGGCGCAAGCCCACCGGCTTAAACTGCTTCCCAAGGCACGGGCGTGCATCCGCCAACTTCCTGATTCCGGGCAGAATATGTTCTACACAGAACTACTCATAGTTTTGACTCAGGACCTCTTGCTTTTTAAAACAGGCCTTGCCACCAAAATGTCAAGTCGGGCACAATTAAGTTAAACCAAAACCTTGTCTGGTATTTTTAATTAATTAATTTATGACAGGAAACAGCTGTAGTTAAAACATTATAAACATCTTAGGCATATGCATAGCCGTTATGAGACAATAACGAGTAATAACGAATACATAACACGTTATCTCAACGACCTCTCAAAGTCACGTCTGGGCGGAAAGACGATAGCAGAGTTGAAACGATCATGCGACTTGACCCGAGGGTAGCAACTTTCATACACGTGATAATCGAAAATGCTCGTACCTATCACAGTTACATTTTTCCGGATACCGATACTTAGTCGATAGTTAGGTACTTATCCGCATATTTATCACGTATGTATGAATGTACATAAATACTTGCTTCGCCTAGAACATAGTAAACCTGACCAGTTTTTTGTAAAAGATTCACTCGTGGATTTCCTACATTTACTTACCAATTTCTTACAATGTTTTTCCTTGAGTCAAATCTATCTATCTATATTTACCATTTAAACATATAGCACAGAACTTCCTAATTTCAAGCCAAAGTAACTAAACTCGAACCCACGCTCTTAGGCAATCCTGGTCTCTGTAATGGTGAATGCTCTGGGGAGTTATTTCAACTGGTCCCGTCCTCCTCTATACACTCCCGAAGAACAAGCGCTGAACAGCGCTGCCATCCGCATCCCACGCAGACAATGGTGGCCCGGACCAAGACGTTCAGCACCAAGATGCCTCTTTACTGCCCCGTGATGGACTGCCCTTTCAACTCATGTGTTACCTCCCTCCTATAAACCCGGGCTCTCTATAAAGGCGGGGCGTGAAATGGCATCTATGCAGACCTTCGATGAAGGTCGATTGGCTCAAAAGGGTAGTTTGACTATCGACTTCGTATGTGGACCTCACGGCCGCTTACAGGTGGACTAAGGTCATCCTGCACATCATCAGCCCATATACGTCCCCACTGCTGGGGTACGGTACGGGCCTACCCTAAACTAGGGCGATAAGACAGTTTTTTTAACGCGGAGAACGCTTGATGCACCCTCACCTTGGGGTTTACCCAGGGTGGTGTGTGGGACTCCCGGCTGCCGGTGCTGAGATGGAAAGACCGGTAGCTCCTGGGCTAAGGTGCGATGCCCAGGGGTGTACCCACTAAACTCCGCGGCGTACCTCATCGCCTTAGCGAGCGCCTTAGTCAACCACGCTAGAAAATGCGGGTTGGGTTACTACGAAACCTTAGAATTTCTTCGTAGGTCTGCAGGTTTAGGTTTCCTTACGTCACCCTGCACGTCGATTTAAAAAACAAATGCCAAGCTCTAACAAATATAATAATAATTTTCAGGTGTCGGCGGCGTGTACAAAGGCGTCACAGCGACGGTGATGAAGCAGGGCAGCAACCAGGCCATCAGGTTCTTCGTGATGGAGTCGCTCCGGGACTGGTACAAGGGCGGCGACCGGGACAAGCCCGTGCCCAAGTATATCGTTGGGCTGTTCGGTGGTATTGCAGGTATGAGTCATTCCTTAAAGTATTATAATTTTTTTTAATAATTTACTTAAAAGTGTATAAGAAAAATCAAACAAAACCATCAAATTATCGAGACAGTCAACTGCTGTAAAACTTAACTCAACTAGCCTATAGATATTCAGACAGATTTTACCTACGGGTCCAAGAGTCGTGGGTTCGATTCCCACCCGGGACAAATATTTGTGTGACGAACATCGGTGTTTGTTCCGTGTCTGGGTGTGTTATTAAATATATTTAAGTATATATTTGATTCTGTTATCTGTAACACAATTGCTTAAGCTACTTACCACGGAGTCAGATCAATGTATGTGATGTTCTGTAATATTTAATTATTTATAACTTTATTCTGTCCCGGCGGTGTGTCGGACTCGCCGGCTCCTGGCTATAAGATGGTCAATGCCATTCACTGCTCCTGGACAGAATGTAAAGCCCAAGAGGTGTACTGACTAAAACACCCCGATGTACCTCATCGCCTTGGCGGCGTCATGGTTGCTGGCATAGCTAGGGTTGCCAACCTTTTTTAGCAGAAATAAAGTATATCTGATTTAAAATAAGGTAAATGAAGAGTACGGACTTACAAAAACAGAGTATCATTTGTTTTTTACTTTCAAACAATAAATAGAGGACTTTTTTTATTCTGGTTAAGGATTTTTGCATATTATTACAGACTTGCACTAGTTTTAGTAAATATTTTGTGAAAAATAGTATGTAAGCGTACTTTATTAGTGTTGTAGATTATAGAGTACGCCTACATGATATAGAGGACAATACTCTATTTTAGAGTACGGTTGGCAACCCTAGGCATAGCCCAACTACCATGACGAAACTTCAACGAACATTCCTCAACTCTTCACAGGAGCGGCCTCAGTCTTCGGCAACACTCCGATAGACGTAGTTAAAACCCGCATGCAGGGTCTAGAAGCCTCCAAGTACAAGAGCACGTGGGACTGCTTCATCAAGACCTGGAAGGCGGAAGGGCCGTTAGCCTTCTACAAGGGCACCGTGCCGCGGCTCAGTCGCGTTGTGTTCGACGTGGCCATCACCTTCACGATCTATGACAGCATCATGGATGTGTTCAACATGGTGTGGAAGTAAGAGACTGGTGGGGCGGGTTGAGCAGGCAGGCTTGGTTGAAAAAAAAATTTTTTTTTTTTTTTCAAAATGAGGTTGGATTGTTTTTCTGGCTATGGTGCAGGCCTGGTTCAGAAAAAGAGTCTTTTTCAAATGTTATTTGATTGTTTTCTGTGGTTGAGGTTTTTATATCACCGGCTGGCCTGGTTGAAAAGAAAAAGAAAGAAAGAAAATCTTGCGTTCTTTCAAAATCTAAACAATTGTGTATTTCCTAAAAGCATTTCTATTCCACTACTTATACAAGTAAGCAAATATTCATTAGCAAGGCCTAAGTAAAACCATTAATCAGGCACCACTCAAAACTCGCCCCAATCTGTTTTATACCTATTTACATCGTAGACTATAGGTAATGTAATGTACAAAATGTAAGCTTCAGTCAACATAGTAGTTGTAAGTAGTCTGTTGTTATCATTAGAGCGATCGAATCCACACATCGACTTTTTTTTATTACGGGCACGGAAAACTTAGCGTGGTTTCTACGTAAATAGAAAAACACATAGTTTTTTTACCCGACTGCGCTTTAAAGTGGGTTATTGTTGATGTAGAAGAGGATCAATGAGGTTTAACGCGTATAAGAAATTCACTAGATGACAATACGAAGGCGTGTGAGGTCCAATTGCAGCATGATTGGTGAATAATGACATGTCTGTCAATGTCACGTCAAAAATAACCAATCATGCTGCAGTTGGAGCTCACGCCTACGTATTGCCATTTAGTGTAATTTCTCATACGCGTTAACACTTATTCTATGAAGTTTTTTAGTAGTGTGTGGATTCGTATCCGCCAGATCTATGTAATTGTTGATTGATTAAAAATGTGAGAACATCGAAATGTATATTTTTGTAGGACGCAGCGTATGAAATCAAATGTATTGTTTTTGTGTTGTTACGAATGTTTATTTTCTACCAGGGTTTTTATTTATTCAATATTGCTCCGCTGCGGCGGATGTGTGATCTTGAAGTATTTCCTTTACGACTTTAAACGATTCTACAAAATATGTGTCACAGATGATTTATTTTACGAAATATATTATATTTGGACATTAACTTATGTATATTGGACGGTACATAGTACTTATGTTCTCTTTTTATGATTCTTGAAAAGAATTTGAATGACATGATATGAACTGTTTCTTGGTGTTAGGTTTTTTTTTTTTATTTGAACGAAGGATAGGATCATAGATGTGTTCCTAAAACATACTTTATTGATATATAAGAAATATAAAATTATTTTAACACTGTTGTCAAGAGTAAATAATGAAAATTTGTCTATGCTTATTAGACATTATAATATCTTAGAGATTCGATGAATTGTTATAAATAAATTACCAGTCATGCTTGTATTGAGTATAGGCCATTCTAAAAGTTAACTCAGAAGTGTAACATTGATAGCAGTTTTTATTTTCTAAGTGGTCTTATTCGCCATTTTTGTACTTGAAATTTGTATCTAGTTTACTAAATATATTAATAGTCACAAAACTACAGAACCAAATATATCTCATATATATTATGCTCTTATAAACAGGTGTGATTTTGTGATAATATTTAGAATGTTTTGTTTATTGAAGAACAGAAATGTAATTTACGAACTAACTGTTTATACTTTTGTAACTTAAGGTAATGGTACCAGAGCCTTTTTAACTGGTTAGGCGATGTTTTTATTAAGAGGTGATGTAAGCAGAGCACTGATTATAAAGAAACACATGCAAGTTTATACCCATAGTATTAAAAACTTTATGGGTCTCTATGGGTCTACATGCGACTCACGTATATAGTTACACGCGTATATAGCCTTTAATCTAATGGACCGCGAAAGTCTAATATCGTATTATACCCATAGTGACGGTTATCACTAGGTAAATACAATAAATATTTTATTTCAAATCATTCTTAATCCTAAGTGCTCTGTATGTTTTACATTCAAATTGGCCTAAAAGTTTGTCACAAATATAATACCAAATGCATTTTACACCAAACGGGATAAAACCAAACGAAACTCTTCGCATTTCCTTTTGTACTCCTGTTTTTTTTTATCCTAGGCCGCAGAGGTCGGACCATTCCACTATTTATACATATTTCAATATGAAAATACTTTACATTTACGTTCAGTAATCTTATTTTTTATATTTCTGTTGCATTGAATGTTGACATGATTTCTATTTATTGTTTTTGATCAAATAAAAATGGTGATTATATGTGTTGTGTTTATTTTAAAAGCCCAAATAAGGTTCACCTTTACTCCTGAAGTAGTAAATTCTGTGGTTGACCTGTAAAATCCTTACTTGCTTATTATATTATTAATGGAAAGGAACAGTGTCTGTGTAGCTTTCCTTTATTTTTAATTTAGTTCACTGAAAGTTTAGAGCCTGGTAAAGGACAGACTTAAGACGTGAGGCTACTTTAACTGACTCTGCTTAGGGAAGTAAATTTATGCACAATAAGTCTTAAGGAAAAGACGAAAAATGCTAAATCAATTAGACACATCACACAGGTTGTTAGATATTTTGGACACACTAGTATGCAGTGTTCAATAAAATTTGATAATGTGAAAAATAAAATATCGAAATTTAATAAAGTAAACAATTTTATTGTCTATTTTATTACAACAAATAAATATGACAAATGTATGTAAAATATCACACTTCAATATTCGTTTGTCTATGACACTAAATATCTTCATAAGACATTACTAAGTACATTGTACTTTATAGGATTTAAAGGCACAAAACATTGATTTAATTTACGTGTAATTACATTACATACAATAACTCTACACCAAGTGGTACAGTCAGCCTCAAAAGTCGATAAAACAATATGACGTATTTCTTCAAAACTATATGTATATTTATTACTAGCGACCCGCCCTCGCTTCGCTTCGGGTAAATCTCTATCTCTATTTAATATATTTCAACCCCGTAAGGGATTTTACATACAGAAGTTATTTCCCAATAACTCCCGTTCCCATGGGAATTTTGTAATATCGCGTTGGAAGTAAGCTTTACGTTCATTAGGGTACCTGCATGCCAAATCTCAATCGCCTATCTATATCGCGGTTTAGATTTTTTCATACAAAAGTTTTTTCTTTTTTTTTTGTGGGAATTTTACAATATCCTGTTCCAACTAAGCTTTTAATTTATTAAGGTAGCTGCATGTCAAATTTCAAGCGTCTAACTTATGCGGTTAGTATTTTTCATACAAAAGGATTTTCCCGTTATTTCCCGTTCCCGTGGGAATTTCGGGAAATCCTGTCCTAACGGATGCCTACGTCATAACATCTACCTGCATGCTAAATTTCATCTCGATCCGTCCAGTGGCTGTGTCGACTTCGTCCGCGTAGAGATGTTTAACGGCTAAAACATTACTTCTTTATAGCGCAGTCGGTTAAAAAGTAGCCTATAACCTTTCCTAGGCTCTGGACTATGTCTGTACCAAATTTCGTTTAAATCGGTTCAGTACTTTATGCGTGAAAGCGTAACAGACAGACAGACAGACAGACAGACAGACAGACAGAGTTACTTTCGGATTTATAATATTAGTATGGAAGTATGGATAGTATGGATGAGGCTGACTACACTGTGCTCACAAAATAACTTAATCGACCTTACATTGACAACTTTGACAAGTGGTTATGTAGTAGAAATTCATGGTTTTCCTAACTGACATACGATGATGGCTTAGAGTAGCTTCGTCATCATCGCCGGAATTGTGGGGAACGGATGGCTAACCTATTACATTAGGTTGTGTTAAAAATCAGTTTACCAAGCAGAGGCATATTTTGAACCTTAATTCATTAAAGGTTCAAAACCAGTAAAAAAATTTCGGGTAATTTATACATAAAAACCTTCCGCTTGAATCCCTCTACATATTAAAAAATAATAGCCCTTTCAAAATAAATTGCTTAGCTTTAAAGCTTTAAGTATTAGGGACGGACGCAGGAAGCGATTTTATTTTACACTATGTAGGGATAACATCTATGTATCTACCAAAAGTGTCATGGCCGACCAATTTACTTTGCACCCACTCTACCTGCACTTAACCAACATCATTTAAAAGGGGTAATGCTTCAGGCCAAGGAACTGCGTGGCCGGCACGCACCGGTGGCCGATGTCGTAGCCGTCCACTACGGCGATTTCCTCCTTCGTCAGCTCGAAGTCGAAGATGTTCAGGTTCTCCGCGATACGGGACTTTGTGAACGATTTGGGTAGCACTGGGATGCCTCGTTGGGTCTGAAAAGGACAAAAAAAAATATTAGAACCTCCTTCTTTTTCTTAGGGGTGAGAGCCGTCCGCTCCCCCGCTAGTCCGGCGATGATGACGAGGCTACTGGCTACTCCAGGCCATTATAGTATGTCAGACCGTACCAGGTCTTCAATAGCAAAGCAAAATATTTTATATCCTTTCTAATGTAAACCAACAAACCAAAATTTTTTATGCATTTTCATAATTTAAAAGACGTTAAATTCTCGCGGTAAAACATTATATGATTTAAAACTTTCTTTCAGTGTTTTCCTTTTCGTTGCACTTTTGTAATACGATATCAAATCAAAATTTTGTTTATTTTCAGAATTTGCTTACAACTAAACTATATTTAGCGGAATCTGCACTAAGCTTAGGTAAAGCTTGTATTGCAGAGTTCAGGCAATATTAAACACAGTGCAACAATTTGCTGGATGTATACAGCAAGAGCCATAATAATAATAATGGGAACTTGTTCTATATGACTTCCCGAATAGATGTTCGCTCGCGACCATGATTGGTGCAACCCAGTCGAAACGTCGGGCAGTAAGTAGCTATGTAATTTGCTACTCCTAATAACGCGTGTAGACCCATAAAGACTAATATTTAGTGTAATGGAACGCGAAAGTCTAAAATCTTACATAGATCTAACTTTTTGAATATAAAAAAAAAAAAAAATATTATCTTATATATTTGTTTTAACATACTTTTATTTTCTGATTATTAAACTTGAAATATAATCTTAATAAAATTAAACTAAAAATTGTATACTACTTTTATATCTCGCATAATAAGACATGTAACGGGTATGAGCAAGACATCCCCAACACAAGTATTTATTACTTCCCGGGGCGTCTCAATACGTGTATTTGTAATTTTGAGAAATAAATGAATTTAATTTTTTAAAAAATATATTTATACATACCAAATACCGCAGCGCCACTTGCGCCCTAGTCTTCCCGTACTTATCGGCGATGGCTCCTAGTTTCGCATCGGTCTTGATGGTGTCGATGCCCGCGAACTCGGGCCGCGCCTCCGAGATCAGCCCTAGGGGAGTATACGCCACGGGGACTATGGACTGCGACTGGCAGAACTCTACTAACTTGTGCTGGGTGAAGGTCGGGTTGATCTGAAAGGTATGTATGAAGATTGTCAGGTATCGTCATTATAAATGAAAAGAACGTCAATAGTTATGAAAGTCCAAAGATATTATTGTTAGTCACTGAAAATCCATGAAAAGGCGTCGAGTGGCTAGTGTCGTTGCTTGCTATGCGAGAGGTCGCCAGTTCAAACTCCGCCAGGTACCACTATATTTTAAATTTGAAATGCATATACACCGTGAAATTTTAGTGGTTGTTTTCCTGCAATAAATGATTCTATCTTACTAATTAAATAGATTTGAGCAGTTTTTTTTTAAAATCATATAAATGCCGGTTTTACGAAAGGTTTAACCGAAACTCAAAAGCACGTTCGAGCCGCTTTATGACTTAGGGCGTCGAGCTTCTGTAGCTTTAAGCATCGATTTCATACGGCAAGCAGTACCTGATTACGTCACATCTTAAAAAACAACGATAGCTTCTTTCGTTTTCGAGTTGAAAAATTGTTATTTTGAAAATTTGAAAAATAAAAATTTTAACTTTGTCGTCATTTTTCAGCGGTACAGGTGAGTGCACGAGTAGTATACGTATAATTTCTCAGGTACAAGTGAGAAATGACGCCTGCACTGAAAATGTATAGCGGTAATGAGTGAAGTGTATGGATAAGTATACTAAAGTAATTACACATAAACTACACTATTGATCTTCAGTATTAAATGACCTATGTTGTAATCTAGGATAGACCTTAAATTTATTTATTGTGCAATCAAATAGTTAAATGACGTTTCTGCAAGCTGATGTCGTAAACATAATAATTACGTAAAGATAGTATATTTATCAGTTCGCAAAATCTGTCTACCATATGGTGCAGACGGAGATATCGGTACTACACACTATACAACTTGATAAAAACTGACTGATTGACGCCGATATCAAAGGTGTATTGTATTGCATAAATCTATAATATAAAAATTAATCGAACCCTGAACCAATTCGGCCAATTCTTTTTTTTTTAAATGTTCGTCGAAGTCCAAGGACGGTTCTTACGGCGAGAAAAAACCGAATAATTGCCGGGAAAACCCTAAAAACAGCCTTTTTCTTTTTCACATTTTTTTGACAGGACGAAGTCTATCGGGTCAGCTAGTTGTTGATATAAAGTAGGTATGTATACCAGCAAGGAGTTCTGAATTTTCGCTCAAAAATAATCAAATTCTTATTCAGACAAGAACATAATTAGGCGCGACGTCCCCACTGCTGGGGCACGGGCCTACCGTAAACTTGGGCTTAAGGCAACCACGCTAGCCAAGTGCCGGTTGGTTGACCACACAATAGCAGAATTTCTTCGTAGGTGTGCAAGTTTCTTCACGATGTTTTTCTTTAACGTTCTAATTTGAAAAACACTGTGGTACCTGGCGGGGTTTGAACTGGTGACCTCTCGCATGGCAAGCAACGACCTTAACCATTCGGACATCGACGCATTTTTACATTATATCGACTAGGGGATTACCTATACCGTTATTAATGTATTCATCATCACCCCACTGCTGGGGCACGGGCCTACCCTAAACTAGGGTGATCAGGCTTTAATCAAGGCTTAACTACTTATGTACCTATTATTGGTTTTAAAATTTCAGGCAACGTTAACACCTTGGTATGGCATTATAAACAATTTAGGGCCAGTGGCCAAATTAGTGAGCCATCCACTTCCTTTCAAGTCCGGTGATGATGACGAGGCTACTCCAAGACATCATCGTAAGTCTGTCTGAAAAAAAAAATAAACAATGTAAAATTCTCTTACCTCAACCTGGTTGACCACCGGCTTGATGTTTGCGGTCTTCAACAGCTGGGTGAGCTGTTCCTCGGTGAAGTTGGAGACGCCGATGGACTTCGTCAGGCCGAGTTTGACAGCCTCCTCCATGCCCTTCCAGGTCTCGGCGTGGTCTATGCCTAGGTCATCGCCGTTGTCCTATGACACCAGTGGGGCTACCATGAGTTTAAAACTTACGCGCTCGATATCGCCTACGTAAATATGTCTATGAAAAACTTGTACAGCGCCGCCTGGTGGTTACGCGAAGAACTACAATCGGCCATATGAAAAAAACAACTCGATAGGTTTTTAACGTACGTAAGTTTACGATAGCCAACTCATGGTAGGCCCTCAGAAAATGTAAGTCACTGTGTCGGAAACGTAAGTTGGAACTAGGTACTTAATTTTAAACTATCATGGTTACACGCATTAGAAAACTGAAACTGTCCTGGATATTTACCATGTTGTTTTGTTTTAACGGGTGATCACCCGTGATCATGGCGCTTGCAACAGTGCCGAAATATCGGGAGCTCATTAAAACAAAACAACATGGTAAATATCCCGGACAGTTTCAGTTTTGTATTAGAACTAAGTACTTGAGTACTTATTAAATACTAAAGATCGTATTGGACGCAATGGTATATCAGATTTAATAGTTAATTTTTACTCTAGTATTTTCTTAAGTTTCAGTTACAATACATTTTAAATTTAATCTGTCGGAATTATTGGATAAAATTATTTATCCCTATAACATATTACGAATATTAACAGCAATATGGATTAATTTCCAATGTTCAGCATTCCCAGAATAGGCGTAATCCAGAAAAATTAAGTAAATTTAAAAAAAATCATCACATTACTTTTTGATTCTTCCAGTTTACAGCGTCCTCTCTTCAATTTCATTTGCAGTGCCCTTGCAGGGTCTATAATGTATCTATAATTACTACCCCAATACCTTGTAAACACTTATAGAAGCAATAAAGTATTAAAACATGCATAGGCAGATGATAGAACTTCAATAATATACTTACATTTGTAGAGACCGGCCAGTGGACCAGATATAAATCAACATAGTCTAATTTGAGCTTGTTCAGGGACTCCTTCAGTGTTGGTATTACTTGCGATTCCGCGTGCCTGTCATTCCAAAGCTAAAAAATAATAAAACTATAAACAAATTATAAATATTTCACAACGTCACATAGATCAATCTGATCCCATGGTAACTAGCTTAGGCACTTGTGTTACAGAAATCAGAAACGACAGTGAATACACAAAAATACATAAATATATTTAATAACACACCCAGACACTATGGTTGATGCCAACCATCGTTTGTTGTCCTACGCCTAATCTCCCATATCGGTTTGCAGATTCTCCGAACTTAGAGAGTAAGGAAACACTACCATGGTAATCAAATTGTTTTTTCATACTACCGATTTTAGTTCCTAGCGGGTTGCTGTGGATTTTTTCATAGACATTTTTTACATAAGCTATATCGAGTCTGTTCCTTTTAAACTCATGGTAGCGCTACTGATAGTGCACCTATGTTTACGCACGATGGCTAACCCCTAGACCACCATAGCCGAAATCGGTCGGACGGTTGGGCCTTATTAATTGGTGTAAAACTACCGACTACCCACCTTCGTCGTGACGAACAAGTCTCCCCTAGTCACGGTACCCTTCTTGAAAGCGGCGGCTATGCCCTCACCGACCTCCTCTTCATTGTTGTACCGACTCGCAGTGTCGATGTGACGGTAGCCCGCTTCGATGCCATCCTCGACTGCTTGGCGGAACTGACCTGGATTCGCTTTGCGCTGAGAAAACAATTAGGTTTAATGTCAAACTGCCAAATACTCAAATGATAAGGCACTTGAAAGGTGATAGATATAAATAAATTAAAATATATAGCACAACATCACATACATTGATCTGATCCCGTGGTAAGTAGCTTAAGCACTTGTGTTATGGATATCAGAATCAACAGTGGTATATTTGTGATACTTAAATATATTAAACTAGCTTTCCGCCCGCGATTTCGTCCGCGTAGAGACGTTTAACGGGTAAAACATTACTTCCTTATAGCGCAGTCGGTTAAAAAGTAGCCTAGGTATAACCTTTCCCAGGCTCTGGACTATATCTGTACCAAATTTCATTTAAATCGGTCCAGTACTCTATGTGTGAAAGCGTAACAGACAGACAGAGTTACTTTCGGATTTATAATATTAGTAAGGATAACACACCCAGACACGGAACAAACACCGATGTTCGTCACACAAATGTTTATATTTTAATGAATTTTAATATTTAAATGGTTCTGATAAAACATAACAAATTAATTAACAAAAGATGTTGAAGATATGAATACTAAATACATTATGTTTCCTATTAAAAAGAGCTGTTCTTCCTACCACAGGCGATGTTTTGCCTAAAAGGGAGTTACCACATCTAATATTTGTAATAGACTAAGTTACTGAAAATAAATATTTTGTATTTGTATTGTATTAAAGTACCTTACTATATGACTTATTAGTATATTTTGATGTTTAAATATAAATGACATGAAGACAAATAGTAACACGAAGTACTGGTACAAATTCGATTGCCAGCTGTTACACTTTGACGAATGCAATCAATATTGACTTGAGTATAGGTATTTACTCTAACATTATCTCAAGGTTGTCAAGCTTCACCTAAAGCAGGCACCAGAAGTGTGAAATTGAATAATAATTATGGTAATAGGAACTGTTGAGCATTATGCCTTATTGTTATTTCTTTGGAAAACAGGTATATTTAAACCAGTTGGAGATAGACTCTTACATTTTTAATAAAAATGTACGACATGGTATCTTGCAAGTAAATTACCTTTATGAATTTAAATGAAATAATAATTAAAGTGAAAGGCGGAAATTAGGAAATATTTATAAAAAGTGTTTCAGTTACATGCATCACACATATTATATGCTAAGGCAAAAGGAAAAAATATGCTAAAAAGACTAGTAGCATTGAAATCTATTATTTAGAATAAAGCTTAAAATCTACTACTAGTTTTTACTTAATATTGTACCCGCTGTTGCTACCAACCTATTATTAACCTACCTACTTGCTATCCACTTTAATTATTTCTTGAACCTTAACTTGGATTAGTCACCATGTTAAATATATTGCAGCCTATTGGCTGCGAAAGTCATACTATTTGGATACTTATACAGCTTTTTTAACCTTATTTTTATTTGACATAAGATTACCCTATTTTTTTAACACGGTGAAATGCATTGTGCAACTTAACTTCAGCCTGAAAGGGGTTCTTTCCGATTGGTGTGTGGGGCAAATATTTTTATACCTCTTAAGTCACATGCTTTATGGCCTGCCAGTGAGCCAAGTTTTTTATTGCAGTCAAGCCAATATTACTGAATCAGTAAATGTGGAGAACTATTCATGAGTAAGCCCCATTTTACATTTATGTGCCATTCAATGTGCAGCACTTTTAGTACTATCGTTAGGATTAGTTTAAGAGTTGATGCTTGAACTTCTCTTAAAAAATATAGAATTCTTCAAACAATTATATATGTAATCAAAATTTGTTTAATCAAAATTAATAATGAAATTGTGTCAGGATTCAAAGAGCTTTGACTATACATGTACTTAAACTAATACTTACAGCATAAGTTCCGAGACCGACTATGGGCATTTCATACCCGCTGGAAAGTTTTACGCTAGGTGCTTTTCCAACCATGCTGTGAACAAAAATGATTCAGTCAAAAAAAAGTCAAATTTGTAACATTTAAAAAAAAGGTTATATTTTCTTTTAATTTAATTGTAAAGAAAATATACACTTGCAGTACATAAATATTTATGCAATATTATGATATAATTTTTCTTAGATTAAATCAGTCATTGAACCATCCATTTGAAAAAGAATGAAAATATTATAATTTATTGAAAACTAATATAAAAAAGAGATTTTGTACTAACTGTAAACTGTAAGCAAATAAACTAAGATAGTAAGTAGGTAAACAAACACAAATTAAAAATATTTTTTGTATTATATTTAACTAGCGACCCCAGACGATAAAGCTGATAAAATATCAGTGTTTCTAATAAAGTAGATATTATTACACGAATGAATCTTCAACTTGAATCACTTCTAAAAAACCGGAATATAAGTTAAAGAGTTATTTTAAAGATCTAACACAAGCAGAAAGAAACGTAAGTTATTAATAATATTATAGTGAAATCCGGTAATGTACCTAATTATATACCCATGAAATTATAGCAAAGTAACAAGAACATTATTTTAAAGAAAGATTTTTTCAAACAGTAATTTTCATATCTGTACGAAATATAAAATAGTTTTTATAATTTTTTAGTACAAATGAATAAATAGTCCCTTAGAGAAGCCCTTTGATCTGAAAATACTCAAACATTGAGTACTTGCCGAGGACAAACTTTTATCCAAGAACTATTAGAAGTAATAATTTATAGTAACTTACATTTCTAAAAACTGTTACGAGGTGCTTCAGATACGTAATCGCGAGGTAAAATGATAACATCGAGTGATATTTAAGCTTTTTAAAAGGAAACTGATAAGAAGTGTCACTGTCACTGTCAAAAATATTGTAAATTTTTCTTAATGCATGGCCGTGGTGTCACGTACTTCTGTACTCAAACATTATATTCATAGAAATTAAATAACCAGCCTATCATCTACCAGCATAAACAGAGACTTTAATTGAATTCAATTATTTCGACCGATTTCGTCTGGATGACTATAAGTCATCCAGACGAAATCTATAGGCTATCTATATCGTACACAAGGACTACATATTTATTAACTTCGAACTAGACTATACAAAGTTTCTATCCAAAAAGGATGGCTAATGGGCAAATAATAATATAATAATAATAAATCTTTATTGCACAAAAGAGATCATTACAATTTGTTAGGAACATTATCATAAAGTAGTTTGAGTTAACACACTTAAACAGAGGTTACACCCAAACTAGGCCTGGCCTGTATCTTGGGAAACCAAATGTAATAGTAATATTAAGAATTACAACAATAGTAAGATAAGTTTAAAGGCATATAAATAAAACAGTAGAACAAATCAAACTTATAAATATGAGAACAATCTTAAATTACTTAAACTAAGAGAAATAGTTTGCTAATACCAGCTCTTCTGTTGAATTGTAGTCCAAATTGAGCAACCACTTTTTGACTAGGAATTTAACTTCTGGAACACTACAAGCTTTAATGTCACAGAACTTGAGAACAGCATTATAAACTCGTGTTCTAATGGCTTCTCCGATTCTGCTTGCTACGTATGAGTCTATAGTTGGAATCGGAAGTTTAAAGACACGCTTTTGCAAAAGTGATGTGTATATGTCCGAGTTAAGTAGACGCTTATGGGTAATTAAACAAGATCTTAAAATAAATAGCTGGCGGACTGTAAGAACTTTAGCTTCCGAGTATAAAGAGTGAGTTGGAAATCGAAAAGGTCTTTTTAATAAAATTTTAAGAAGTGATCTATTGGCTCTTTCGGCTTCTATGAGAGTGGACTTAGCAGCCCCTCCCCAGATTGAAATACAGTATCCAATAAGCGATTCACAAAGGGCCCTGTATATAATAATTAATAAGTCCTTACTTGCCGAATCTCTGAGTTTCCTAAAAATACCAGAGATCTTACGTATTCTTTTTAGTGAGATGGTTAACGTGGCATTTAAAATTAAGGTGTTCATCAATCATGATTCCTAGATATTTAGTTACACTAGAGCGGGCTATGGAGTTACAGGAACAAGAAGAGGAAGAACTGCAGGTATGAATTTGAATGTGATTTATTGACAACGGATTGGAAGCTGCAGTCTTATGAAAACAAATGAAAGAGGATTTCGCAAAATTAAGTGTTAGTAAGTTGTTTTTTAACCATGTACAGATTGAGGACATCCCACACACAACAGAATTCATGGTGTCGTTCCAGGTTTTTCCTTTGAAAAGGACTGCCGTATCATCAGCGTAACATATAATTTCGGAATCAGGAATGGCTATGTCATGTATATCGTTTATGTAAATAGTAAAGAGTGTGGGGCCGAGGATGCTTCCCTGGGGAACGCCATAACATATTGGAAGTAGGTCACTTTTATATAGGCCCACTCGCGTAAATTGTTGCCTATCAGATAGATAGCTCCTGAACCATTCGAGCGCAAGACCCCGAACACCAATACCCTCCAGCTTTCGGTAGAGAATTTTTGAAGACACGGTGTCGAAGGCCTTGGCAAGGTCTAAGAACACTCCAATGCATTTCTGACCACGATCTAGGTTTACTGCTATTTGTTCTGTTAGTAATGAAACTGCGTCTTCCGTCGATTTGTGTCGTCTGAAACCAAATTGCTTTGGGGACAACAAATTATTCAACTCAATATATTTTGTAAGTCTAATATTAACTATCTTTTCCAAAATCTTAGAGAAGATACTTAAAAGTGATATGGGTCTGTAGTTACTCGGATTGTCTTTCGGACCATTCTTGTGCACTGGGGTGACAGAAGCAATCTTCCACAACTTTGGGAAACAGCCTGTGCTTAAGCTCGTATTAAACAAGTGGACTAATGGTTCACATAAAATGTTTCCTGCGTATTTAACAAAGTTTGTGTTGATTCCATCAGATCCGGGCGCACTATCCGATTTTAGTTGGCTGATAATATCAAGAACTTCTTCATTATCGGTCGGTTGCATGAAAAATGAGTTAGTGGGCGAATTAATTATTTTAACATTGGAGGCTAGATCGTCTTCAGAGTGAGTAGATTGGGAAAGTGTGGTGTTGGCTAAGTTTTGACCCACAGTAGAAAAGAAGGTATTGCAATTATTAAGAGACTCCTTAGGGCTACTTGAAGCTGCTAAAAGTTCGATAGGTGGTTTTTTGGTAAGTTTTGTGTTTGAAATAGTCTTTATTGTTTTCCAGAGTTTTTTAGGGTTTCGCCTATTATTTGGGAGTTCCGCTTTTTCGTAAGTTAGTTTCACTTTCCTTATTAAATCAATATAAAAGTTTCTATATCGACAATACGTTAACTTTGCGAATTCATCGTTGGGGTTTTGTTTTAGCTTAGAATGTAGTCTGTCTCTATGCTTTGAACATCTTAAAAGGCCTGGTGTCATCCAAGGACGAATCATATGTTTCGATCTACCTATTTTTACATTCTTGGAGTTGGATTCTACAGAACTATTAATGGTATGCATGAAAGCCTCAACAGCATTATCAATTCCCTCCAGTGATATAATAGGATTCCAGTCAACTTTCTCTAGGTGTTTACAAACATTATCCAGGTCTACAACTGTTTTATACATGGGTCTATTGTTCTTGGAGTGCTTTGTTTTCATGGAAATTCCCACCATGGCCACCTTGTGGTCAGTAATGTCAGCATCACACACAGCTCCGACTGCGAGACACTTGGTTTTAATAAATATATGATCCAGACAGGCGTTTATACGGGTAGGCTTAGTAATTGCGGGTTCAAGACCATGCTCAGTGACAAGACATAGGTATTCATTTGAGTCGGGGTCGAGAATATTAATATTAATGTCACCGGCTAATATAAGGCAATGTCTGTCAGTTAGAGTTGCAAGGATACTGTTTAGCGAAGAGAGAAAATCATTTGTGTTTCTAAATGATGGGGATCTGTAAATACATAAGATTGAAGTTTTGTTAGCTATATTAATTAGAAGACAACTGGAATTATCGAGAATGGGTTCCACTGCTTGTGCCACCAGTAAGGAATTTATGTAAACCACTACACCACCATTCTGATTTATATTCCGTTTACTAAAGAATGAGTCGTAACCCGGAATATCTTCAATGATAGTGGTTTCGCTTAATCTGCATTCTGTTAAGATGATAACATCGAGCTTAATGTTTATGTTATGGAGGTAAACTAAAAAAGCGTCAAAGTTTTTATTAATGCTTCTTATGTTTAAAGTTAATATTTTAAAGTCATACTGGCCAAATAATAATAAGGCGTCCGACCGATTTCAGCCATGGCGGCCGATCTCAATTGAGATCAGCTAAGTGCGCAGGACATATTATAGTGCACATGTGTGCGCGCAAACACAAGTGCACTCTCTATTCCCTTACTCTCATGATTCGGTGAGACGGCAATCCAACATCACATGACCGATGAGAGATCGGGCGCAGGACCACCTGCTTACGTGCTTTCCGAGGCACGGGCGTTTTACCGCCAACTTCCTAACTCCGGGCTTAGTAATTTCGTTACAGAAATATTCACACAAATTTGGCCCGACCCCGGACTCGAACCGGGGACCTCTCGGTCCTTCCTTACAGAGCGCTTGCTACCAAAAGACCAACGAGTCAGTTAATGGCCAAATAACCACGTATCAAAAGCCATGCCCAAGCCAATGCCCAAGTTAGATAATAAAAACTTTATCTGACAGTTACGCTTGACAGTTCGAAAATTTTAAAATACGTTTGAATGTGAGTCGTTAGGTTATGGACGTTAGCGATTTATTTATAATTATCGCCAGGAATTCTACGGGATTTTCGTTATAAAACTGGTTAGATTGAGTTAATTTGAGTGCGACCATAATATTAATTGTTATAACTTTACCTGAGCACCTGCACGCGGCGGTAGGCTTGGACACATCCTCCCGTAGACCGTTTGCCCCGCGTTCGTTAGGATAAGCAACAACATACCCTATTTCAAAATGGATGATTTCCTCAAAATTGAGAAAATCGGTGAAGGTACATACGGTGTAGTGTACAAAGGGAAAAATAAAATCACCGGCCAATTTGTGGCTATGAAGAAAATTCGTTTGGAGTCTGAAGATGAAGGCATTCCCTCTACTGCTATAAGGTTTGCATTTCCTTGATTACAATTTTTCTAACAGTAAAATCCGTTAACAATGGAAATAGATCTGTAAATCTACAATCAACAAAGAATATTGTTTTGTTGTAATTATAACCTGTTCTAAAATTGTTTACATGCTATTGTAGGGAGATTTCGCTTCTGAAAGAGCTGAACCATCCCAACATAGTGAAATTGGAGGATGTCCTGATGGAAGAGTCGCGCCTGTACCTTATTTTCGAGTTTCTGTCCATGGACCTGAAGAAATACATGGACTCACTTGGAAATGGAAAGGTGTGTATAATTCTACTTGAATAAGTGGAACAAAAACTTCAACATATAATATCTCTTCTCAATGAACAAATTAAATTCAATCCAGTCATAATTAAGGTGCTATTTTGTAGCCAACTTGACTCAACAGAGGCAATTTATTGAACTATGCCATTTGAAGTCTTCCGTGAAATGGTGTCTACAAAGTATTTGAATTGGTTTTCTTTCATAACAATTACACCAATATGCCATGTTTGTATTTGTATTTTCATTTTGTGCATCATATCATATTATTTACTTGATCCTAAGACAGTATTATTATCACAGTAATGCAATTATTGTGAAATAACTTGTAAAGTCATATAGATAATAAAATAAGTGTTCATGGCTCCATGTTTTCATCATCTTTAGCGATCCCATTATGCAGTCCATTTCACTAGCTATCATTCTGAGGTCAAATGACTTTACACATGTTATTTCACAATAATTGCATTGCATTGAAATTGTTTGTTTATCAACACACAATTTGTTTTGTTTCTTTTTAAAATTCATTTTAGTTTGCTAATAATAGAGTAAATCTTGAAGCATAATAATTTGTTACCTATGAAGTGTGTTATATATTTTTTGATTTAAGAACTATACGACTGATGATACTTTCAACAATTGGATAAATCATAGTTAAAATGATTACTTTTTAAAAAAGTTATTGTGCAGTACCTATTTTTGTAATAAATCATCACTAAAGTCAATATGTATAAATGTGCTATGTACTGTGCAAGTAGCTGTATAATTTGTATTTGTATTTTTTAACAAAACTATTGACTTGATTGATGGCACATTTCACTTCGGGACAAATATAAGGTGGATGCCCTACCAATTTCAGCCATGGTGACCTATCTCAATGGAGATAAACAACTGCACATATTATAGTGCAGAAGTGTATGCATCTTCTTCAAGCAGAAAGACAACATTCAGTAGATATTAATTAATTTTTTTTGTTTCTTTTACCTTTAGTTTATGGACCCGGCGGTGGTAAAAAGCTACCTGTACCAGATAAATAGTGCCATCCTGTACTGCCACCAGCGCCGCATACTCCACCGAGACCTCAAGCCACAGAACCTGCTCATCGACAAGACTGGCATCATCAAGGTACATGTTCCTACAGAACACTAATCAGAATCTTTCTTTATTTATTTTTCTATGTCCTAAACAGCTATTAAGCTAGCAGCAAGCAGAAACGAAGCCTCTTTTTGATATTTTTGTTTTATGAAGAAAGTGGTGATTATACCTTTTTTTTTTAGCTTTTTTTATTTTTTTTAGCTCTGTAACTTGTATTTTGAAACAATGTGTCACCTTTCTGTTAAAATGGTGCAGTTGCTTATGTTAATCATCCATTCTCAATGGAGATTGGAGATGAACTCACTTGTACATGAATTATAGTGCACAAGTATGTGAACACTTCCCTCTCTTTCATAGTTTGGTGAAACTCCTCTAAAATACTTGTTTCGATTAATATGTGTTAGTAGCAGGAGTCAGGACTTGTGTCATTGCTTGTTTTTCATCATCATTCTCCTGCCCTTGTCCCATGCTAAGTGGGGTCGGCGCAGCATGTGTATTTCTTCCATGCTGGCCTGTCATGTATCAGCTCTTCGTCTACTCCTTTCACTCCCATATCATCTCTCGCACAATCCGAAGCCCAAGACCGAAGAAGACATGGATATGTCTTCTTCGGTTTTCCTCTACTATTACGTCCATTGACATTGCATGTCTATACTATCTATACTCTATACTCATATTATAAAGAGGAAAGATTTGTTTATTTGTAATGAATAGGCTCCGAAAACCAAATATTCTTTCACCTTTGGAAAGCTATATTATCCCTGAATAACATGGGCTATATTATATTTAAAAAAAATTAGGGATACTAAAATTTTAGATAAAAAGAAATAGATTTCTCTTACAGGGTTTTCTCAGAAATATTTTTATAGAAATAGAGATATACCCGAAGCGAAGCGAAGGCGGGTCACTAGTTTATAATAGACTTAAAAAATTGACGTTGTTGTCTGACCAGTATGTTTGTCTGTGATTATAACTGATGATGTTGATGCCAGGTAGCGGACTTCGGTCTGGGGCGCGCGTTCGGCGTGCCGGTGCGCGTGTACACGCACGAGGTGGTGACGCTGTGGTACCGCGCGCCCGAGGTGCTGCTCGGGAGCCAGAGGTGAGTACACTCAACCCTCAAACACTTTGACTGGCTCGGTGGAACAGTGGTTCTTGACCCAGATTCACTGACAACGGTTACAAGAGTTGTGGGTGCGATTCTCACTTGGGACAAATATTTGTGTGACGAACATTGGTGTTTGTTCCGTGTCTTGAGTGTGAATTAAGTATATTTGTGTATCCAATGTTGATTAAGGTATCTGTAACACAAGTGCTTAAGCTACTTGCCACGGGCTCAATGTATGTGATGTTGTGTAATATTTATTTATTTATTTAAACATATGCCGGGGCACAGCATTGGTTTTAGACTTTTTTTCACCCGGGGGAAATCCTTATGTATGTCAGGGAATTGCTGTAGTTATGCCGGACTTATACCAGCTAAAACCCCTGGTATCTTCCTTCTCACTGCTGGCGGTAAGGGGAAAATGGTACACCTACACTACCATCTTAGGCGGGGGGCATGTATACAAAAGTGTAAGTTTGATGATAGATAATAATCATGTTGTTTTCCTGATTGCACAGGTACTCTTGTCCGATCGACATTTGGTCTGTGGGCTGCATATTCTCGGAGATGTCGTCCAAGAAACCCCTTTTCCAGGGAGATTCGGAAATCGACCAACTCTTCCGCATCTTCAGGTAAATATAGAAGTTGCCACATATCTAGATACATTATTTAATTCATTCATTCTTTAATCTTAAGTGCATACATCACTCATTGGCCAGACATAAGCTCAGACTTCTGGGAATGGCCTAGGCGAAACCAGAAGAATACAGGCACCTCAAACCTAGGAACATTATTGCATGTATGTAGGTACTTGACCTTTAGGGAATAGGTGTATATAGGTACACAAAAGGAACACAAAAGATACCTAAGGGTCAGAGTGAACCGTTCAGACAGTCCCCGCTAGGAAGAAAAGTGAATAAATCAAATGCACAAATGCACTTATATTTAAATTAAAATGCTTGTACATTTACAAATCGTCTAATCGGGAAAGCAGTGTCAACTACATATGTATAGTTTATTGTGGTTCCTACCTTCTTGTTTTCGATTGGATAGGAAAATAAAATATGTTATTCAGACTACAGACAGGCACTCATTGTCTGAAGCAACTATTATTAATCCATGTATTTTGTAATAAGGTGCACAGTACTTAACCTTCAAACAGCTATCATATTTTGGATTTTTTTTATTGGTTTTACATTTTTTTTTCTGATGAATAAGGTTCGAAATTATGTTTCAAAAAAGTTAAAATGATGAATATTGTATCATGTTTCAGGATGCTGCGCACTCCTACTGAAGAGCTATGGCCGGGTGTGTCGTCGCTGCCCGACTACAAACCCACCTTCCCCAACTGGAACACATTCAACTTGCACAACCATGTAAGTACACTTTAATACTATCTACTTATAAAAATGCGTTACTATCACACACTATTCGTTTTCATCATCTTTGGTCTATTAGGGGCAAGCGCCGCGGAAGCATCGAAAGGTGCAGGATTCGAATCCCGATCTGACCACATTTGTGTGAGTTTTTGGTTAGAAATCACTTAGGAGTTATGTTCGCTTTGAAAATACGTTAAGGCGGTGGTCCTGCAACTCATCTCTCATCTTCTCATCTGCCGAATACTTCGTCTTAACAATGACACCTGGCTTGGGAATCCGACACACCACATTGGTTAAACGCAAGGTGCGACACTCATTTTCCGCTTTAACAAAATAACCTAATCGCCGTAGTCTAGAGTAGGCTTGATCACTTCATTGAGAATGTATGTCTTTAAATCAGATTTTTTTTAAATTTCTTAGTGAGAGCTCGACACCTTTACCGATGAAGCTGTAAAAGTCTATCTTATGCTAACACCAAAGATGTTCGAAAAAAAAAATTTTTTTTTTATTTTCTTTCAGGTGCAAAACCTAGACGAGGTAGGCATGGACCTGCTCCAGAAGATGCTCGTCTACGACCCGGTAAAGCGCATCTCTGCTAAGGTAGCCCGGCGGCACCGGTACTTCAGAGACGTGAAACTCCCCCCCGGCCTGGGTACTCACGCCGCGTACCTGCGCACCGCGCCCGCCGCCGAAGACAGTAGCGTGCAGAGCGTGTAGTGAGTACCGTAGTTGTGTAGTCCGTAGCTGTGCTACGAGGGCTGCGGCGCTACGACGAATTTACAAGACTCGCGGCTACGTTAGTGGACTACGACGAATGTTTTTGCAATTTTTGCTTGACCACAGTTTAATCAACCAATCCGTGAGACTGGTAGGGAAGGCGCTCGATCAATAAACCAGTAGCGGTACCATGAGTTGGCTATCGAAAACTTACGTACGTTAAAAACCTATTGAGTTGTTTTTGTCATACTACCGATTTTAGTTCTTAGCGTGACCACCAGGGGCGCTGTACAAGTTTTTCATAGACATATTTACGTAGGCGATATCGAGTCCGTAACTTTTAAACTCATGGTAGCGCTACTGGTGAAAGCAAAGCGATGTAATGATAGTTTACTTTTTTTAGTGGGTTCAAAAACGCTCCACAGACACGTTCTAAGTAATCAAATGTTGCGTTTACAAGATTACATCTATCTTTTTGCAGGTTTGAAAATAGATATATAAAGTTGGCTCTACCCAATCGACTTTCTGCTGGGTAGGCTCAACTTTAATGAACTATTGCTGTCTCATTTCGCTTGAAATTTTAGTTTCTATTTCACAAATATTGTTGATTCCCCTAAATAGACCTGCTAATATAAAATAGTATGTTGAATAATCAAATGGTCAAGCGCTTCCCTTGGATTTACCTCAGACCACACAGGGGTCGATTTTACAGCAGTCAAGCAATTATTCAATATATGTACTATCCCTGAATATTCATTCCTAAAGAACGAATTAAAAACTTCGTCGTAGCCTCTTAATATGAGCAAAACTATGTGGCCGACTTGTTGCACTATGCAATAAACAGTTTTAGAACCAATCAGATATAGTTGAAGGAATCATCCACACAGTTTGATTCATTTTAATTCGATTCTGAATATTACTGACGCTCAAAGCTAAACGTCGCAAACCTAAACATATTGTTGTCCATTCCACTATTTGAAATTCTAATATAATAGTGTTAACTTCTTGATTTCTTCTGTAGTCGAAAATAGAATTGTAATGCGCGTATAGAAGTACTCCTCAGCAGGTTAAATTACTATTTATAGTTTGATTTCTCATTCAGTTCATATTAAATGACCAAGGAAATATATTCGTAGAATAAAACAATAGTTGCTAAATAGTACTCATAGCAGTTCATTGAAATTCAAACAGATAATCTCAAGTTAAAACACCAGTGTACTTCTGAACACTTGTGTGTGTAATCAGCAGTAAAAATGCTTTTAAACATACAATCAAACAGAAAGCTCATCATTAGCTAGCTTAATGCTACACATACAACCACATTAATAGGGTATATTTCCATTTTTCCCGCTAGGTTACAGGGATTCTTTATAAGATCTCAATTTCCTAATAGAAAAAATATTACTATCAAATGAAAAGAAACACCATTGACTTCTAATGCTATGACAATGGCAACAATCTCAATAGTCGAATAATACATTCAAACGTATCTCGGTCTCGCTAGATGAAGACATACATGTCTGTGACATAGGTGCTGTTCATAAGAACTTGATCGATGTAAATTCGCCTTCTATTAGGGATAGGTTGATACGACGAAACTTGTGGCCTTTAGTTTGTATTGTAAATACGTGGGTGATTGTGCTATGCGTAGCTTTGTTTGATATTAGCGTTAAACTGCATTTGTAAAGTACGTAGCCGTTACGATGAATCCTTCGCCATCGGTTAGAAACAAAAGTGGAGCCATTTACTGTGACCTCGGTAACAAGATGCTTATTTTTGTATTCGTGTCATACTTGACGTACTGTAACTAAATAAGCGCATCAAAGTTATTAATTGCCTGCCATTATTTTTAAATGCTAATCTCGAATGAATAGGGTGCTAGTGTTTACACACGTGGTTCAGTTTCGTTATAATATCAAACAAAGCGTCATTCGGGTATAAGGCTTCGTTTACACTATACGATGTCGTGGTTTGACTAGTCATCGGTTATTGTACAAACCACTAAGTAGATAGTTCTCTGTTCTATATTCAATCCATTTAAGATGACATTGCTCGGGAAGATCGTGTAAAATGGATCTTGAATCTGAATCATCATTCACTTATAGACTGGTGACAAATAAAACGATGAAATGGCCTTGGTTGAGCCACTTTTAATGGTAATCCTGCTTAATCAATAGGGAACTTGCATTTATTTTAATTAATTTAGTGGAAATAGAACATTTAACTGATCTTTAACTTATTTAGAAAGAAAAGGTACAATTTATTTAATGCAAATCAAAAAGTGACCTTGCCGGTTATCTCATTGAACACAGACTTTACGTCACTGCAATTATTTGCAATTCACTGAATTTATACGTTTTATTTTTATTGAATACTAGTGGCCCGCCTTCGCTTCGCTTCGAGTATATCTAAGACTGAGCTAGATCGATTTCTCGTCCCCGAAAACCCCCACATATCCAATTTCAGCGAAATCGTTAGGGCCGTTTCCAAAATGACATGCTTTTTCAAGCAATCAGCGCCATCTGCCTGACTGATTTGTGAATCTAAACCATCCAGGGCGCCACTCAAATACATACAGAAAAATTCATTTAATTCGGTCAAGCCCTTTAGGAGTAGTTCAATTACATACACATGTACAGCAGAAAAATATATATAAAGATTATTAATTATTATTAATCAGTCTACTTTTCCCCAATGATAAGACTGTCCAATTTTATTCAGTTGGCAAATGTTTGAATCCCTTATATCTTATAGCTAATTTTGATTCTATGTTTGCCATACTGTTAATCTTTAAATTATGAGTAGACAACCTGAAAACAAAATACAATAGTAATATTTTTTTTTATAAAAACTATTCATATTAAAGAAAACAACTACTTTAACTGTTATATAAATAACTACTTGTAAGCCCACGTCAATATAATTCACCGGATAATTTATGTCTGTTTATCTGCAAACATTTCAACTGAAAATTTCCATAAAGAAACATAGTATCATGAACACATCGCGTGCCTAGCGCGTGAATCCCTCTTAAACAGGTTTCGCAAGACCTCTTGTGACAAGGTGAAATTCTGATCAATATCCAATTATTTGCTTGAGTGCTAAGAAAAATATGTATGCCATTACTTTTACGACAGGTATTTTTTTATCAAAATTTGGCTTGGTACTTACCTACTGATTAAAATTTCACTCTCTTTATGGATTTTTAATTACCTTTTGATAGCATTTGTATATGGTGAGACGTCACTGCATGTTGATGTTTAAAACTGGGTGCATTAAATTATTTAGTAAATAAACATAACAGAACCTGTGTCTGCCAGTTTCTACAAATTATAAAGTTAGATACTTGATTGCTTAAATAATTTCTTTAAACTATAATCCTACTGCAAGTTCCTCCTTGTAAGTGGTAATAAAAGATTGACAGGTTTTCATTAAAAATGTAAAATTAAGATCTGTAGAATAGAGAACAAAACCTCGGAACAGTGTAAATGATTCTATTGTTATTTATTCACTGATAAATCTAATGTTTTTATGTCGGTCAGCACCAATTTGATGACCATTATATTTTGAGGTATTGTAAGGTCCAACTTGCAAATAAACAGAAATATCATTTGCTAATTGTAGACTTATCAGTGAATAGAACAATATTAGTTTACGGTCGTATTGATTAAGTAGCTTTTGTACGAGTAAAACCTTAATTTAATTTATAGGATGGTTAACTTTTAAGTCTGTGTTTCGTGTCTGGCACGCGAACACCTTTAGAACATTCAGAACGCAGAGATTATTGTTTCGCATTGTATATAAAATTCCCATGTGCCAAATCAGGGACTTATTAATAATTGAAATAACGTATAATGATGTTTTCTATGACATAGAGATTATTAGATGACAGATAAAGGAAACTTGCATTTTGTTTAGGGATCTTATATAAGTGGACCAGCAATATTCGGCACACATCTATGTAAATCGATGTATAACTAACAAACTATCTAAGTAGAGCGTATAATGAAAAATTATTTGCTTTCGGCTTTGTCGCCCAATATGTACTAACAAACCGAAAATGTTGGTCCACTTATGTGTATCCTATTATCATTTAAATAGTAAATATTTAACAATGCCAGAGTTGGGCCCTGGTATGAAAGGGTGCTATCAATTTATGCGTTTGGTTTCCGTAGAGTACGATACAGTGCTGTCATAATTATGTTAATTGTAATAGCACACAGACGGTCTATTTTTTACTTCAAAAGTTAAGAAGTTTCTTTTTACTGGGTTATATTTTTTTCATTCACGGAAACTGAATACACAATTTTGCACCGTTAAATGAAAGCGCCCTTAGCCACTCGATATTATAATAATTACTGCGAACAATTTTGTTATTGGTACAATGAATTAATTATTGCGGTATGTTCTGATATAAGTATTCGCTCTTATGTGTAAAATATAATGACAATTATTTAAGTACATAACCTGTTGTTTTATTTTATCATCATCATCATCATCAGCCCATATACGTCCCCACTGCTGGGGCACGGGCCTACCCTAAACTAGGGTGATAAGGCCTTAGGCGACCACGCTGGCCAAGTGCGGGTTGGTCAACTACTAGGGCATCGAAAACCCGTTCAATTTTCAAAACCCGGGTTTTCGGGTTCCAATGTAACTAAGTGGTGTGCCAGGACCGTAGTACATGCCAGGAAGTGATCCCCTACCCTCTGGGAAAAAGGCGTGATTGTATATAATATGTGTGTATGTATGTAACTGAAACCCGGGTAACCCGGGTTTTCGAGCTTTTTTCGAGCTTCTTGTTTTTGGTTAATTTTTTTTCTTTCTATTACGAAACACGCTAAAAGCTGGAGGTAAACCCGTAGTGAGAGAGTTTCAAAGGCTTTTTAACGCTGTCCTGTTCGAAGGGAGAACTCTGGAAGCGTGGAGTAGGAAGGGTGACAAAACCCTTTTGAAGAACTATCTACCCATTTCCGTGTTAAACCACGTCTGCAAGCTATTTTTTTAAAGAGTAAAATACATGCTTGATGCCTTCGATAGGTTGCAGTGACGTGTTATCCGTATTGTCGGTGATCTCGAAGTGTCTGTAACAGTGTCTTAGCCTTTAATGCGCCTGGTGTGAGGTGCCAGGTGCTAAAATGCGCCCTTGAGAGCTTATTTTGGTCTATTGTGCCTGTCGACCTCATGTGTGGATCTCACTATCACTTACTATCAGAAAAAGTGAGGAAGCGCAGCGCCTGCATCGTATGTGGGTGGCATCACTGTCCAGCACGTGTCGTTCGGGAGTGGAAAGGAGACAATGGACTAGCTGAAATAGCTCTTCAAATTATTACCCATTATAGAGACGGTAGAGAACACTTAGAACGGCAATGTCTCTAAGTAATTGTAGAGGCTCCAGGGTTTCGGACACCTCCAGATCACCGACAACACGGATAGCTGCAAACATCGAGCAAGTATTTTGCGGAGCCATGCCAGACGTGAGAGAAATATTCCACACATGGGCGAACTTGTGCCTTATACAGGGTGTAACAGGGGGTGGATCATCGTAAGTCAATCGATGGGGACTTCAATACCTACCGATATAACCCCATGTTAGTTCAGCGATTTTCAATAGTTCCAAAGTTATTGAGATTTTTGTGAAATTTTTGTAAGAAGCCGGAATTCAGTATAAAAGTCTTCACTGTAGCTTAACTACTGGGCCTGCTTGCATGATTTTTTTTCTAGAAATATGTAGTTCAATAGTGGGTCTTCATAATTACGATACCGATTTGAGTCATAACCCTATCATATTGGAGTAAAAAAATAATTCTTCACAAAAGTTTCACGAATCGAATTGTGTCTACCAACTTTCAAAGCCTCCAGTGAAAAAAAAGTGCCTGTGTTTTTTTTCTAGAACTTTTTTTAAAAACCGGCCAAGTGCGAGTCGGGCTCGCGCACAAAGGGTTCCGTAGCAGCAAATATAATAAAAATCAACCTATCTCAAAAACTATAAGAGATACTTTGATCAAACCAAAAATCGTTGAAAGAGTTAATTAGCATGCATCACCTCTATTTTTTTTAGAATTTTATACCCCGTAGTTATAAAAATAGAGGGGGGGGGACATACTTTTTACGACTTTGAGAGCTGATATCTCAAAAACCGTTCACTTTAAGAAAAATGTTTTCTAGAAAACTTTATATCATTTTAAAAGACCTTTCCATTGATACCCCACACGGGTATGTACATCGAAAAAAATTTCATCCTCAGTTACATGTATGGGGGCCCCACCCCCAATTCTTTTTACTATTTAGTGTCATATTTTTGTAGCGGTTCATACAACACATATTCCCATCAAATTTCATCACTGTAGTACTTATAGTTTCCGAGTAAATCGGCTGTGACAGACGGACAGACGGACAGACGGACATGACGAAACTATAAGGGTTCCGTTTTTGCCATTTTGGCTACGGAACCCTAAAACTACCTACATTCATGGATAGTATACCCTGAAAATTTCATACCGCTACTGCCAGAGCATCAGAACGAAAATTGAACGCGAATGGCACAGGTGCCATAAATCAGTGTTTTTATTTTTCATGTAAAACTTTAATTTTAAAATAAATCGATATGTTTCAGCAAATTTATGCTATGTTAGTAACATTAGTAGCAGTAATTTTACAGAATTGAAAATTAAAGGGGTGAAAATCAAACAAAGAAAATTTACATAATTTTTGTTAATTATTTTTTTTACAGTAGGTTTTCATAATGGGCATTATTATTGGCTGTATCGCTATCATACATATCGCTGAACATACATGGGGGTTATAGGGGTATTGAAGTCCCCATCGATTGACTTACGATGATCCACCCCCTGTTACACCCTGTATAAAAGGCAGAGTTGCACCGGTGTGAATAATCGCTGCACTCTGTTCAGGATCCCCAGTTTGCGGGAGGCTATTCTAACGACGCTCTGATTGTACCTAATCCCGCTGGTTCAGGTCGCAACGAACATCGATGCCCAGGATGCTAAGGCTATCCTGTATTGTCCTGTAAGGGCTCTGAAGAGTAGAATGGGAAAGGAAAGGAGACACTTTACCACAAAAATACACACCTGTGTCTTCTTGACATTGAAATAGACAAGATTGCATGCACCCCCTTCGGAAATGCGCTTCAAGACGCCGTCAAGGTCGGCGAGAAGAAGGTTCCTCTTTTCCTTGGTTTCGGTCTGCTTTACCCCAGGTCTTCCGAAATAACGTGGGTGGACACTGCTGTCATCTGCATAGCAATGGATATTGCCTAGTGACAACATGTCATTGATATGCAGCAGAATCAAAGTCAGCAGCAAGTCGGAACCTTCTGCACGTATCGGCCTACGGATGAACTTGAACAAAATCAAGGTCACGTTCACGGCACCGTCCTCGAAGGTGTTCAAAAATATGTGTACCTTAGGCAGACTCTGCAATTGGGTCGAAACATCTTTGAGGACGAGTTGAATAGATGAATTGAGCTGGGCATTTGGGAAACTACGCAGTCTTCTCATCGTCAATCCCACAAAACCTAAAGACGGTCAGTGCGTCCTACCCGTCATGTATGGAGCCGAAACGTGGACACTGAAGGTACGGCTAGTCCACAAGTTCAAAGTCGCTCGTTATGGAAAGAGCTATGCTCGGTGTTTCTCTGCGGGATCAAATCAAATCGGGAAGTTAGGCGATCCAGCAGAGAACCAAAGTCGACATAGCTCATGGCATCAGCAAGCTGAGGTGGCAGTGCGCTGCCATCAGCCATAAAACCGACAACTGCTGGGGTAAATGGGTTCTAGAGTGGAGACCGCGTCTCAGCAAACGAAGTGTAGGACGCTCTCAGGCCAGGTGGAGTGATGATATGCGCAGGACGGCTGGTAGGAGCTGGATGCGAGTAGCCGAAAACGAGAAGTGGCGTGCATTTGGGGAGGCCTATGTCCAGCAGTGGACGAAAATGGGCTGATAATGATGATGATGGGTGGTCAACGAAAAGACGGATCACCTGATGGTGATGGCAACACCAACATTTACAGAATAGTTCGTGTTTTTGAAGAATTTAAAAAACCCGAAAAACCCGGGTTTTGGTTTTTCAAACCCGGGTTTTTGTGACTCTTAAAACGCGGAAAAACCCGGGTTTTTAAGACCGGGTAAACCCGGGCTCGATGCCCTATCAACTACACAACCTTAGAATTCCTTCTTAGGTGTGCTGGTTTCCTCACAATGTTTTCCTTCACCGTAAAAGGGTCGAATGATGGTACATATGAATTTCAAGTTTGAAAAACACATTGCATACATTACAGCCTTGCATATCTGATAGGAAAAGAAAAGGGAGTACTTATAATTTATTGGAACAACCAATAATAGACAAAACACGGCTGTCATTTGTATAGATTAAACTTTAAAATTTTATTTTATATTTATGTTTAACCTCTATACACCGTTAAATTTTAAAGATGGTTTTCCCGCAATTTGTGCCTTTTTTTTATTCAAATCAACAAATACCAGTTTTAAGAAAGTAATAAACGAATCTCACGCTCGAACCGCTTCATTGATTACTTGGGGCGTAGCTTTTTTAACTTTAATCGTCGATTTCATGTGGCCAGCAGTCACAGATTACGTCACATTTCGTAAAAGATAGATCACATCTCACACTTTCGAGTTGGATGGTTACTTTTATCAAAAAACAGAAGTTTTTTTTCAAGTACCGGTCAAGTCGGGTTACTTTAGCCCTGGGGGGTAGCATTCTCCACCCACAAAAAAACATTTTTATTTTTAAAAAGAGTAGCTTAATTACTACCGAAAATAAAACCTTAATTTGTTTTCATGATTCACCTTTTTTAGCAATCAATTGATTGAATGAGACGATGTTTGATTGGGTGGCCAGTGTTACCCCTAGGGCTAAAAGATACCCGACATTACGGTACTAGGTTACTAGCATGATTGATGATGATAATTCGACAGTACCTACTATTTAAAGGCAAATCATTCTGGTACGGGAAAACAACCACAAAATTTTCACGATGTATTTATCCTACCACATCGGGATGCAGACAAATCGGGGCAAAAATAAAAGATAGATTTTCATTAATAAATGTTTATTGCTTTGTATATTGGACATAACTAACAAACAACAAAATTATATATTACCTACAACCTACTATACTGTGTATATGCGATGTATATAGGTCATCTAAATGTTATATTAGATAATTGAGGAGAATATCACTGATATCGAAATTCTTAGTACTAAATTATAGTTAGAGCTTCATGTACAGGGTGTATGGAATGAGATAAAGATTTATAAAGATTGGTGTTATGCAGTTTTAGTAAATCTTATTGTTTCTATATTGTTCCTAGTAATATTAGTTTATTGCATATAATTATTATGGTATTTTAGATATTATTGTGCTCATCATCAAAAAAAATATTCCTAAATACAACATAATTATGTATAAATATTATAATCTGACGCTTAATGTCGTGTTTTTATCCAGTAAATATATTATAGGCATATCACACAATAACAGCTACCAGAGTTACAAAAACAAAGATGATGATAATGTACCTATGTATAATTCTGCTAGTAGGTAATTATATGAAACAGAAACAGGATATTAACATTTGTATATAAATTAACGATTTGCAACTTATTTAACTATGTATACCATTTAAATGGTTTTATCCAATAGCATTTACCTTTATAGAATTTATATTGCTTCTACTAAATAAGCGTCAAAATGGCCCGTGAATGCTAAATTAGATACTTATAGGAGGTAATTTTCCCACTTCAGAAGTAATAATTGACTATTTCATCCTAATAAAAGAATAATACTCACACTTGCGTGCAAATTGAATTAGTGATAGTGATGGATGTACATAATTATAATATCAGTTTAAATTTAAAAATAAAATGTTCTAAGGTCAATCTTAAGTAACACAATTTTTAATAGCTTTCAACCATGCAGCTGTCTTAAACATTTTACTGGTGATGGCAACCATATTGCCACCATATATTTAACCGTATTCCCTCAAAATAAGGTCAAAAAGCAATGAAATCTCTTTTTAACGAAAATGAAGTGACCCTGTTGTTCTATTGTAGGTATGACGAGCGAATGATTTTTCATGTTACTGTATTTGGTCGGTTGCACTGTGAAATTAATCTCTTCTCCCCTAAACCAAATTAAATTCAAAGTCAAAATATATGTAATGCATTGATTCGATATTATTCTCTATCATGAAGGCTTACATTCTTCGATACTTCTCATCAATATGATACTGTGTCAGTACATTAAACAAACAAACAATTTTTGCCTTCATGGCCATACTTTCTATAGTTAAAGTGTGTGTATATGGAAGCCGTGGTATATATAGGCACTGTTGATTCTACTCAAAAGTATTGTAAACTGTATTATAGAAGTTATCTTCTCCGTATGTATGGTTGAGTCATCAAGCCTCAGTCAGGCGTCAGTCTGGTATCTGCTATGATTCTAAGGTATATTTAGGACGCTATAGGGCGTAGCTCGGTTGAATATACTTGGGTGTCGCCCCGGCGGAGTGGTCAATGGGTCGACAGTATGGATATTGTATCAAATGTGTGTTTAAGAAGCTGTATGTTGTAATACGGAGTACGATTGATTAGACTCGGATGTAGGTAGGCGTGATCTAGGGCCGTCTTAAGTCTATTCTGCGCAAGGGTGCAGGACTCAGCCAGCGCCCTCTTTTTTTTACACTACAGCGTAGCACGCGACCTTTTTTTTTTAATAGACTAGGGCAGGACAGGGAGCCGATGGGCTCTTACATAAATAATAAAAGCGCCGAAAGCGTAATAAAAGTTTAAAAAAATTCATGACAATTTTTTTTTCACCTCTCTGAAGGCTCTGCACCCTTTGCATCTCTTGGTAAAGACGGCTCTGGCTTGACCACTCGCCGGTGGTCTATATCGGTCGTTCGTCTATGGATTCTATGTTACTAGTACAGTAACTAGGGGAGGGCTCAGTGGTGCAGCGCGTACACGGGGTGGTGGGGCGCGGCGGGCTGCAGCAGGATGCGGTGCGCCACGCCGCCCAGCTCCGCGCCCGCCAGACCCGACACCGCCACCGCTGCACCCGGCTGCAACTGGGGAGAGAACATGGTTAGTAATATCAAAATAAATCAATATTACACAACATCACATATGTGGCGACATCCGAGAAAGAACTTCGCACATCATCCAACAGATGGCGCTTACATACCATCTCCACTAGCATACGAAATTAGTATGAAACCTACAACACACTTTAAAATTATTCGGGCCACTAAGTATATACAGAGCAAAAACCAAGATGGTAATTGGACCATGGTCCCCGAGCACGATCACCCAGCTCGGCGGAAGATCTTCCCTTTTAGGATCACTCCTAAACATACATTGATCTGATCCCGTGGTAAGTAGCTTAAGCACTTGTGTTACAGATATCAGAATCAACAGTGGATACACAAATATACTTAAATATGTATCTATACTAATATTATAAGGCTAAAGTTTGTTTGTTTGTTTGTTTGTTTGAACGCGCTAATCTTAGGAACTACTGGTTCGATTTGAAAAAATCTTTTTGCGTTGTATAGACCATTTATCGAGGAAGGCTTTAGGCTATATAACATCACGCTGCGACTAATAGGAGCAAAGATACAGTGGAAAATGTGTAAAAAACGGGGGAATCGCGAACGAAGTCGCTGGCACAGCTAGTACTTAATACACACCCAGACAAGGAACGAACACCGATGCTCGTCACACAAATATTTGTCCCGGGTGGGAATCGAACCACGACTCTTAGAACCGTAGGTAGTAAACCTGGGTCACTAACCACTGTTCCACCGAGCCAGTCGAGTATTGTACTTAGTTAACTTTAAGGGTGGATTTGAATAAGCCGCAAAATGTCGCGCTGTAATCCAGTTATAACAACGCGCGTCCGTAGTGCTGCCCTCCCGCGCCTTCAGTACGGCCGTCAAACGAGTAAATTACAATGGAAACAGTACCGCGCGGCACTTTGAGACTAATTTTAACCGTAAGACTCTCGAGATCATAGCGAGACACCAAAACGGACAATTACGACTTCTTTATTCCTCTGCTCCGCAGCCTCACTCCTCGACTCTTTAAGCACACCAAATCTATCCATTACAATATCTACTAGTAATTAAATATCTTGCTTGCATCGTATTAAACAGATTCGTAGTCTCTTTCTGATTATTCCTTTTGGTTCCCTCTATACTTTGTCCCCTTAGTGCTCAACTGAGAATTAATTGAGATACGAGTTGACAATGATACATTTGTTTGTGACACATTTTCAAAATCTCTGAAATAAAAGTTTATGGAACTTTTTTTTCCTAACTAACATACGGTGATGGCTTGGAGTAGCCTCGTTATCATCACCGGACTTGCAGGGGAGCGGATGGCTCTCACCTCTAAAAAGAAATAAGAGGTGTATGGGACTGTCAAACACAATCTAAAACTTGGGGCTGACTGACACTTTTTAATCGTAGTGGGGTAAGGGAACAACGTTAAGTGGGGACTAATGGAAGTACTAGGCAATTTCAATGGTAATCTATTCAACACTTACTTGCAATATGTTGGGCAACATGGTCTGACAGGAGGAGGTGGCTACGTGCAGCTGTTGTTGTTGCACTTGCTGCACTCCCACCGCCTGCGACACAACCGAATGAATTATTTAAATAATTAGCACAATAAAAAAACAAATTCATATGACAGACATCATACTGAGGTCGATAATTAACAGCATGTTCACCTAGCGATTTTTGGGCGATTTCCAACCTACCCGCTTAGCGCATGCGCCGCATTCTACAGCGCAGGTCCGTTCATGTTGGAAATATGAACGCAACACGCGGCAAGACCGCGGCGAGACGATCGAAATCGCTAGGTGTGAACAAAAAATGTCTCATAGCAATACGTCTGAAAATCTTTTTTATTAGTAAATTTTGGTTATTTGATGCGAACAAAACAATTTTCAGACGGAAATGTGGACGCATAAAATTTTGAGACCGTTTTGAAAATGTTAACAAATTCTACCGATCGGTATCATAGCAATATATCTGAAAATTGCTAGACATGATAGAATAAGTTGTCCATATGTGCAAAGAATTTATATCAGACGAATGAAGTGTAGCATCTTCTCTATCAGACAACTTTTCGATACTCAGATATCATTTAAGAATCGTATTGAGGTATCTTGAATGAAACCAATGAATAATAGTAAGAAAGGGGCAGGGGCGTAACAAGCGATGAGGCTGTTGAAATTAAATACTGATTGATTTGATAGTTTTGGTTTTATTTAAAGCACACTTGTTATTTTCGTTTTAGCATATACTCCATATGCTACACTTAAAGTGTCTGAAAACAGGTTTTTGGTAATCAAGGCAGCAAAACGAAAAGTTAAAAAAAAATTTATCCGTATTGCTATGATACAGGTCGGCTAAATTTGTTGACATTTTCAAAAATGCGCTCAGGCTATGTGCTACGCACAAAATGTCTGAAAACAAACTTTTTCGTAATACAATTATAAAATCTATGTACATTATCACTATCAGACGTATTGCTATAATACCGACTGCCTTTTTTTTTTGACACAGCAGAAATGGCCTCCCACGCAGTTGCTACACTTTCGACCGTTACTATATACCTAGTCGGGTTCAGAATCATACAATCTAAAGATTTTATAGGGTTTTTGCCGTATTGCTATGAGACATGGTTTTGGTCGTGGGCTCTGTTACTATTAGAGATATAGTAAATAACTATTCGAGAAAAAGAAAATTTTAATCTCAATATTTGGGATCAATATGTAACTAGTCTTGAAATAAAAAATAATCCAAGCTGTAAAGGGCCAGATATTTAGTATCTGAATTTCTCAATACATTGGAAATTAAAATTAAATAAAGACTTACGTGTAATTGAATGGGCTGGTGTTGCGGGTGGATTTGAATTGTTTGAACTTGGAGCTGCTGTGGTTGTTGCTGTAAGAAGATGTAATCGTTTATTAATCAAGTTCATCTTGAAGCCAATACATAATGACCTGTTGAAAATTGAATATTCAACTGGTCTTAAGTTTTCTCTTGGTCTAAGTACTGGCCGGTTGTAATGATGGGACCTGAGCGTATGAAAGGAAACAACTTAACTTTAAGATAGCTGGACCATAACGTGTCTCAGTTATTAGGCTTATGCTAGGGCTAGTACTACAAGTAATAGTACTTAAAAATATATTTGGAGGTAAACTAGCGGCAAACAGCCGGAAACTGAGTGACAGTGAGACCTATCAGCTTTATAAGGCTACCAAATAAAATCGGGACACATTATAGTGCACAAGTGTGCGCAGAAACAAGTGCATTCTCACAGTTCGGTGAGACATTCCAAAATAACCGAAGAGAGATCAGATGAATTAATCTACATTATGTAACTACACTTTGTATGCAAATAAATATTTGAATTTGAAACTTACCGTGTTCACTTGTTGAGTCTGTTGCAACTGCAACGATTGCACCGAGGATATCACAGGGTACGCATGACCGTTGTTCTGGAACACACAGGAAACAAAATTTGAAGATTTATAGGGCCACAAATTAAATGGAAGTACCTAAATTCCTCGACCAGTAAGATAACATCCGGTGGGAGTCGCCTAATCACGCTATTATATGACACATTTTAATATCAAAAGTAGTCACACACGGCGTCGTTTTTACTTGCTACAGCGCCCTGGGCTAATTATTATCTAAGGCAAAAATAGTCAATAGCCAACCCACCGCACCGTACCCTAACGCCGGCTCTAGCTACACATTTAAATAGGTATACACTTTTCGCCAGTACATATTTTATTTCACATACATACGACTCGCCTCTCGCCTAACACCCATAATTTCACTGACTTTCCCTGACCACCTTGAGCTTCCCTGACTTTTCCCTGACTCCTTAACTTTCCAGAATGTTGGACACCTTGGACACCTAGGACACCTTGTTGAACTGATTTCCTTTTTTTTAATTATTTGCAAATTGTCTCTTTTTAATAATTTGTATTTTAGTCTAAACTGTCTTGAATTACAGAAGAACAGAAAAATACAATATGTAATGAAGTGATTTTTCATTTATTTATTTTATTTGGCTAAGGCTAAGTTATATTGTTACCTGCACAAGGCCCTGCTGCACGTGCTGCGCGTGTATCGGCACCACCTGCATGACCTGCTGCTGTAGCTGTTGCACTTGGACTTGCTGTTGTTGTTGCTGTTGTTGCTGTTGTTGCTGCTGTTGTTGTTGCTGTTGCTGCTGCTGCTGCTGTTGTTGCTGTTGTTGTTGTTGGTTCTGCTGTTGTTGTAGCTGTGCCTGTTGTAATTGGGCTTGTTGTTGTTGCGCCTGCGCTTGCTGTAAGAGATAATTGTGTAAGTATAAATATTAACAAAACATACTATGAGGTTTTTCTCATCATTAACATCATTGCGGATTTTGAATATTTTAAATTCGAAATCTTTATTCCATGTCACGTTACAGTATTTCTATAAAGGTTAATTTAGCAAGAAGCAAAGAAACAATGGATAATGTGTTAAAAACCGGGGAAAACGCGGACGAAGTCGCTAGCACAGCTAGTAACTTATATTCACTGACCTGTAAGTGTGTGTTCATGTGTTTCTTCAGGCTGTGCAGGTACATGTAGGTCTTGACGCACACGCCGCACTTGTAGCGTTTCTGCGCGGGCTGCTCCGGTGGCGTTTCGCGCATCTGTCGACAATGGTGTGAACATTTATTTACAGTCAATAAAGTTTTAGGAGTGATCCTAAAAGGGAAGATCTTCTGCCGAGCTAGGTGATCGTGCTCGGGGACCATGGTCCAATTACCGTCGTGGTTTTTGCTCTATATATAGTTAGTGGCCCGAATAACTTTGAAGTGTGATGTAGGTTCCATACTAACTACATATTGTTGTGGAGATGGTATGTCAGCACCATCTGTTGGATGATGTGCGAAGTTTTTTCTCGGATGTCGCCACAAAGTGTTCATTTGGTCAGCTTTGCCAGAAACAACAATAGTGTGGAAATGTTAATAGCACTCGTCCAAGATACTGATCAGGGAGGTGAGCATTCATAGTGATTAAGTATGATTGGGTTGTATTTTTTGTAATGATTTTATTGTAAATAAATAAATATTTCACAACATCACATACATCGATCTGATCCCGTGGTAAGTAGCTTAAGCACTTGTGTTACGGAAATCGGAAACGACAGTGGATATGTCACCGGAAAATAACAAGAACCGTAAATTTATAACTTTCCTAGGAAAATTATAAACTTTCGTAGGATTCTACACGACAGATAAAATGTATTATTTTACGCCTAAATTCTAGGAAGTTTATCAATTTGCGACGTCGTGTGGTAAATTTATAAACTTACGGATATTCATTCGTAAGATTCTACGCGGTTCGGCCAATCACAGAAGAGTGTTTAATTTTACGCTTCTTATAAAACGGAAAATAACACACAGCTCCCTGATTGGTTGACGCAAGCAGTGGCAATGCTTAAGTCCATAGACTTAGGTAAAATCAGACATGCCAAATTAGGAAAAAAAACAAAGAACTATTCGGGTCCTAAAAAGTGTTTTTATTTTAAAATAAATTTTACCGAAACAGAATCGTAACCAGAACAGAAATCGTATCCTTACTAATATTATAAACGTGAAAGTTTGTGAGTATGGATGAATGGATGGTTGTTTGTTACTCTTTCACGCTCAAACGTCTGAACCAATTTTCATGAAATATGGTATTATTAAAACTCGTTAGCTATTCGCAACAGACTGACGTTTATTCAAAAAGAACAATGGACAAACATACATTGGTACAAAACTTACTCACTAGATGGCGTTAGTAGTAACTAATCAGATGCTAGTAACTTATTTTGATACCAAATATATTCATATTTACTAACACCCCCACTTATCGAAATAAGCTAAACATTATTTGAAAATAACATTATCATTTATACATTTACAATACCAAGCATGTTCATGAATTTATAATGCTTTAAATGACACAAACCCTTTGTAAGCAGGTCAGCAGGCATTTCCTCTGTGGGAATATATTTAATCTTGACAATATTATCATTAACCACATCCCTGATATAGTGATGGCGAACATCAATGTGTTTAGATCTGTTATGACACTGTTGACTAGAAGCTAATTTTATGGCACTCTGATTGTCACAATGTAAACTAATAACATATAACTGACCAGTAATTTCATTTATCAAGTTTCTTAAATAAACAGCCTCTCTGGAAGCTTCTGACATAGCCATGTACTCAGATTCAGTACTGGACAGACTGACAGTCTTCTGTTTACGGCTTTGCCAGGAGATTGCAGATCCAGACAGCATAAAACAAAACCCAGTATAGGATTTTTCTATCCACGGCATCAGATGCCCAATCACTATCAACAAACCCTTGCAAATTAATGTCATTATTGGTATACTTAAGACAATAATTTTTTGTACAATGCAAGTACCTCAAAATCCTTTTAGCATAATTATAGCAATTTACATTATAACAGGTATTAAATTGGCTGAGGTAGCTCACAGCATAGGCAATGTCTGGCCTTGTCAATACCGCCAAATACATTAAGCTGCCTATGAGTTTTTGATATGGCACATTAGGTAAACATTCTGTAGATTTTTCTATATTCAATTTAGGTTCAATAGGAGTACTTTGGGTTTTACAATCAGACAACTGGAATTTTTCAACTAATTGTTCAATATACTGTGTTTGATCAATACTAATAACATTCTTATTTTTATTTACATTAATTCTCATTCCAAGATACTGTCGGACAGGACCCAAATCCTTTAATTTAAACTCTGAAGCTAATACATTTTTCAATTTTACTGTCTCATGGTCATTATTTGAAAAATAAGAAAATGATTCACATACAACCCAATAATTATTGGGTTGTATGTGGACTACCTTTATGTATGTATTACGTTTAGTTTTTGCAAACAAACATGGTTCATATTGACTACTGTTAAAGCCCAACTTACAAAGACAATCTTTTACTTTCTCATACCACGCTAGAGATGACTGCTTTAAACCATAAATTGCTTTCTTTAATTTCAACACATTTCCCCCACTTTTGTTTGCAAAACCTTCAGGTATTGACATATATATATTTTCTTTTAAGACACCATTTAGAAAAGCTGTGGTTACGTCTAAATGCGTTATATTCATACCCATTTTAACACTAAGAGCAAACAACAGTCTCAGGGTAGAATGACGAATTACAGGTGCAAAAGTACGAGTATAATCTACACCAGGCTTTTGAGTAAAGCCCTTGGCCACAAGCCTAGCCCGGAACCGCACATTATTGTCCACATCAAACTTTTTCACAAACACCCAACGACACTTCACAATAGACACATCACCAGGGTTTTTGACGAGTTCCCATGCGTCATTCTCCTCGAATGACTGCAACTCATCAGCCATTGCACGCCGCCACTGCTCCTTCTCAGGCCCCTCAAGAGCCTCTGAGATTGTGATCTCCTCTGAAGCTGGACCAGAACTGGATACACACAAGTTGCTAAAGCCGTACCGCTCAGGCTGTTTCCTCAAGCGCTTTGCTCTAACACAATCTGGCACTGGAACTGAAGTAGTCTGCACCTCCTGCACCTGGACCTCACTTGGTAGAGATTCATGAAGGTTACTTTCACCGTCTGCGTATACTGAAGAATCTGGAAGAGCTGTTATCAAGGACATCTTCTGGAATATCAAATTCCCCCACTGAATTGCTGCTCTCCTTCTCCACACTAACCTCTGCTGGCTCCTTATTGTGCTGTGATGCCTCCTCATTTGTTATCCATATGGCTTCTTTGCTGGATGCGATATCCGCTGTCATGCCTTCCATCACAATGACGTCTCTGCTGGTGATAACGGTGTTCTTAGTAGGATTATACAATCTATATCCTTTGACATCCTCACCATATCCGACTAATATGTGTTGAGTAGCTTTTTTATCCCACTTGAGTCGCTTCTCTTTGGGAACATGTACCATTACCTTACTTCCAAATAACCTTATGTGACTAAGGTCTGGTTTTGACCCATGCCACAATTCATAAGGTGTTTTTGGTATGCCTGATACAATGGACCTGTTTTTTAAGTAAACAGCTGTGTTGGCTGCTTCAGCCCAAAATCTCTTGCCCAACTTTGCATCATATAATAGACATTTGCCCTTTTCAACTACTGTGCGATTAGCCCTCTCGCAGACACCATTTTGTTCAGGCGTGTAACTATTTGTCTTTTGGTGAATAATACCACATTGCTTCAAGTAACTCTTAAATTCTTTACTGCAGTACTCCAAGCCATTGTCTGTGTGAAAGATCTTTATTTTCTTCCCTTGTTGGTTTTCAACCATATATTTGAATTCTTTAAATTTACTTAAAGCTTCACTTTTTTGTTTGAGGAAATAGACGAAAGTCATCCGACTATAATCATCCACAAATA
Source organism: Maruca vitrata (assembly GCA_039566165.1). NCBI lineage: Eukaryota > Metazoa > Arthropoda > Insecta > Lepidoptera > Crambidae > Maruca > Maruca vitrata. The sequence goes on from CM076933.1 coordinate 4,430,192, forward strand.
GCATGAAATACCTACTTCCATTAAGGGAGTTCACCTCCATCGGCCCACACAAATCACTGTGTATCCGATGACATGCCTCTGTACTTCTCTCACCAACATGTGTGAATGGCAACCTCATCTGTTTCCCTTCACAACAAGTACTACATTCTGCTTTTGTAATGTCAAAAGAACCTTCATAAGTCAAGCCGTCTACTATGCCACTCTTCATTCTGTTCATGTCTTGACTGTTGATATGAGCTAGCCTTCTGTGCCATAAGTGACCGGTAACTGCAGGAGCTGCCAACACATAACTCGGCGACTGCAATCTCAACTTGTACACACCATCAGTTAAATCAGCAATCCCAACTAAAGCATTACTTCTGTCATAAATATAACAATGCTTTTCTTCAAACACGACATTGTTTCCATTGCTGATAAGCTGGCTAACTGATAACAAATTTGTTGTCAAACTAGGCACGCATAGTACATTCTTAACTGTAATTTGACATTCCAAATCCGAAATGATGTCCACATCTCCACAACAATCAACTGACACTTTTGATTCGTTAGCAACGACGATTTCTGGTAAGCAAGACGATGATTTCATGTTCTTAATCCAATTCTTGTTTACAGTCATATGCGCACTCGCACCGCTGTCAACATACCATTCCGTCTTGTTAAACTTTCCGTTTATAAAAACAACGTTGAAAACACATTTGTTTGCAGTTTTCTTCAATAACGGGCATTGATTACGGTAATGTCCGCTGCTTTTGCATTTATAACAAACAATTTCTTTTGTTATTGACTCTGCGATCGGTTTCTTGTTTGACATAAACGAACCGCCATTTTTCTTTGGCTTGGTGTTGCCACCATTGCCGGAGTAATATTTATTTCTCGCAACGAATGCAGCGCCACCTACCTCCGAATCATTCGAAATTTCCATGTCGAGCAATTTTGATTTGATAATATCAGCCGTTATCGAAATACCTGAATGTTCGATGGCCATTATCATCGGGGAATAACGTTCAGACAAACCTGCCAATAACAATGATCCCACCCATTCATCGGTTATTGTAAAACCTGTGCCATTTAACCGTTGAGCTGTTTCGACTATTTGTGTGACATAGGTAGCCATCGAGTCACAACTTTCCAATCTTATTGATATTAAATGTCGAAGCAAGGTTATTTTCCTAGAGAAACCGGAATCGTCATACATGGTTTTCAACTTATTCCATAATGCCGCTGACGTCTCCGTGTTCTTTATGTGCACGTACAATGCTGGATCAATTGTTAATATTAACTTCGCCTTCGTTTTTGCGTCTTCTGCTTGTTTTACTTCAAATCCGGGCGGAGGTTTTATGTACTTGTCCGTCCCATCCAGGACCAGTAAATTTTCAGCCGCAAAACACCACTCATCGTAATTGTCCCTGCCTTTCAACTTCGGCACACTAGCAATGTAGTTCGAGTTCATGTTTCCGCGAATTAACAAGCACAATTTATCTATTTTAAACTAAAATAACTGATAAAAACGGGAGTAGTAGCCCATAACCTATTAAAACTCGTTAGCTATTCGCAACAGACTGACGTTTATTCAAAAAGAACAATGGACAAACATACATTGGTACAAAACTTACTCACTAGATGGCGTTAGTAGTAACTAATCAGATGCTAGTAACTTATTTTGATACCAAATATATTCATATTTACTAACAGGTATGATGGTAGCAGGCACTCTGGAATAATATATGTGCTACGTTTTATTATGGGGGCTGAAAATTAGTATGGGAGAATTTTTACGTGTTTGTCGGTTTTTATAAAACTTGGTATGGAGGGAGGATTACGTTTGCGAGGACAGCGGGAATACACGGTCAGGTTCTACAATCAAAATACATCTTACATCAGATTTTACGCAGACGAAGTCGCGGGCGTCCTCTAGTTCTAAAATATACAAACATTTAACAAATCAAACGTAATAAGTAGATTCCTGAATTTGTCTACTTATTGCAACATGTCAAAGATTACCTAAGTCTATGGACATAAAAAACATTGCCACTGCTTGCGTCAACCAATCAGAGAGCTGTGTGTTATTTTCCGTTTTATAAGAAGCGTAAAATTAAACACTCTTCTGTGATTGGCCGAACCGCGTAGAATCTTACGAATGAATATCCGTCAGTTTATAAATTTACCACACGACGTCGCAAATTGATAAACTTCCTAGAATTTAGGCGTAAAATAATACATTTCATCTATCGTGTAGAATCCTACGAAAGTTGATAATTTTCCTAGGAAAGTTATAAATTTACGGTTCTTGTTATTTTCCAGTGACATATACACAAATATACTTAAATATATTTAATAACACACCCAGACACGGAACAAACACCGATGTACGTCACACAAATATTTGTCCCGAGTGGGAATTGAACCCAAGACTCTTTTAACCGTAGGTGATGAACCTGGGTCACTAACCACTTTTCACCGAGCCAGTCAAATTGTGTAAGTCATAATTGAACAATAGGTATTGAATGAACGGTATGTTTAATGAGTGAATATGGAATGAATCATCATCATCATCAGCAGCTGCCTATATACGTTCCCACTGTTGGGGTATGGGCCTACTCTAAACTATGGCGATCTTAGTCATTGAATGAGTAAATATTTTTTGTATATGTGTTTAGGACAGGATGGTTATTTATTTCACACTAGCTTTCCGCCCGCGACTTCGTCCGCGTAGAGACGTTTAACGGGTAAAACATTACTTCCTTATAGCGCAGTCGGTTAAAAAGTAAACCTTTCCTAGGCTCTGGACTATATCTGTACCAAATTTCATTTAAATCAGTCCAGTACTCTATGTGTGAAAGCGTAACAGACAGACAGACAGAGAGTTACTTTCGTAAGGATAATATTAGTAAGTATGGTCCTATAGTATATACTATTATCCGGTACCCTAGTACCTAGTACCATTGCCAGTAGGAGAGCTACTTATAGTCGATCCTCAGTTACCTACAGTAGATTCGCTCGTCCACTCACCTCAGTCTCGACCACCTCGTTGGCGGCGACGGGCTCCAGCTGCGCCTCGCCCAGCGCCTCGGGCTTCGCCTCCTCGCTCGGGGAGGGGGACTCCGCGTCCGGCTTGATCTCGTGAGTCTTCATGTGTTTTCGGTACGAGCTGGATTCGACGTAACCTGGAAGGGAAGAAAAGAAGGTATAGTACACTGTTTGTAGTAGTAGAGTGATGGATGTCAGCGTGATTAAGGGTGATGGGGCGTGTGTGGATTGCGGTGCAATCACATAGCACGAGACAAGGGGACGTGGCATGGGTGGATTTTGCGGCTCAATCTCCATGTTTGCAAAGCCCACAGCGCAAAGCAGAGCAAGTACAAAGATAATCTTCATTAATTCCTGCCGTTACGTCAACATAAACAGCAGGCGTGGCCTAATAGTCCAATTGTCGTAGTTGCGGTAGAGAAAGGAAGACCCAAAACCCTCATATGATTTAGCACAATTGATTTTATATTGTGACTACTTTTTAAACATTGACATACATAAAATCACGCCTTTTTACCCGGCAGATATAACTTCCTGCCATGTGCTACGGTCCTGGCACACAACTATCGGTTCTTCCACATTCATCAACCTCTTCGTGCATGCTCGTCGATTACGGGTACTTTTGATTTGGACATTCTTCTTCTTCTTCTTCTTCTTCTTATCGTATGGTTGATGAACAACCTGGTGTCAGAGTTTTTAAGCCGCCCGTAGGCCTCTGACATGGCTTCACACACTGTTGAAAAATTTCTCAGGTGTGCTGGTTTCCTCACGATGTTTTCCTTCACCGTTAAAGCGTCGAATGAAGGTACATATGAATTTCAAATCTGAAAAACACATTGGTACCTGGCGGGGTTTGAACTGGCGACCTCTCGCATGGCCAGCAACGACCTTAACCACTCGGCCATCGACGCTTTGGACATTGAACCTGTTGGTATCTAAACAATCGCTAACTCTCTGTTCGCAGGAGCTAGAGTCAATAGGCATGACGTACTCTTCCCGCACACGTTGCACTGTTACTTGCGCTCGCCGGCGTGCTGGCGGCGGTGCACGGCACAACTATCGGTTCTTCCACATTCATCAACCTCTTCGTGCATGCTCGTCGATTACGGGTACTTTTGATTTGGACATTGAACAGGTTGGTATCTAAACAATCGCTACAACACGCAACAGCTAGAGTCAAGATGCATGACGTACTCCACAAGCAGCTAGAGACAATAGGTACGTACTCTTCCCGCACACGTTGCACTGGTACTTGCGCTCGCCGGCGTGCTGGCGCCGGTGCACGGCGAGGTACGAGGCGGAGCTGAACCGCTGCGGGCACAGCTCGCACGCGAACAGCTTGAACCGGTATCTAAACAATCGCTAACTCTCTGTTCGCAGGAGCTAGAGACAAGAGGCATGACGTACTCTTCCCGCACACGTTGCACTGGTACTTGCGCTCGCCGGCGTGCTGGCGCCGGTGCACGGCGAGGTACGAGGCGGAGCTGAACCGCTGCGGGCACAGCTCGCACGCGAACAGCTTGAACCGGTATCTAAACAATCGCTAACTCTCTGTTCGCAGGAGCTAGAGACAAGAGGCATGACGTACTCTTCCCGCACACGTTGCACTGGTACTTGCGCTCGCCGGCGTGCTGGCGCCGGTGCACGGCGAGGTACGAGGCGGAGCTGAACCGCTGCGGGCACAGCTCGCACGCGAACAGCTTGAACCGGTATCTAAACAATCGCTAACTCTCTGTTCGCAGGAGCTAGAGACTAGAGGCATGACGTACTCTTCCCGCACACGTTGCACTGGTACTTGCGCTCGCCGCCACGCTTCTTCCACATTCATCAACCTCTTCATGCATGCTCGTCGATTACGGGTACTTTTGATTTGGACATTGAACCGGTTGGTATCTAAACAATCGCTCGCTTTCCTGCAGCTAGAGACAATAGGCATGACGTACTCTTCCCGCACACGTTGCACTGGTACTTGCGCTCGCCGGCGTGCTGGCGCCGGTGCACGGCGAGGTACGAGGCGGAGCTGAACCGCTGCGGGCACAGCTCGCACGCGAACAGCTTGAACCGGTATCTAAACAATCGCTAACTCTCTGTTCGCAGGAGCTAGAGACAAGAGGCATGACGTACTCTTCCCGCACACGTTGCACTGGTACTTGCGCTCGCCGGCGTGCTGGCGCCGGTGCACGGCGAGGTACGAGGCGGAGCTGAACCGCTGCGGGCACAGCTCGCACGCGAACAGCTTCTCGCCCGTGTGCCGCGCCGTGTGCACGCGCAGCTCCGTGCGCGACGTGCAGCCTTTGAAGCAGACTGGGCAGACGAACCTGGAAACAAACAAAAAAAATATATACTAATATTATAAAGCTGAAGAGTTTGTTTGTTTGTTTGTTTGTTTGAACGCGCTTATCTCAGAAACTACTGGTTCGAATTGAAAAAATCTTTTTGTATTGTGTAGCTCATTTATCGAGGAAGGCTTTAGGCTATATAACATCACGCTGCGGCCAATAGGAGCAAAGATACAATGTAAAATGTGCAAAAACCGGGGGAAACGCGAACAAAGTCGCTGGCACCGCTAGTACAGAATATACACACACAAACACACTCACACACGCACACAACACACACACAAACAAACACACACACACTAGTAATGCCCATTATTGCAACATACACTTATTTGACTCGGTTTCTAAGATTTTTTCTTTCTTTAATTTGAACTGTTATATTTGTATTGTTTATAACCTAGCAAGTCGTCAAATTTGTTACACTTTTTACATTAGTAACTGTACTGGTTCTTGCGATACAGACCTAGAGTCTAGTGCAGTGGCCGCTGCCTAAGTGTACACAGTTAGTTCGTAAGATTTATCATTTCAATTATTTTAAGATATTATTATTAAGTATTTTGTAATAAGCATATATGTAGTTTGTATAACTGTGCAATACGAAACTAACTTTTCTTATTTCTTTTTGAATAAATAAAGTATTATAAAGTAAAGTAAAAAGAAAAGTACATAGTGCAACCTCGTAAATCAATAGGTCAAGTAAGAGATCACAGAAGTTCCGAATGCGAATGTCGGTGACTTTGTACCTGCATAAGGGTTTCTATACATACAGTTAACATAGGCTAAATCACGGCGCTCGATTTGCTCAAGATAAAAATATGTTGGTGAGGGCAAGACTTTACATTCTGAAGAAAACTTTCTGTGGAACCCTGTGAAGTTTGAAGTTATGTGAAACCGGCCAACCCACTCCTTCGTTTGGTCGACTAACGCCTATTCGATCTATTTTTGGATAAGTAAAAGCTGATTTAGAACGTATAAGGGCCAAATCACCAAAATTATGGGTGCAGGTTCCACTCACTTCTTGTTCCCTGTGTGCGTTAGCATGTGGTTGTTCCGCGCCGAGGAGGTTGTGAAGCGCGCGGCGCACAGCTTGCAGCTGTACGGCTTCTCGCCGGTGTGCGTGCGCCGGTGGTAGATCAGCGCCGACTGCTGCGCGAACTTGCGCTCGCAGTACTGGCATTCGAACGGACGCTCGCCTGGAAACGAGATTTGTTTTGTAGCTGTTGTCGTCGATTACCGCAAACACGTAGGTACCAATTAGTACTGATGCGGTACTAACTTCTTAAGCTATCAAAGTAACATATTTATATTACGTCCGTTTAGGCACAGACTCCACTCTTCTAGATTTTAATAGGCCAATTTCAGTCCTAGCTGCATGATTTAGGCCGATTTTTCAATGGCCAGATAAAACTAATAGGTGACATAAACTATAAGACGACCAAATTATGGGCGTTTTATTTCTAAGAGTGAGTGTCAGTAGTGACGTGTCCTTATTTTAGTCGGCTTATAGTCTATTCCTCCGTTAAGTTTATTCTAGCCTTTGAAAATTGGCCCTTAGTAGTATTAATTAATACACTTGGCAGTAATATTCAACATTTCAGAAGAATATGATAGGAGAATAAGTTTCTTCTCTTTAAATTATTGTAAATGGTTTAAAAATACCCGGGTATGATTCCCGGTGTTCAAATCTCCGGATCGCGGCGAGGCTGTTGATTTTTTTTCCATTTTTCTTAACAACACCTATTCTGTGATTTTCTACTTATATGATTATGCAGCAAAAAAAGCATTAAAGGAACAAAAGACCAATAACTTGACTTAGTTCAGATAAATGATTTTAATTGCCTATGCATTTTAATGGTGTCTGTAAATAAAGGTTTAGGGTAAGAGCCATCCACTCCCCCACAAGTCCGGTGATGATGACGACGCTATTCCCAGCCATCATCGTACCTAAGTCAGTTAGGAACAAAAAGCACTTACCAGTATGCACTCTCATATGCGCGTTCAGTTTGGACACCTCATAGAAGGCCTTATTGCACACGTTACACACGTGGTTCCGTATGCCTCGGTGCTTCTTCATGTGCTGGCACAGCGTGGAGTGACGGCGGAACGTCTTGTGGCACTCGGAGCACTTGAGCGGTTTCTCGCCGGTGTGCAGCCGGAAGTGGACCTTGGGGTGAAAGGGGGAAGGGTCAGATTTGTTTGAATGGCATATTAGGCTGGTTTTAGGGTTGGGTTAAGTGACGCTGACGTTCAATGCGATTAGACCACCAGGCGTATTAGTCTTACAAGTGGTCTGAGCTTACAATGTCCCATTGGTTTATTCGCTTAATATCAGATTCTCGAAATATCAGATCCTCAATCCTAGCAACCCCAGCATCAGAACATTACTCTGAGAAACATAAATATGTGGATATAGCGTCTGTTGATTAAGTAAAACTATGTTTTCATTTTATAAATCTATAGATAAGTAAATAATATTTTAACTGTCCGAAATATCGAAAAATCAAGCGTCTTAAAAGTTCGAACCCAATGCAAATACGATTCCAACAAAACCCAAAATAAGAACCTACTTACATGATCAATGCGTCCATTTTATAAACAAATCAAAATGACATCCTTCAATTTGACACACCACAATTTCTTAAACAAGTTTAACCAAAACAATACGAAAACCTAAACCCCAAACCTAAATCCACAATGGGATTCGATTACTACGGGATTCTGGGAGTGAAGCGGTCTTGCAACCAGCTGGAGATCAAGAAAGCGTATCGCCGACTAGCGCTGAAGTATAATCCGGAGAAGCATGATAATGATGAGAACATGAAGAGGATCTTCGCCCTCATCGGGGAGGCTTACGAGGTGCTGGTGGACCACAAGTAAGGATAGAGGTTCTTTACTAGCTCAAGAATCAGGATTCATGGAGCTGACGGTGTTACAACCGTTCGTTTAAAAAACTAACTCTTCACTGATATTGGTTTAAGGCTCCATTAATTTTATTCTCAAATTAGAACCAACCAAGTGAAGAGGCACGCTGCACCATAAGGCAAATTTTACTGTCTCAGTAAAGGTATATCTAAAATAGTGTCATGTTTTAGTACGAGCTTGCCCGGTTTACTATCGGCCATGTCAATATCGGTAGGTGATTGCAGTTATTGTGCAATTTGACACACATCAATAGCTGAAATCTTCACCTTTCCCATATCTCCCAGTTCCCATGAGACAATAATCAAGGATAGAGCAGTTCTTTTGTCCCTACTAGGTTAGGTTTGCCAAGCAGTAACTAAACCCATAATTTATGGTTTACAGAAGACGAGCGGTCTACGACCAATATGGCGAAGAAGGCCTGAAGAAAGGAGTCCCCGGCCCAACCGAATATATCCAGCCATACACCTACCACGGAGAACCATTGAGAACCTTCCATGAATTCTTCGGCACTTCCAATCCCTACGCCGACCTTTTAGACTACTATGAAAACCCTCCACCGATGTTCGATTCCCCACTAGGAAAAGGGTATAAGGAAAAAGACGCGACTATCCTTAGGCCATTGGCTTTATCCCTTGAAGAGGTCTACAAAGGTGGTTTGAAGAAGATGAAGATACAACGCTTAGTATTCACAGATGAGACTTGCTCAGAGCTTAAACTGAGAGAGAAAGTCTTATCTATCCCGATCAAACCAGGCATTTATCCTAACACTGAAGTGCGTTTCAAGGAGGAAGGAGACCAGGGTCCAACCAGGATTCCGGCTGACGTCATCTTCATAACGGAAGACCGTCCACACGAGACTTACATCAGGTCTGGTTTAAGCGATCTGGTGACGGTGAGGACTATATCCTTGGAGGAAGCTTTATGTGGCTTCATGATTACTTTGAAGACGTTAGACGACAGGGTCTTAAGAATCAAAGTGGCTGATGTGGTGACTCCAACGTATGAGAAGGTTATAGAAGACGAAGGTCTGCCGATCCCCGCGTGCCCACATAGGGCTAAGGGTAACCTCATCATAAGGTTCAACGTGGAATTCCCTGAATACCTCTCGAAACGCGCTAAAAAAGGATTCGCTGAAGCTTTCAGGGTTCAGGATGACGAAGAAGAGAAGTTCGATAAGTTGAAATGCGGCACTCTATCCGAACCTTCGATTTTCAATTGAAAATTTTGACGACTTTGTATTTACATAATTAGTTAGCAATGCAATATTTTAATTCTTTTATTGCCTAACTACTTATTAGAACTTCTTCTTCTTCTGTTCTTCTCTGTGGCAAAATCAAACGTGATCGGTCCAGTATTCGGCTACACGAATCGCGTTATCTGAACTACCCAACAAGTCGCTCAAAGAGCTGGTTTCCGGATAAGCGGGACATCACATTATGGCACATGGACTGTGGCAAGAAACCGCAGGCCAGATCTAATATTACTTACATATTACATTATTATGGTGTTACCGATAAATTGAAGTTTCGTTTTAAATGTTTAAGTTCGAAAAATATACATATATTGCATAATGCCCATGGATAGAGGAACAAATGTCTTCTCTCACATAGACAACTCAACATAGACCACTCGCCTCTTTGACCAGCCATATGCGACCTCAATGCATAGCCACTGATGAATCTCTTCCCGCATACTATGCATTACCGTGTCTCCTGTTCAAACATCTAGTAATGCACAGTGATTCTTACCTTCAGATCAGTCGGATTGTAGAAGCTCTTGTTGCACATCGAACAAATGTAGGGTCGCTCCCCTCTATGACGAGCGATACGCGACCTCAGTGCATATCCACTGAAGAACCTCTTCTCACAAACTGTTACTTCTCCTGTTTAAACATCTACTACAGCCCAGTAGTTCTTACCTTCAGATCAGTCGGATTGTAGAAACTCTTGTTGCCGGCAAACAAATGTAGAGTCGTTACCCTATATGACGGGCCATAAGCGACCTCAGTGCATATCCACTGAAGAACCTCTTCTCACAAACTGTTACTTCTGTTCAAACATCTACTAAAGCCCAGTGGTTCTTACCTTCAGATCAGTCGGATTGTAGAAGCTCTTGTTGCACATCGAACAAATGTAGGGTCGCTCCCCTCTATGACGAGCCATATGCGACCTTAAAGCATAGCCACTGAAGAACCTCTTCTCACAAACTGTGCACTGATGTGTTTTCTGTTCGAAGTGGGTCTGGCGGTGGCGGTAGAGCAACGTCTTGGTGGGGAAGGTCCGCTGGCACACGGAGCAGGTGGGTTGCTTAGGCGGGCGCTGCTCGTGAGTCCGCATGTGCATTTTGAGCATACCTGGGCCCTGGAAAGACGGTGAATAAGAGATTATATTCTACTGTCCAAAATATAAGTAGGTGTTCAATGTATAATTAGGAAAAACAGCATAAAAATCTGGATATGGTTGGTCCCAGTCGAAACGTGGGACAGTTTTAAATTTATTATATCTAGGTACTTTGGCGAAACTAGGCCATAAATACTAATCAATCATTGATTATTTTTTGTTTTAAATAGTGTTTTTAGTGCTACATAGAGCTCTAATATTAAAATATTATTATTTTAGATTTTCGCGTTTTATTACACTTAATATTAGTCTTTATGGGTCTACACGCGTTATTAGGAGTAGCAAATACATAGCTACTTACTGCCCGACGTTTCCACTGGGTTACACCAATCGTGGTCGCGAGCGAACTCAAAACGTCGAACCGTCGGGCAGTAAGTAGCTGTGTATTTGCTACTCCTAATAACGCGTGTAGATCCATAAATATTTTTGTGTTTAAATCTATAATTGTAGATATTTGCTGATCACTTTCGATCCAATACAGTATTAATTTTCGGTAAACAAAATTAAACATGAATGAATATCTGTCTGTTATCTGTTGTATACCTATTTGTGTATGTTATGTGGTCAATAAACGTATTCTATTCTATTCTATTCTATTCTAATATGAGGCTCCTGGCTCCACCGCCCAAGTCTCACCTTAAAGGTCCGCTCGCACACAGGGCACATGGGCGGCTTCTTGCAGTTCGCCTTGATCCAGTTGGAGTGCGATCGCATATGCTGCTTCAGCCATCGCGCATGCTTGAACTCCTTCTGGCAGAGGTTGCAGACGTGCCGGCCCGGGGACACTGTGGAAGTCGCGCTGAAGACTACCATTTGGAGGTAGTTTTCCTCGTCCGAGTTGAGGGGGTCGTCGTCTTTGCCGACGGCCGTTTGTGGCGGGTCCACCTTTAAGGGAACGGTTTGAGATTAGATAAAGATAAGATAAAACTTTATTTGCTTTAAATGTGGTCCAAAGGTCTTATAAATGGAAACATGGTTCAATACATTTAACCAGAATCTGGCATGCAAAATATTAGACTTATTTTAATTACTAGGACATAATTAACAATCAATTAAATCTATCTATCTTTGACTGGCTCGGTGGAACAGTGGTTAGTGACCCTGGCTGGCGGTTCCAAGAGTCGTGGGTTCGATTCCCACTCGGGACAAATATTTGTGTGATGAACATCGGTGTTTGTTCCGTGTCTGGGTGTGATTATGTATTTAAGTATGTATTTAAAAATATCTATGTATGTATATCAGTCTCTGACGCCCATAGTACAAGCTCTGCTTAGTTTGGGGTCAGATGACCGTGTGTGGAAACGTCCCAGATATTTATTTATCAAAAATATCATGATAATGTAAATAAATAAATAAAATAAATGGTGGGTTCGATTCCCACACGGGACAAATATTTGTGTGACGAACATCGGTGTTTGTTCTGTGTCTGGGTGTGTTAAGTAAATTTTGTATATCCACTGTTGATTCTGATTTCTGATACCTATCCGTAATACAAGTGCTTAAGCTTCTTATCACGGAATCAGATCAATGTATGTGATATTGTGTTTGTTTTTCTTTTGTCAATTAAGGGGGAGAGCCATCCGCTCCCCCGCAAGTCCGGTGATAATGACAAGGCTACTCCAAGTCATCGTTAGTCAGTTAGGAAAAAAAATATTTTTGTCAGTCATATGTGTGTGTTTTGCTACAGTTTTGGATTTGAAGTATTATTATACATAATTCGTTGTATACTTATTTATGTGATGTGATCAATAAATGATTTCTATTCTATTTCTATTTCTATTGTGTAATAATCAACTAATCATTAAATTAATTGATTAAGTAGGTACATTACCTTAGTCTCTTCCGGTTGCGGCAACTGCGGGGTCAGCGGCTGCGGCGTCGGCGCGTCGCCTCCAAAGAACGTGTCCAGGTACTGCCCCGCCGTGCTCACTATAGGCAGCTCCATGTACTGCATGTAGGGCTCCGAGCAGCTCTGCAACGATAGCATCTTTTCCTTCTGGGGACAATTTTATTCAACATCTATACTAATATTCCAAAGCTGAAGAGTTTGTTTGTTAGAACGCGCTAATCTTAGGACCTACTGGTTCCAATTGAAAAAAAATTGTGTTTGATAGACCTTTCATCGAGGAAGGCTTGGATGGATGGATGGATTGGAGTATAAGAATAATTTTAAGAAAGTACTAAAACTATTAGGGGTGGGAGCCATCCGCTCCCCCGCAAGTCTGGTGATGTTGACGAGGCTACTCCAAGTCATCATCATACGTCATTTATTTAGGACAAAAAAAGTACTGAAACTAACCTCATTATCAAGTTTGAGCACCTCGGCAGCCATCATCTTGGCGTGGTTCTCCCTCAGGGTGATGTCGTTGCGTTCCACCAACTCCTTGAAGGCATGGCATCGCGATATCTGGTGCACACATTGAAGGCACAACTGGGAAGGCAGTCCGTCACCGACCGCCACCTGTCGGGGAAAATGAGCAGTTACAATTAAAATCTAACTCTGCATACCTACGTTGTTGTCATAGAATAGCGAGGATGGCTCACATTTTAATGATTCACATGAGTTTTCCATGAAATAGACGGAATTCGAATAGACTGCAAGCATGGCTAGCTTTATTTTTCAGTTTTCATTAGGGGTCAGAGCAATGCGCTCCCCCGCAAGTCCGGTGATGATGACGAGGATACTCCACCAAGCCATCATCGTAAGTCAGTTAGGAAAAAAAAGTTTTCCTTCATATTACGACACTCGCATAAAACTCGGCCATCAGATTCCCGCGTAAAACTCGAAAACAAACACAGTGTATGAACTTTTTTTTAAATAGTGGTGCTAATACTGAGACATGGTGTTTTTATTTGTTTTTAATAAAGGAAATAATTTTCCATCAAATCATAATTATGCATTGACTAGAAATGAGGACGCGATATAGCGTTGGTATTGTTTAGATTAGCAACATAGGGTAATTTCGCCTGTTCGCGTCCATCGCCCAATTCGCGTCCATTTTGCCGATTTCCTTATAAAAATCCTCGAAAATAAGTAAACTAACACACCAACCAAATGAAAAGGCATTACTGCGAATACCTCAATGTGTAAGAAGCCCGTTCACATCGACAAAAGTTCTGTGGGTCCAACCAATCCCGTTTAAAAAATATTTAATCTACAAGCAAGTGCGCACCCGCTGGATTTTAGAAAAAAATAGTGTGCAGCGGCGTGTTTGAAGGTAAGTTTTTTATTGTTCTGTGTGAATTTTAGGATATATAGCTATTTCTACACTTAAATGATGAAAAAGGAATAATCTCTATACTAATATTATAAAGAGGAAAGATTTGTATTTTTGTATTTTTGTATGTTTGTAATGAATAAACTCAAAAACTACTGGACCGATTGCAATAATTTTTTCACCATTAGAAAGCTGCATTATTCAGAAGTTACATAGGCTATATTATACTTTTAAAAAAATTAGGGATATTTACTAAAACTACAATAATGTAACCCAAGGTGTAAAAAATAGACCTGAAAAATTCCTTACGTCGCCTACGCTGCGAAAACTATTGAAGATAGAACAAAACCATTAACTAAGACTTTGCAGAACTCATCATTATCTACAAAAAAATGTCGCGACAGCATATGTCTATATATTATAGTTATGTCACAGCAAGCGGTTTTTTATTCTAAAAATTTAATTTATATGCCGCCGCTTGAAAGGGCTCTTTATTTGTACCTTGGTATTAATCCTTATCAAAATAAATTACTTTATATTCAAGACGGCTTCAATACCTTTTTATAACTTTTTGAATTATTCAATTCGGACATTTAATTCGGAAGATATCACGAGTTTAAAAATGCAAGTATTAGAAAAAAGTCGTGTGGTTGCCGACATCGCGCGCTCAGCTAGCCAGCATGCGATGTAGGCTCCATGTAAGCGTCCCTGGGGTACGGGGGAGTCAATGTAATCCTTACTAATATTATAAATGCGAAAGTAACTCTGTCTGTCTGTCTGTCTGTCTGTCTGTCTGTCTGTTACGCTTTCACGCAAAAAGTACTGAACCGATTTAAACGAAATTTGGTACAGACATAGTCTAGAGCCTAGAAACGGTTATAGGCTACTTTTTAACCGACTGCGCTATAAAGAAGTAATGTTTTAGCCGTTAAACATCTCTACGCGGACGAAGTCGTCACAGCCACTGGACGGATCGAGATGAAATTTAGCATGCAGGTAGATGTTATGACGTAAGCATCCGTTAGGACAGGATTTCCCGAAATTCCCACGGGAACGGGAAATAACGGGAAAATCCTTTTGTATGAAAAATACTAACCGCATAAGTTAGACGCTTGAAATTTGACATGCAGGTACCTTAATAAATTAAAAGCTTAGTTTCTACAGGATATTGTAAAATTCCCACGGGAACGGGAGTAATAGGATAAAAACTTTTGTATGAAAAAATCTAAACCGCGATATAGATAGACGATTGAGATTTGGTATGCAGGTACCCTAATGAACGTTAAGCTTACTTCCAACGCGATATTACAAAATTCCCATGGGAACGGGAGTTATTGGGAAATAACTTCTGTATGTAAAATCCTTACGGGGTTAAAATATATTATATAGAGATAGAGATATACCCGAAGCGAAGCGAGGGCGGGTCACTAGTCTACACTAATATTATAAAGAGGAAAAATTTGTATTTTTGTATGTTTGTAATGAATAAACTCAAAAACTACTGGACCGATTGCAATAATTTTTACACCATTAGAAAGCAGCATTATTCAGAAGTAACATAGGCTATATTTTATCCCGGTACGGGAAGTAGTTCTCGGGACGCGGGTGAAACCGCGTGAAACAGCTATATGTAATATAATAAATATAATAATCTATACTAATATTATAAAGAGGAAAGGCTGGATTTTTTGTTTGTCTGGTTGTTTCGGACAGGCTGCGAAACAACAGCACCGATTTGAAAAAATCTTTCACTGTAGGAAAGCTACACTATCCCTAAGTAGCATAGGCTTTTAGAAAAAAATAGATTTCTCTTACGGGGTTAAAATAATATATTACATAGAGATAGAGATATCCCCTTAGCGAAGCGAGGGCGGGTCGCTATGATAAATAAGTATATAACACAACATCACATTGTTGTGTAATTGTGTAATATACTTATTAATTACACGGTAAAAGACAGATTATGGTGATAAATACCAAAATAATTTTATTTTTAATGTTTCTTCCGGTTGACTAACTTCTTGAATGGCTGAAAAGATTTTGACGGGACTTTTATTGGCAGGTAGCTGATGTTATGGAGTAACTAAGACTACTTTTAAGTTAAAAAAAAATCAAAATCCTGTAGTCCATGCGAACGAAGTCGCGGGCACAGCTATATATTATATAGAGATAGAGATATACCCGAAGCGAAGCGAGGGCGGGTCGCTAGTTTGAAATAAATTTGCTAATGTTTTTTTATATTTAACGATTAAAATAAGGTGGACGCGAATTACTACATCGAATTTTACAAAACTTCCACTTTGCGTCCGCAATGGACGCAAACTATACCTATAGGAGTTTATAATAAACCAAATTGCGTCCACTATTTTCGTTAAATACTTGCTTGTAAAAAATATTTAAAATATACTGTTTAATATTAATGTAATTTTTTTTATTAAGACTATGTGTTTATAATTAACATTTTAATTGATATAAGTAACTTCTTTCATTTTTATTTTCTTTTTCATTGAGGATGAGTTCTTCGGAGAAAAGAAAGAAGAAGGAAAAGATAACATATACAGAAGAAGATTTGAATGTAAAAAAATAACAGAACTGATTACTGTTATTCTTCAAATTGCAATCATTATTTACCTAATTTTAAGTTACTTCAACCAAATATAATAAGGTGAGGCTAATATGGATACCAGGCTATGAAGGGTATAAGGGAAATGAAAAGGCAGATGAACTTACGAGAATAGGCTCAGAAGCAAATCATATTGGACCAGCAGAGCCATTTGTTGGGCTAGCTTTAAGCACCATCAACATGGCACTTAAGAAGCATGTTGATAACGAGCGTTGGAAGCATTGGAAGAACAAACCAGGTATGGTTCACTCCAAGAGCTTTATCGGCGACAATCCAAAAAAGTGGTATATAAAACCATAATGGACGGAAGCAGACTTCAAAGTCGTCTACTCATGGGAACGCTAACAGGCACTACGCCACAAACTCGTTATTAATGAAGATGAGACTGTCATCAAATAGCGATTGTAGAGCCTGCAAGGAAGGAACGGAAGACTTGAAACATCTTCTATGTGAATGTCAGTCACTGGCCAGACATAGGCTCAAACTTCTGGCTTATCCGACTCCAGAAGAATACAGGCACCTCAGACCCAAGGACATTATTGCATTGATGCAGTTGATCCCTGAGGGTCGAAGTGACCCGGTTATACGGTATCCGCGATAAGATAAGATACTTAAGTCTTAAACCAATGTTGAGAAAAAATATTTTTATTTTCTAAAATTAATTTTAAATTGTGATAATGTTGATTTTTAATATTAAGTATATTCTTAAATAAAGAAATTTGTTCAAATACAATCTTTCTTTACAAATGCCTAAAAATAACACCCCTGTATTCCTTTTCTAAGTTACTGGACGCAAAATGGTCCATGGGTGGACGCAATTTGGATTTTATGGACGCAAACTGGGTATAACGCCTAATTCTGATGTTTATGTATTTAAAAAGAAAACGCAAAATGTTTCTAATACAACTCTTAGTTAATCCTAAAATAGAATATATAATGAATACATTACACAAATTTGTCATAGAAATGAGTGCTGGGGCATTTTTATTATCGCCGTCAAACTTGCCAACTGCACTAAATGGACGCGAACAGGCGAAATGACCCGTCATTTCGCCTGTTCGCGTCCATCGCCCAATTCGCGTCCATTTTGCCGATTTCCTTTTAAAAATCCTTGAAAATAAGTAAACTAACACACCAATTAAATGAAAAGGCATTTCCGCTAATACCTCAATGTATAAGAGGCACGCTCACATAGATAAAAGTTCTGTGGGTCCAACCAATCCCGTTTAAAAAAATATTTAATCCACAAGGAAGTGTGCACGTGCTGAATTTTAGTAAAAAATTAGTGTGCAGCGGCGTGTTTGAAGGTAAGTTTTTTATAGTTCTGTGTGAATTTTAGGATATATAGCTATTTCTACACTTTGATGATGAAAAAAGGAATAATATTTATTATGAATTTGCTAATGTTTTTTATATTTAACGAATAAAATAAGGTGGACGCGAATTACTACATCGATTTTTATAAAACTTCCACTTTGCGTCCGCAATGGACGCAAACTATACCTATAAGAGTTAATAATAAACCAAATTGCGTCCACTATTTTCATAAAATACTTGCTTGTAAAAATATATATATACTGTTTAATATTAATGTAATTTTTTTTATTAAGACTTATTTTAATTGATATAAGTAATTTCTTTCATTTTTATTTTCTTTTTCATTGAGGATGAATTCTTCGGAGAAAAGAAAGAAGAAGTAACAGAGAACATAGAAGAATATTTGAGGGTAAAAAAAATAACAGAACTGATTACTGTTATTCTTCAAGTTGCAATCATTATTTACCTAATTTTAAGATACTCAAACCAAATATCATAAGGTGAGGCTAATATGGAGGCTACGAACTAGGCTATGAAGGGTATAAGGGAAATGAAAAGGCAGATGAACTTGCGAGAAGAGGCTCAGAAGCAAATCATATTGGACCAGCAGAGCCATTTGTTGGGCTAGCTTTAAGCACCATCAACATGGCACTTAGGGAACATGTTGATAACGAGCGTTGGAAGCATTGGAAGAACAAACCAGATATGGTTCACCCCAAGAGCTTTATCGGCGACAATCCAAAAAAGTGGTATAAAACCATGATGGGTGGAAGCAGACTTCAAAGTCGTCTACTCATGGGAGCGCTAACAGGGCACTACGTCAAAAACTAGTTACTGATGAAAATGACACTGTCATCAAACAGCGATTGTAGAGCCTGCAAGGAAGAAAAGGAAGACATGAAACATATCTTATGTGAATGTCACTCACTGGCCAGACACAGGCTCAGACTGCTGGGAATGGCTTATCCGAAACCAGAAGAATGCAGGCACCTCAGACCCAAGGACATTATTGCATTAATGCAGTTGGTCCCTGAGGGTCAAAGTGACCCGGTTATACGGTCCCCGCGATGAGATAAGATACTTAAATCTTAAACCAATGTTGAGAAGAATTATTTTTATTTTTTAAAGTGAATTTTAAATTATGATAATGTTGATTTTTAATAATTAAGTATATTCTTAAATAAAGAAATTGTTCAAATACAATCTTTCTTTACAAATTCCTAAATATATCACCCCTATATTCCTTTTCTAAGCTACTGGACGCTAACTGGTCCATGGGTGGACGCGATTTGGATTTTGTGGACGCAAACTGGGTAAAACGCCTATTTCTGAAGTTTATCTATTTAAAAAGAAAACGCAAGATGTTTCGAATACAACTGTATGTTAATCCTAAAATAGAATATATAATGAATACATTACACAAATTTGTCATAGAAATGAGTGCTGGGGCATTTTTATTATCGCCGTCAAACTTGCCAACTGCACTAAATGGACGCGAACAGGCGAAATGACCCTATGTGCAGAAAAAACATCGGGGTAAAACTTATTTCCCGCCATCCGTCAAAGTTAAAGTCCGGAGCTGAGTAAAAATAAAGGATAACAATATTAAAATCTTCCGCAACTATCTCCGTCATCGTCATTCATTATAATGTATTTATTTACATTCGTCATCGCATTCCCACTTTGGCGGTTCCACTAAGGGTGAAAGAGATAGTGATAATTTCACAAATTTTGAGGACACGCATTGCGTCGAGAAATCTCGAATACGCTAAAACGAATGAAACTAAACAAAGATGACGCGATGCGACACTGCTACAATCGACGCACGACGTGCGCTCACCCTTCGAGTGGAAGAGAGACAACAACATAGCTCCAAAATTATTTCTTTCAAAATATCTCTCTATAATTTGCTTACCTCGACTTTTGATATGCCCATCAGCATTGTTGCCGTGAGTTGTTCAAACAAAGGTCTCATGTCTTTCTTTATCTGCAAACACGCACGACATATTTTATCGAATTTCAAAGGCTGTCCTTTTATATTTGCGGTAGCCATCTTGAACTGCACTGCAGCTGTCTAATTCGTTTTGTCCTTGTTTTTCGACAGTTTCCACAAAACAAAAATTATTCACAAAATTTAACAAAAACACTGATTATGGTCATTTTGAATTTCGAAACCCTAATTAACTCATATTACACTAAAATAGAACGATTTTACTCCGAAATGATAATCGCCAAATGTCTGCTTACGAAACGATTCCACAAAAGAATGCAGCAATGAAATGGGTGGGGTACGGTTTGCGTAGATAAGAGCGAGAGAGTACGATACATTGCATTGACGATACACATAAGTGGGAAAGAGACAGTTAATAGTAGAATGTGTTCAATAGCAGCTTAGTTCAATATCGTAAGAAAGAGTCAGCACGACATGGTCAAGAAAGATTTTGTAATGATAACAACAAATAAATGAAATTAATGGTACTTTGTTTAAATTATCAAATATTTATCTGTATAAAATTATTCTCATTAGCAATTTTATACAGATTTGATAGACAGTTAATACGCGTTTTATGTTTATGATCAACGAAACAATCATTAACTTGATGCTAAAAAGAGACGGGTATATTTGTTATGACGAAGTTACTACAACATTCACATATTTTATGAAATTGCTGCTGATAAGGTTTCCGCGGCAAACAAATATTTGAAGCACTTGAAAATACAAATTAATTAATTTTTATGGTGCTTAAAATATGTATATTAATTTTGTTACAGTAAACACTAAGTCATGTTTATTGTTCAATGTACTATCAAATTAGGATGTCTGAGAAACATCAAATTAATAAAAATCTAACTTCATTCTGCCCGCGACTTCATCTGCGTAAATTATTTATTTCGTTAACATTATTATCTCAATCGCAATCGGTTTAAAAATAGTTACATAAGCCGTTTTTTAGACTCTAGGTCTTTACTTGTAAACTATATCTAACACATTTTATCGGTTTAGCAGCGTGCGTTATTGCGTTGCGTTGCATGCTTAGGTACCTATGTATCGTAAAAACAACAGAGTTACTCTGGCATAATTATGTTAATAAAATCACGCGAGAAACGAAAATATTGTTTTACTAACGCAAAAATATACAACTATTACTAGAGCACAAATTTAGTTTTATTTTTATAGAAAATTACGATGACCTTATTGTCTGCGTTCTCTCAAAAAATATTGAATGACTTAAACAAATATAGATGTAGGAACACACCAAATCTAAATGTCAAAAGTGTCATCTAGGTAAACGTCATTCCTATCAAATGTCATTCTTAGATGTTTTCGAGAGATTGAGAGGACTTTGTTTTGCAATACGATAGAATAAACATTAAGCAAAGCTAAACAATTGCATTTAAACTTTACAAAATGTCTGTGTTATCAGGATCATCGTGGGAGGGTTTGTATTAATGCATTTTAACTATATATTAGCGTGATACCGGTTTAGGGATTTGTCTGTGACGTTGCACATCAAACTGTACATTGCATCTTAACTTATTTTTTTATCAATGATTTTACGGCTTCCCTTCTACCGAATGTTGACATATAACTAGCTATGACTGTTTACCCACGTACTACATCTATTTACAGCTCGATAATTTTGCACCAAATAGTAAGGTTTCTAGAAAGATAACTTTTCTTAGGTTTGTTATTTGAACCATTTAGTTTTTCTCTTCTTCTCATGATATTGCTGTGGTATTGTTTATTAACTACTCGGTATGTTAAAATGACTAATCAAGCAGTAAAATGTAGATCTATCTTTTTTTATTAGTGATATTTTCTAGATAACATACTGTCAAGGGAAATCAAAACATGTTTGCTTATCAGATAACATAAAAAAAATTAAGGCAAAATGAGTGACATTGCTATCAAACATATTTATTACTACTAGCTTTCTGCCCGCGACTCCGTCCGCATAGAGACATTTAACAGGTAAAACATTACTTCTTTAAGCGTAGTCGGGGAAAAAGTAGCCTATGTCCTTTCTCAGGCTCTGGACTGTAGTTGTACTAAATTTCGTTTAAAACCGTTTAGTATTCTATGAAAGTGTAACAGACAGACAGACAACTTTCACATTTATAATATTAGTAAGGATTAGTGGAAACATTACCTACCTGTAGATTCAACAAAGGTTACCTTAATAACTGAAGTTAAATAGAAAGTATTTTTAGGTTTTGTTACATGATTCAAATCATATCATCTCTTATTATAATGCCTTGTTTCAGACCTAAGAAAGCAAGCACGTCTCCTCGAAAATGACATAGATGTTAAACTAGTTGCGTTCAGTAAATTGGGCATTAGCCCTAGCACATCTGGGTTTAGCTCGGAGAGTGTGCCGCTGATCAGCAGTGAGGACATGTTTGATACCATGTCTATGGAGCTACAACAGTTGCTGAATAAGGTATTATTTTTCTTGGATGATTTAATAATGTTAGATAATACAGGCAATTTTTTAGGCACATCTATTGGAGACTTTTGTTAATTTAATATATGGGAGGAGAATCTACAGCCAGATGAACAAACACAGTTGTTAAATGATTTGCAAGATTTGATTTATCAAGTAAATGTTACTGTATTTTTCTTTATTTAACAGTTTCACAATTTTTTTATGGTTTCATTAACTTCTGGACTTTAAAGATTTAGTTACGAGAAAATCAGAGAGAAATCATCTGCTCTTGAGGCTCAAGGATGTCAGGGATGAACATTATTATTGAAATAATAGTAATTGAATCTTTTACAAACTTTCAGCTCTCTGCAATAAATGACAAAATGGCGGATTTAGCACCTAGTGGTGCTGCTACAATGCACACAATAAAGAGGCACAGAGAAATATTAATGGTAAGTAATGAATGAAAGAATGAATTAACTACATTTAACTTTTATAAGATTTGTCTTAGTCTATGGTATATTCGAGGTAGCCTAGCCCTTCTAGCTATGGAGGTGACCCTAAGAGCTAAGCACTCTTCCATCTCTCTGAATAAAAAGACCAGCAAGAGTCAGCGGGTGTGAACGCTAGCAAGCTATGTTTATTAGTTACAGAGCCCACAACCAAAATTTTTGTCTCATAGCAATACAGTCAAAACCGCATCAAATCGATAGATAAGATTATTCTGAACTCGAAAATACCAATATCAGACATTTTCCGCGTAGCGTTTGATCTGACCGAATTTTCAAAATTGTCAAAGAATTTTACCGAACTGCATCATAGCAATATGTCTGATTTGCAGACTGTAGTTGAATGATGGTTCTGAGATACCGGAAACATATTTTACAGACGTTAGTGGTGTAGCGCAAACCCGTAAAATCACTTAAAAAGATTAAAAATGAGACAAAAAAAATGTCTCATAGCAATACGTCTGAAAATCTTTTTTATTAGTAAATTTTGGTCATTTAATGCGAACAAAACAATTTTCAGACAGAAATGTGGACGCATAAAATTTTAAGACCGTTTTGAAAATGTAAACTAATTTTACCGATCGGTATCATAGCAATATGTCTGAAAATTGTTAGACATGATAGAATAAGTTGTCCACATGTGCAAAAAAATTATATCAGACAAATTAAGTGTAGCATCTTCTCTATCAGACAACTTTTCGATACTCAGATATCATTTAAGAATCGTATTGAGGCATCTTAAATTTTCTGTTACAAACCAATGAATAATAGTAAGAAAGGGGCAGGGGAACAAGCGCTGAGGCAGTTGAAATTAAATACTGATTGATTTGATAGTTTTGGTTTTATTTAAAGCACACTTGTTATTTTCGTTTTTGGGAGTATATGCTACACTTAAAGTGTCTGAAAACAGGTTTTTGGTAATCATGGCAGCAATACGAAACGTTAAAAAAAAAATTATCCGTATTGCTATAATACAAAATTCGGCACAAATAAGTTCAATAAATCTGCGCCTGTACAGTCAGTGCAAGCAATAATTTACATACTAGCCATATTGCTCCATTCCTAGATATAGGACATTAATGTGGATTTTTAGATAATGCCATATCTTTGAAAGCACTTAGTAAAATGCGGCGCAGATTTTTTTTTATGGAGAACAAAATGAGAACAAAAGTTTTGTGTAAATAATTTAATGCCATGAACAGTGCCTCATCAGCAACGACCGGTGGTCTCGCCATCTTGATATCAAATTGGCGGGACCACAAACAAATTTGTATATCTTTTAATCCACTTGAGCACAAAATGCTAAATGAAGGCACAAAATATAACAAAATCGGCACTTAATATTGGGCACAGTTTGAACGAAATATAGGCCGGGGTCCCGCCATCTTGACATTCACAGGCTATGTGCTACGCACAAAATGTCTGAAAACAAACTTTTTCGTAATACAATTATAAAATCTATGTACATTTTCACTATCAGACGTATTGCTATAATACCGACTGCCTTTTTTTTTGACACAGCAGAAATGGCCTCCCACGCAGTTGCTACACTTTCGACCGTTACTATATACCTAGTCGGGTTCAGAATCATACAATCTAACGATTTTATAGGGTTTTTGCCGTATTGCTATGAGACATGGTTTTGGTCGTGGGCTCTGTTACTATATGTATCTGAAAGCAAGTCAATGTTCAATTACAATTTGGGCACAGTCATGTTTGCAGCTGTGTCCACACAGAATGTGATTGTGGCTGTTCCCAATCTTTCTCTCACATCTTTCTTATCTTCACAGGACTACCAGCAGGAGTTCACGAAGACATCGGCGCGTGTGAGCGCTCGCCGGGAGCGTGAGGAGCTACTGCGTGGGAGCAGCCCGCCGCCCGCCGCCGGGCTGAGCCGCCGCGACCAGTACTCCAAGGAGGCGAACCACCTGCACAGGTGAATACCAGCAGCATGGTTGCCATTGTACATTCAGGATGTAGCGGTCACCTACGACGTTGATTGGCTGAGCATACTGTTTCAACTGACGCACAGCTAAATGTCAGTTGAAACGAGTTACTCAAGTTAGACATCACTCGCGAGTCATTTCCACCTCACTCTAAATTATTGAATTGTATTATCCCACCCAGGAAAAATATTTCATTGGTAACATTGGTATTTGTTCCGTGTCTGGGTATGTTATTACGCGTCGTCTGTCCGCAAAATAAGCAGAGCATGTACTATGGGCGTCAGATTGATATACAATAGATTTATAAATACATACTTACATACATAATCACACCGACACGGAACTAACACCAATTAATGTTCATCACACAAATATTTGTCCCCAATGGGAATAGAACCCATGACTCTTGGAACTGCCAGCCAGGGTCACTTACCACTGTTTCATCAAGCCAGTCAAATTATTGTAATTATGTATTGTATGTAGGCATGTATCCCACTTGTGACAAATTTTGTTGGATTTATCCCCAGTTCGCACATCCTGGTGGACGAGCAGATCAACATCGCGATGGAGGCGCGCGAGCACCTCGCTTCGCAGCGGCACACCTTCAAGCGCATGCAGACGCGCTTCAACGACATCACCAACAGGTACGTCACCACTAGGGTTGCCGACTATACTTTTTTTTTTTTTTATCGCGGAGAATGCTTGATGCACCTTCACATTGGGCAGGGGTTTACCCAAGGTGGTGTGGGGGACTCCCGGCTGCCGGTAATGAGATGGAAGAGACCGACAGCTGCTCCTGGGCTAAGGTGCAATGCCCAGGGGTGTATCCACTAAACTCCGCGGCATACCTCATCGCCTATTGGTGGTGCCGTGGTACCTGGCAGAGCCTTCATTCACAACACCACCGGCGGACAGCCTCCACGGGCTCCCTCAAACCTCCCCGAAGGGGGGTGACGGGGCGACCCGGTACGCAAGGTCGCTCCCGTCTCTCAGCGACGGCCGTTGGTGCAATGCCGACGGGAGTGTCCCCACACCCACCGCCGGCCGGCCATCGTTGGACTGCGGCATGTGGCGCGCATATTCGCGCCTTCTACGCCCCGGTCTCCTTCTGCGCTGGGGTGGCGCGGAGGGGTCGTTTTCACGCTCCCTCTCCGCCGTCTCCTTTTGAGCCATGACGGACTCGCAGAAGGAGGCGGCTGCCGCCCACACATCAACATCCTCCACCATCCCTCGGAGAAGTCGGGGAGGGAGGTTACCGGCCCGGCCACAGATGTTAGTGCCGACCTCTCTTCGAACCACGACGGACACTGAAAAAGAGTGTGGTCCGCCGTGTCCTCATATGCGCCGCACTCGTGGCACACGGGCAAGTCCTCCCGCTGGATTCGGTGCAGATACTGGCCGAAACAACCATGCCCGGTCAGCACCTGCACCAGACGGAACGACAAGAAGCCGCCCGTCCGCTCGAGCCAGTTGTTCAGCACTGGCCCGAGCGCATCCAGCAGGCGACGCCCTGCCTCTTCCTGGGCTAGCCTATCGGCCCACGCCACCACCATGACCTCTCGAGCTCCACGCACAAATTCGCCACGCTCACTGGATGTCGGTCGAGAACCCATCTCCCGCTGCTCCTGCAGCCACTCGTAGCTGGTCGCCTGCAGCTGCGCTTCCAGCTCCCAAGGCGGCGTGCCTGCCAATGCGCAAGCCGCCGCAAAACCTACGGTACGATAGGCACGCGCCACCCGACACGCTATGGCTCGCTGGGGCCTACGGAGTAGAGCGGAATTCGTCCTAATTTGGAGAGAGTCCGCCCAGATAGGAGCTCCGTAGAGGGCCATACTCCGGAGTATGCCGGCGTAGAGTTGCCGGCATCTGGCCCTGGGCCCCCCCAGATTTGGGAGAAGCCACCCCAGCGAATCCGCCGCCTTGAGGAGGCGCGGCGACAGCCCACTAAAGTGTGGGACAAACTGCCACCGCGCATCCAGGATCAGCCCCAGATACCTCATTTGGCGCTGAATCGCCACCCGGACTCCCCCAACCAAGATGTACGAGTTGGGGGGAGGTCCCTTCCGAGGCCTATGAAAATAGACGGCCTCGGTCTTCTCCAGCGCCAAACGCAGGCCCAAAGAACCGATGCGCTGAGCCATCAGAGCGCTCGCCTCCGTCGCTCTTCGCGCCGCCTCCTCGAAAGTCTTCCCCCGGGCAGTGACGAGTGTGTCATCGGCGTAACAGATTACGCCCATGCCCGGGAGTCGACGACCGCGCAATACCCAATTGAACCCGATGTTCCACAGGAGGGGTCCCAGGACCGACCCCTGCGGAACACCGGACTCCACAACTCGACTGCTCATTGCGCCCGACCTGTCGATGTAAAGGATCCTCCTGTTGAGAAGGTAGCTTGCCAACAGGACCTTTAGATGGTGCGGGACCCTGTGGTAGCATAGACCCGCCATGATTGCCGAGTGGGGGATGGAGTTGAAAGCGTTGGCGATGTCAAACGACACCGCCATCACTCCACCCCCGCTCTCTGTCGTTCCTAGCACGAGGCTCTTCAGTCGGGACAGGGCATCGATGGTAGACCGCCCTGTCCTGAATCCGAACTGGTCCTCTGAGAGGTCCGGCCCCACGCTCCGCAGATGTTCGTTCAAGCGCGCCGCCAGGACACGCTCGAAAAGTTTACCGGCCTCGTCCAAGAGGACAATCGGCCGGTACGCGGAAGGTGACTGTGAGGGGCGGCCCTCTTTCCTCAGGAGGCACAGAAGCCCCTGTTTCCAAGCTTCCGGGAACCTCCCGACCGTGAGACACTGATCAAAGAGGCCCCGAAAAGACTGCTCCAACTCCGAGCACGCCAGAGCAACGACGCGGGCGGGGACACCGTCCGGACCTGGGGCGGTCTTCTTCGCCCGGAGAGGGAGGACGGCCGACTCAAACTCCTCTGGAGTGAGCGGCGTTACAGTCTCCAACTCCGGGACAGCCCTCAGTCGTGAGGCCATCCTTGGCGGTGCAAAGTCGGGGTCTACAGGTGGAAAGAGACCCCGAACCACCTCTTCCAGCAGCGATGGTTGGAGTGTCTCCGTGACTGGGGGACCGATTGGGCGCAGCTGGTTTCGCGCAGCCCTGTACGGTCTCCCCCATGGGTCGTCATTGAGACTCTCAAGCATCTCCGCGCGTGCGGCGTCTTTAGCCTCGCGTATGGCCGTCTTGAGGGCGCTCTGCGCCTCTCGGTAGGCCTCGTGTAGTCGGAATTCCTCTCCAGGGTCCCTCCAACTGCGGCGGCGGTACCGCTGGTACGCCCGGCGGGCCGTAAAGGAAGCCGCGCGTAGGGCACCCAGCTCGCTCGACCACCAGTAGACGGCGCGGCGTGGAGTCGGTCGACGTGCCCGAGGCATGGACGAGTCACACACCTCGGTGAGCGCCTCACGAAGTCGCAAGGCCGACACGTCGACATCCACACCGTCCACCGGGGGAGCAAACCACCCTTGGACAAAGGCGGCTTCCTTCGCGATTCCGCGATCCAGCCGCGATAGGGCCCAACGAGGGAAACGCTGGACTGAGGCCGGTGCGGCGTAAGAAATTTGGGGGAGGACCTCCCACCGGATGTATCGGTGGTCTGAAAGCGTCTCCCCCAAGTCGACCCTCCAATTTGACACGCGTGCGGCAAGGGCTGGGGTCGCGAATGACACGTCCACCACAGACCCTCCTACGTGCCGCACGCACGTTTGGACAGTGCCGCGGTTTAAAACAGAAAGGCCAGACGACGTTGCCCATTCCGACAGGACTCTCCCGCGCATATTACATTTATCGGCGGGATTGCCCCAGGCCACCGACTTGGCGTTAAAGTCGCCGATGAGGAAGGCTGGTCGACTGCCTAACCTGCGAAAGACCGACGCGAGGGAGTCCAACAGCGCCTCGAAATCGCTCAAAGGACGACTTGGGGGGAAATAGACACCAACGATGGTAATGTCGCCCCATACGGCGGCCACGTATCCCGTGCCTCTCTCTAAAAGTGAGAGAGGTGGGGAACCAGAAGAAGGCCGCGAGACTATGGCGACCAGATGGTCGCGGTCGCCAAGCCAGTGCGGAGCGACGAAGTATGGCTCCGCGACGACTGCAACACTGATCAACCACTCCGCCATCGCCTGCGACATCATATCTTGGGCTGAGCGGCAGTGGTTGATGTTACATTGCAGGATGGTGACTTGCTGGGCCTGACTAGTCATTAGTGGGCGGTGTTGCAGAGTCTATTTCCATTTCTGCGACCGTTTCAGCCCCGACAGGAGCCTCCGGTGCAGAAGGGGCAACAGGCCGGGTCGTGGGCCTATCTTTCCCTTTGCGCTTTGGGGGGTTACACTTCTGACCTCCCATTGAGTGGTCAGAAGGGCGGCCGCTTTCTGCGCATATAGCGCAATGGGGCCTGCTTTTGCAGCCGACAACTTTATGCCCCGACTGTCCGCAACGGAGACAGAGATCCTCGCGGGAGACAGTGGACGGGCAGCGCTCCCTGGTGTGGCCAACCGCGTAGCATCTGAAGCAGCGTAGGGGCTGTTCTTCAAGCACCCTGACCGCCGCCGAGCTGAAACCTACAAGAAGTCTCCCCCTGTCGGTGACAGCTTTCGCCGCTGTCATGGGACACTG
Organism: Maruca vitrata; assembly: GCA_039566165.1. NCBI lineage: Eukaryota > Metazoa > Arthropoda > Insecta > Lepidoptera > Crambidae > Maruca > Maruca vitrata. Next base: position 4,459,548 of record CM076933.1, read on the forward strand.
CAAGCGGACGGTGCCTACTCCCCCTCGACCAACTCGTATTTCTCCGGCTTTGATGGAATCCGGAGAGCAGCCCCCGATGGTGCAAAACTTCTCCACGATCTCGGACCTAGAGACTGAATCATCTAGATCCGAGATGATGAGCTGAACCATTTTTTGTGGCCGGGTGACCACCGCCAGATTGGCTATTGCTGCCCTTAGATTTTCAGCAAAGCGATCGGCTTGCTGAGCGCCATCTGCGCCCGGGAACTCAAATTTCCGCGCACCTGTTTGGGTCTGCCTAACTCTGGCAGGACCGACACCCATCTCCTCGAGGTTCATCGACCTGCGCGCCGTGCGGAGAACCGACTCGTAGGTCTCCCCCTCTATTTGTGCCTCTGCCGTTAGTTTAATAACAACGGCGGCGGTTTTAGGGGGAGACAGACCCTTCTTCTTATTCTTTCGTCGCCCTTGGCGTTTCCTCTTCTTTGAAGCGCTAGGCGCAGCGTCTCCAGCTGAAGGCTTTGCTTGGGCTGCCTTAGGTATGTCCGGGTTGAGGGGAGCAGAGTTCGCCTTCTTTTTCCTTGCCTTGCGCCTTACCACTTCCGACCACTCTTCGCTCCTTGCCGGAGTGACCGAGAGCAGGGGCGGGTCCTCTGCCGCTTGCCTGTGTATCTGGGTCGTGGGGAGTTGAGAAGCGGGTGGGGCAACGCTGGAAGCCGATGCAGGAGTAGCGCTTCTGGCTCGAGTGTTCCTCCTTGTAACCTTCTGTGGCTGTGGGGGGTCAGGGGCCTTGAATACCTCATCCACAGCCTCCCTCTCTTCGTTAGGGTCAGCCGCAAGCGGCGGTCGCAGGCGTTTGGCTGGGAGGAGACGGTCCTCCAGCCCCGCAATACACGTCCGGGTGAAGTCCCTATTTTGCCTCATGATTTCGACCCTCTCCTCGCGCATTACCTTGCGGATAAGAGTCTCCAACTCCGAGAGGTTAGACTTCTCGGGGGGACTTCTGGCAGTCGTGTCTCCGGATAGAAAGATCGGAGAGGACAACCTCTGGATCGACCTGGCCGTTTCCCTGGGCGGGGTAGGCAGATATGTTGGAGGAGGCGTTCTCGTCTCCAGTTCGGCTATCCTAGCCTCCAATCGCCTGACGGTGGCCTTCCATCTCTCCACCTCCTCTGAGGCCGAGCGTTGTGCGACCTCACAGAAAGACTCCTTCAGCCTTTTGGCACACAACTTGAAATCCCTCTTGAAAGTGGTTTTCAAGTTGGCTGATTTCGTCGCCATCATTGTGATAGTGTCGGCGTCCTCTTCGGCCAGGGCGACGAGCTGGTCTACTGTCATCGCCGTCAAATCTTCAATTGAGAGGCACCCTCCGTATCCACTCTTTTTGAGAGCCTCTTTCTTCTCCTCCACCGCTTTTAAAAGCAGCGCCTCATTGTCGGCTTTGTTGGCTTCACGCTGTGCTTCTGCGTACTCTTTTTTGGCCTTGGCAAGCCCTTTATAATCGCCGGTTGTTGTTGGTTTACCACGGCGTCGCGGAGTTTTGAAGCTCTTATTTTCCTCCTTTGAGTCTGGTGAGCTACCAATTCCCCTTTTTCGCTTGTGTGATACTAGTCTGTAGCTGCTCGTCGTCGTCGCCGAGACCAACGACATTGCCGAAACAGCCGACATTCCGGAGTCACTTTGTGACCTCGGGTCGTCGTCGTCGTCACTTTGCCCTGCCACCGACAATGAACTGGGCGGGAAAAACATGCTGCCGCTACGCTGCAGCTGCGGACTATCGCATCGCTCTAAACTAATAACCGCTGTTTTAAGCGGGACCATCTCCACAGTCCTGGATCCTGCATCGACCGCAATTGCGGGCGCTGGACTCCCTTCCTTCACTTTCTCCGGGTTGCTAAGCCCACCTCCTTCAGCCACGTACGGTTTCTCCGTACTATATTCGCATTTGGTGCCCCCCCCAGAATACGAGGGGCTGCCGCCGCCAGAAGGCGACGGGAGGGATTCTCCCACAGCGGAGCTGCGGGTACCCTCCTGGGGTAATACTCTTGTACCTAGTGCGTCCATAGTAAGAGAAAAAGCTCAATTCACGGGTAGAGCTCCCCGTTAAACCCCCCCCCCCATTTGGATTTTTTACCGAGGTGCTCTCCTCTTGGGGCCGCCCGCGTGATTGGGCAAACCCCCCTACCCCCAGCCGACCCGCGAGAGTGCGACCCAGCTAGGAGCAGGTTGCCCGACGGGACCGCAGAATGCAGATCCCGCCGCGCCGCGGAGATTCTCCGCCAAACCCACGTCAAAAGACCACGGCCATAAAGGCCCACCAAAGCGACAAAAGTCGCAGTTGTACGACGATGAAGTTAAACGACACCATCGCACTGCAACACCACGGTGTGGACAGAAAGGATGAATGTATCAGGCCACTCCACTGCGCTCTGCCACTCTCTCTCCAAAACGGAGAGAGACTGGAAGAGCGCGCGCCACCAAAACGGCTGTGACGCCGCAAGAGAGAGATGATTTCCCCCCCTCCTGCCGGTCGGAATTTCAGCCGCGGCCATTTGTCGGCCGCGTTGCCCAGGGTACACCACGAGGAGGTATCCCGACCTAGTACCCCGTTGCCAACTATACTGTTTTAAAGAGTATTATACTGTTATTCCCTCAATTATACTTTATTTTAACCGATACCTCGAAAAATTATTTTATGCTGACCCCATTTGCTGCTGATAAATTAATTGCAAATCTATTTTCAAGAACCACTGAGTGCGGCTGGACACTGCAACCACTAATGGCCGAGACGCATAGCTAACTCGAGGATTAACAAAAGACAGTTTATTTAGTATTTTAAAGTCATGCGAACCCGACGGTAAAATTTACTACACTCACAAGAGGCTTTAAAAAACTTTTTTGGATGAAAAATGTTTACCCTTTTTTTGTTTTGCATTTCCAAGAAAGTTTGTCGTCTCCGTATTTATCTCACCGATTACATTCTTACCACCTCCACTCTAGGTTATATTTCGCTTGACCCTTCATTTACCAACTTTTACATTTATTAAGGCAATAAAAACCTTGACTATACCCACATTTGTCCACAGGTTCCCAATGCTCAATAGCCTTATGTACCGCATCAACGCTCGCAAACGGCGCGACTCCCTCATCCTCGGCATCGTGGTGGCAGTCTGCACCTTCCTACTGCTTCTCTACGCGTTCCACTGATATGTGCAAGCGCAGGTAATACAATAAGGGTAATTGTATGACGCATTGTTAGATAGTCTGGTGGGTTATTGGATGGATGGTAATGCTGTGGCTACGTTAGCAGGCTACTGTTTATATATGAAATTTACTGAATACTACGAAATACCAATCTAAACGTAGTAATTTAAATTGTAGTGTTCGCGCAAATAATATACATAGTATTGTCTATTAACGGTGCGAACACTACAAATCAATATTTATCTATAGAAGGCGTTTTGGTCACATTCAATCAAATCCATAGTGACGTTTTTAAGATAAAAATGAATTGAATAGGTCTTTATTTCTATCAGATTTTTTTTATTGTTTCTCTCAGTTCATGTCTTGTAGAGATGATGTTGTATTTACGTTTCAGCACGAATATTTTCAGTAGCCTGCTAATGTACCCATGGCATAATAAATATGATTAATTTCGTGATAAACTGAAACCATAATCAATTATTTAACTGCTACTAAACTTTTACATGTTTTCAATTCAAAAGTAAATGTGTCTTAAAATGTTAAATATTAATATGTTTCCAATATTTGGACATAAAGTGAAATGACAAATGAATTGAACACATTCTTTTTGCTTTTATTTTCTGTAATAATTAATAACCGATAATTTGTCCATTAGTTTTAAATTAATTATGAGTGAATTGCAATTACATTCCTATTTGTTGGCAATTTAAAAAGTGTGTTACTAAATGTATGCACATAGCATATTCAGGTACGAAAGGATTCACACCCTGCACTAGCATAGTGTTGGACCTTCGTATACAAAGTGTAGTATACCTACTATGAAAATATTAATCTACGCCCAGCAAATGTTCAATACTAGATGCGACTATCGCCATACAAATCTATGAGGTACGTACACAACTTTGTGTATGAAGTATAGTTTCCGACGTTCTATCTGATACGTGGATTTGTGTAGCGTTAATCGTTTGCTTCCGTTGTAATCAATTTCACAGGTTCACAGTCCCATAGCCCTCATAATGGTCTGTGACAATTGATTTTCTATTGTGTCTATATCTTGGATAGGATCTGGTTAATTTCAGAACAATCATATATTTATTACCTTGATGGAATTTGCATTTTATTTTGACAAAGGTTGTTTATGTAATTGTATTGTTACAGTAAATGCTTATTAAAATTATTTTATTATTATATCTACATAAATCGTTAATAGACATGGACTTGTGATAGATGAACGAATTAATATGCAAGATTATAAAATTCACCATCAGTGGATATAGTGAGGGTTTACCGACAAAAAAAGTAGATAGATTCTAATTTAAGCACTATAGGTACATAATTTACATACAATATTAAAACAAAGTAAATAAATATGTAAATGTTACTCAATAGGATTGGGAAAATATAAACTAGCAAAATGTAGAATAAATAATGCAATAAATAAGAATCCTTCCTATGTTGAGAAATGAAAGTTTGTTGTTAAGAGGCGGTTTGCTAGGAATAAAGTGTGATTCGCTCCCCTACGATATATCTGTGTATTTATGTAATATAGTATTATCATTGAACTTAATGTAAACCAACTTGTAAATACGTATCTTTAGCTATTTACCAAAATAAAATTCTTATTTATTTATTGCGACTTTTTATTTAAAACACCAGGTTGTTTGTACTCATTAGTACATAAGCGGAATAGACTAGTTGTGTCGTGAATTTGATCAATATCACAACTTACTATTAACTATAATACATAATTTGCATACCATGTATAATGTTTTACACTTATATTTTATACAACACAAATGTTGTTACACACTTGTTATAAATACTGTGTATTCCCAGTAAACCCAATGGAGTAATGCCATGATGGAACCATTGATATTTTTTTCCCAGATGAAAATAGTAGTCTTATCATAGGACTAATCCATTGGGGAACTAAATCCGCGACAAATATATTCGTAAATCTATACTATACTACGTACATTATATAAAGTATCTATGGTAACAACAAAGTATTTAAAATACACTAGTTTTAATTTAGAAGATAAATTTAAATATTCGTATCTACTAGTGGAATATACTCGAGGCATAAAATGAGATCAATGTATGTACCTGTAAAATATTTATTACTAACATTTAATATCAATTTGACAAAAATATTTAGATTATCATTTTTCAATGAGTAATTGAAAGTTAGATACATCTATAGTTACTTGTGCATGTCATATAATATGTAACAGTGTAACACCACTACTACTGCGTGTCCCTGCTCTGTGGCTTCCCTACACTGTGGCCTCCGCCGCCCGACCTCGTCGACAGGGTATAAAAGCCCTCACGATGCGTAAGGACGCCAGACTTAGGGGTGAGAGCCATCCGCTCCCCCGCAAGCCCGGTGATGATGACAAGGCTCCTCCAAGCCATCATCGTTAGTCAGTTAGGAAAAAAAAAAAAAAAAAAAAGACGCCAGTCTGTTTCGAGCAGGCGTTGTATCCGCATTTGGATCGACTCCCCCGCCCGGACAAGGCGCTACGCTAGGCAACGTGTACTTTCAATGTTTCGTTCGCGAACGCGGAGTGGACCGTTGTTTTTAGTGCTTTAGTTGTTGTTTGTTAGTTGTTAAGTGATACCTAGACTTTATTGTTATTGTTCGAGACCAAATAAAGAAGATCTGTTGAAGCGGGATTTTTTTTCCATCTCTTACACTGGCGCCTAACGTGGGGCCCGGAAAACGCCCAGCCGAAGCAAATGGAACACAGAAATGGCGGTTAACCTCACAGAAGACCAATTTAGAGATCTCATTTCATCAATCTGATCACAGCGAAGAGGTTCATTTGCAAATTTTCGAAATACGTATGCTGGGGCAAAGAACGTCGAAGAGGTCGAGAGTTTCCTGACAGCTGCAGATGTATTTAAGACGATAGAATGCATCGACGACCACACCGCAGTAGCAAGCCTGCCGCTGATCCTTCGTGGAGATGCTGCCATCTGGTGGAATGGCATCAAGGAGGACATCAAAACGTGGGCAGAATTCAAAACCCGCCTACGGCATGCATTCGCACCTCAAAAGCCAGCCCACCTGATATATCAAGAGATATTCGAAGGCAAGCAGACGGCAAATTGCATGACAAAGGTTTTTGTCGCGAAGAAAAGGGTGCTCTTTGCGCAGTTGCCGAAGCCAGCGCTCATGGAGTCCCAGCAAATAGACATGGTGTATGGCCTTCTACACTTCAAAATAAGAGAAAGAGTAGCACGTGAAGATTGCACAACATTTATGGACCTTTTGAAGCACGCCCGAGGGGTTGAACAGCCGCGGACGGAGAGACGCCAAAGTCATGTCAAAAGTCAAAAGACAAGAGTACGCTGTCAACTCTGTCGCCTTTATGGTCACACCATTGAGACGTGCCGCAAAAGACTGAAAGGAGGCAAGACTACAACCGAAACACCGGTGATAAAACCACCGATGATTGGAGTAAGCACACAGGCCCCATCACCATCCCGGCCAACATTGGCTTGTTACGGTTGTGGAGCTCCAGGAGTGGTAAGGAGCAAGTGCGCTGTCTGTACACAGAATATGAGGACAAACGTCGGAAGTATAAGTTTTTGCTCCATCAATGTCGTTTCTGATCAATAATAGGAATGCATTTAAGTACATACAGTTATACAGATTTTTTATTGTAAAGAAAGTCAAAAATAACGATTAAAATTAATAATTTTGTTATATTAACTTCATATCTTCATTTAATTTTAGTCTAAGATGGTTTGCAATAAGATAAAATACACTTGCTATATGAAAACTCTAAAATTGTAGTAAAAATATAAACGTAATATAATTATAATATGAAATACGTGAGTAAGAGACGTGTGTTCAAAGTTCCAATTCCTGCAGTGAGAACTAGCTTTGCAAAAAGATTTTCCGCTTTCGCATTTCCTGACATTTATAACCGTATCTTGAAATTTTGTGACATAAAATCTTCTTCTTTGAACCAGACTAAGGCTACATTATCTGCGTGGCTACAAACTCTAGACTATCAGGCAACTGAACATATCTTACCATCTTAAAAACTTCACATCTCTGAATACTACTTACTTGTTCCTCTTCTTCATTAGACACATTCATTCACCACATTTGGCACTTTTTCTGTTTTTTTTCTGTTATTTAAAACGTTATTTGAACAATATTAGATTATTTTTATTATTGTATTCCAATGCTTCTTTACATCAAAACATACTAAATTGGTTACCCAAGATACAGGCTAAGCCTAGTTTGGGATCCCCTGTAGTACTCGACACTTCTTAGGCAGCAATTAACCCATGTCTAGTTTAAGTACATGTATAACCTTCAAATGTATACCTAGTCTAAGTAACATTCTGAGAGTAATAAAGCATTTTCATTTTTTTTTTTTTTTTTTTCAATACGTACCTTTAATTTAATGTTATCAATATACATAGTATAAAACAAAGTCGCTTTCGCTGTATGTCCGTATGTATGCTTAGATCTTTAAAACTACGCAACGGACTTTGATGCGGTTTTTTTTAATAGATAGAGTGATTCTTAAGTAAGGTTTGTATGTAAAATTTACCCGAAGCGAAGCGAGGGCGGGTCACTAGTAAAATATAAAATTAATACTTATTTTAAAAATTTAAAAGGTAATTTATAGAAAGTATAAACTCGTACCTAATTCAGCAAGCTTATGTTTTCTATTGTTAGTAAAAAAAAGAAAAAACCATGTATATGAACTGTTTGAAAGTAGATTGTATACTCATTTAATTCTAATGTAGATATCATAGCTTTTCTACCTCACTAATATTATTAGTATGAAGCCCATGGAGCAAATACAAAGAGGAGACGGCCTTAGTGTGTACACTGTATCTCTCAACCTCTGATTTCACTTCAACATTGTTAGTAGACGCGCCCTAATCGTCCGTTTCGTAGCTGTGGTTTGTTTTTGGTTGTAAGACTTGGTACCATGTTGTAAGTGCCATGATCACGTGTCAAGATACAATAGTATATAGTAGTAATGACCAGCTTGTAAATGACTTGCTCCATGGAAAAGTCCGTTGCAAGGTCTGGTTAGGGCAAGTGTTATCAGTTCATTATTAGGACATACGAATCGCGTTGCCGGTTGCTTCCAGTAAATGCATTGAGGAAGGCCCTAAAGGGGGTCTTAACTCATCCTAGCAATACTACGCGCTTTATTCTACACATCAATAAATACCTTAATCACCACTATTATTTAAAATGTAACTGACATTCTTCCTTGCTTATAAAAGGTGTTAAAATTTTTGTCCTTGTTTTTCATATCAAGCTTTAACGAGCGAAATAACGAATCATAATATAACATACCATCAATTCCTATTGACAATTGTTTATTAAAATTTAATTTGTAACACTAAAATGTTGTAAATAAGGTTAAAAAATTAAATTTATTCGTCTTTTTTCGCTTCCCAACAGTCCATATGTATGTAAAACAAGAGTAAAACAATGTGAGCCAGTCTGTTAGAGCACATGTGTGGATGAGAATAACAGCGATCTCTAGCAGGTCATCAGCTTCATAATGCATCTAGGTACATTGCAGCTACTACATACCAATAGGCATATCAAGCTAGCCTAATATTTTGCAAGAAATGTTACTGGAATATGAAACCTACCTCCCTCTATGACATAAGCAAACTCTGTTTACCGACCAAGGCTTACAAAGCCAAGGGAACCTAATAATTTTGCATTTAATACTAGTAGTATCTACATGGTACTATATTTTATACTGTTAACACTATTATTTTATAGGCACACAAAATAATATCTCCATGACTAGCCGAATGGGAATCAAATAAGAATCGCCGGTGCCTTCCACAGCGACAATTATGAATCCCACAGTAAAATGAGTCTTACCCAATACAGTTAAGATTCATTCTGCGGTCACCGGTTGCCATGTTTCGATTCCCTGTGCGACTTGAGGGTGCCTCTCTGAGCAAAGCCAGTGCCACAGATGTTGCATGTGTAGGGCTTCTCTCCAGTGTGGGTACGAAAATGTTTTTCCAGGTCTCCTTTAGTGGCGAAGAGTTTACCGCAGGCATCCAACGGGCAGGCGACAGACTTGTTATGCATTCTGAGGTGGAGGTACAGCTTTTTCGACGTGTCGAACTGCTTCAAACATTCCTGTAAGAGATTTTATATTAGTGCACATGCATAGATGGGTAAGATTTAAACTTTTGTTAATTTATTCCTACATTGAACTTTAAATGTTTATTTAAAATTAGAAGAACTCTGACGCGCTTCAAGATTGGCTTCAAGGCGTACAACTGCCCAAAAGGGTTGTTGATAAGTTTCGGAGAAGTATAAGAGAGTTGCTGAGAACGAATGAAAAATGTTATGCTCAATGGAGGAAATATAATAGTGATACAAATTACGACAACTCGAAAAGATTTTGACAAAAATAATACTTACTGCACATTCATAAAAAGTATCATCTTCTATTTTTATTTTCTTAACTAGACGAGACTTTGACTCCGAATTACTTTTGGTTGAAGATGTCTGAAATAAGAAGGTGTTATTATTGAAAGTATACAAATAATAATTAAATAACTTAATATAGTCAAATTAATATAAATACTAACCACTGATGTTGAATTTTCAAATAAATCTTTTCTTACTGTCAGTTTTCTTTTGTTATTTGATGAACTCTGAAAAGTTATAAGCAAATACATCATCACATCATAGTATATGCGCCAAAATATAGGAATTATATTATAACTTAATAATATGTTTAAAGGTTTTGAATTTTTTTTTAAATATGAATAAAATATGGGTTGGTTCTGGAACTATATGATAAAAAAAATACTGACAAAAAAGCATAATAAATGTGATGTGATGACCTAATCACAGAATCTTCATGTGGTTGAAAAAATAGGTTAAAAACCACTGATTAGTTACTTTACATAAGTAATCTTTCATTGGCTAAAAATATATTTTGTTACCAGGAGATAATTATTATAATGTTACTAATTATAACTAAGTAGTGAGAAAACTTTAGATTTTAACATAACATTATCTGTTAATAATACTACAAATTTTATGATTCCATCATTATCTAATTAATTCATTAGTTTCATTACTAACGACTTATACTTCTAATTAACTACTTTCTAATTCAAATATAATAACATACAAATAATTGTTAAAAAAAAAACTTACTGGTTTGGGATCTGCAGAGGACTTGTCTTTTTTTGAATCTTCTTTTCGTCTTGGAGATTGGTCTTTATCCTTATCTTTGAAATATTGACTTTTAGTTTGATTTCCACTGCTAGATATGTCACCCTCATCTATTAGGAGCCTCTGAAATAAAAAAAAGGATATGATAATAACAATATCAATATTTACAAGTATCAGAAAGTTATTGAACAAGAATGTCAATAAAAAGAAAAATGTTTGATGTAATAATATGAAAATATCTCACATTTTAGATAAATGTTTCTAGCTTGCCCTCTAGAAAGCCTGCCAAAGGGCAAGGAAAGTCATCCTTTCCATGATATCTGTCAGGTGACAACACAATAATGTTATTTTTGATAGGCCATGCACCTTATGGTTCCCCTTTACATTAGGTATCAGGTGGAGTGTGGTCAAACTGGGAGTCTTTTATTAAAAAAATATAGGTAGGTTTATATAATTTGAAACATAAATATAACACAACACCACATACATTGCCCCGACTCATAAGTAAGTTGGTTAAGCACTTGTGTTACATATTTTACAAACAATTATAGAGATATTTTACGATTTGATTGAGTTGGTAGAACAGTGGTTAGTGACCCTGGCTGATGGTTCCAAGAGTTGGGGGTTTTATTCCCTCTTGGGACAAATATTTGTGTGAAGAACATCAGTGTTTGTTCCCTGTCTGTGTGTAATATGTATTTAAAAATATTTATATATCTACAATATACCAGTCTCTGACACCCATAGTACAAGCTCTGTTTAGTTTGGGGTCAGGTGTAGAAATGTCCCAGATATTTTTTATTTATTTGATGGCACATTGATAAAGTTACCTAGAATTGGTGACTTTTTGGTTGATCTTATTGTGTCATTTTCGAAGTAAACAGAGCTGTCGCTCTTACATAACGCCGGGCTCTGGAAGGGCGGCCATATTATTGAGTTTGAGGATCATTCTATTGTGACTGGTGGTAGAGGCGCACACATCCACATGCTCGGTGGATGTCATAGTTCCAATCAGAAATTACCCTGTCAATCTTTTATGGTTTTGTCAATGTAATTAAGTGAAAGTCATCATTATATTGAAGTAACTGTACGGATAGATAAGGCCTAAGTTCCCATATATTTAAATATTTAATTACAAACACTAGTGTTCATTGAACAAATGTTTAGCCCGAGTGGGAATTGAACCTACAACTCTTGAAAGCAATGAAAACCAATGCTTACTGAGTGGAATGACCATATTGACATGTTTGGTTGTAATAAAAATCCAACTTACCGGTTCATCATCATCATCTTCATCATCACCATTGAATAATGACCTCAAATGAGCGTTGTTTTTGGTAGCAAGTACTCTCAGATCTTTGGCGCTAGTTATCACTTTAGAGCATTTCTCACATATTTTCTGAGGAAGGTTGTCTGATGGATGTACCTGTAGTGTGAATTTGCATTCATAACATGAAGTATCAAGATAAGTAGATATTTTAATATGATAGTCATTAGAGTACTATAACTGAATTAAGTTTTACTAATTACTAGTAACAAATCATCTATGATATTGTGTAGTAGAAAATACTATTAAGTTGAATCTTTTTTGACTTACTTTAACTCCTGTACACAAATAAATATCATGTGGGAATTCCTCTTTCTCGAACATGTTACACACACCAGGCTGATCAAGACACAACCTACATTTTTCGTAGAAGAGAATGAATGACTCCATTTTGAGATAATAGTTTAAAATAATAATAATTTAAAAACCTAAGTGGTTATTATTTTATAATACAATAACATTAAAATAAAAACACGACGTGTTCCAAGATGGTAAGTCAACAAGTATTGTCAAATATTAACTGTCAATGTCAAACTACCGAGAGGCAATGTTTTATTTTTCTTATAAGCAAAATAAACGTGAAATGAAAGTCCTACATAAAGAATATTTTTTTTTTCAATTAATGCTCTTATATAATATTTATTTACTATATAGTGACCACATAATGTTTAGAACGGATTGTGTAGTTACATATTATAATAGTGCAAGTTTTACATAAAAATAAAACTTGTATTATTTAGCAGAGACGATGCACAGCATCTGTGAGAGTGCGTCCTCTTCCGGTCAGCAATTTATGGGCGATCAAAGCGCCCTCTATATTGAAATATCTTGATTATTTTAGTAGTTGAATTCACTTACTTCCGTTTGGCGCCATTTTTAGTCACCTTAATGGGTCTCGTGCCGAGGATCCTCATAGCAGTCTCTCACCAGGAGACCTTAATGGGATGCTGTGCATCGTCTCTGCTAAATAATACAAGTTTTATTTTTATGTAAAACTTGCACTATTATTCGGCATGTGACGATGCACAGCATGTGTTTATTAGCTCCTGGTGACTTACCCGATGACGCTATGTGATAGGAATCAAATAGAAGTACCTGAAACATAACTATTGTAATATGTTGTCTTGAAACGTTGAATTAAATCTTCATTACAACTATTACGAAGTCAATTAAACAATATAAATTAATATATGTTTGTTAATCACAAGCGTATGATTCACAATGTATATAAATTATAGGTGTTTATTCAAATTTACTGATTGGAAATTTGGTAAAAAAAGCATCTCATGTATCAGCATTACTATTCTCTTTTATTTGTTTCAAATAAAATCTTGAAAGTATATTCACTAATAACCTCGTGAAAAGCAAGGCTGATAGGCAAATTATCCCACCAATTTGATGATGTTATAGCGAAGCACACACTACCTAGAAATGCCATTATGCCGGCGTCTAAAATACGACTTTTACCCTTTGGAATACCATAAATAGATATACAACGGCAATATTACATCCAGCTGTCCTTCTCTGCTCGCTCGCCGACGGATTGCTCAGGCTATACTGTAACAGTTTTTGAGCAATAAAGTTAGTACATAACGCAGATATTGTTAATTTTTTTTGGATCAATTCAAAACAGTGCCAAGTCATAATTACATCATTTGACCTGATGCTAAAATTAAATTACCTGCCAATTTACTTTATGCCTCAACAAGCTTATGAGTACGTGAGTGTACTTAAACCAGGAAACTAAGAAATCTAATGGAGATGTGCAATCTACCACATATGGGTGTTTAGGGTCATGATTACGAGTTTGTTTATCATTAAGTCCAACGCAACCAAGCTGTTGTACAAATCTAGTGTATATCTACTCCCTCCAGCCTCGATTTAGAAGAGATTATTCAGCTTCTGTCCAGCCTCTGATGGTGTCTGCCCACCACCGAGTTACCATATGAAAAACTTAATGTCGTGTGTAGGTAGGTACTTTACTCATGGACTGAGCTACAGTCATATATCGGGAAGCCAGAATTCATTTTTCCAGTGGTGCTACATGTAGTTGTGTCCGATGCCGTATAAGGTAATACAGTACCACAAGCGAGTATCACGGACGATGGTGGAAATAGCCATGCTTGAATGTCCAAATTCTTCTGAAAGCTTTACAACAAACCCGAGAGGTAATTTTCAAATCTAATTTGAATACACAAGTTACTATACTACTGCTTTTGACAATTTTAGAAGCAAATATAGCCGGGTCACCGTATTTCTACAGTGTAATAATGGGCACCACAGATTCTCTTTTCAGACGCCATTCCGCAGCTTATTTGCCTTGTAACAGACGGTCGGCTATCTGAATGAAGCGGTCAGGTATGTGACCGGATTAAGAAAATTATAGGAGGGAAGAAGTGAGAAATATGTTCCATTGCCCTAGAAGGCGCTAATAGGTGTTTCAGGTCGAGCAGATGGCTAGAGTCAAGGGCATCCTCCCCCTCTTAGTTTTTGGGAGACTGATTTAAAAATTACTTACGCATTTTTTATAAATGATTTCATATCGAAATGACAGCTTGTCTGGTCTAGGGTTCAGTTTCGCGACACTTCAGTCGGATTCGTCTAGTTAGGCGTATAAGGCGTCCTTTGTCAGAAAATATTAAACAGGAATCTCGTATGGAGGTTTCCTTAAAAGACCTTGCCTTGCGGTCTTAAGCCACGATTTGATATGCGCACTCATTTCTGATATGAAGGTAAATTCTTGACAGACTGTTATCGCATCAGGAGAATGAGATATATGGAATCCCGCATTTTCTTTCAGAGTTACAAAGCTGGCAAAATTTACTAATTGTATGGCCAGAATTTGCTGGCGCAATTACATATGCATCTAGTAAGGTAGGCAGGACCTCGCTAATAAACGAGTATATCTTTTAATAATTGTATTGGCCATATAAACATACGGTCATCTGACCCCAAACTAAACAATTAGTTATGAATACATATATACACGACACACGTGCATGTATATTTACCCTTCAGAAACTTCAGACGCTCGATGAAACTCGAATGTAGCTCACTTAAATGTTTGTCCCGGGTGGGGATCGAACCCACGACTCTTGGAACCACTGGTCACTAACCACTGATCCACTGAGTCATGTCACATATATGTTTGCGGAAGAACTTATGACTTTCCTTCCGTATTCCATACAAAACCTAGGTACTCTTATGTCCTGGGTGAAACAATTAAGGACTTTTCGATATCGATAGTTCAATATAATTGCTGTAGGAGGAGAACATAAGTCACTAACATAAGTCACACAACATAATTCACATGAAAATATTGTTCTCACCTGCTTAACGATTAAACTGAACCGTTTTGACATTCAATTATGTACTTGACCACTTACTATTATATGAATACCCTCATACCTTTGTTTTAAAGTATCCGAGCCACCCAGTAATTAACTGTTGCAATGATTTTGGTACGCAGGATAGGCTGTTCACCAGAAGGTTAGTCTTTGATATAAACCTGCGATGACTTTTCGTTATCGACACGTGGAACTATAATTTTTCCCATCAAATAGTTTGCTTAGAGGTTTTCCGGAATTTGGTGATGCGAAGATAGTTCAACTTTTTTTAGTACAATGTATTAACTGTGGAGTTAATAATGTTACGACCACGAGAGACCGTGCAAGCGGAATTAGTCTTATCGTCGTATGGATAAGGTCTATATTCGCTTGCACGATACTACGCTACACACTCTGGTAGGTTGTAGCGAGCTCTAGAGTGTTCTAAAGTAATAATAATATTACGACCTTGAGAGACCGTGCAAGCGAAATTAGTCTTATCGTCGTATGGATAAGGTCTATATTCGCTTGCACGATACTACGTCACACACTCTGGTCGGTCGGAACCAGCGCCAGCGAGTTCTAGAAATTTCGATCCCCGCGAGAAGATTCTCGACGCCACGCGAAGAGCTGCGTCCTCACTGGGTATAAAAGCGGGATGTACGACGCGACGGGACAGTTCCGATTTGGAAAGCGAAGCGAATCAGTCTCCTGCGAACTAAGAGTGATCGAGTGCGTTACCTGCGAATAGTCAGTGAAATTCAGTGTTTTAGTGTGATTCAGTGCTTTAGTGTAATTTAGTGTTCCGTGTTTAGTGTAGTACTTAAGTGCTCCTAATTGTGTTTTTAAGTGTTTAATTGTGTAATTGTTAGTCGATAAATAAATTAATTGTCTTTTGGTGACTTTTGGCGTATCTTGAATTTAACGTACCCCGTTCCCGCAACAATTGGTGTCAGAAGTGGGATTCAAGATGCCTCTTACACCACGAGAAGACAGTGAGGGTCGAGTAACAAGGAGTCAAACCGCGGCCCTGCAAGAGGGTGAAGGTACTTCAACGGAGGGATCGATTCAAACACCGATTGGGCCTGTGGAGCTTGCAGATTTATTTAAAATGCTGCAGACACAAGCCAGCCGTCAGGAGGAGCAAGCCCGTCGCCAGGAGGACCAAGCCCGTGAGCTAGCCCGACTTCAGGAAGCACAATTTGCTAAACTGAGGGAAGAACAAGCCCTTCGCCAGGAAAAGCAAGACTTTCGCCAGGAGGAGCAAGCCCGCCATCTGGAGGAGCTAGCCCGCCGCCAGGAAGAGCTAAGCAAGAGTTTGTTGGGGGCTATTGAGAAGAAGCACGAAGTATTAGAAAAGCAGATTGATGCTCTTAAGGATGATGTGCTAAGCGTCAAGACCCAACACGAAGATCGACTCACCCAACACGAAGATCGACTCACCCAACACGAAGATCGACTCATCCAACATGAAGATCGATTCACCCAGCATGAAGATCGACTGAGCCAGGTAGATGCTGAGATGCGACAGCTGCATACCAAGATGGCAAGAGTGGGGACCCGGGGTGCTACGGTAGTGTCGGATTCTCCGAAAATCGAAGTACCCCACTTCGATGGAACGACGTCTTGGGCAGCATTTTGGTACCAGTTCGAGACAGTGGCTAAAGGAAAGGGTGGAACGAGGAAGAGTCCATGATAGCTCTGACTCTGGCTCTGCGTGGAGATGCCCTGCTCACATTGGAAAACCTGCCTTCGGATAATAGAACTTTAGGTGCTCTCCAAAGAGCGCTAGAGGGCAGGTACAGCGACAAACACCTGGAACACGCGTATAGAGCACAACTCCGCGATCGACAGCAGAAGCCTGGTGAGAGTCTGCAGCAATGGGCAACGGAAATCGAAAGGCTAGTCAGACGTGCGTACGTGTCATGCCCGACATTGGTGGAATCAATGATCCCGCAAGCTTTCTGTGATGGAATTAGAGACGCAGACGTCAGACACGCCGTGAAATTGAGCCATCATCAGACCATACAGGAAGCTCTAGCCCATGCTTTGGAGGTGGAAGCCGTACGTCAAGACGCTAGAACTCAACGACTTCGGGAGGTTGTGGTGAAGGAAAAACCTTCTTTGGGTCCGATGTGCTATGGCTGCGGCGAGAGGGGCCATATTCGGAGTAGTTGCCCCAAGCGAAGATGGCCACATAGAACGACAGTAGCGTCCTCTACACAGGTGGACGCAGAAGAGCTGTCGTTAAACTAGAAGAAGCCAGGGCCGTGGGGCGGGCGCTGGCTGGTCAACATCGAGCCCCTACCGTCACTGTTTCACAGATTGGTAATGGGAACAACCTTACAGTGGCTGGACAGCTGAACAGCGTAACGTGTCATTTTACTATTGACACCGGTGCCTCAAGAACAATAGTGCGTCCGGAGCTATTGAAAAGGACTATTATGTGGAATCAAAGACCATCCGTTCAGCTTCAAACAGCAACAGGCCAGCCAGTTACCGTCTTCGGTGAGACGATGGCGAGGATAACCATTGGAGAACAGACCTTTGAATACGGTGTACTCGTAGCAGACATCACAGACGATTGCATCATCGGATTGGACTTTTTAAGAGACCAGAAGTGTGTTGTAGACGTCGCTAAAGGAGTACTTAGTTTCCCCGAACAAGAAGTATTCCTAGAGGGAGCGAGATCATGCGCAGTTTACTGCCTGAAAAATACGACCCTACCGCCGAGATCTGAAACTCTGGTCAAAGTTAGATTCCCTTACACTGCGTGTCAAGGGCGAAGCGTCGTCATAGAAAACTGCGGCGACCATCCGAGTTGGATCACAGCAAGAACTCTGGCAATGACCGGAAAAGGAGCGCTAGTGCGAGTCATCAATCTTAGCGGAGATGAAGTGCAGCTACGAAGAAACTGTGTCATCGGACGGTGCGATGCAGGTCAATCCATCAGAAGGCTGAAAAGGGCCCGGGAACCGGAATCCTGTCAACGAGATGACGTCACGCCGCTCCTAGCAAATTGTAAGGACAAGCTATCTGAGCGGGAACTTGAGCAAGCTAAAAGGTTATTGCTAGATTTCAACGACATATTTTCGAAGGGTGACCATGATTTGGGAAGGACAGGTCTCGTTAAACACAGAATAGACACGGGAGACGCGTCACCAATAAAGCAGCGGCCTAGACGCCTTCCATTTGCCAAAGAGAAGGAGGTAGCAGACATGGTTGCCGAGATGCAGAAGAACCGCATCATAGAACCTTCAACAAGCCCGTGGTCTTCGCCAGTAGTCCTGGTTAAGAAGAAGGACGGCAGCACCCGGTTTTGTGTGGACTACCGGTTGTTGAATAATGCAACGAAGAAGGACAGCTACCCTCTGCCCCGTATAGACGACACACTGGACATGTTGAGCGGAATGAAGTGGTTCTCAACAGTGGACCTTAAGAGTGGTTACTGGCAAGTAGACATCCATCCAGAAGACAAAGAGAAGACGGCATTTACGACCGGAACTAGGAATGGATTGTGGCAGTTCAACGTCATGCCCTTTGGTCTTTGCAACGCTCCGGCGACATTCGAGCGGTTGATGGAAAGGGTACTGGTTGGACTTTTGGGTGATGCATGCCTGGTCTATCTGGATGACATCATTGTCATGGGTCGAAATTTCACAGAGCATGTCAGTAACCTGAGGAAGGTTTTCACCAGAATACGAGAAGCAAACTTGAAACTCAGTCCAAAGAAATGCACGTTTTTCAAGGAAGAAGTCGCCTACTTAGGCCACATTATTTCATCGAAAGGTGTAAGGACTGACCCAGAGAAGATCAAAGCTGTCCAAGAATGGCCTATTCCAGCTAACAAGACCGACGTGAGATCATTTTTGGGTTTATGCGCATACTACCGGCGCTTTGTCAAAAACTTCTCTGATATAGCGAAACCTCTTCATCGGCTCACGGAAGATAAACGAGTATTCGCCTGGGACTTGGAATGTGATCAAGCCTTCGTCAGATTAAAAGAACACCTCTGCACTAGTCCTATACTTGGCTACCCGAACAGAGAAGGAAGGTTTATCGTGGACACTGATGCTAGCAATACTGGCATAGGCGGAGTTCTATCGCAAGAGCAAGGTGAACGGGAAGTGGTGATCGCTTATTTCAGTAAGTCACTTTCAAAACCTGAAAGGAACTACTGTGTGACTCGTAAGGAACTGTTGGCAGTAGTAAAGACTCTACAGCATTTCAACAAGTACCTCGTTGGAAGACAGTTTACCCTGCGGACAGATGATGCTGCGTTAAAATGGCTCTTGCAGTTTAAGAACCCTGAAGGACAAGTGGCGCGGTGGCTAGAGCAACTACAGGAGTACAACTTCACAACAGAACATCGGAGTGGTAGAACGCATTTGAATGCCGATGCCCTATCAAGGAGACCTTGTCCTGTGGCCTGCAGTCATTGTTCTAAAACGGAGACTAAAGAAGAAGTCCGGATGATTACCACCCAGGGACTTGATAATGAATGGAGCGAAGACGCTATCAAAAAGGCTCAAAAAGAGGATAGTGACCTGAGGAAAATATTTGAATGGAAAGAAATAGGTCAAAGACCTTCTTGGAGCCATGTAGCATCATCAAGCCCCATCACGAAAAGTTACTGGGCACAATGGGACAGTTTGGAGATTAAGGATGGAGTACTCTTCAGGAAATGGGAAACACCAAAAGGGGATCAAACGACACTACAGCTGATTGTACCCCGTAAACAAGTTGTTTCGCTACTGAGGTACATACACGATGGGGTATCCGGGGGACATTTAGGCGTGAAGAAGACCCTAGAGAAGCTGAGACAGAGGTTCTACTGGATACACTGTCGGGAGGATGTCGAAGACTGGTGCAAGAAATGTACGACTTGCGCATCAGTAAAGGGCCCACAAACCAGAAGTAAGGGCAAACTCAAGCTGTACAACGTCGGCGCTCCATGGGAAAGAATCGCAGTAGATGTAGCTGGCCCCTTTCCAGAATCCGATGAGGGAAACAAGTACATCATTGTGGTCCAAGATTACTTCACAAAGTGGCCTGAAGTCTTCGCTACGCCTAATCAAGAAGCAAAGACGGTCGCCAAGAAGTTAGTCCACGAGGTAATTTGCCGATTTGGTGTGCCTCTTGAGATACATTCTGACCAAGGAAGAAACTTTGAGTCAGCACTGTTCCAGGAGGTCTGTCAACTGTTGGGTATGCATAAGACCCGTACTACACCAGCACACCCGCAATCCGATGGCATGGTCGAGAGATTCAACCAAACGTTGGAAAACCACTTGGCCAAAGTTGTGGACGAGCATCAACGAGACTGGGACCAGTATATACCGCTTTTCTTGCTGTCCTACCGATCTGCAATCCACGATAGCACCAGCGCAACCCCAGCAATGGTAAACTTCGGTAGAGAAATACGGCTTCCGGTAGACGCGTTGACTGGGACACCGCCAGAAGCTCCGAAACCAGTAACCGAATATGCGGCTGACCTACAGAAGCGCCTGGATGAAGTACATGCTCTCGTCAGAGACTGCAGTCTAAAATCCAGCGAAAGAATGAAAACCCGTTACGACCGCAAAGCCAACACCGACGGTTTCGATGAAGGGAGTCTGGTTTGGTTACACAACCCACTCAGGAAGAAGGGCAAATCACCGAAGTTCCAGCCAAGGTGGGAAGGACCATACAAGATCATCACTAGGCTGAACGACTTAACCTATCGGATCAAACAAGGGA
The DNA here is from genome assembly GCA_039566165.1 of Maruca vitrata. Lineage (NCBI taxonomy): Eukaryota > Metazoa > Arthropoda > Insecta > Lepidoptera > Crambidae > Maruca > Maruca vitrata. Next base: position 4,480,327 of record CM076933.1, read on the forward strand.
CAAGAGGCAAGCCGAAAATTGTTCACATTGATCGATTGGCTCGTTACCATGGGTCAAATGATGCTCGGGACGAGCATGACTAAGAGGGGGATAATGTTACGACCACGAGAGACCGTGCAAGCGGAATTAGTCTTATCGTCGTATGGATAAGGTCTATATTCGCTTGCATCGATACTACGCTACACACTCTGGTAGGTTGTAGCGAGCTCTAGAGTGTTCTAAAGTAATAATAATATTACGACCTTGAGAGACCGTGCAAGCGAAATTAGTCTTATCGTCGTATGGATAAGGTCTATATTCGCTTGCACGATACTACGTCACACACTCTGGTCGGTCGGAACCAGCTCCAGCGAGTTCTAGAAATTTCGATCCCCGCGAGAAGATTCTCGACGCCACGCGAAGAGCTGCGTCCTCACTGGGTATAAAAGCGGGATGTACGACGCGACGGGACAGTTCCGATTTGGAAAGCGAAGCGAATCAGTCTCCTGCGAACTAAGAGTGATCGAGTGCGTTACCTGCGAATAGTCAGTGAAATTCAGTGTTTTAGTGTGATTCAGTGCTTTAGTGTAATTTAGTGTTCCGTGTTTAGTGTTGTAATTAAGTGTTCCTAATTGTGTTTTTAAGTGTTTAATTGTGTAATTGTTAGTCGATAAATAAATTAATTGTCTTTTGGTGACTTTTGGCGTATCTTGAATTTAACGTACCCCGTTCCCGCAACAATAATATTGGTCTTTCGCATCCATCGCTCTTTGTGCGGATAACATAAATGAGAAGAACCATCATTCATTTCATTGATTCTCCTTGGGCTTCTTGAGTACCTTTTGTTCTAAGAGGGCTTTGATTTGTCCGCTCATTTCTGTACATTGTCAGGTCCTGAGACGTAGTAAAAAGCTCTGTGTTGCAAGACAAGCACAGGCTTGGGGGTAAATGGCAGACACATCCCCAGTATCATTTTCTAGTTGGCCTACGGAGCCAGATATGCCTGCCACTGCCTCCGATACGCTCGGGAGGCAGCCCCCTCTCTGAAACACTGTAGATTGCTCTGTGTTGGTAAGACAAGCACAGGCTTGGAGGTAAATGGCAGACGCTTTCCCAGCATCATTTTCAGGCTGGCCTTCAGAGCCAGATATGCCAGCTGCTGCCTCCGATACGCTCGGAGGCAGCCCCCTTTTCTGCAACGCCGTATATAGCTCTGTGTAGGTTGATGAGACAAGCACAGGCTTGGAGGTGAATGGCAGACGCTTCCCCGACATCATTTTCAGGTTGGCCTTCGGAGCTTCATACGCCTGCCTGCTACTGCCCACGATACGCTCGTAGACAGCCTCCAGGAATGGGTTTCGAGGTATGAGGTATATTTTGATTTGGTTTAGGTATTTATGAGTGGTAAACAAAAAAAAAACATAATTAATGAACAATTACATAATGTGGCTTCGGTGAGATTTAGAAGATACTCGTCACCGAGAACAGGAACGTTAAACCGGTGTTGTATCCACTGATCCATTCTATTTGTGTTTGTATGCGAGAGCTCTTATCTAGTGAGGCATCTCCATTTAACAAAAAGTAAAGATAAGTAAAGTGTATAGTTAAGTATAAAACAAAGAGTGACCTTACGGCTACGTAGACGTTGCCTCTCATACATATATAGACATACAAAAAATCACGCCTTTTTCCCCGAAGGGTAGGCTGAGATCATGAAGACGTTGCCTCTCATGAACTGACGTAGTTCATCGTTAATGCAACGTTCCACAATTTACGAATAACGTACCTCCTTCCAGTTTTTATGATATTAGCTTAATTTATAGAGCATTTTAGGTTTTCGATGCTATTTTAACTTCCCCAATGTTTGATTGTGGGTTATTTAAGTTTATAGCAAAAGGTAGTTATAAAAAAAAATTATAATAAAAATAAGTTTCGGAATGTTCGAACGTGAACGATTCGTTATTTTTGGTTGGGGGTACCTTATTCAAAACGTGCATTAACAATTTGTTAAAACATTCTTTATTCAAAGAGATCACTCATTATATCCAAAAGAAGGTTAAAATTTCAACACTCGAACGTACCTTGTTTTGGTGTCTTACTTTGTATTTTTGTGCCACCGTTGCGCAGCTTAAGAACCTACACGCAGGTCATCGCATGCCTCCTTCGAGGGAGACGGCGGCGGCGTGGTCTTCATTGACCACCATCAACACTAATACACTATTTCTATCACTTGATTCACTTTTTCCCGTTTTACAAACACTTCTTACTAGTGAATTAAGGATAAGCGGATTATATATTTAAATTAAAACAACTTTCGGGAACGATTTAAGCAGAGTTTCTGCTTATGATATTGCTAACACGAAAGTTGAAGACGCTATGAGGATCCTCGGCACGAGACCCATTAAGGTGACTAAAAATGGCGCCAAACGGAAGTAAGTGAATTAAGTGGAAGGAAGGAGGAAGTAAGTGGATCAGTGGATTCAACTACTAAAATAATCAAGATATTTGAATATAGACGGCGCTTTGATCGCCCATAAATTGCTGACCGGAAGAGGACGCCCTCTCACAGATGCTGTGCATCGTCACATGCCGAATAATAGCAAATTGCTTGTTTTATTTATATCAATAGTGCTGATCTTCTAGAAAAATTTAGCTATGTCCAGCAGTCAATGTCTCTTTTCAATTGACATGATGATGACGAGTTGATATGTGTAGATACGATTGTAGGTGCGAATTATGATTCTCTTTTACCCGGATATATTCTTACTTCCTTATAAAGGCCAGACCAGAGAGAGATAATTTAATATATTATATACTTTTACTCTATAATAAACGATTACACGCGGATGGAGTCGCGGGCGTAATACTTAGCATAATCAAATATTTTCCAAAGTAAGGACTTTTTGTAATTAAACTTTTATTGATAGTGTCATTCTTGTCACTATAAGTTTAGACCGACGCCACGTAATAATTTTAATTGTCTACGCAAACATAAATTTATTTTGGTGTTAACAGGTATAGTTGGAATTAGGTCCACTACATAAGTAACATATTAATTAACCCTGTAGGTGAGTAGAGACCTATTTGATTGAATAATAAAGTAGTTTCTTGTAACTGATAGATCATCCACTTACCTCCATGTATTATGTTTACAGCCATGTCTATCAAACAACTTTACAGTAAGCAAATACCCACATTATTTGGTGCATGGAACGAAAAGTGCTATACCTAATATCTTTTAAAATTCCCAATTGTGGGTATTTGTCTGTATAAAGTTGGTACTTCATACTTTCGTGAACATACCTACCAATTTATTCAGTTCTTCATTGAGATCAGTGCTGTTCTAATTAAATAGGACCCCAGGGTCAATAACAATAACTAACTACATAAATAAGGGAGCCGCAAAATAAATATAAAATAAAATAGAGGTGTACGTAAGCTTCCATGTTAAGTATGTATACCTATATTTTGATGCAATATAATTTGGATGCAACAGATTCAAACTTTTTCGCCAATTTCGGCTGCATGAACGTAAAAAAGATTCTGATTCATCTCTATTCGAATATGACATTATGAGCCTAGAAATACAAAAGTTTCGACTTAAGTTATTATAAAAGTTCTGATCGATCGATCGATATTCCTATGGGTCAGGTACCTAGTGGAAACGGCCGGAACGGAAACGGAACAAATGGAACGTGGATATATATATAAAGTGTTGCCTTTATTACGGTCAATGTTCGTCGATGAGTAGTAATATGCATATTTATTTATGACTTCTGTGATTTTGAGACTCTTCAATTCTGAAGATGTAGGTTGAACATTATTATGGTCTGCGCAGACGAGGGATTTACGTTCGCCAACTTTATATAATAAATAAATATTTCACAACATCACATACATCGATCTGATCCCGTGGTAAGTAGCTTAAGCACTTGTGTTACGGAAATCAGAAACGACAGTGGATACACAAATATACTTAAATATATTTAATGACACACCCAGACACGGAACAAACACCGATGTTCGTCACACAAATATTTGTCCCGAGTGGGAATCGAACCCACGACTCTTGGAACCGTAGTTAGTGAACCTGGGTCACTCACCACTGTTCCACCGAGCCAGTCTTTTATATCCTCTAAAATATATCGTTTAATTACAAGCAAAACAACAATGAGTGATAAGAACGAGGGATTTAATGTTCCCCAAAAAAGTCTTCTGAATAACCGGGGACATGCTTAGAGCGAACCCGACAAAAATACGCGGGACTCCCCAAATAAATGGAACTCATGTGACTAAGCGAAGCAACGCTTGTGGCGGACTATAGTCCGTGTTCGCGTTGAACCCGCTAGGACTACTATTCCTGGAGTGTAGGTACTTTCTTCTCCACCTCGGACAAAATTCCATTATCTGCGTAGGCCATTAAACTTCAAAATATTAACTCAATGACTAGTAACGTCCTCCGCGGAAAACCCTACTACAAGCTATGCGACATTGTCGGATGGTTTCGACGCGACGCGGTTGCTATGGTTGCGTGGTGTACACAAAACACGACGGTAATCGATCGCCAAGTTAGTTTATATGTAGGTACGATAACGGATAACCGTTAAATGTAAGCAGGTCGCTCATTAATTGATTAACTAAGACGCTAAATATATTGTAAAATGAATACCGATGATCCTTTTTAACGAAATATGTATTATAAATCTTTATAGTCGGTCACCTACCTCTCTAATATAGAAGATGTAGAACTTTATATTTAATAGGTACCTCAAATTAATTTATTTCAAAATGAGGTAGTGTACCAGTAAAATATATCCATCTTCAACGCCTGTTTAATAATGCTCACAATGAAATAACAAAATACCTACTAAGGTTCTTATACTATTACCACGTATAAGTACTATTAACAAGTTATGTAAGTAGTAAGTCAGTAATTATTTTGCAAAATTGTATTAATATTTTTATTAGAGCTAGCCATTGTGGTGATACAAACTATCAGATCTAGTTATCTACCTGTAAGCGTCAATGTGGAGTCAGAATGAATAAGGGACTTTATGATAATTAATCAATGAATGTACAAAAACTTGTGTTCATTTAATGAGAATTTTTAATCTAAATGTAACGAAAGAACTTGGTACTTGCCCAGTACTGGTTTGACGTCACAATTGCACTCGTATATTCATTCATCCATTACCTACAATCTAAAAACTTTGCTAACGAATTCAACCTTATGCTCTTGATAATAAGTATCAAAGCATTACACAGTAAGTTTTCCATTCAAGGGCAATCATAGTGACAGTGAAATGAAACTGCGATAATGTTAATCCTATCTTTTAATAAGCCGGCATTGTTGATTAATCATAGATATAAATATTTAATAGCCGATCTGATGAGGAAAAACTGATAATCGTTGATATCTTTTATATGACAAAATTAATGCAACGGAATCTTAAATTCATCATCATCATCATCACCAGCCTGTTCTTGTCCACTGCTGGACATAGGCCTCCCCAAATGCACGCCACTTCTCTCTGTCCTCGGCCACTCGCATCCAGCTCCTACCAGCCGTCCTGCGCAGATCGTCACACCACCTGGCCTGCGGGCGTCCTACACTACGTTTGCCGAGACGCGGTATCCACTCCAGAACTCGTTTACCCCAGCGGTTGTCGGTTCTACGGCTGATGTGGCCAGCCCACTGCCACTTCAGCTTGCTAATGCGATGAACTATGTCGATGATTTTGGTTCTCTGTCGGATCGCCTCATTTTTGATTCGATCCCGCAGAGAAACACCGAGCATAGCTCTTTCTATATAGCCCGCTGAGCGACTTTGAACTTGTGGACCAGCCGTGCCATCAGTTTTCACGTTTCGGCTCCATTCGTCATGACGGGTAGGACGAACTGATTAAAGCCTTTCTCTTTAGCCTTTGTGGGATTCACGATAAGAAGACTTGGCGTAGTTTCCCAAACGCTGCCCAACCCAGCTGAATTCTTCTATTCACCTCGTCCTCAAAGTTGTTTCGACCCAACTGCATAGTCTGCCCAAAGGTACACATATTTTTGAACAACTTCGAGGACGGTGCCGTGAATCGCAATCGGTTCCGGTAGTACATGTTCATTGAACATGACCTTGGTTTTGTCTAAGTTCATCCGTAGGCCCATGCGCGCAGAAGAGTCAGCCAGGTCATTCAGCATCTGTTGTAGGTCCTGCAGCGTCTCTGCCAGAATGACGATGTCATCTGCAAATCGCAGGTGGGAGATGTATCCACCATTTACGTTAATGCCACGTCCTTTCCAGTTCAGCGTCTTGAACAAATCCTCCATTGCATTTGTGAACAACTTCGGGGAGATGACGTCCCCTTGTCTCACTCCTCTATGCAATGGTATGGGTTTTGTTTGCTGATTCTGTACTTGGACGGACATGGTCGCGGCTTGGTAGAGACATCTCATCACCTGGATGTACCGCCAATCTACTTGGCATCGCTGCAGGGACTCCAGAACTGACCAGATTTCAACCGAGTCAAAGGCTTTCTCATAGTCCACAAATGCTAGACACAGGGGCTGATTATACTCCTCAGTCTTCTGTATAATCTGCCGCACTGTGTGGATGTGGTCTATGGTGCCGTATCCGCTCCGAAATCCAGCCTGTTCCGGTGGTTGGAATTCGTCGAGTCTTCGTGCAAGACGGTTCGTGATTACTCTTGAAAATAGCTTATAGACGTGGCTTAAAAGGGAAATAGGTCGATAGTTCTTCAAAAGGGTTTTGTCACCCTTTTTGAAGAACAGGACGACCACACTCTTACTCCACGCCTCCGGAGTTCTCCCTTCAAACAGGACAGCGTTAAAAGCCTTCGAAGCTCCCCTAGTACGGGTTTGCCTCCAGCCTTTAGTAGCTCTGTTGTAACGCCTCTTAAATCTTAAATTGGATAAAATTAAATAATTTTGAGAAAATAATCAAGTTGCTTAAAAAATAAACAATGCTCTTACAGTACCTACTAATCTACTACGATTTATCTAACTTCCTTTTAGGTAAACATAAATTATGAGTGTTTCTAAATCTAAATTGTTGTTCGTATTTGTTAACAGACTTCAAAAAGGAGGAGGTTTCTCAATTCGACCGGAGCCAAATATGTTTTTAAGATTCAGTTCAGTATTTTACCATGTAAACGAATGGGGGCGGGGTGCAAAACGAAAACGTCAAAGTTACTAAAAAGTTTTGTGTTAATATGACAAACTTGATTTTGAGAAGACATTACTTGGTTTAAGACGTATCCGCCATTTTTCACGATTTCTAAATCGTGATGGGAACACGAATCGTCTTATTGTGAACGCGCACTTAGCAAGTAACTTTATATTATTACGTCGACTTTGTCACTCTTTGAAACCGTTTCTTGCTACGAGTTGAGCTACGAGCTACGACACCGTAGGCGGCTAGTAGCGCCGACCCCTCGTAGCGGGACGCCCGTGTTTTCTTTGTTCTTTCCCATTGAGAAAATTTATTAAGCGAACTCTTTTCAAGCGGTTACTTGCATACTATCATTAGTATCATTACTACCAGTGAACTTTTGCAACCTATTTTTGCACCGTTTTATTTGTAGATGCAGTTGATAATAGTTTGTTTGTTGAAATGAAGACAACAATCAAGTGTAGAGTTAGTTAGTTGCTGTAGGTGAGTCATTTGTAAAAAAATACTGTTGTGACCTATGTTAAAGTTTTGTTTCTGTAATATGATTTGTGTTTTTAACTTTCAAGTAAAGATTACATAAATTCATTTAAATTATTGCACATATTTTCTATTAAAAATAATATTAAATAATACATAGATAAATTATCCTTAATCTTATTATAATCATTGTATATTGCAACCTGTAACTTATGTGGAAATATAATTAAGATATGTAATGAGTATTTTTTTGCAAATATCTAAATCGGTCTCTCAATCTGGTTGCCAATATATGCCTAGATATACCTAGGTTAAAACTAATCTTAATCTACATACTTAAACAGATGATAAACTTCAGCAAGGTATGCAAAGAAAAAAGTTTTGCAAACCTCTCTAGATATGATATTTTTTTGTTATAACCAACCATTGTTTCTATTGGTTTTCGTAGTAACGGTCTTGGAAGTATGTTTTAGTAATTTATTCAATGCTCCATTTTCAATACCAAGATCACGTTTGAACATGTTTGATAGTCCAAGCCAAGTTTTAATTTAGACTTACAATTCTAACCCTCTGTCGTATTCCAATACCATCTGGTTTTGCCGCTTCGACATTCCCGCCTATTAACTAAATTACAAATGAAAGTTACGGAATTCGTGTCAGCCAACGACGCCGCTTTTAAAATTATTCAAACCGCCGAGGGGTGGTTCTAGAACAATCCAATTATGTACCGGATAGACAGTATATTAAACGGTTCCTACATTTCCTATTCGCTTTTCCGTTGTAACCTACTTTCCGTGAATAATTGATGTATTGGACATGCCCACCTGATTGTAATTTATGTCGGAGCCTATAATATTATACTTGGCACTACTTGCTTGGACACTTCAGTGGACAAGTGTTTTGATTTCTGTCTATTCATTATAACTTAACAAACACTCAGGTGAGGATTAGAAAAATAAAGCGTATATCAGTGATAGGTAGGTATGAGCGCTAGCTAGGTAATCAATTGAGGTCGCCGGTTTGAGATTACATTCCAAACACAGTAATATGTCTTTTTAATTTTAAAAATAAATACTTATTGTTACTTATAGTTCGAGCCAAAACAACTAAATAATCATAATACTTATAAACAACATTCTTAATAAAAAATACGACGACAATAAAGTTCCCACTATAAATCCTTACTATATAATATTATAAATCCGAAAGTAACTCTGTCTGTCTGTCGGTCTGTTACGCTTTCACGCATAGAGTACTGGACCGATTTAAATGAAATTTGGTACAGATATAGTCCAGAGCCTAGAAAATGTTATAGGCTACTTTTCAACCGACTGCGCTATAAGGAAGTAATGATTTACCCGTTAAACGTCTCTACGCGGAAGAAGTCGCGGGCGGAAAGCTAGTTTAATATATTTTATTCGGGTAATCTACGACCCTCGAGAGATTCCTAGAATTTTTGACAAACAAAAGAATTTTCTCGTATAGTTTTCAATAACTATCACGTGTGAAACCTTCGTAAAATCCAGGTGTTCTAAGGCCTCATTTTGAGTTATTTGTGAAAATACTGCATGAGTGACATTCCATATTTATATGGAAGTTTACTTTCCACTCGATTTGAATTCTGCTCCAAATATTAAACTGAAATAAGGCAAGCAATGCAATTTACTACTCGTTGAAATGCGGAGTTCATTCGCTTACCGAATTGAGGAGAAAATTTGGCTGTTAATTTTAAACGGTTTCTGATTTCCAAGGCATAAATAACTATGTAGTTATTTTGAATACCTAATTAAACATATATTTAGAGTATTCTAAAATATTAACAATTTTTTTTTTAACACTTTTATGTCATGGGAATGACCAGTGTGGTGTGGATGGGAATTTGCCTATGCAAATGTTTATTTAATGTTCGCGGAAATTATACATAATGAACACGAAATCAATAGGTAGTAGATAGATACCTACATAAACAACGGTCTCTACTAAACAGTAGCGCTACCATGAGTTTAAAAGTGACTGACTCGATATCGCCTAAGTAAATATGTCTATGAAAAACTTGTACAGCGCGCCTAGCGGTTACGCTAAGAACTAAAATCGGTCGTACGAAAAAACAATTCGATAGGTTATTATAACGTACGTAAGTTATTGATAGCCAACTCATGGTACCGCTACACATGCCTTTTGAACGTACTTTCCGTTAATGATGTTGTGTTTACGCTAATTAGAATCAATTTACCTTCTTTTATTTTCGCTCAAAGATGAAAACGAACAGGAATTACGTTAGAATTAATATTAAACACGTACACATATCCCAACTTTCGCTCTCATGTTTCTTAACTTTAAATTATTTTCCTCGCTATGCAGCCCACTGTTTTCGACCATATCGAATATTTAAACTCTACTCGTGCCTAGTTAGGATGCAAATGTACAATAATTGACTGGGATTGAATATAAAATGTCTGTCTGTCTATTTCTATCCTTTCTATAGTTCTTGAGATATACAGCCTGGTGGAGACAAGACAGACAGACAGACCGCGAAATCTTAGGGCCGACATACACGGAAAGCTTCAAGCAGTCACGACGGACTGCTTGAAGTTGCGACTGCATAGTAAACTACAGATTCTACGTACACATACACGGAACCGCTCGAGCAGTCGTGACTGCTCCGAGCAGTTAGCAGTACGATCATAGAACGGCATAAGCTGTGAACTATGACTGCAAGAGCGGTCCGTGTATGTTGATCACTGGCTATCTGCTCGAGCGATCCGTGAATGGCGGGCCTTAGTAATAGGCTCCCGTTTTTATCCTTTGGGACGGAACTCTTACATCATTGATGTTCTAAATGTCAGATAGCTGTTAACAATGCTGGTGCCCTAATAGTCGTCCTTCCCTGCAGGTGTTGCGATGGGCGACAGAGGGGCCCGCCGCGGCGCCGGCGCTCCTTTCTACGCACCGCCGCGTCGCAAAACGTCTGCTGAGATCATCAGCGAGGCCCGCGCTGCAGTTTACGGAGGTAAGATTTAAAAAAATAACATTGTACTGTATCTTAAATAAAAATATATATCTGTAGGTACACGTAGTTTAAGCTTTGCTTATACTGACAAATAGTAGACTTAGAAAGAGACTGTAGATTAACCTTCAAAAGCATTGTTTTAGCTTTTTTAGCAAAAGTTTACTTTGACATTCAAAAGCACTACATATTTCGTGTAGCACGTGTGAGGGAACTCTAGTAAGGCAATAAAACTGATAAAAAACTTCTGTGAAAACCAACAGCCATAACCGTTAGCGTGCCATATCTGGATGGCACTTCACAAGGTCTAAGCCACTATCTATGAGTATGTACTCGTACTTATTTACTATCGAAATGATACATTGTTGCAACGGTTGATGGTTGTTGGTTTTAAGATGAGTGCTAGGTGAGGTGTAGAGCTTCTAGCTTGATCCTAATTAGAGCAGGGCTTCAGCGAGGTGGCGAAATGAAAAGCAGGTTCAGCGATGTGTCTTGATCGGAAGTCCGAGACGAAGTATATTGAAATTCGGAAAAATGAGACCTTAAGTACTATTTACAGACTTAGAACTAGCGATGGGTGACATGAGTATATTTACAAACAGTATTAACAAAACCGGCCAAGTGCGAGTCGGGCTCGCGCACAAAGGGTTCCGTAGCAGCAAATATAATAAAAATTAACCTATCTCAAAAACTATAAGAGATACTTTGATCAAACCAAAAATCGTTGAAAGAGTTAATTAGCATGCATCACCTCTATTTTTTTTAGAATTTTATACCCCGTAGTTATAAAAATAGAGGGGGTACATACTTTTTACGACTTTGAGAGCTGATATCTCAAAAACAGTTCACTTTAAGAAAAATGTTTTTTAGAAAACTTTATATCATTTTAAAATACCTTTCCATTGATACCCCACACGGGTATGTACATCGAAAAAAAAAATTTCATCCCTCAGTTACATGTATGGGGGCCCCACCCCCAATTCTTTTTACTATTTAGTGTCATATTTTTGTAGCGGTTCATACAACACATATTCCCATCAAATTTCATCACTGTAGTACTTATAGTTTCCGAGTAAATCGGCTGTGACAGACGGACAGACGGACAGACGGACAGACGGACATGACGAAACTATAAGGGTTCCGTTTTGCCATTTTGGCTACGGAACCCTAAAAATGACGGTAGAGGGCGCGCGTGCGCGCTCTGCGCGGGTCGGCCGTGCGTCGGCGCACGGCCGTTACGTATAAGAGGCGAACGGGCCTCGCGCGCGAGCCATTTGGGCGCGGCCTGCGCGAGCGACGGACGGGTGTGACGCGGCGCGCGGCGTTGGCGCGCGCGATGTATTTATGAATTGCAGGCAGCTACAGGACTCCCCCTCAAGCGAAGCGTACGGGCGTGTTGACACGGCGTCCGGATCGCGTTGTCCTCTCTGGAGCTGCTGCAGGTGCTGGCACGTCGCGTCGTTCCGCAGATACCGCTTGTGGTATGGCGGGCGAATTCAAATCGGCGGCAGTGATAAGCGGCGTTGTGTTGATAGTGTACGCCGGTTTCAGTCTGTCAATTGAGACTGTAGCGCTTCTGCCGGGTAGCTGTAGCTCGAAGGTCTTGTCGTTGCGCTTGATGACTGGGTACGGGCCTTCATACGGTGGTTGTAGAGGCTTCCGTACGGCGTCGGTGCGGAGAAATACGGAGTTGCACGTCGCTAGGTCGGTGTGCACGAACATACTTCGCTTGTTACTGTGCGGTAGGTATGTCGGCGTGAGCGCGGTGATCGCGCTGTGAAGGCGACGCACGAAGTCTTCGTCCATGTAGCTTGGTGATGATGATGATGATGACGGTGAGATGAAATCACCAGGCAGGCGGAGTGATTGCCCGTAGGTGAGCTGCGCTGCGCTGGTGTTTGTGTCGGTGCGGATCGCTGCGCGTAATCCCATGAGCACGGTGGATAACTCGTCGATCCACTTGGAGTTTGATTCCAGGCGGGTCATCAAAGCGGCTTTTAGTGATCGATGCCAGCGTTCGACGATACCGTTTGATTGCGGATGATATGCGGTCGTGCGAGTTTTCTCAGCGCCGAGTAGGTATGTAAGAGAGCGGAACAGCTGACTCTCGAATTGGCGGCCTTGGTCGGTAGTGATTGTTTTCGGGCAGCCAAATCTTGTTATCCATGACTCGTATATCTTCTTAGCGACGACTTCGCTGGTCATCTCCTTGATAGGTATAGCTTCGGGCCAGCGCGTCGTTCGGTCGATCATAGTGAGTAGGTATCGATGTCCGCGCTCGCTGGTCGCGAGCGGCCCAACGATATCGACGTGTAGGTGGTCGAATCGGTCGCAGGCGGCGAATGTTGAAGTGCTGCTTTGTGTGTGTCGGTGGATCTTCGCACGTTGACATGACACACACGTCTTCGCCCAGTTGCCGATGTCGGAGTTCATGGATGGCCAAAAGAATCGTTGTTGGATGAGTTTTCTTGAAGTTCGCGTTCCGGGGTGACTGACCTTGTGCACGGCGTCGAATGCTATGCGACGAAAGTCAGTAGGTAGATACGGTCGAATGTTGCTTGTTGTTGTTTCGCAGTAGACATCGCAGCTGGTGTTAGGTATTCTTATTTTCTTGAATTGTAGGTTTGGTTGTTGAAGTAATGTGGGTAATTCTATATCTTCTTTTTGTGCTGTGGCGAGTTGCTCGTAGTCTATTGTTGTTGGACAGCTGATTGTTTCGACTCGTGATAAGGCGTCGGCGACAACGTTGTTTTTCCCGCTGATATGGCGAATGTCGGTTGTGAATTCGCCGATGAATAATAATTGTCTTGCGCGGCGGGGTGTTTCGCTGTCGGATGACGTCTTCGTAAGTGCGTAGGTAAGCGGCTTGTGATCGGTGAATATTATTAGTTCTCTTCCTTCGAACATTTTTCTGAAGTGTTTCATCGCCATGTAGATAGAAAGTAGTTCCCTGTCGTAGGTACTGTACTTCTGTTGCGTAGCGGAGAATTTCTTCGAGTAGTAGCCAAGCGGTTGCCATGCGTTGCGTAGGTATTGTTGCAGAACGGCACCGGCGCACGTGTTGGACGCGTCGCAGAATAGTGCGAGCGGAGCGGAGCTGTGCGGGTGCGCAAGTAGTGCGGCGTTCTGTAGGCATGTTTTGGCGTCTTCGTAGGCTTGTTGCGCTTCGGTCGTCCATTCGATTTCGGTCTTGTCTTTTTTCTTTGAATTATGTAGGTATGCGTTGAGTGGAGCTTGAAGCGATGCGGCGTTCGGTATGTGTTCTCGGTAATAGTTGATCATACCGAGGAATGTTCGAAGTTGTTGAATGGTTTTCGGTCTTGGGTATTCGGATATTGCTGTGACTTTTTCAGTAGGCGGTGTGATTCCGGCTTCGGATACTTCATAGCCGAGAAACTTGACTGTTTTCTTGCCGAGGTTGCACTTGGATGGGTTTATTGTGATACCCGCGTCTTCAAGTCGCTGGAGTACCAGGCGTAGGTGTTCTCGGTGAAGATCTTCATTGTCTGAGGCTAACAATAAATCGTCCACGAAGGGAAAAACGAAGTTTAGGCCTCTCAGAACGTCATGGATGAAGCGTTGAAATGTTTGTCCTGCATTCTTCAGTCCCGGGCACATACGGGTGAATTCGTATAGCCCGAATGGTGTGATGAGGGCTGTCTTCTCTATGTCTTCGTCTTTGTTAGGTATTTGATTGTAAGCTCTGTTCAGGTCTATTGTTGAGAAGATTTTCTTGCCGGCGAGTTGATATGTGAAGTCTTTGATGCGAGGAATCGGGTAGCGGTCTGGCTTGGTGATGGTATTCAGGCGACGGTAGTCACCGCAGACTCGCAGGTCACCATTCTTCTTCGGCACGACGTGGAGAGGGCTGGACCATGGGCTTTTGCTTGGTCTGCATAGGCCTTGTTGTATCATTGACTCGAACTCTCTTCGGACCTGTTCATACCGTTGAGGTGGTATAGGTCGAGCTCGGCAGTGTAGTGGTGGTCCGCTGGTTTCGATGTGATGTTCCACGCGATGCTTCGGTGATAACTTCATGGAGGTGAGTCTTGTGATGCCGGGGAATTCGTTCAGGATGTCGTGGTATGATTGATCTGGATCTATGCTGCGTATTGTAGGTATAGATGTGTAGCAGCCGGGAGCGTGAATCGATAACTTGGTGACGTTATCAATTAGTTTTCGGTTCTTCAGGTCTACCAGGAGTTCGTGGTGGCAGAGGAAGTCGGCTCCGATGATGGGCTTGCTGACGTCGGCGATGATGAATTTCCACTTGTACGGTCTTCGTAGGTTCAGATTCAGTTCAAGTGTTTGTTCGCCGTAGGTATTTATTGTCGTGTTGTTCGCAGCGTACAAGTTGAATGGTAGTGGCTTCATTGGTGTCCCTCTTCTTCGTGGAATGACTGATACGTTGGCACCAGTGTCGATGAGAAACGTCAGTCTTGTTTTCTTGTCAGTCACGAAGAGACGGTAGGATTTGCATTGAACGTCGGACCCCGCCTCGTCTAACGTTCTTGTTAGTTTAACGAGGCGTCATTCTTCTTTTCTTGCGTATTGTAAGAACACGGCGACTGGCATCTTCTTGCGTTTCTTCCAAAACGTCGGTGGTAATAGCAATAATCGTTGCCGGGCGACTCGCTGCGGTGATAGCGGCGAGAGCGGGATGCAGAACGTGCGTTAGAGCGAGAACGCTGCACGGGCGTGGCGCCATACGGAGATCGGCCGCGGCGATAACGCGGTGGGCCGTTACGCAGCGCCGAAACTTCAAGTGACAGTCGTCGGATTTCTTCAAGGAGAAATTGCATGTCTTGCGGTTGAACGGATGTTGATGCTTGCAGAGGTTGTGGTTGCGGTTGCGGTTGTGGTTGTGGTGGTGCTTGAGGTGACGATACTGCGTTGACGGTGTTGATCTCTTGCGTCTGTTCGAGCATCTTGTCGGCGAGCAGGGCGAGTTCGTCGAGTGCGGCAGTCTTGCTGATAGTGTCGCTGACGACGAGTACGGATCTCACGTGGGGAGGTAGGTGGTTCATCCACATGAGCCGTAGGGTTGTATCTGGCACCCTGTCTCGTGCCAGGTCGCGCATTTTTCGTAGCAGCTGTGTCGGACGCTGGTCTCCGAGTTGCATTTCAGACAACAGCTTCTGGAATTGCCGTCCTTCGGATTCTTCATATACGGAGATTAGGCGTTGCTTGAGTGCGTTGTAGTAGTTCTCAGCTGGCGGGTTGTATAGAAGATCGCTGATGTTCTCGATGTCTTGCTTCTCCAGTTGTGCGAGAACGATCTGTGCGAGTTCGCTCTGCCCCTTGTTGGCATTTCGAATGGCGGTTTCAAAGGTCATAAACCACAGACCTGGTTTATCGCGCCAAAAAGGCGGTACGCGCATTGTAAGCGCAATACCGGCGACTTCTGTTGTTGCTGTCGGGCTTGAGATGAATTGTTGTTGGCTTGACTCCATTTTGTTGCGGTTTCTTCGGTTTTCTTTCTTCTGAAGGTTGTTGTTCAGTCGTGGGTCACCACTTTAGGATGGGTGCTAGGTGTGGTGTAGAGCTTCTAGCTTGATCCTAATTAGGCAGGGCTTCAGCGAGGTGGAGAAATGAAAGGCAGGTTCAGCGATGTGTCTTGATCGGAAGTCCGAGACGAAGTATATTTAAATTTGGAAAAATGAGACCTTAAGTACTATTTACAGACTTAGAACTAGCGATGGGTGACATGAGTAAATTTACAAACAGTATTAACAAAAATGACGGTAGAGGGCGCGCGTGCGCGCTCGGCGCGGGTCGGCCGTGCGTCGGCGCACGGCCGTTACGTATAAGAGGCGAACGGGCCTCGCGCGCGAGCCATTTGGGCGCGGCCTGCGCGAGCGACGGACGGGTGTGGCGCGGCGCGCGGCGTTGGCGCGCGCGATGTATTTCGATGAATTGCAGGCAGCTACACTATGTACTTGTAACAAAAATAAACACAAGAATTTATATTATAAGGAATATTGATAATTAATGGTAATGGTAAATCAATATTTTAACTCGTCCTGTGTAAGTATCTTCTCTATATATACTTATTTAATTGAAGTTCATTGTAATAGACGGCGAGGACTCTTGAACACAAATATTGATTAATATTTTACCTATGAAATCCTGAACTGAACCCTATTTTTAAATCAGACTTAAAATGTGCTGTCAATATCTACATCTCCTGTTAACCATTTACATTTAACATGGTCGAAAAATAAATGAATTGGGGCGTTTATCACGAGAAAAGCCTACGTAATTATTTGTCAAGGATTTTTCTTTCGAAATACCGTTTTCCGTGCAAGGCCACAGCTCACACCATTGCAGAACCCAATCATCTGGCAAGGCTGCACTGTAGCTTAACGGCTATATTTAGCGGATCAGTTATCGGGTGTATCGTTAATAATTGGCGCGATATAGCCGCGGTGCCCGACATCGCCACAGCGAATGGATCGCAGTCACGCGAAAACTAACCGCGTCTTTTGTTTCGGCCCGTCACTTTTGACGTTGTGACGGGAACACGAAGTAGAGCCAATGAACCTCAGTCGAGAACTAAGATTGCGAAGAAAAAGGTCACGAAATTACAATGTGTGCATTGTAATATCAACATACAGATTACTCATGCAAGGATTCGGTCTTCAAATCTTTGATCTGTTTCAGGCGCATAAAACAGTATCATAAAATTAGGCATTTAAATCTAATATTGTACTAAACATTATAAACCATATTTTCAGTCTAGTGCAAGGTCTATTTCTGTTTACATCTATTTATTGTTTATACAACTGAATTCTGGATGATTTATGAAATATCGTCCATACTGCGTGTCTCGGAAATTTTAAAAGAAATTGGATAAACTATGTTAATGCATTTTAAGCTGAACCGAATTCAGCAGATTCAATACCCATTTAGGAGTAGACCAAGAACATTAAAATGGTTAATATTCAAACTAGAGCAATTGAAAAACGTTCAGATTTGAAGGAGGTCGCGGCATTGTCCGCCCTCTCGGGCATTACACGGGCAATTTGCCTAAGAAGCACCAATTTCCTTCAAGTCGTGAGGTGGTTGCCCTCCGGCCCTCCGGTTGCCAAGGTGAGTGGCTACCGCTACACGCGATTATGCCCCGCACTGATTGTAATTATGTATGTATTCGGTATTTTGGACCGGCAACCGAGGTGAAGTTGGCAGGTTACAGAATAGCGTAGGTTTATTCTAGTACTTATATCGAAACTTGTATTGAGAACGTTGATCCCTTTAAGCTGTTTAAAGTATGTATGTACTACATTGGTGTCATATTTACACAAGTTGTCGTGCTGTATGTGTCTATTCTTCGGCCGACTTCATACATCTAGTAACTTTTCTAAATACTCCAGTAAAATGAATTTTTAATATTGTACAAATAACACCATTTACTAGATAGTAAATTTTTTTACGCAAGGTATTAATTTAACACCGAAATGATGACACCGAAACCCAAATTTTGTCTACTGTTGTCTGTTTGGATAGAATAACATCTGGAGTTATAGAATTGTCGATATACCTACCATTTATATGTATCATTGTCTTGAATGTAGATTAATAAATAGTTCCATTTTTTATAACAATATGTCATTGTGCACTTAGTTGTTATAGAGACAGTATAACAAATTTAGGCTTGGTTATTTTTTTTTCCTATCTATAACTATAATAACTAAATAAAATTGGAGTGTCTGTTTGTAATATTAAAATAACGACATTTTACTAAATCTCTATCGGGTACGAATAACAAAAACGCAATCTGAATCTGTCTGTCTGTATGTTCCCGCTGATCTCCGAAACGGCCGGACTAATTTAGACGGAACTTTCACTAGTACATAGCTAAGTTTAATAGGTACATTATAGGGTATTTTAATTTCCACTTAACCACGCGGTAGAAGTCGTGGGCGGCCGCTAGTTTAAATCTAAATTCCGTTGTTGTACCCCACAGAGATGAGCGGTGCCAGCGGCGGCGGCGGCGGCGGGTCGGGCGCGCTCCGTCCGCTGCGCACGCGCCGCCCGTTCACGCCGCGCGAGCCGCAGCGCACACTGTTCGCCGAACGCTCGCGAACAAGGGACCCGAGGCCGCCAAGCGCTTTCGAGTAAGGCCTGTTATATGCGCTTCACGGTATCGTTTTTGTCGCGGTGAAATGCTTTACGCACCGTCACCGGGAGAGGAGGTTTTCTTGCGGTTGTATGTTCGACTCCCAGGCGACTGGCGAAAAGATGGTAAAAGTCAACCGCTGCTAATGGGCGAGTGCAATGCCAAGGGGTTCTACCGATAAAAACACCGGGATATACCTCATCGCCTTAACTCGCCTTAACCGTACTGCGTGGTAGCCGGGGTGAGAGCCTTTCGCTCCCCCACCAGTCCGGGGAAGCTGTAGAAGCCATCAAAAGCTTTAACAGCTAAGTCCATCCGAAAAAAAAAGCGCCGCCGTAGGCGTCGTGAAATTTTCCCGCCCTTGTATCAATTAAGTTCACTAAGGTCCGGCTTAGTTTAGGATACATTTGGCCGTCTATGGGCACGTATTATGTGGGCTAATCATGAGCTAGCCAATCCTTAAGTAGATGTTTATTTTGCATCTATTTACCTATATTGCTTTGATTTAGTGGTTCTGAAAGCATAATGCTTTATTTTATAATAACTTGCGTGTTCATAGACGGCGAAGTTATACCCTATAGTTTCCGACAACAATGAATTTCGTTAACAATAGTTGAAATTGTTTCGTGGTGGCATGCAATGTTCAACGCCTAAGGTGACATTGAAATTCTATAATACTTACATCTATGGTTTACGAGCAGACGAACAAGAAAGCGGTTGGCGATGTGGACAAAATTTTGTATGGAAAGTAAGATAGGTACCTATTATATTACTCGTATAATATGTGACTTACACAAATATACAATTTATTCTATTACCTACTTCGTGTACATTTTTGGTTTGTATTGGTGAAGACCTTCATAAGTTTGACCAATATAAAAATTAAGAACACTACGCAATGTTCCAAATCAAACTAACCACCAAACCAGTGGCGTATATACCCGTTGAAGCCCGTAGTTACGCCACTGCACCAGGTACAACGTAGACGGTCTTTCTAGCTAAACTCATATTGGTTCATTTTTATATGCCCCTGATTACATTTTGAAAAATTATCTTGTCAAAATTAACCAATGACATTAGACCCGATGGGTTAATTTTATTTATTATTATTATGTTCAGCCCAAACACGTTCCCACTGTTAGGGCACGGGCCTACCCTAAATAGGCATAATCCGATACGCATAGCTAAGTACTTCATACCTAAGTTCGTGGGAACATTTTAACCAGCGCAAGCTCATTATCATGACAGCCTGAAGTACCTAAGCCTGTCGGAGAGTGGCGAGGCGCTGACGACGGCGGTGTTGGGCGCGCGCGTGGCCAACCTCGACGAGGAGGGACTGGGCGGGCTGCTTCTCACCGAGCCTCAGGGAAACGGCAGGAAGAAGAATGTGGTGAGGACTTGATGCCTTATACATACATATGCCTCGTTGGTAAATTGGTATCAAGCGCTGCGAAAGAATCGAGAGGACCACGGTTCGAGGTTGGAGTCTGGAGACAGCGACGTCACGTCAAGACAGTGGTCAAGCCTCCACGGTCATATAGGATGGTCTCATCGGACTATGGGAGTGAGGGAACAGAAAAATCTCCTGTGTGTGTACACTAGTATAAGTGCGCTTAAACACAGGAGATTTTCCAACTACTACTCTTCTTACTTACAATACTGTGTGTCCTTGGCAATTGGCTGATCTCCGGCCTCTGTGGTGGAAATCGGCAGGATATATTATGTTATCGTGATCTACCTACTTGGTTTTCATTTCTTCTTATTCAACAATACTTTTGGTTACTATTGTCACTTTATGAGAATGTATCACGTGTCTAAATATTCTTTCGTCAGGCTCGGAACTCAATCCCGAAGCATCTTCAGGATAGGTCCGGTGACGGTTGGGGCGGGTTCCCGAGACTGCCGCACCTCAGCGGGCGCAGCAAACCGTTGCACAGGCGAAACACAACTGGACATGCCAACGAAGGTAGAGGATAAACATGTTTGTACTTTTGGAGAGTCAAATTGGGATTAATAGTGGATTAGTGATGCCTTCTCTACACTACTGGCAAAGTTCCTCGGTGATATACCTACTCTAAAACCTTTGGCTACAGCAGTGGGCGTAGCGTGCTTTGTCGGGGCCCCGTATAAAAAAATTTTTGGAGGCCCTTATATAAAAGGGGTAAAGATTGCTTAATAGAATTTTGTCGTTTTTAATTT
The DNA here is from genome assembly GCA_039566165.1 of Maruca vitrata. NCBI lineage: Eukaryota > Metazoa > Arthropoda > Insecta > Lepidoptera > Crambidae > Maruca > Maruca vitrata. The sequence goes on from CM076933.1 coordinate 4,501,291, forward strand.
TTTTCCTTGCCCACTTTGGGGCCCCCGTGGCCCGGGGGCCCCGTATAATTGATACGGCAGATGCGGCGGTAACTACGCCCCTGGGCTACAGTCCGAAATACGGCACACACAAACTTTTGTACAACCTTGCAAAATTTTGGTTAAACTCTGTAGAAAAGGATGAACTTGAGTCGAGGATAGTGCAATTTATGAAGAAGAAATTCTACTACATACCAGTATATATGAATATCGCAAGTAGCAAGCAGATTTTCACAATACAAAGTTTAAGCTACATCTTTCACTTACTTTTCAGAATCAAAACCGGAAGCGGATCTAGCTCACGCGATATCGGTAACCCGACCGTTGGGCGGGACCGATGGGGATTACCCTACTTCTCTCAACTTCTCTGTAGCTCTAGACAGTAATATAAGCAAATGTAAGTTAAAGGGACGCAGTTTGATAGTTCATTTCATAGTGATCATATTCATTTGTACCAAAATCATTGTTCGTGTAGATGTAGGTTCTCATTATTTAAAGATATAAAAGGAGCAGCATAAACAGGATTGACTGACTTATTTTAATTCAGGGCCTAAACGTAAAGGGTTCTAAACTGGAAATTTAGTAAAGGGGTTCGTTTTTATTACAGTCAAAAAAGACATTATAGGGTACGATCATCATCAAACATTCATAACATGAAAGAGATTTCTCTTTCCGTTGTCAAAACTTTCAATATGAAGAAGTAAAGTTCTAAACGGAAACCTATGTATTCTTAATCAAAACTTTGTTCCTCCTAGCCCTCGGACCAGAAAGCACAGTGAAGAGGAAACAGTTTGCAAGCAACAAGTCTCTGTCGTACGACGCCGGGCTCCGGCCCGACCCTCTCGGAGACTTGGCCGTCAAACACTTGGCCGTTCAGCTCCCCAACGCTTCCGCTGCTGATCTTGACTGGTACTTAGTATTGTCTATTATTGCGCGAACACTACACATTTGAAAAAAACTAACGGATGTAACTATTCTATATATTATTTAGAGACCCGACGTTTCGAGACGATGTCATCTTTTTTAGTCTTTATTTCAAATTGACTGGTACTGTTTATCATCTAAATGTTGATGTAGTGCAAACGTAGCTGAACTTATATGGATTACAATTTGACTAAACTATGATAAAAGTTTATTATTTGAATTTCGAGAGATCAAACAATTGCCTCTGTCCGATAAATTGAATTGATACGGATTTTTTAAGGTCAAGCGTGCTCATTTCTTGGAAATATATAATTATGATAAAAAGGGTTGAAATTTTGTCAAAAATGTTAAAAAAGTTGGACTAATAATGATATTGATCAATTCGCTTCAAGTAATCTCCAATAATGGATCAATTGTTGATATAAAGATAGTTAGATTACGATTGTCTTTTACAGCACCAGCGTGCTAGAACTGGCTGAAGCGTTATCTGAGCGTCACCAGCCGTTGGACCGAACTGTTCTCCTGCTGGAGGCTCTGCAGAACGTCATAGAGAAGTCCTCGCCGCTCTCGGGAAGCCTTCGGGACCTGGTGCTCCGGTCTCTGTACTCGCACGTCGACTCTGAAGACGACCGCGTGCTGGTTGCCATCGCTAGAGCTATGCTTACGGTGAATATTGACGATTTTAGTAAAAAGATACTGCTCTTTTGCAGAATTGTTACTTTTGAGTACAGTAACAGTACTGCTAAAGAGCAGTATTTTTTTGCAGGCACTTTGTTTTTTCTCGACAATTTAACAACTATATTTGTAGTATGTAACTCAGATCGTAATATACCTACCGTAAGATACCTATAATTTTACAATGTGAGTTATGTTTTAGCTTGTTTTTTGGAATCTGATGAATTTATCCTGTTTGTCTTGTCTATCGTTACAGTACATTACACATCTGTACATAATCAAACTCTTACCTTTTTTAGCCTCAGGCTTAGCTTAAATGCTTTTCATGGTTTAGAAGTTTTGAACAAAGTTCGTATTATACCGTTAACGTAAGGCAATGATTCATGTGACAATATTATCTATTGCAGATGCGGGTGACAGGAACACATTTAGCAGCGGCGTGTAAATTGGTATTCAAAATTGCAAGAAACGATAAAAACGATCATTACTTCAGAAATACGAATTTGTTGGGTACGTATTTTTTCCACGTAATTATTGAGGGTTAATTTGATTTTACCGATAAAATCTAATTGACTTACATGTTCAGCTACCCTTATCGTGATTAGATTCTACGTTGATGAAGTTTATTCTAGCCTAAGCTTGCCTAACATTGGATTATATTGATGATGTTTAAATTTAGAAAATATGATTTCGTTAAAATTATGTTAATGAACGATTTTATCTACATGAACAAGGCAGAAAAACATCCACCGTCATTTGCTACTTAAGGTGATTGCCCACCTTTTGAGTCCCTGGCATTAGAACTCCGGTAACTTTCTTACAGTATCAATGAAAATTATTGTTATGCGATCATAACACATGAGAAAACTAAAAAAAACGGGATATTTACAATGCTTCCTTCAATGTACATGTGCTTGCAACAGTACCGAAATATTGGGAACTCTATAAAATAAAGAAATATGGTCAATACCTATCCCAAACATTTCAGTTTATCAATGTGTGTAACTATGACAGTTTAAAGATCATAAACTTCTTTGATCACAAGATAAAATATCGCTCGGGTTTAGAGTGGGGCACGGCCCCATCAGTGGTAACGTATATGGGCTGGCGACGATGATTAACAAATTTGAAAAGTAAAAAGACTACTTTTTACTCAATGATACTTCTTCTTCTTCTTAGTCGTATCACTCTTGACAGAGTGGTCGTGGTCATCATGTAGTGTTGGAGACGGGCGCCAACGTGCGCCTTACGATGTCCCGCCATTTCTCCCTGCTGGTAGTCATCCTGCTGCACTCGTTAAGTGAACCGCCAATCACGGACTTTATTTGGTCGGTCCATCGCATGGGTGACCTCCCGCGCGGTCGAGAGCCTTCCACTTTACCCTGGACAACAAGCCGTTCTATCGATCTACTCAATCTACTCAATGATACAGTGTTTCTTAAGGCGGCCCCTAGACCTACAATAACATTGTACAATACATTTTATTGTGCAATAAGATTGAATGGTGCTTTCCATCCAGACGATCAATATATTGCACAAAAATACGAACTGCTCAATGTTTTCGTGTTCTATTACAGCATCATGTGCGAACAAGACGTAGCTCTGGTGTTGTTGCTTATGGCAATATATACCAATTTTATTTCGTAAGCAGCATTTTTTTTTCTCGGTCATTATAGTCTTTGCTCTTGACATTCCACAGAGATGGTAATTTTCTGTATAATTCGATACCTACATTCGACTATAAACTCTCTCTCTCTTCTTAACTTTTAGATTATATTTTCTGCGGGTATGTGTTATCCTCGTCAGGTTGAAAGCGAGACTAAAAATATATTGCGCAACCCTGGCCCTACACAATGCAATAAAAAAATATGGCACAATAAAAATTAAAGTCGCTCAAACTTTTGTTCAATCATTGCACAATCTTCAATAATTAGCCTAAACAGTCAATTATATTGCACAATTCAGAATATTGCGCAATAAAATTGATCGTCTAGGGGTCGCCTAAAATGAATTCTCAGAGCTGGTGGTGGAGGGCTGCGGGCGCGCGGACCCGCTGTCGGAGGGAGAGTGCTGCGTGTACGGAGCCGGCGCGCTGCGCTTCCTCGCGCTCGACCCGCGCCTATGCGCCGCGGCGCATAAAGCCGGCGCGCTGCATTTAGCCGCGCTGCATTTGAAGATACTCAATAACGCTGTGTGTGACATGTTTTATTTAAAAGTCGAATGTTTATGTCATTACTTGTACTTAGTACCAATGTAGTGTGTACGACAACATCTGAAACAGCTCTACATTAGTTTTTTTACATTGTGATGGCTTTTAACGCTTTTAATTATCCTAGAGCCAACAGAGCGTTCAGAGTATTGATTGACAAACCAAATTGAGTTTTTTTGCTATGTTTGATTAACTGACTAAGAAAGTATACAATTATCAACGAGAAAGAAAAACATTAATAAGTTTACATTTGTTGAACTAATTTGGTTTTAATATGTTATTTTTCATGAATGTCCATTTATAACCCATTTTACATACGTAAATGAATTAAAAGTAGCATATACCACGGGCACTGATGCTAGAACTTATTGATATTAGTACACTGGTACCTGATAATAATCTTTTCCTATATTCATATTACAGAAGGCTGAAAATCCCCGCGCTGTATCGGATCAGTCGACTCACGCTTTGTATCAACTAACGGGGGCTCTGCGGAACCTAGCCGGTGTCGAAAGTGAAGCGAAAGAGTTCGTCGCTAGTGGCGCCCTCTCGGAGCTTCTGAACGCTCTGATCTATCACACCGATAGGGACGTGTTGACGAACGTTGCTAGATGTCTGAGGTCTGTAATGTTTCAGTAAACTGTTATTTCATATTAGCCCATTGAATGGAAAACATTAGTTATGTTAAAATAAAATTCTTTATGCTTATTTAGGCTTCTTAAAACACTCAGTAATTTACAGTTTGGAATGTCGATCCTACCCGAAAGACTCCAGATATAAATCAAATAACAAAAATAACTCACGGGTATCATGTATTTTAGGACCGTTTGTTGTTAAATCTGTTGTTCATTTTCGACCTCACGGGGCACGGGCAGTTGGGGCACGGGCCTACCCTAAACTAGGGCGAAAAGGCCTTGCACGGGTAAACCACGCTGGCCATGTATGGGTTGGTTGACTACACAACCTCAGCATTTCGTCGTTGGTATACAAGTTTCCTCACGATTATTTCCTTTATCGTTTACTTTATTTATTTATTTATTTATTTATTTATTATTAGGACAACCAACAAGAAAAACACTGGTACAGATTAATAAAAGTCAATAAAAACAACATAAACTTAGAGCTAAGTGCTAATCTTAATTAGAGGTTGCCACGGCATGCAATGTGGACTACAATTCAGTTATATAATATATTTAAGATGATAATAACAATAACAACAATTTATATTTGTATAAGATAGGACTTTTTAAATTTACTTAATTAATTTACTAATTTGTATTGTGGTGTTTACATCACCTATGTAGGGTCATGGCAAAACGATTGCAGTATCCGGCGTTTGAAAATCTGGGGCTTATCTGCAAAGATGTCAATCTTGTATGATTTGCAAAGCACATTATATTCCCGCTGTAGTCTATTCAGGGTGGCGTGGTGACCTACGTTGGTTCTACTGCCCCTAACGGAAAATGGTAAATATCTTCCAACCCGCGCCAACTTTATTGGAACGTTGAGGTTAATATATCGCAACAGATATTGACAATCTACAGTTCCATTAATTATCTTGTGAAGTAACATTAAATCTAACAGAAGTCGACGGTCCTTCAGACTATTCAATTTAAAGTGACCAAGACGTTCCTCATACGAAGGAAATTCTTTCAATTTATGTGTTTGGTATGAGAGATGCCACAAAAACCGTTTCTGGATACGTTCTATTCGCTTAATGTAAACGTCGTAGTGGGGACACCATACCTGACTACAGTATTCAAGGTAGGGACATACTAAAGATTTGTACAATAAAATTTTTGTTGAGGTATATTTAAATTCTTTGGTATTACGTAGAACAAACCCTAGCATTCGGAATCCTTTTGTCACAACCTGATCGACGTGTTTATGAAAGCGTAATTTCTTATCCAGAAGCACGCCCAAATCACGAATGGACTCCACCTCTTCCAAAACATGACCATCAATATTATACGTCGCAGGCGGAACCTTCAAACTTTTGGTAAATCTTATAAATTTACATTTGTCGAGGTTCATAAATAGTTTGTTCCTGTTGCACCAAATCGCCAGGCGATCCAGATCCTCCTGCAGTAGGAATATATCGTTTGGTTCTCGTATTTGCTTCGATAATTTCATGTCATCCGCATACAAGAAGCATTTCGCATGACGGAAGACAGAAACAATATCATTTATAAAAATAATGAAAAGAATCGGACCCCCGTGCGACCCTTGCTGAACACCAGATGTAGATACAAATGGTTCAGAAGAGAAGCCCTTTATCACCACTCTCGACTTCCTCTGTTGAAGGTATGAGGAAAACCATTTAAGTAGGTCGCCAGTTATACCGAAAGTGGCAATCTTATTGATCAGTATATCGTGGTCAACAGTATCAAAGGCCTTACTGATATCCGTGTAGATCGTGTCTACTGATACTGATAGTCGCTCGTCGAGAGATTCAGAAACTTGAGTCAAAAACGATACAAGATTAGTGCACGTGGAACGCGACTTCAAGAAACCAAATTGCTGAGGGGAAATTATTTGATTTATATGCCACGTTAACACAGGACATACCAGCGACTCAAAAACCTTACCAAACACACTCAATATGGATATTGGCCTGTAGTTTTTGACAGATCTTGCGTCACCCGCCTTAAAAATTGGAACAATACGCGCCTCCTTCCAAGCGGAAGGGAAAATGCCCGTTTTTAAAGAAGTATTAAAGATGATGGTTAATGGCAAACTCAGCGCCTTGCGACAGCTGACCACGAACAGTGGAGGTACACCATCTGGTCCGGCCCCTTGTTTCTATCCAGGCGGGTTAGAGTCCTAAGTACATCCTCCTGCGAAACGTAGACATTGGTGAGATAATTTGAAGTCAGAGTGCGATTATTTTCGTTTTGGGAAAGTGAGGAGCTTGTCTTGAATACAGAAGCGAAGAAGGACGCGAACAGATCACATATGCCATCACCACAATCAGCCAGGTTATTGTCAAAAGTCATAGACGATGGATATGCATTACAGTTATGTTTTTTATTTTTTAGAAATGTCCAGAAAAGCTTTGGATTGTCACTTAATGATTTTTCAATTCGAGCGACATAGTTTCCGTGACATATCCTTACCAATTTATCGCATCTCCGCTTTAACGTACTCAAAGCCAGTTCATCTAGTGGGTTTTTGTATTTATGAAATTTCATACGACACTTATGTTTTTCTTTTAGGAGATGAATCAGTTCTTTCGTGTACCAAACTGGGAACTTCTTAGATGATGGTTTATGTATCGGAACATGTTGTCTAATTGCATCTCTTAAAATGTAATAAAAGGTATCCACCATATCATCCACAGATAGAGATGTAAGGTCTTGCACCCAGGAAATTGTATTTAAATGAGTAATGATGGCATCATAGTCGGCTTTATAAAAATTATATCTAATGCTTGTGTCGTTACGCGACAAGCTGGAGTAAGTTACAGCATGGGAACGGTCCCATGTCCATGTCCATGGTCCGAGTTCACGGGAACTCTAATGGAGGATGATAAGAGTCGAGAGTACTTAAAGAAAGTCACTCTCGGCCAAATTATTGATTTTTATGTTGGTGAGAACGAGGTCAAGAACTTTACCCCTATCATTTAAAATATTATTGTATTGCACTAAATCATTCAGAGCAACAAAATCCAGAAGTGTATCATCTAGTGAGTTTTTGCAATATAGTTAGATGGAGATGCAGAATTATGGTTATTCCAGGTGATATTACTAGAGTTAAAGTCTCCAACGATTAAAACTTTATCGCTTGATTCCAGAGCACGGTTTGCATTATTGACGTAGCAGTCGAGAATGTCCCTCTGTATGGGTGGAGGTAGATAAACGCTACACAATAATAATTTGAAGAGGGATCTATCATTTCCGCGCAACTCCAATTCCACCCACAGGTCCTCACAATCACTCTCAAGTTGAGGCAACTTACGAGAAGAAATACGCTTGGAAACCGCAATAAGCACCCCGCCACCTGATTTATGTTTATGAAAGCCGCTGGTCTAAGTCCGTTACCGTTTACCGTCGAATAATCATACAAATTTGAAAAACACTGGTACCAGGCAGGGTTTGAACTGGCCACCTCTCGCATGGCAAGCAACGACCTTAACCAGTCGGCCATCGACGCTCTTGAGTGGCGTCGTTAAAACGCTTATTTATAATCTGTGAACTCTTGGTTCCAGCGTCCTCTCAGCGGAGGAGTCGTGTTGCGCGTGGCTGTGTGCGTCAAGCGCGAGCGCGGGCGCGTGCGTGCGCGCACTGGCCGCGTGCGCGCCGCGCCCGCCGCTGGCCGTGCGCCTCGCCTACACGCTCGGGAACATGGCCGCGGCCGACGAGCAGGCGAGGGTCAATGTGAGTCATCGTCATCATCATCTAAATGTCAATCAAATCATGTAAATGTCGAGGCTATCCAGCTCCTCGACAATACGAATACAGTGCGAAGACTCAAAAGGACAAAACCTTTTGAGCTAGTAAATAAGTGACAAAAAGTGAAGTGCCACTCTATATGAACACAAGAACAAAGTGTCCTCCCCTAATAGAATGGTAACATTCTTACACAATCAATTATTTTAGCAGCTTAAGTTAAACATAAATTACTCATTAGTCTCTTTAAGACTAGATTGTAATCAAATGGCGTATATTATCCATAGGGACGTGCGTCAGAAGAAAAAAAAATCATCATCTGCCTAGCACAGGGGTCGGCAACCGTTGAGTCAAAAGAGCCAAAAGTTACAATATACAACATTTGAAAGTTTTTAAAGAGCCACAAAATGTTTTCATGCCTACAATAAAAAAGTAATGTAGTCCTACTCTCACTGGCTTCGACATACTGCGCAGGATTTTGTTTATAGTGACGAAGAAGGTTTTGCATTTCAGTTCACTCATTCTCTCTTCCTTCCACTGCCTATATCCGATGGGATAATTTACCGACAGGACTTAACGTACCCGTCCTATGCACGGAATCAACTACTTTTGGACAATCATGGTGATTCAATCAAATGAATGGTAACGGTGGCTGAGAGATAGAAATTGGTGCCGAATCATTATTAAGAGATTCAAATAAAAATTTTAATGTTTTTTTTTATAAATTAGCCGAATGGGCCGTAGCTTCCCAATTAAAACACTGTTTACTTCGTCTTCGTTATCGATTGCAAGCCTCTCTCTCATGTCCTTCCAGATCTACAACGAAGAAGGCAGCGTGGACGTTCTGCTGACGATCTTAGAACTGTACACGAAACGCACCGACGACGCGCGAGACGCAGACACCGATCCAGATATGCACTTGATCGGTGAGCAACAAATAATTTCTGTGTATTTATTTATGTAATTACATTAAATTTTTGAAAAACCCTGACGTAAAATTCTTCCTACGCCAGGTACTGATTTGGGTGGCTCTGATGGATCGAACGAAGATGTGCTGATTAAGGTTAGTATTAAACAAATAAATCAGCTGTATCTATCGGAATATGTACCAAATTCACTAATTGTATGGTTGCTCGTAAAGAGTTACAGAGTTTCAACAGATGATTGATTAAAGCTAGAAGTAAAATTTTATCTCAAACAGTCCGCGAGGGGGACACAATAATAATCGGAAATCTTATTACTAAATAAGGCCCTTATGTGTACGTTTGGGTGGTAAAAGAAAACGTATCCACGTCAGTTGACATTTTTCCTGTCCAGATTTCCTTAAACCTGGAGCATGGTCCAGATTAGTTAAAAACACTATCACCAACCTTAATAAGGTAGTGCTCGAATGTAGGCATGTATTTTTTATGTATCATCATCAGCCCATATACGTCCCCACTGCTGGGACACGGGCCTACCCTAAATTAGGGCGATAAGGCCTTAGTCAACCACGCCGGCTAAGTGCGTGTTGGTTGATTACACCACCTAAGAAAGTTCCGTAGGTGTGCAGGTTTCCTCACGATGTTTACCTTCACCGTTAAAGCGTCGTATAATCGTACATATGAATATCTAATTTGAAAAACACTATGGTCTTCTTCTCTTCTTCTTATCGTATGGTTGATGAACAACCTGGTGTCAGAGTTTTTAAGCCGCCCGTAGGCCTCTGACATGACTTCACACACCGTTGAAAAATTTCTCAGGTGTGCTGGTTTCCTCACGATGTTTTCCTTCACCGTTAAAGCGTCGAATGATGGTACATATGAATTTCAAATTTGAAAAACACATTGGTACCTGGCGGGGTTTGAGCTGGCGACCTCTCGCATGGCAAGCAACGACCTTAACCACTCGGCCATCAACGCTTTATTATGTCCCTCCCCCATAAGTGGCCCACTTCTCAAGCATCTTTCTTCAACTCCTCAGACGGTCCGCGTGGTGGCTAACCTGTGTCTGTGCGAGCGCGCGGGCCGCGGGCTGGCGGCGGGGCACGCGGAGCGCACTGTGCGGGCTCTACTCGCCTGCCTCGACCTCGCCGAGAAGAGCCCCAGCCAGGAACAGCAGGTCAGCAACGCCTACAGGGCCTGTTTTGGGCAATCGCTGGTGGCATCGTGGCAGTAGAAGACTAGATCAGAGTCCCATGACACTAAGGAGCGGCCAAACGGCGATGAGGTACACGCGGAGCTACTCTCCTGCCTTGACCTCGCCGAGAAGAGCCCAAGCCAGGAACAGCAGGTCAGCAACGTCTACAGGGCCTGTGACGGGCAATCGCCGGTGGCGTCGTCGTAGAAGACTAGATCAGAGTCCCATAACACTAAACAGCGGCCAAACGGCGATGAGAAACACGCGGAGCGCACCGTGCGGGCTCTACTCGCCTGCCTCGACCTTGCCGAGAAGAGCCCTACACAGGAACAGCAGGTCAGCAACGTCTGAATAAAGACTGGAGTGGATTACCGGTGTTAGGGCAGGGCGCGGTTGAGCTATCTCCCAGGGCGCCAGATGAAAGGGGCAAGCTTCCCTTTATATCTTTTTTAGTACAGGTTTGAATTGCTGGGGGGCACCGGAGGATGCAGTGTTATATCTCGATCCCATGTCATTAGAAGAAAAAATTATCTATTCTGTTGTAACATTACATTATTACAAAAACATATTTTTTAGAAAACTGAAAATGTCCGGGATATTTACCGGGGTTGTTTTGTTTTAATGAGCTCCCGATATCTCGGCACTGTTGCATGGCGCTGGCTTCCTGGACATTTTCAGTTTTCTAATGTGTGTAACCATGAAAGTTTTAATTAACATATTTTTTATTTGCTGGCCAAAACAGATTTTGTGTTGATGTTGATGCGACCCTAGTTAAAGCGATTATTGACTCCTAAACATAAATATCTCTTTCGGATCTTTTTTTCATCTTCTTATTACCTACTGGCAAATAATTTCACACTAATTCGGCCAAGAAGGCTTTTTCCGTAATTTCCGTCGTAAATATTACCTTGACTCACTCAGGTGTCGGACTCGGAGGAGGACCGCCCGAGCTGGCTGGACAGGCGAGAGGAGCTCGCGACGGCCGCGCTCGCCACACTCAACAACATCACGTTCTACCGCGAGCCGCCCGACCCGCCCGACCCGGCGCACGACGCCATGGACCAGCTGTGCAAAGGTGACTCAAACTATGATTTTAGACTTTCGCGTTCCATTACACTAAAATATGTCTCTATGGGTCTACACGCGATATTAATAATAATAATAAATCTTTATTTCAGATAAGGTATCCATATTTTGTCAGTAACATTGTAACCTTAAAACTAATAAACTATTAGGAGTAGCAAATCGCGCTCGCGACCACGATTGGTGTAACCCAGTCGAAACGTCGGGCAGTAAGTAGCTATGTAATTTGCTACTCCTAATATCAAATCAGACAAAAAATCGAACGGTGTGGTTGTTAAATAAAGCACGGTTGAACGATTCTACTTCTTATTTATTAATTAAAGATAAAATACAATCTGAGCAATGTGTCTTAGCGCGGTGTAGGAGTCAGAGAGAGAGACAATTCAAGATGGTAGGGATGGGGCGTGCGGCTAGTGATGCGACGACTCGGTGATAGTACCGGTGTTTGCGTTTACTTCAACAAACGGGCAGCCTTACTTAAAGATATGAACTCATAAACATTATCTACTACAGTGACGTGTCGCTGGCTAAATGGCTCTGGCGCAGCGGCGTGCGAGGCGGTGCGCGCGCTCGGGAACCTGTCGCGCGCCGCGCGCTGCGCGCAGCTCATCGTGCTACAGGGCGCGCTGGACGCGCTCGTGCCCTTCCTGGAGCATGGTGTGTAGCGCCTTCCCCTCGTAGCACTGGGTAGCACCGTCCCCTCGTAGCACCGGGGTATCACCGTCCCTCGTAGCTCCGGGGTGTCACTGTTTCTCGTAGCTCCGGGAGCCCGTGCGAGGGAACCTGTCGCGCGCCGCGCGCTGCGCGCAGCTCATCGTGCTACAGGGCGCGCTGGACGCGCTCGTGCCCTTCCTGGAGCATGGTGTGTAGCGCCGTCCCCTCGTAGCACCGGGGTATCACCGTCCCTCGTAGCTCCGGGGTGTCACCGTCCCTCGTAGCTCCGGGGTGTCACTGTTTCTCGTAGCTCCGGGAGCCCGTGCGAGGGAACCTGTCGCGCGCCGCGCGCTGCGCGCAGCTCATCGTGCTACAGGGCGCGCTGGACGCGCTCGTGCCCTTCCTGGAGCATGGTGTGTAGCGCCGTCCCCTCGTAGCACTGGGTAGCACCGTCCCCTCGTAGCACCGGGGTATCACCGTCCCTCGTAGCTCCGGGGTGTCACTGTTTCTCGTAGCTCCGGGAGCCCGTGCGAGGGAACCTGTCGCGCGCCGCGCGCTGCGCGCAGCTCATCGTGCTACAGGGCGCGCTGGACGCGCTCGTGCCCTTCCTGGAGCATGGTGTGTAGCGCCGTCCCTCGACCAGGGAACCAAGTTCGGACTATGTATTTAGTTTGAAGAATCGAAGTCATTTCACTTCGAGGCCGAGGAATACAACCCATACTCTCCTACTTGCTGCCTGCCTACGCTAACCGCCGAGTCACCTTCCACCTCCGGCCGCCATAGAAGGGAAGTACGGGCCTACGGAGGTTAATCGTCAGCCAGGATTCTTACCGCGACCCTCCTCCCTTGCTCTCAATAAATTTTATTCTTTTGTGTACGCTGGTGGGTTTCACTTAAACCTCCACTACGCGACACTGGCGCCCAACGTTCATTTAACCTACCCCGATGCGACAAGCACCGTCCCCTCGCAGCGATGGGCGACTACGACTAAGACTAAGATCTGCCTATCCACTGTTCTCTATCTAAGGTCACAATATACTATGTGAAATTTTAGTGGTTGTTTTCACGAAACAGAACGGTTTACTTTTAGTAGTACTATCGAATCATGCTGGTTATTTAATGAAAAACAATGATTTTTCAAAAATGTCGAAAGTGTGAGTAGCGATCATTCATTTAAGAGATGTGACGTAACCTGGCACTGCTTGCCGCATAAAATCGATGATAAAAACTAGAAAATCTCTACGCCCTAAGTAATGCAGCGGTTCGAGCGTGCTTTCGAGTTTCAATTATTACTTTCCTCAAACTGATATATTATATTTATTGATTAAAATTTAAAATTATAAAAAATACGCATTCATGATCCGCGTTCAGGCGAGGTCATGAAAGAAAATTCTCAATTCCCAATGATTCAAATTTTAAATGTACACTAGAGTTTTAAATAGCATTAAAACAACAAATATAAATTTATAAATTTGTTTAAAAAATTGCAGAGGAGACGAGTGTCCGCTGCGCAGCGGCCGGCGTGCTGGTGAACGTGTGCGGAGCCCGGGGGGCGCGCGCGGCGGCCGGCGTGGCGACGCGGGCGCTGGGCGCGGCGGCGCGAGCGCGGGACGCGGCCGCGGCGGCGCTCCTCGCGCGCGCGCTCTGGAACGCGCACGCACACGCGCCCCTTGAGCCGCACCACGCGCATACCGCTGCCCAGGCATTGGCTGCGTTTATAGGTAGGTTTGGTGGGCGCCATCTGTTGACTGCGTCGCCACAATGTAACAAACACGAGACCGCGGCGAAGCTGCTCGCGCGCGCGCTCTGGAACGCGCACGCACACGCGCCCCTTGAGCCGCAACACGCGCATACTGCTGCCCAGGCGCTGGCAGCGTTCATAGGTAGGTTTGGTGGGCGCCATCTGTTGGCTGCGTCGCCACAATGTAACAAAGACGCGGCCGCGGCGGCGATGCTTGCGCGCGCTCTGTGGAACGCGCACGCACACGCGCTGCTTGAGCCGCAACACACGCATGTAGCGGCGCAGGCGCTGGCTGCGTTCATAGGTAGGTTTGGTGGGCGCCATCTGTTGGCTGCGTCGCCACAATGTAACAAACACGAGGCCGCGGCGGCGCTCGCGCGCGCGCTCTGGAACGCGCACGCACACGCGCCGCTTGAGCCGCACCACGCGCATACTGCTGCCCAGGCGCTGGCAGCGTTCATAGGTAGGTTTGGTGGGCGCCATCTGTTGGCTGCGTCGCCGCAATGTAACAAACACGCGGCCGAGGCGGCGCTGCTCGCGCGCGCGCTCTGGAACGCGCACGCACACGCGCCCCTTGAGCCGCACCACGCGCATACTGCTGCCCAGGCGCTGGCTGCGTTTATTATAGGTAGGTTTGGTAGGCGCCATCTGTTGGCTGCTGTTCGAACTCGACCGGAGGCGCTTCTTATGCGCATGTAGCTGTACAGGTGCTGGCTGCGTTCATAAGTAACTTTGGTAGGCGCCATCTCTTGGCTGTAGTTCGAACTTACCAGTTGGATGCCATCATTATGTAACAAAATTAAACATGACGCGCGCACTTTCCGGAACGCGCGCGCATTATGGAACGCGCACGCGCCGCTGAAGGCGCACAACGCGCATACTCACGCTGCCCAGCAGGCAATGTCATCCTTCAAGGTACGGCAATTTTACGTAATGGCAATATTATAGAGAAGTTCTCATGGTAGAACGTAGTCAATATACCTAAAGAACAAGTAGCTGTAGGCAACAATTTACAGAATTGTTTTATTCTCGCAGTTTTACCCGACATGTTATAAATAAAATAAATATTAGGCAGATCACACACATTTTTCCAATAGGTACACGAATAAAACACCCAACCATTAAACAATTTCAGCAAATATTTGCGCAGAGGAAATCTTACCCACGATTTTCCGGAAAAACTGGCAATAAGCGATAAGATTTTTACCATTGCCATTAATAACGGAGTTATCATTTAAATGTATTAATTTTTTAAAAAAGTCCAACCCGTAACCTTTGCTTACCTTAAAATAGGTACACCTGACATAACAAAAAACAGAAGAAGTTCAATATTTGAACAAAAGAATAAAATATATTTTGCATTGAAAACATGCAGGAGCTTTACATTGATAGTAAATAAAAATAGAATTGGCAAAAGTAAGAGTAATCAGATGCACTGCACAACTTCTACTATACTCTATTCCAATTATGAAGTCCTTTTTGACAGATGTCAATAGTTCAGTACTAGGGAAGTACCCTTAGAAATCGATATTCAGCGGCAACGATTCTCGATTTGTAACAAATTTAAATCGAACTAACTTTCAAAAACTAAGGTTAATAAAAATTATCGAAAGAACAATTTTAGACATGCAAAACTTCCAAACTTATTTTTTGTCGTAAAAAGAAATACACGATTGGATGTTTAGTATAATAATAATGAATAATGATAGTTAAGTTATTTAAAATTTACACTGATTTTAAAGGATCATAACAGTTATAGGCTCGTGTCAAAGACTCGTTAATTAATGGCACCGAATGTTTGACACCGTTTGCTGCCAGGAGTATTTGCACCGAGTACCTATAGTTGCAACACTAAATTAATTATACGAATTGTATCGCGTAATGGAGTAACTCAACAGTTACTATGAGCATCAGATTAAAATAAAAACAAACAATTCATTTAAGTTTTTATATTTGATTTTATAGTTATTAATCATCACTGCTTGATTTATTAATTTATATTGTTATTTAATCAGTTTACATATTACCTGCAAAGGACTGCACTAATTATTACGTTTTATTGTAAAATGCATTAAAGTTATAAGCAGTCCCATTGCCGCTAGATTCATTTTCATTCGTGAATGATCGGTTTAACTAACCGAATACTTGAGGCACGTCACTACGTTTAAAAGTAAAACATAAACCATAGTACGTAACTGCATACGCGCAAAAAAATATTATTTTATTTTGAAGTTCAGATATAGAAACAATAGTTAGATCAAAAACAATAAGTTAATTTTGCTTGTAAATTAATTGTAGGGTGTTTTTGCATAATTGTATATTTTTTAAATAACGATTTCCTACTAAACACAAAAAGTGATATTAAATTGGATTTATTTGAAACGTGCAGAGTTACGTTCTTCGAAATGTCAAAAAGGACTTCATAAATGGAATAGAGTATAAGTGCCTGTACGTACAAAAGTCAATATTATAAATTTACAATGAAAAAAAAATATACAAAAATGATACTCTTTGACCCCGACGTGATTTGAACACGCAACCTTCTGATCTGGAGTCAGACGCGCTACCGTTGCGCCACGGAGTCGCTTGCCCAACTGACCGAAATGCGCGTACGCCGCCCACCAATATAGGCCATTATCCTACAATGACATAATGGAGAATGTTACTGTGTCTCAATTTCTCAAAGCGACATTATGTATTGGCACGTTGAATATTTGTTAAACGAATATATTATATGTATGGACATTAAATTTCGAAAAAAATATTTAATACACTTTAACCTTCTCAATTTTGTCAATTTTGGCTGTATGAGCGAACGAAATACACATAGGTATCGATTTAGTTTGTTGAAGACTTCAAAAGCTACATAATTAACCTAAAATTATTAACTTCTCCATTATAGCGATACGTGTCAAAATGGGTTGTTGTTTATTATTCTGGAGCAACAGCGAATATTCACGTCACTATCCACTAATTACTATACTTACTGAAAATGCAAAGGAGAATGTTACGATGTCTTAAATTCAAAATGGAACATTATGTATTAGCTGTATGGCAAAACGAATTACACATAAGTATAGATTCGGTTTATGAAATTCTTCAAACTCACTCACCAAACGAGGCTG
This sequence comes from Maruca vitrata, assembly GCA_039566165.1. Lineage (NCBI taxonomy): Eukaryota > Metazoa > Arthropoda > Insecta > Lepidoptera > Crambidae > Maruca > Maruca vitrata. Next base: position 4,518,226 of record CM076933.1, read on the forward strand.
AAATTCGTAATTTTTATGGGAGTTTTGAAATTGGCAAATCAGCGCCTATAATCATGACATACAATTTTGCCTGCTTGCTGTATTGGTGGCATTAATGGGAAAAGAAATTAAATGGGCACTGACTACTGTAGCGCTACCATGAGTTTAAAAGTTACGGACTCGATATCGCCTACGTAAATATGTCTATGAAAAACTTGTACAGCGCCTCTGGTGGTTACGCTAAGAACTAAAATCGGTCGTATGAAAAAAACAACTCGATAGGTTTTTAACGTACGTAAGTTTTCGATAGCCAACTCATGGTACCGCTACTGATGTAAATTGAAATTCCTGGTGTGATATGAAGACTAATTACCTAAATGCTGATGATTTTTCTTTTTCTTAAGATTATCCCTAACTAGACACCAGTGCAGACTACATAATAATTATGTTTTCACGGTTTCGTCCGTAGACCCGTAGCCACTATTGTTATGTTAGTATTTATAGTACCTACTATTATCGATAGTTATCTAGCAAAAAATCTGAGTTGTCCCCCCTGACCAAACTTTAAAAATAATTTACAAAACCTATGTAAAATATAATTTGCCGAGTAAGTATATTTCTATATGTGATTGAAAAGTAGGAAATTTTAGTTAAGCACGCGGTTTTAACCGGTGTGCACGAAGAGCAGTTACCTTGAAATACTTATTTTTAACATTTGCTACGAAAGCTCTATGTTCACCTTAGATATTTTTCTCTCTCATTTATATAATATTATGCATAAAACATATTATACCTAATATTAATATCATGAAAATAATAATCTTACATAAAGATAGTTTATGATAAACTTATCTACAAAATAATAATAAATATGAACTTATCTATTTCATAATCGTATGACTCATTGTAATCTAAACAGCTAAAGCACTATTTCGGCAGAGCTAACATGTGACTCCGTGGCGCAACGGTAGCGCGTCTGACTCCAGATCAGAAGGTTGCGTGTTCAAATCACGTCGGGGTCAAAGAAAAACTTTTTGTGAATTTAAATTTTTATTACATAAAGTTGACAATACTCGTTATTTATTTATTAGCTTTAAAAATATATTTATCGATATAAATATTTTATACATTTTTCAATTGAATCGTAAGAAGTTGAATAAAACGAAAATTAAAGTAAAAATGTTTGCAAGTTTCTATTTGCTGATATTTTTTTACTTTGCAATAATTTTTAATATCTGACCCACAAACATATACAGCATTAATAAAAGAGTTTATAAATTTAACAAATTGAATTGTTTCGAGTTATCATGAAGTAATTTTCCTGATAGGTATCATGATATGTGACGATAGTTTCATAAGTACTGAACTGAAACGTTATTAATAGATATACGTTTCAGTTTAGTACCTATGAAACGTCGATATTTGATTTCTTAGACAAAAAGTTCAATATTTATTTATATTCGGCCTTCAGTTGTGTCCACTAGAAAGTTTTTTTGCTGTTTTGACTTCATATGTGGACCTCAGGGTCGGACTGAGCCGCAAGGGCCCGGGTGGCAAATCACAATCCCAGGGCCCAAGTTTTTTTTTTTTCGGAAGGGTCTGATCGCTAATGGCCGTCTGAGGCCTGTTCAGCTTCACCGGACTTGCGCGGGTGAGCGGATGGCTCATAACTCTAAGTAGCCCAGGGCCCGAGACTATATCACGGTGATGGGATACTATCAAAAATACTGAGATACACAAATCGAGATAAACAGTAATCGAGATAAATAATAATTACAGATAAATCCCATAACAAATAATATACAGGGTGCCCAAAAAATAGTGTCAAGCGAATGTCCTGAGTTAGTACACCCCATGCATGTTCCGCGATTTTTATAGCGTTCGAGTTATGGTTTTTTTCCTAAACTGTTGAGAATAATTGACAAAACCGATTTAGAAAAAATCCAAAAAAAAAGTTTTTAATTTTTTTTTATTCTTTTTGCAAATAAATTATCATTAAAATTGTGATATGTTTTCATCAAAATTGATTTGCAAAAAGATTTTCTAAAAAAGTCAAATACTTTTTTTTTAGAAATTTTTAATCGGCTATGTCAAATTTTCTCAAAAGTTAAAAAAAAATCATAACTCAAAAACTATAATTGGAAGTTTTCAAAATGATGGTACAAACTGTAAAATTACGTTCTGTAAATAATGTCTTAAAATTTCAACTTAAAATATTAGGAGGTAGCTGCATAGCTCTTTAGTAACCTTAAAAACTGCTTTCATAATCAATAATAAAAACTAGAACCTAATAGGTTACTTTTGCTGAAATCGGACTTCAAAGACAGAGATGTGGAAAAATCATAAATTAGCCATTTGATTACGAAGTATTATTTTGGACACTTTATCATTTCTGAAGTTAATTAGTTTGTTTCTTAAACCTAAATTTAATACAGGAACACTCAGATGAGATGCAAACATTAAGATGTCATATATTTTTTTGTTTAATTTAAGTTTCATTGCGTTAACACTGTTTTCGCATGACGAATCCTGTTGTTACGACGAACTTGACGAACTTTGCTTTCTTTACGGACTTTGAGTGCGATCACTTATAATTATTCAATAATCAAATACTTTTCCTTTTTTTTTCATTTAAGGTCCATTTCGAAACTTAATTTATTTTTAAAGTATCACAAATTAAACTCTCATTAGGTTAAATCTTACCATTTCTGTAATAATTTCGATTGTTAACAATCTTATTAACTTCAGAAATAATAAAATGACCAAATAATGCTTCGTAATCAAATGACGCATTTTATGATTTTTTTCACCAAAAGTAGCCCGTTAAGTACTAGTTTTTATGAATGATTATAAAAGCTGAGCTACATCCTAATATTTTAAATTTGAAGTGGAAATTTAAGACATTATTTACAGAACATAATTTTTCAGTTTGTACCTTAATTTTGAAAACTTCCATTTAAGTTACGGAGACAAATATTTTAGGCATTAAAGAAGAACTCATGAAAATTTATTTGCAAAAAGAATTTCTAAAAGAGTCAAATACTTTTTTTTTAGAATTTTTAATCGGTTATGTCAAATATTCTCAAAAGTTTAAAAAAAATAATAACTCAAACAATTGCGGATCATGCATGGGGTGTTTCACAGCCCCACGGGGTGTTCTATCTCAGGACATTCGCTTGACATAATTTTTTTGGACACCCTGTATAAACCTGGCTAGTATTTTTTTTTAAAGAGAAGAACTTTCAGCTTTGTACTTAATGACTCGATTGCAAAAGCTGCTGTTTTCATCATCCTTGATTAGATTCGATTCTGAGTTCAACAGTTCCAACAATACCGGTATTTTAAATTTCGAAGATAAAAATCGTACGATTTTGTGTAAATAAAATGTATGGTGACTCATATTTTTTTACTTTCATTTAAGGAGTATTGAATACAATTTATTGCATTAACTTAGAATTTTTAGTTTCCGAGATTTTTCGGATTCTTAATGAGAGGACGCAATTTTATTTTTAGAACATGTTTGTGGTGGTCATTGGTCAATAGAACTTCAAGTTTGTGGGGGCCCTTGTCCCCCGGCCGCCATCTCAAAAAGGGATGAGAAAATACTTTTTTCACGATATCTCGGAAACAATGCGTCTTTTTTGCTTTAAATAAAATAAAAATAAGGAACGATCTCTTTATTTTGCTAATGACTTCTTTAACACTAGAAGGGCCGGGCTTCATGCTATACCTTCAAAGACCGCAGCAGTCAATTTGACGGTACTAGATATTTAGTAAGAATACATATGAAATTTTAACAGATTTCAAATAAAAAAATTAAATAAAAATAATACAAATTTATTTTTTAATAGTAGTAAACAATTTAGCATTAAAGTTAGTAACATTTGTAACAAGTAATAGTTTTTTTAGACTCTTTTGTACATTTTCCACAAACAGCTTTTTACAGATAGTGCAGTTTTCACATGTTTTATTTTTTTACATTTACTATTGATTTGACATTGCCGCCTCTTATTGTTTGTAGTACATGGTTCACTTGTTTCAGAATTAGTTTCTTGTCTCTGAGTCCTAGTTGAAGTGGATTTTTTCCCACATACTCGTCACGTAGTTCGCTCACTAGTTGAAGGATAAAATCATGACGAGAAATTTTTATTCCTGTGACTTTTTGATATAGAATCCACGAGTTTATAGCTGCTAAATCAAGTATATTGTAAAAAACGTGAACAGGCCATCTCCGACTTCCAGCTCTTACGGTGTATTTGCGTGCCATTTGATCGATGATGTCTACACCAAATTTTGTTGCATTATAAAATCCAACTGTTTCAGGCAGCTTTTTTTGATCAGTACCTATACTTACGTTGGGGTGTAGAGTACTCAAAATAATAACATTTTTTCCTGGTTTTCCTTGATAGGTAGTAAGGGTTATATCCGTCTCGGTTTTCATTATGAAAGTTTCATATCTTATAGTACGAATACCTCTACAAATCGGTGGTACTTCTCGTCTTGCACGCCGCATTGTTCCAACAATACTAGTCTTTTCGACCATTAGTTTTTTAGCCAAATTTAGAGGCGTGAAAAAAGTTGTCAGTGGTTACGTTTCGACCCTTTTGAAAATAGGGTTGTACTAGTTTCAAAACCACATATTCGGGTAATGAAATATCGTTTGAACGGTTATTGTCTTTTCCTAGATACGGAAATCCTCCACATAGGTACTTACTCTCGACATCCACAAGCAGCCAAAACTTTATACCAAATTTATCGGGTTTGTTTGCAATATATTGTAAAAACGGACAGCGAGTTTTTGATGGAAATAACTGCTCATCAACTGTCAAATTTTCTCCAGGGATGTAACACATTTGACAATTATCTATAAATTTGTTCCATATATCCGAAATCATCGCAAATTTGTCATTGTTTAGGCGAGCAGAACGCGTGCTTCTCAAATCAAAACGTAAGTATTTCATGATCTCCTTGAATCTATTTTTGCTCATAGTATTTTTTGAAAACGGGTGGTCCCCAATCCTGTGACCACAAAATGTCTAAATCTAAGTGGCTCATGCTATAGGCTCCACGAGCATAAATCAAAGCAATAAATGCATCTAGTTCGTCTAGGGACAAGTTCCAAGTGTCATCTTGACTCTTGTCGTGTGCTTCCTTTTCAGTACATTCTTTTATACGTCGGAGAATGTACTCATGAAGAAAAAGTCTCCACGCAGAAATTGGCTTGTTATTTTCAATGTATCGTTTGGCGTATGGAGTAGGCCCTGAGATTTCTCGAAGTATATTTTGCTGGCTACGACGTCCTACTCCACTAGCGTCCGGAGAAATACAAGTCCATTCTGTGCCGTCACTTGCTACTTGTAACATACCGACTTCTGGTACTGAAGATGTCCTAGCTGAACCTCCACCGCGTGCTATACGCCCACCGCTAATGGATCTTCGAGATACCCCGCGTCCTCTGCGCGAATTTACAATAATATTGTTATGTGTGACCTGTTCCGGCTGAAATTCTGCATCACGGTTTTCACTAACACTGTCTATATCATCACTACTTTCATCACCTGACACATCTTCTTGTATATCCCGATATCGCAACAATCTTTGCTCTATTTCCGAATTGGAGAGCGGGCGACTCATTTTTTTATAACAAATTACGACTGCTCACCAAACGGAACCAATGTCTACTGTAAAATGTAAACAAGCTATGCAGTAACAACTTACTCAGAATTCAATTCAACACTAATGAAAACAAAAGTACCCACATTAGTTTGAAGAAATCGTTGTTTACTATTCTTATCGCCGCCTTTATATGTATGCGGTCACATTGACGGTACGCGGTCTTAGTAGGTATTTGTCATCGAAACTCATATACAACATTTTATTATTATTTTTTTCATATAGATTTAGCTTAACAATAGCAAATTAGGAAAAGTCATAAAATATGAAAAGAAACCAAAACATAGTTTATAAAATATTCGTCAATAAAATTGCTTCGCCGCCAATTTGACTGCCTTGGTCTTTCTAGTGTTAATTTACCTACTTTAGGACAAAAGTCATTTTAAACATATTTGTTGGCAAGGCAATTTGCTAATAGCCTAAGCAATATCTTTGTGAGAAGCATAGTTTCCGAGAAATGCAAGCGGGCGACTCAGGCCTGTGGGGGCCCGCGCAGGCTGGGGCCCGGCTGGCAAATGCCACCCTGACTGTATGGCCAGTCCGACGCTGGTGGACCTCACGGCTGGCTTACCATCACGTAGGTCAACTAAACGACGGAGTCGACGGATGTAAAAAATCTGTCAAGTGCGAGTCGGACTCGCGCATACTCTGACAGACGTTTATGTAATGGTTATTGTGATTAAATAAATAAATAAATATTACACAACATCACATGCATTGATCTGATTCCGTGGTAAGTAGCTTAAGCACTTGTGTTACAGATCAACAGACACACAAATATACTTAAATATATTTAATAACACACCCAGACACGGAACAAACACCGATGTTCGTCACACAAATATTTGTCCCGGGTGGGAATCGAACCCACGACTCTTGGAACCGTAGATAGTGACCATGGGTCACTAACCACTGTTCCACCGAGCCAGTCAATTTAACAGTACCTAATCACTGTTTCTTTATGTGTGTCTAGATGACGAGTCAGTGTTCGCGGCGTGCGAGGCGCCGCGCGCGGGCGACCGGCGCGCTAGCGACCCGGCTCTCTTCAAACACCATGTGGGTATTTAATATGGTTATGATTTAAGCTGTCATCATGTATTTTCAGCCGATTAGTTATAATTGTATGTAGCTAAGCTGATGATGGAAGGTCAGTTCCTTAATGTTCAGGAGTTAAGACATAATTATTTTTGTACTATACGCACATTCGGATAGTTACGATGAAAGGGTCAGTTAGTTACAAAAACAGAAGAAAAAAATATATAAGACCAAAAATTTAAGGTGCAAAAAGTTTAACACTAAGAGGTACCTAGGTAGTACAAAATAAAAAAATAACAAAAAAGAACTGTCTTCAAACGTCTGCAATGTAAATTATAAAATTAAAAAAATCTAATGCGTTGTTAACTGTACAAACAATAATTAGGATATCTATTTCCTAACTCAGGTCCACTTCGACACTCACAACAACAACTACGAAGAAGACGTTGAAAAACCCTTCCCCAAAGCGTACAGCATGGACCGGGAGCTGAACCTGGACCCGGAGGAAGACCGGGGCTGGCCGGGGGAGGACCTGGGCTTCGAGGAGGGGGAGGGGGAGGGGGAGGACTGCGCGTGCGCCGCGTGCGAGCGGCTTGCCGCGTGGGAGGAGCTCGTCGGAGTTGCTATCCCGCTCTTGGAGAAACTCAGGCCTCCTAGAGCGGACGCGTCTGTTGGCACCGACTGAGGACTACTTAATAAGACCTAACAACCAACAGATGTCGCTTACATATCATCGGCACAAGTATAAAACCTACATCTCACTGCAAAGTTATTCGCCGCGTGGGATAAGCTCGTCGGCGTTGCTATCCCGCTCTTGGAGAAACTCAGGCCTCCTAGAGCAGACGCGTCTGTTGGCACTGACTGAGGACTAACTAATAAGACCAACAGATGGCGCTTATATACCATCTCCACAAGAATATGTCATTAGTATGAAACCTACATCTCACTGCAAAGTTATTCGCCGCGTGGGAGGAGCTCGTCGAAGTTGCTATGCCGCTCTTGGAGAAACTCAGGCCACCTAGAGCGGACGCGTCTGTGGGCACCGACTGAGGACTACCTAATGAGCAGTGCCGTAACTAGGCGGTGCCAGCGATGCCCAGGCACAGGGCGCAGACCCTGGATTGGCGCAGAAATGACCAGACCTGTATCTAGTCTTATTTCTCAAGGGCGTAATTTTTTAAAGCTCGCACCGGGCGCATCAAACGCTAGTTCCGACGCTGCTAATAAGACCTAACAACCAACAGATGGCGCTTACATACCCTCTCCACAAGAATATGCCATTAGTATGAAACCTACATATCACTGCAAAGTTAATCGGGCTACTAACTATATATAGGACAAAACCAAGATCCCCGACCGGACCGGACCGGACCATGATGGTCCCCGAGCACGATTACCTAGCTCTGCGGACGATCTTCCCTTTTAGGATCAGACCTAAAGAGACATATCGACTCTAGACCCAAGATGTCTTATTTGAGCTAACCTCTTTGAAAGGAAATTAGTATTTTGACTACAAGTGGCTTATTATGCTGACCAAAAGCTTCTCTGTATCGAGATTAGGTGTTTGAACAGACTCAAGTGTACCCAAACATAAAGAAGCCAACTCTCATCCCAAATAAGATTGTAGAAAACTTTAGTCTCTCTTTTTTGACCTCATCGATTGACAAAGTATCGATATCCAAACGATGTGAACCTATGCTGAGAGTGATGATGTTGCTAACCCGCTCTTGGAGAAACTAAGGCCCCCCAGGAGCAAAAGTTTTTGGGCACTGACTGAGTAAATCTGAGGAGACATATCAACTCTAGTCTTATTGGAAGGAACAATCAGAGTTGATCGAAGGGTCAGGGTAACTAAATTTATCACTAAAAACTTATAGCTATAGACTGAAGCAATTGCTCCTAAATTTTGCTCCTTTACAACAACAGTCCATGTTGTGCCATTGAAAACTCTTCTGCCTGATATGTATGCTAATATTAGCAATCAGCACTTTGTCTGACGTATACGAATTACCAAAACAGTAAAAAAATATTATCCCTTAGATATTACTATGATATACCTATTAACTGTGGAAATGCTTACTCTTAAGCACAGAAAATCAAAATAAAATATTGGTGGTAATTAGTCATTGTCTATGTATGTCATAGTATTGTAGAATGTAATACAAATCCTTTTACTTATTATAATGTTAATTTGATTTTTCATTCTGCATCTATGTAGGTCTACTCGTATCTATTTCACCTTATAATGTAAACTTAACTAGTACTTACCTATCTACATAGATTCTAGATTAGGTGATGTAATCACTTAAAGATATAATCTATTAAGCAGTTTTCGTATCAATAAATGTTGTTTTATTGTCAATGCATGTAAATATTTTAAAATTAACGATTATTATGTAATATTATTATTTATTCTTATTTGTGTATAGTGACAGCTTATTATGAGAATTATTTTGTTTGCATAGTCATGCAAATGATTGTAATATCATGTGCAAATGTTCCTTAGATAAAAACTTTTTAAAATGATTTTTTTTGTTTTATTTTCTACTTTAGAATAAAATTGTATTCAACATATTTGTCGGTCTATTGGTAGCAAGCGCTAAGTAAGGACCAAGAGGTCCCCAGTTCGAGTCCGGGGTCGGGCAAAATTGGTGTGAGTTTTTCTGTAATGATACTCAGCCCGGAGTTAGGAAGTTGGCGGTTGAACGCCCGTACCTCGGAAAGCACGTTAAGCCGGTGGTCCTGCGCCCGATCTCTCAACGGTCATGTCGGATTGCCGTCTCACCGAATTATGAGAGTAAGGGAATAGAGAGTGCACTTGTGTTTGCGCGTACACTTGTGCTACTTACGTACGTAGGTACTAATATTATACAGGGTGTCCCAAAAAGTAGTGTCAAGCGGAAGTCCTGAGATAGAACATCCTGTGGGGCATCCGAAACACCCCCATGTATGTTCTGCAATTTTTTATAGATTTCGAGTTATGATTTTTTTTCTAAAATTTTGAGAAAAACTGACCCAACCGACTAAAAATATTCTAGAGAAAAATTATTTGACTTTTTTGAGTAATTCATTTTGCAAATAAATTTTCATGAGTTATTCTTAATGCCTAAAATATTTGTCTCCATAACTTATATGGAAATTATCAAAAGTATGGTACAAACTAAAAAATTACGTTCTGTAAATAATGTCTTACAATTTCAACATATTAGGAGATAGCTGCATGGCTCCTAAGTAACTTTAAAAACTTAGCTAGATTCTCAGCTTTCATAATCATTCATAAAAACTGGTACTTAATGGGCTACTTTTGCTGAAAATTGTCTACGCATGAAATGACGTCAACCTGCGTCAAATTTTTTTTATCAACAATATTAATTTTTAGGTACAACTCGCACTTGACCAAAATTTTGAAAATGCCAAAATTGTTATCTCAAAAAATACCTAATGTCTTCAAAGACAGCTTCCTAGTACCTATTTACTATTTAGTAGAAGATACTTGAAAATGTTCGGTATGTAAGGAACATTATGATCTTGAATGCGCCGGCATATCTGAAATGCGATTCTATAATACTATGTCGAGAGAACGCAAAATGACATGGAAATGTCACCTATGTCGATCCAAGGAACCAAAAGCAGACAATAGTAACACACCAATTAGACCAATTCAACCTCTAGAAAATGTACTTATTCCTGGAAACCGAGACAAACAAAGTCAAGCGCAGGCCTCAAGCACGGATATGAACGTCACGTTGAGAAAAAACTCCATGCTATAATGAATCGCCAGACAGCGACGAAGACTCTATACTGTCGCCTCAAGGCAATACCCAAGCAGTCTCTACACAGGGCGATGAACAGATATCCTTACAGAAATTCCGATCGATATTGCACGAAAATAACAAAGATATACTGCGCTCTATACAAACATCATTTCGCAACGAAATTGAAAACGCTATATCAAAAATAAAAGAAGAATATACACAAACTTTTGAGAAAATCTCTAGTAACCAGCTACAATTCCAACAAGAGTTAAAGAACACAAATACTAAAATACAAGAGTTAGAACGAAATTGCCGCTCCCTTAAAGCGAATTTGGAAAAGATACAAGCTGAGATACAATATTTACAACCAACTCCCACTAATAAACCTGCCATTGAAAACACTGAACGAATTTTTGTTTTACACGGATTTGTAGAAAACCAATGGGAAACAGAAGAAGAAGTGATTGAAAGAGTTGTAAATATCTTCTACGATCTACTCAACGTCAATTTATATGAATGTATCGAGGGAGCAACTTTTATAGGCAGAAGGGGAAATAGACGACCATTAAAAATCGAGCTTGTTAGTAAACGAATGAAGAAATACATAATAGATAACACATTCTACCTGAAAGAAGCTGGTCTCAGTGCCACGGAGTACCTTAGCCCATCAGACTTGCAAATGAGAAGAAAATTATACCATGCCTTACAAGCAGCCCGTCGAAATGGCCAGCACGCAGTAATTAGGAATAATAGCTTATTTATTAATGGAAAGGAAACAGAAACTTACCTCCATACCAGCGAAAACAAAATGAAGTCAAACGGAGACGCAAAAATAGAAGAACGGCGGCAGTCTACCCCATCGCAGTCTTCGTCGTCACCTTACCGTGACGCTTGCGCAGGCGCAAGCAAACGTAGAATCACCGGAACAGATACACCAAATAATAACATCGGTAAAAAATCTACTTTTCGTGAATAACTTGAATATAATGTTTCAAAACATGCAAAGCATTTGCAATAAAACCCACCTTCTCGAATATTTAATAGATGAAAAACCTGACTTGGACGTGATTTGTATATCTGAAACTTGGCTAAATAGCGAAAAGATTAAGTTGTTAAAATTCAAAGACTATATTGTTTGTTCATCCTTTTGCCGCAAAGACCATGAGGGTGGAGGTGTATGCGTAATCTTGAAAAATACATTAGAATACTATGAACGATTAGATATAAATTCAATGTCTATGGAAATGATATTTGAAATAGGCGCAGTAGAATTACCTAAAGAAAAGTTAATAATTATAAACTTGTACTGGCCCAATAGTAGAAGAGAAATTGAGATTTTCTACACTTGTCTTGAAAAACTTCTTAAATTTATCTCTACTAAGGATTTTACGAAGAATATTATAATTGGAGGGGACTTTAATGTAGATTACCTTATAAACAGCAATGAAAAAATAGATTATCCAACTTAATGCTATCATATAACTTCTACCAAAAATCACAGAACCCACTAGAGTCACATCAACTAGTTCAAAATGTATTGATTTGTTATTTACCAATTTTACTATAAAACATACAAAATTAACAGTAGAAGAGTTCGGATTATCCGATCATAGAGGCATCTTGTTATCAAAGCCCTGTAGTACCCAACGGTTACAACAATTTTTAACATATAAACGTGTTTACAACGAAACAAATATCAATAAATTTAAAGAAAATATTTCACAAATAGTTTGGGAAGACATACTTGTAGGATAGCGGGAGCCCGAGCGAGCGAGTGAAGTTCACTATACGGTGCTATGTAACAAGGAGTTTAGCTTAGCTTGATTTATGAAACACTGTTTGTTGCATTCGAATAATACTGGCCGGTCACTCAAACGCGACTGTCAAAAGTGACAGTCGAATTCGTTTGGACATGGCCCGACGTATTTTGTTTTATGATTTGGATTATGTTTGACCTCATGAAATAATGGAGTTGAGAGGACGGTTACGATTTGGATTCAGATTCGATAGGTCGTCTCCGGGACTTGTCAAGTGACCGGGCAGTATTGGTTATCGTGATTATATCGACCATAATGTTATTTCGTTGATGTTAACTTACGATCGCTGAACAAGAATAAAACTGTAACTATTGTATGTGGTGTTATTCGTTGCCTGAAGACCCTACGCAGCCCACAGAATGAAGAGTAGTGAACCTAACGATAGCAATGACCCTCTGATGTCGCCGCCGGCCTCCCCTGACGCGACATCAGAAGTGGGATTCACTTCGGGCTCGAAGAAATACCACGAGTGTACCCGAATTAGATGAACCTCTCCTGCGTGTACTTGGAGTCGCAGAACCGCAATATGATGAGCCTGATCGATGCAATAAGCCTACTACATCGGTGGATTAGATTTCACTGCCCGAATTTGACCTGGACAAGTCTAACAACGACCTGCGTGCTTAGTATGACACCGTTGACCTCTGTATCGCTGCATTGAGACGCCAGCTGCTAAGGAGGGCGAATGCTTCGCCGTTTATGCTTCCTGTCTGATGACTTCACTATAGGCAAATTGGCAAGCGACCTGATAAAAAGCGTACCAACCGCGGCCCCTCGACGGAGCCTGCAACTATCACCGGACATGAAAAGCGAGATGTGGCATGCTTTAAATGTGGTGGCAAGGGCCACTACGCATTAAGGTGTCGTCGTGGAACGGCGGCCAGGGATCGTCAAGCAACGGTGCCTCAACCAATGTGCCCAGCCAGCGTCGAGTGGATATTGCTTTGTAAGCAAACCATGGGATCATTCGCTGAATAATTGTGAGTCTTTTTCATACTGTTGCGATTTTATCTGAAAGTCAATATAGTCTGTTTCAATGCAATGATTTTCGTAATTGTATTAAGTGCTTATACCTTAAACATGTCATACTGTATTTGACATTATAAGTAAGCAACTACTACTGGCATTTTATAAAAAGAGGAAAAACCTGTCATTTTCAATTCAATGAAAATCTCGCTTGACATTAGAAAGCAAATAATTTTAGTCTCTCAAACAAGCAAGTAGATTAATTGTTGGTTTCACTTCAATTAAGATAGGTAATTGAACGGTGATTCTGAACGCTTTACCAGTCAGTTGTCTACTGTGAGAAATCTTTGTTTTAGATGCCATGCCTTGTATTCAAGACATCTGTGGACTCTGCTTGGATACTGAGCTGCGGCGCAACAGGCGTCTACTGGAGCAGCCGCCAGCTGGAGGAGAACAGGGGCAACAAACTCCTTACACCATGAACGCAAGACAGATGCTAAGAGGATATCTTACTTCAGGTGCATTGTTTTTATGTTTAGACTTCAGACATCCTTTGAGGTCGATTCACCAAGGAAGTGTGATGTTAAGGCACAGTATGTAGTGGTCACTAAACTGCTGTCCTTGATGATGAGGAAAGGAATCAGACAGAGTTGGACCCTAAGTTTAAAGGCCCTTCTTAAAGTAATTGAGGTTTTGGTTTTCCCTATGCAAATGCGATAGATGCTTTTTGAAATCTTTGAATTTTAGTAGCACGATAAGTTCCCAAAGAGTTGGACAATGCTAATGATAATGACTTTGACGATGATAATGATTGTTGGTTTATTTAATGACACATGTTGATGGTACGGGTAACCGACGGACTGAGTTACCTTTAGTTGAAATGGCCGATGGACTGAGCCATGAGAGTATCCGATGGACTGGATAGTAGTTGTGTATGTGTTGTCCGGTCCGGGTTGGTCGAAGGGATGCAGAGATGTTGTCCGGTCCAGTCTGGTCGAAGGGACACAGATGTCGTCCGGTCCAGTTTGGTCGAAGGGACACAGATGTCGTCCGGTCCAGTCTGGTCGAAGGAACGCACTCTTGTACTCCGGTCTAGCCTGGTCGAAGGGACACACTGGTGTTGTACGGTCACTGTGAGTTGCTTACATGACTGGTAGAACGGACGCACTTGGTTGGAATCTATGAGACTTATTTCAAAGTGGGAGGGACGGTGTTGCTCGATGCAGTAGGCTGGTCTTAATTGATCACTGCATGCTGATCGAACTAAAACATTTGTCCGGACTTTGAATAGAGAGATATGAGATTGAGACATGGAATAGAGTATTGCAATCGTCAGGGGTGGTGTGTGTCTAGACTTGTGTTATTAATAAATTGGATATGCTGAGTAATGCCTTAGTTGCAGATTTGAACTTGGGAACTTGTCGGTCAAACATTTCAATGTTAAGTAAAGTGAAATTTTGTAAGCAGAAGCTCTTGAATAAGTTTTAGCCGGGATGGCCGAACGGTTTACTCTTTTGGTTTCATTTTGTTCTCAGGTACAACACCCGAGGACGGGTGAAACGTCAGAATGGCCGTGTAGGATAGCGGGAGCCCGAGCGAGCGAGTGAAGTTCACTATACGGTGCTATGTAACAAGGAGTTTAGCTTAGCTTGATTTATGAAACACTGTTTGTTGCATTCGAATAATACTGGCCGGTCACTCAAACGCGACTGTCAAAAGTGACAGTCGAATTCGTTTGGACATGGCCCGACGTATTTTGTTTTATGATTTGGATTATGTTTGACCTCGTGAAATAATGGAGTTGAGAGGACGGTTACGATTTGGATTGAGATTCAATAGGTCGTCTCCGGGACTTGTCAAGTGACCGGGCAGTATTGGTTATCGTGATTATATCGACCATAATGTTATTTCGTTGATGTTAACTTACGATCGCTGAACAAGAATAAAACTGTAACTATTGTATGTGGTGTTATTCGTTGCCTGAAGACCCTACGCAGCCCACAGAATGAAGAGTAGTGAACCTAACGATAGCAATGACCCTCTGATGTCGCCGCCGGCCTCCCCTGACGCGACATACTTAAAAACGACAAAAATATTAATGAAAATTATAACATATTTAATAATATTTTACAAAAATATTTAAATAAGTGTATACCTAAAAAATAATTAAAATAAAAATAAAAAAATCAAGCGAAACATTTGTCACTTGGTATAAAAACATCCTGCCGCTATAAAAGATTTTTAAAGCTGTTGGTATCAAAGTCAAAAAATGAATCCATTAAACTATACTATAAAAATTACTGTAAAACGCTTAAAAAAGTTATTAACGAATCAAAACGAATAAACAATAAATGTCAATTTGCAAACTCACAAAATAAAACCAAATGTATGTGGCAAATAATTAACAATGAAACAAACAGAATTAAACAAAACAATAAAAACATAACACTAAAAACACCAGATAAAAGTATACTTACAGACCCCAGGAAAGTGGCAAATACATTCAATATTTTTTTCGCTTCTATTGGAAACTCCCACACCAATCCGACAAAAAACAGAGAAATGCCTGAAACTTGTGTAGAAAATACATTCTTCCTAAGCCCGGTTGAACCTAGAGAAGTAAAAACGCTAATAAAAAACCTGAAAAATAAAAGATCATTTGGTACTGACGAAATCCCTCCTATTTTAATTAAAAGCTGTGTAGATAATCTAGCTACCCCATACACTATATTGATCAATCAATCCTTTTCAGAGGGTATTTTTCCAGATGCTTTAAAAATATCAAAGGTAAAACCTGTCCATAAAAAGGTCCAATCACGGATGTAAATAATTATCGTCCAATTGCATTATTGCCAACATCTGCTAAAATATTTGAATCTGCTATGATAAATCGGTTATACTCTTTCTACGAAAAATTTTATATTCTTCATAAAAATCAGAACGGATTTAGGAAAAATCATTCTACAACATCAGCAATCTATAATTTTGAGAAAACAATTTTTGATGTAATAAATAATAAAAATATGCTATCGGCCTTCTGCTTGATATGAGCAAGGCCTATGATAGAGTTTCTTATGAAATTCTGTTAGATAAACTTTATCAGTCAGGCATAAGAGGAATAACCCATCAGTGGTTTAGATCCTATCTCAATAGCCGTGTCCAGTATGTAGAAATTGAAAATATCAACCTAGTAACTGGCGAAATTTCACATGCGCAGTCTGATAGGGTCCGTGTAACTGGCTCAATACCGCAAGGTAGCGTTCTTGGGTGTATTCTGTTCTTAATATATATAAATAATCTCCCAAACATATTAGATGACCATACTATCCTTTTCGCCGATGATGTTTCTGTCCTAATCCCATGTTCAAATATTAACGAATTAAAACTTAAATTAAACAGTACTCTTGACAAAATTGTAACTTGGCTCGAATCACATAACTTAGAACTTAATTTAAATAAAACATAAATAATCCAATTTAAGCCGTATCAAAAACTGCGTTACAGATATCTTACAACTACAAAAATACAAAAATAGAAACAGTACCCTCAGCTACATTATTAGGAGTAGAGTTAGATTCACATTTAAATTGGAAACCACATATTCAGCAATTGTTGAAAAAAATATCTTCATTTATCTATGCTCTTTATCACCTTAAACGAGTGACGGACTTTAAAACTGCTCTCACCGCGTACTACGCCTACGCGCACTCCAGGCTTTCCTATGGCATAACTCTAT
Organism: Maruca vitrata; assembly: GCA_039566165.1. Lineage (NCBI taxonomy): Eukaryota > Metazoa > Arthropoda > Insecta > Lepidoptera > Crambidae > Maruca > Maruca vitrata. Next base: position 4,535,187 of record CM076933.1, read on the forward strand.
GGGGAAATTCCTGTGATATAGACAACGTGTTGCTCCTGCAAAAAAGTGCTTAAGAATTTTAACAAACATAAAACAAACTGAATCCTGTAGACCTTACTTTATTAAACATCAAATACTGACTGTCACATCTATTTATATTTTAGAGTCCTGCAAATTTATAAAAAACATCTGCATTTATATTCTCCGGTAAAAGGCATCAAAAGAAATGAGAGAAACTTAAATAAACTTAAAGTTCCTTTCTCCAAATTAAAAATAGTTTCATCAAGCCCACATGTCATGTTAATTAAAATATATAATCATCTACCGAATTCAATTAAAAACATAGAGAAACCATCACATTTTATTAGGAGCTTAAAGGCATATCTTATATAATACAAATAAGGTGTCCGACCGATTTCGGCCATGGCGGCCGATCTCAATTGAGATCAGCCAAGTGCGCAGGACATATTATAGTGCACAAGTGTACGCGCAAACACAAGTGCACTCTCTATTCCCTTACTCTCATAATTCGGTGAGACGGCAATCCGACATGACCGATGAGAGATCGGGCGCAGGACCACCGGCTTAACGTGCTTTCCGAGGCACGGGCGTTCAACCGCCAACTTCCTAACTCCGGGCTGAGTAATTTCATTACAGAAAAACTCACACAAATTTTGCCCGACCCCGGACTCGAACCGGGGACCTCTCGGTCCTAACGCAGCACTTGCTACCAATAGACCAACGAGGCAGTTTCATATCTTATAACTAAATGCTTCTATAGCATGCAAGAATTCTTTCAGAATGTGTGATATTAAGTAAACTAATAGGTAGTAAGAAGATTGTTAGAATTATATTAAGTTTTCTGTTACTTTGTTGATATATGTATGTGCAATTATAATTTGTTGATAATATAATATGTATAATAATTCGTGTTAATGTTAATTTAATAAGAATAATATAATTTCATAATTTAAGAATAATTAATAAGAATAATAAACTTATAAATATTTTAGTAATAAGACACATGTAATAGACCCTCAATGTTTGCTATGCCCTTACAGGGCGTCACATGTATACCTTTATACTTATTCCATCTATGTACCTAACTTGTAATGTGACACGCAATAAACGAATTGAATTGAATTGAATTGAATATTTTCAATAGTTTCCGATTTCCCATACTGTCCCACTTAAAAAAAAAACACTGTATAAAAATATTAATTATCTACACGTGGAACCACGTTACCGGTTTTTATTGATTGCCCTTTTATAAATAAAATGCTAGAAACTACTACATAGTATTACACTCAAAATAACACTTAGGAAACTTAACGTATGTTTATCATTACTTAGAATTTCCTTC